>CAXEFP010000641.1:0-663545 GCA_963995525.1 Escarpia spicata
CATTCAGTACTCACGATACAAACATGTCCCATGTCAAAGTTTTCGAACAAAATTTATGCATATCACAGCATAACGGTATTTTAAGTGCACTTTTTTCGGCGGACGGATCCTTAATGTCGTCTTACCCCCAAATAGATGTTTTGCATGTTACAAATCTTCACGAAGGCTAGACTGATATCAAGCTACACACATAACTAGATTAACCACAAATGGGAATGCATGTTACCGTTTTATCTCCGTCACGTAAGTTACAAGAACATATTACGTAAGTTATAGGTGTGAAAACTCATCCCCATTTGATGTTTTATCTTGTCTAAAGCAGCAGTACATTCAGTACTCACGATACAAACATGTCCCATGTCAAAGTTTTCGAACAAAATTTATGCATATCACAGCATAACGGTATTTTAAGTGCACTTTTTTCGGCGGACGGATCCTTAATGTGGTCTTACCCCAAATAGATGTTTTGCATGTTACAAATCTTCACGAAGGCTAGACTGATATCAAGCTACACACATAACTAGATTAACCACAAATGGGAATGCATGTTACCGTTTTATCTCCGTCACGTAAGTTACAAGAACATATTACGTAAGTTATAGGTGTGAAAACTCATCCCCATTTGATGTTTTATCTTGTCTAAAGCAGCAGTACATTCAGTACTCACGATACAAACATGTCCCATGTCAAAGTTTTCGAACAAAATTTATGCATATCACAGCATAACGGTATTTTAAGTGCACTTTTTTCGGCGGACGGATCCTTAATGTGGTCTTACCCCAAATAGATGTTTTGCATGTTACAAATCTTCACGAAGGCTAGACTGATATCAAGCTACACACATAACTAGATTAACCACAAATGGGAATGCATGTTACCGTTTTATCTCCGTCACGTAAGTTACAAGAACATATTACGTAAGTTATAGGTGTGAAAACTCATCCCCATTTGATGTTTTATCTTGTCTAAAGCAGCAGTACATTCAGTACTCACGATACAAACATGTCCCATGTCAAAGTTTTCGAACAAAATTTATGCATATCACAGCATAACGGTATTTTAAGTGCACTTTTTTCGGCGGACGGATCCTTAATGTCGTCTTACCCCAAATAGATGTTTTGCATGTTACAAATCTTCACGAAGGCTAGACTGATATCAAGCTACACACATAACTAGATTAACCACAAATGGGAATGCATGTTACCGTTTTATCTCCGTCACGTAAGTTACAAGAACATATTACGTAAGTTATAGGTGTGAAAACTCATCCCCATTTGATGTTTTATCTTGTCTAAAGCAGCAGTACATTCAGTACTCACGATACAAACATGTCCCATGTCAAAGTTTTCGAACAAAATTTATGCATATCACAGCATAACGGTATTTTAAGTGCACTTTTTTCGGCGGACGGATCCTTAATGTGGTCTTACCCCAAATAGATGTTTTGCATGTTACAAATCTTCACGAAGGCTAGACTGATATCAAGCTACACACATAACTAGATTAACCACAAATGGGAATGCATGTTACCGTTTTATCTCCGTCACGTAAGTTACAAGAACATATTACGTAAGTTATAGGTGTGAAAACTCATCCCCATTTGATGTTTTATCTTGTCTAAAGCAGCAGTACATTCAGTACTCACGATACAAACATGTCCCATGTCAAAGTTTTCGAACAAAATTTATGCATATCACAGCATAACGGTATTTTAAGTGCACTTTTTTCGGCGGACGGATCCTTAATGTGGTCTTACCCCAAATATATGTTTTGCATGTTACAAATCTTCACGAAGGCTAGACTGATATCAAGCTACACACATAACTAGATTAACCACAAATGGGAATGCATGTTACCGTTTTATCTCCGTCACGTAAGTTACAAGAACATATTACGTAAGTTATAGGTGTGAAAACTCATCCCCATTTGATGTTTTATCTTGTCTAAAGCAGCAGTACATTCAGTACTCACGATACAAACATGTCCCATGTCAAAGTTTTCGAACAAAATTTATGCATATCACAGCATAACGGTATTTTAAGTGCACTTTTTTCGGCGGACGGATCCTTAATGTGGTCTTACCCCAAATAGATGTTTTGCATGTTACAAATCTTCACGAAGGCTAGACTGATATCAAGCTACACACATAACTAGATTAACCACAAATGGGAATGCATGTTACCGTTTTATCTCCGTCACGTAAGTTACAAGAACATATTACGTAAGTTATAGGTGTGAAAACTCATCCCCATTTGATGTTTTATCTTGTCTAAAGCAGCAGTACATTCAGTACTCACGATACAAACATGTCCCATGTCAAAGTTTTCGAACAAAATTTATGCATATCACAGCATAACGGTATTTTAAGTGCACTTTTTTCGGCGGACGGATCCTTAATGTCGTCTTACCCCAAATAGATGTTTTGCATGTTACAAATCTTCACGAAGGCTAGACTGATATCAAGCTACACACATAACTAGATTAACCACAAATGGGAATGCATGTTACCGTTTTATCTCCGTCACGTAAGTTACAAGAACATATTACGTAAGTTATAGGTGTGAAAACTCATCCCCATTTGATGTTTTATCTTGTCTAAAGCAGCAGTACATTCAGTACTCACGATACAAACATGTCCCATGTCAAAGTTTTCGAACAAAATTTATGCATATCACAGCATAACGGTATTTTAAGTGCACTTTTTTCGGCGGACGGATCCTTAATGTGGTCTTACCCCAAATAGATGTTTTGCATGTTACAAATCTTCACGAAGGCTAGACTGATATCAAGCTACACACATAACTAGATTAACCACAAATGGGAATGCATGTTACCGTTTTATCTCCGTCACGTAAGTTACAAGAACATATTACGTAAGTTATAGGTGTGAAAACTCATCCCCATTTGATGTTTTATCTTGTCTAAAGCAGCAGTACATTCAGTACTCACGATACAAACATGTCCCATGTCAAAGTTTTCGAACAAAATTTATGCATATCACAGCATAACGGTATTTTAAGTGCACTTTTTTCGGCGGACGGATCCTTAATGTGGTCTTACCCCAAATAGATGTTTTGCATGTTACAAATCTTCACGAAGGCTAGACTGATATCAAGCTACACACATAACTAGATTAACCACAAATGGGAATGCATGTTACCGTTTTATCTCCGTCACGTAAGTTACAAGAACATATTACGTAAGTTATAGGTGTGAAAACTCATCCCCATTTGATGTTTTATCTTGTCTAAAGCAGCAGTACATTCAGTACTCACGATACAAACATGTCCCATGTCAAAGTTTTCGAACAAAATTTATGCATATCACAGCATAACGGTATTTTAAGTGCACTTTTTTCGGCGGACGGATCCTTAATGTCGTCTTACCCCAAATAGATGTTTTGCATGTTACAAATCTTCACGAAGGCTAGACTGATATCAAGCTACACACATAACTAGATTAACCACAAATGGGAATGCATGTTACCGTTTTATCTCCGTCACGTAAGTTACAAGAACATATTACGTAAGTTATAGGTGTGAAAACTCATCCCCATTTGATGTTTTATCTTGTCTAAAGCAGCAGTACATTCAGTACTCACGATACAAACATGTCCCATGTCAAAGTTTTCGAACAAAATTTATGCATATCACAGCATAACGGTATTTTAAGTGCACTTTTTTCGGCGGACGGATCCTTAATGTCGTCTTACCCCAAATAGATGTTTTGCATGTTACAAATCTTCACGAAGGCTAGACTGATATCAAGCTACACACATAACTAGATTAACCACAAATGGGAATGCATGTTACCGTTTTATCTCCGTCACGTAAGTTACAAGAACATATTACGTAAGTTATAGGTGTGAAAACTCATCCCCATTTGATGTTTTATCTTGTCTAAAGCAGCAGTACATTCAGTACTCACGATACAAACATGTCCCATGTCAAAGTTTTCGAACAAAATTTATGCATATCACAGCATAACGGTATTTTAAGTGCACTTTTTTCGGCGGACGGATCCTTAATGTGGTCTTACCCCAAATAGATGTTTTGCATGTTACAAATCTTCACGAAGGCTAGACTGATATCAAGCTACACACATAACTAGATTAACCACAAATGGGAATGCATGTTACCGTTTTATCTCCGTCACGTAAGTTACAAGAACATATTACGTAAGTTATAGGTGTGAAAACTCATCCCCATTTGATGTTTTATCTTGTCTAAAGCAGCAGTACATTCAGTACTCACGATACAAACATGTCCCATGTCAAAGTTTTCGAACAAAATTTATGCATATCACAGCATAACGGTATTTTAAGTGCACTTTTTTCGGCGGACGGATCCTTAATGTGGTCTTACCCCAAATAGATGTTTTGCATGTTACAAATCTTCACGAAGGCTAGACTGATATCAAGCTACACACATAACTAGATTAAACACAAATGGGAATGCATGTTACCGTTTTATCTCCGTCACGTAAGTTACAAGAACATATTACGTAAGTTATAGGTGTGAAAACTCATCCCCATTTGATGTTTTATCTTGTCTAAAGCAGCAGTACATTCAGTACTCACGATACAAACATGTCCCATGTCAAAGTTTTCGAACAAAATTTATGCATATCACAGCATAACGGTATTTTAAGTGCACTTTTTTCGGCGGACGGATCCTTAATGTCGTCTTACCCCAAATAGATGTTTTGCATGTTACAAATCTTCACGAAGGCTAGACTGATATCAAGCTACACACATAACTAGATTAACCACAAATGGGAATGCATGTTACCGTTTTATCTCCGTCACGTAAGTTACAAGAACATATTACGTAAGTTATAGGTGTGAAAACTCATCCCCATTTGATGTTTTATCTTGTCTAAAGCAGCAGTACATTCAGTACTCACGATACAAACATGTCCCATGTCAAAGTTTTCGAACAAAATTTATGCATATCACAGCATAACGGTATTTTAAGTGCACTTTTTTCGGCGGACGGATCCTTAATGTGGTCTTACCCCAAATAGATGTTTTGCATGTTACAAATCTTCACGAAGGCTAGACTGATATCAAGCTACACACATAACTAGATTAACCACAAATGGGAATGCATGTTACCGTTTTATCTCCGTCACGTAAGTTACAAGAACATATTACGTAAGTTATAGGTGTGAAAACTCATCCCCATTTGATGTTTTATCTTGTCTAAAGCAGCAGTACATTCAGTACTCACGATACAAACATGTCCCATGTCAAAGTTTTCGAACAAAATTTATGCATATCACAGCATAACGGTATTTTAAGTGCACTTTTTTCGGCGGACGGATCCTTAATGTGGTCTTACCCCAAATATATGTTTTGCATGTTACAAATCTTCACGAAGGCTAGACTGATATCAAGCTACACACATAACTAGATTAACCACAAATGGGAATGCATGTTACCGTTTTATCTCCGTCACGTAAGTTACAAGAACATATTACGTAAGTTATAGGTGTGAAAACTCATCCCCATTTGATGTTTTATCTTGTCTAAAGCAGCAGTACATTCAGTACTCACGATACAAACATGTCCCATGTCAAAGTTTTCGAACAAAATTTATGCATATCACAGCATAACGGTATTTTAAGTGCACTTTTTTCGGCGGACGGATCCTTAATGTGGTCTTACCCCAAATAGATGTTTTGCATGTTACAAATCTTCACGAAGGCTAGACTGATATCAAGCTACACACATAACTAGATTAACCACAAATGGGAATGCATGTTACCGTTTTATCTCCGTCACGTAAGTTACAAGAACATATTACGTAAGTTATAGGTGTGAAAACTCATCCCCATTTGATGTTTTATCTTGTCTAAAGCAGCAGTACATTCAGTACTCACGATACAAACATGTCCCATGTCAAAGTTTTCGAACAAAATTTATGCATATCACAGCATAACGGTATTTTAAGTGCACTTTTTTCGGCGGACGGATCCTTAATGTCGTCTTACCCCAAATAGATGTTTTGCATGTTACAAATCTTCACGAAGGCTAGACTGATATCAAGCTACACACATAACTAGATTAACCACAAATGGGAATGCATGTTACCGTTTTATCTCCGTCACGTAAGTTACAAGAACATATTACGTAAGTTATAGGTGTGAAAACTCATCCCCATTTGATGTTTTATCTTGTCTAAAGCAGCAGTACATTCAGTACTCACGATACAAACATGTCCCATGTCAAAGTTTTCGAACAAAATTTATGCATATCACAGCATAACGGTATTTTAAGTGCACTTTTTTCGGCGGACGGATCCTTAATGTGGTCTTACCCCAAATAGATGTTTTGCATGTTACAAATCTTCACGAAGGCTAGACTGATATCAAGCTACACACATAACTAGATTAACCACAAATGGGAATGCATGTTACCGTTTTATCTCCGTCACGTAAGTTACAAGAACATATTACGTAAGTTATAGGTGTGAAAACTCATCCCCATTTGATGTTTTATCTTGTCTAAAGCAGCAGTACATTCAGTACTCACGATACAAACATGTCCCATGTCAAAGTTTTCGAACAAAATTTATGCATATCACAGCATAACGGTATTTTAAGTGCACTTTTTTCGGCGGACGGATCCTTAATGTGGTCTTACCCCAAATAGATGTTTTGCATGTTACAAATCTTCACGAAGGCTAGACTGATATCAAGCTACACACATAACTAGATTAACCACAAATGGGAATGCATGTTACCGTTTTATCTCCGTCACGTAAGTTACAAGAACATATTACGTAAGTTATAGGTGTGAAAACTCATCCCCATTTGATGTTTTATCTTGTCTAAAGCAGCAGTACATTCAGTACTCACGATACAAACATGTCCCATGTCAAAGTTTTCGAACAAAATTTATGCATATCACAGCATAACGGTATTTTAAGTGCACTTTTTTCGGCGGACGGATCCTTAATGTCGTCTTACCCCAAATAGATGTTTTGCATGTTACAAATCTTCACGAAGGCTAGACTGTTATCAAGCTACACACATAACTAGATTAACCACAAATGGGAATGCATGTTACCGTTTTATCTCCGTCACGTAAGTTACAAGAACATATTACGTAAGTTATAGGTGTGAAAACTCATCCCCATTTGATGTTTTATCTTGTCTAAAGCAGCAGTACATTCAGTACTCACGATACAAACATGTCCCATGTCAAAGTTTTCGAACAAAATTTATGCATATCACAGCATAACGGTATTTTAAGTGCACTTTTTTCGGCGGACGGATCCTTAATGTCGTCTTACCCCAAATAGATGTTTTGCATGTTACAAATCTTCACGAAGGCTAGACTGATATCAAGCTACACACATAACTAGATTAACCACAAATGGGAATGCATGTTACCGTTTTATCTCCGTCACGTAAGTTACAAGAACATATTACGTAAGTTATAGGTGTGAAAACTCATCCCCATTTGATGTTTTATCTTGTCTAAAGCAGCAGTACATTCAGTACTCACGATACAAACATGTCCCATGTCAAAGTTTTCGAACAAAATTTATGCATATCACAGCATAACGGTATTTTAAGTGCACTTTTTTCGGCGGACGGATCCTTAATGTGGTCTTACCCCAAATAGATGTTTTGCATGTTACAAATCTTCACGAAGGCTAGACTGATATCAAGCTACACACATAACTAGATTAACCACAAATGGGAATGCATGTTACCGTTTTATCTCCGTCACGTAAGTTACAAGAACATATTACGTAAGTTATAGGTGTGAAAACTCATCCCCATTTGATGTTTTATCTTGTCTAAAGCAGCAGTACATTCAGTACTCACGATACAAACATGTCCCATGTCAAAGTTTTCGAACAAAATTTATGCATATCACAGCATAACGGTATTTTAAGTGCACTTTTTTCGGCGGACGGATCCTTAATGTGGTCTTACCCCAAATAGATGTTTTGCATGTTACAAATCTTCACGAAGGCTAGACTGATATCAAGCTACACACATAACTAGATTAACCACAAATGGGAATGCATGTTACCGTTTTATCTCCGTCACGTAAGTTACAAGAACATATTACGTAAGTTATAGGTGTGAAAACTCATCCCCATTTGATGTTTTATCTTGTCTAAAGCAGCAGTACATTCAGTACTCACGATACAAACATGTCCCATGTCAAAGTTTTCGAACAAAATTTATGCATATCACAGCATAACGGTATTTTAAGTGCACTTTTTTCGGCGGACGGATCCTTAATGTGGTCTTACCCCAAATAGATGTTTTGCATGTTACAAATCTTCACGAAGGCTAGACTGATATCAAGCTACACACATAACTAGATTAACCACAAATGGGAATGCATGTTACCGTTTTATCTCCGTCACGTAAGTTACAAGAACATATTACGTAAGTTATAGGTGTGAAAACTCATCCCCATTTGATGTTTTATCTTGTCTAAAGCAGCAGTACATTCAGTACTCACGATACAAACATGTCCCATGTCAAAGTTTTCGAACAAAATTTATGCATATCACAGCATAACGGTATTTTAAGTGCACTTTTTTCGGCGGACGGATCCTTAATGTGGTCTTACCCCAAATAGATGTTTTGCATGTTACAAATCTTCACGAAGGCTAGACTGATATCAAGCTACACACATAACTAGATTAACCACAAATGGGAATGCATGTTACCGTTTTATCTCCGTCACGTAAGTTACAAGAACATATTACGTAAGTTATAGGTGTGAAAACTCATCCCCATTTGATGTTTTATCTTGTCTAAATCAGCAGTACATTCAGTACTCACGATACAAACATGTCCCATGTCAAAGTTTTCGAACAAAATTTATGCATATCACAGCATAACGGTATTTTAAGTGCACTTTTTTCGGCGGACGGATCCTTAATGTGGTCTTACCCCAAATAGATGTTTTGCATGTTACAAATCTTCACGAAGGCTAGACTGATATCAAGCTACACACATAACTAGATTAACCACAAATGGGAATGCATGTTACCGTTTTATCTCCGTCACGTAAGTTACAAGAACATATTACGTAAGTTATAGGTGTGAAAACTCATCCCCATTTGATGTTTTATCTTGTCTAAAGCAGCAGTACATTCAGTACTCACGATACAAACATGTCCCATGTCAAAGTTTTCTAACAAAATTTATGCATATCACAGCATAACGGTATTTTAAGTGCACTTTTTTCGGCGGACGGATCCTTAATGTCGTCTTACCCCAAATAGATGTTTTGCATGTTACAAATCTTCACGAAGGCTAGACTGATATCAAGCTACACACATAACTAGATTAACCACAAATGGGAATGCATGTTACCGTTTTATCTCCGTCACGTAAGTTACAAGAACATATTACGTAAGTTATAGGTGTGAAAACTCATCCCCATTTGATGTTTTATCTTGTCTAAAGCAGCAGTACATTCAGTACTCACGATACAAACATGTCCCATGTCAAAGTTTTCGAACAAAATTTATGCATATCACAGCATAACGGTATTTTAAGTGCACTTTTTTCGGCGGACGGATCCTTAATGTGGTCTTACCCCAAATAGATGTTTTGCATGTTACAAATCTTCACGAAGGCTAGACTGATATCAAGCTACACACATAACTAGATTAACCACAAATGGGAATGCATGTTACCGTTTTATCTCCGTCACGTAAGTTACAAGAACATATTACGTAAGTTATAGGTGTGAAAACTCATCCCCATTTGATGTTTTATCTTGTCTAAAGCAGCAGTACATTCAGTACTCACGATACAAACATGTCCCATGTCAAAGTTTTCGAACAAAATTTATGCATATCACAGCATAACGGTATTTTAAGTGCACTTTTTTCGGCGGACGGATCCTTAATGTGGTCTTACCCCAAATAGATGTTTTGCATGTTACAAATCTTCACGAAGGCTAGACTGATATCAAGCTACACACATAACTAGATTAACCACAAATGGGAATGCATGTTACCGTTTTATCTCCGTCACGTAAGTTACAAGAACATATTACGTAAGTTATAGGTGTGAAAACTCATCCCCATTTGATGTTTTATCTTGTCTAAAGCAGCAGTACATTCAGTACTCACGATACAAACATGTCCCATGTCAAAGTTTTCGAACAAAATTTATGCATATCACAGCATAACGGTATTTTAAGTGCACTTTTTTCGGCGGACGGATCCTTAATGTGGTCTTACCCCAAATATATGTTTTGCATGTTACAAATCTTCACGAAGGCTAGACTGATATCAAGCTACACACATAACTAGATTAACCACAAATGGGAATGCATGTTACCGTTTTATCTCCGTCACGTAAGTTACAAGAACATATTACGTAAGTTATAGGTGTGAAAACTCATCCCCATTTGATGTTTTATCTTGTCTAAAGCAGCAGTACATTCAGTACTCACGATACAAACATGTCCCATGTCAAAGTTTTCGAACAAAATTTATGCATATCACAGCATAACGGTATTTTAAGTGCACTTTTTTCGGCGGACGGATCCTTAATGTGGTCTTACCCCAAATAGATGTTTTGCATGTTACAAATCTTCACGAAGGCTAGACTGATATCAAGCTACACACATAACTAGATTAACCACAAATGGGAATGCATGTTACCGTTTTATCTCCGTCACGTAAGTTACAAGAACATATTACGTAAGTTATAGGTGTGAAAACTCATCCCCATTTGATGTTTTATCTTGTCTAAAGCAGCAGTACATTCAGTACTCACGATACAAACATGTCCCATGTCAAAGTTTTCGAACAAAATTTATGCATATCACAGCATAACGGTATTTTAAGTGCACTTTTTTCGGCGGACGGATCCTTAATGTGGTCTTACCCCAAATAGATGTTTTGCATGTTACAAATCTTCACGAAGGCTAGACTGATATCAAGCTACACACATAACTAGATTAACCACAAATGGGAATGCATGTTACCGTTTTATCTCCGTCACGTAAGTTACAAGAACATATTACGTAAGTTATAGGTGTGAAAACTCATCCCCATTTGATGTTTTATCTTGTCTAAAGCAGCAGTACATTCAGTACTCACGATACAAACATGTCCCATGTCAAAGTTTTCGAACAAAATTTATGCATATCACAGCATAACGGTATTTTAAGTGCACTTTTTTCGGCGGACGGATCCTTAATGTGGTCTTACCCCAAATAGATGTTTTGCATGTTACAAATCTTCACGAAGGCTAGACTGATATCAAGCTACACACATAACTAGATTAACCACAAATGGGAATGCATGTTACCGTTTTATCTCCGTCACGTAAGTTACAAGAACATATTACGTAAGTTATAGGTGTGAAAACTCATCCCCATTTGATGTTTTATCTTGTCTAAATCAGCAGTACATTCAGTACTCACGATACAAACATGTCCCATGTCAAAGTTTTCGAAAAAAATTTATGCATATCACAGCATAACGGTATTTTAAGTGCACTTTTTTCGGCGGACGGATCCTTAATGTGGTCTTACCCCAAATAGATGTTTTGCATGTTACAAATCTTCACGAAGGCTAGACTGATATCAAGCTACACACATAACTAGATTAACCACAAATGGGAATGCATGTTACCGTTTTATCTCCGTCACGTAAGTTACAAGAACATATTACGTAAGTTATAGGTGTGAAAACTCATCCCCATTTGATGTTTTATCTTGTCTAAAGCAGCAGTACATTCAGTACTCACGATACAAACATGTCCCATGTCAAAGTTTTCGAACAAAATTTATGCATATCACAGCATAACGGTATTTTAAGTGCACTTTTTTCGGCGGACGGATCCTTAATGTCGTCTTACCCCAAATAGATGTTTTGCATGTTACAAATCTTCACGAAGGCTAGACTGATATCAAGCTACACACATAACTAGATTAACCACAAATGGGAATGCATGTTACCGTTTTATCTCCGTCACGTAAGTTACAAGAACATATTACGTAAGTTATAGGTGTGAAAACTCATCCCCATTTGATGTTTTATCTTGTCTAAAGCAGCAGTACATTCAGTACTCACGATACAAACATGTCCCATGTCAAAGTTTTCGAACAAAATTTATGCATATCACAGCATAACGGTATTTTAAGTGCACTTTTTTCGGCGGACGGATCCTTAATGTCGTCTTACCCCAAATAGATGTTTTGCATGTTACAAATCTTCACGAAGGCTAGACTGATATCAAGCTACACACATAACTAGATTAACCACAAATGGGAATGCATGTTACCGTTTTATCTCCGTCACGTAAGTTACAAGAACATATTACGTAAGTTATAGGTGTGAAAACTCATCCCCATTTGATGTTTTATCTTGTCTAAAGCAGCAGTACATTCAGTACTCACGATACAAACATGTCCCATGTCAAAGTTTTCGAACAAAATTTATGCATATCACAGCATAACGGTATTTTAAGTGCACTTTTTTCGGCGGACGGATCCTTAATGTGGTCTTACCCCAAATAGATGTTTTGCATGTTACAAATCTTCACGAAGGCTAGACTGATATCAAGCTACACACATAACTAGATTAACCACAAATGGGAATGCATGTTACCGTTTTATCTCCGTCACGTAAGTTACAAGAACATATTACGTAAGTTATAGGTGTGAAAACTCATCCCCATTTGATGTTTTATCTTGTCTAAAGCAGCAGTACATTCAGTACTCACGATACAAACATGTCCCATGTCAAAGTTTTCGAACAAAATTTATGCATATCACAGCATAACGGTATTTTAAGTGCACTTTTTTCGGCGGACGGATCCTTAATGTGGTCTTACCCCAAATATATGTTTTGCATGTTACAAATCTTCACGAAGGCTAGACTGATATCAAGCTACACACATAACTAGATTAACCACAAATGGGAATGCATGTTACCGTTTTATCTCCGTCACGTAAGTTACAAGAACATATTACGTAAGTTATAGGTGTGAAAACTCATCCCCATTTGATGTTTTATCTTGTCTAAAGCAGCAGTACATTCAGTACTCACGATACAAACATGTCCCATGTCAAAGTTTTCGAACAAAATTTATGCATATCACAGCATAACGGTATTTTAAGTGCACTTTTTTCGGCGGACGGATCCTTAATGTGGTCTTACCCCAAATATATGTTTTGCATGTTACAAATCTTCACGAAGGCTAGACTGATATCAAGCTACACACATAACTAGATTAACCACAAATGGGAATGCATGTTACCGTTTTATCTCCGTCACGTAAGTTACAAGAACATATTACGTAAGTTATAGGTGTGAAAACTCATCCCCATTTGATGTTTTATCTTGTCTAAAGCAGCAGTACATTCAGTACTCACGATACAAACATGTCCCATGTCAAAGTTTTCGAACAAAATTTATGCATATCACAGCATAACGGTATTTTAAGTGCACTTTTTTCGGCGGACGGATCCTTAATGTGGTCTTACCCCAAATAGATGTTTTGCATGTTACAAATCTTCACGAAGGCTAGACTGATATCAAGCTACACACATAACTAGATTAACCACAAATGGGAATGCATGTTACCGTTTTATCTCCGTCACGTAAGTTACAAGAACATATTACGTAAGTTATAGGTGTGAAAACTCATCCCCATTTGATGTTTTATCTTGTCTAAAGCAGCAGTACATTCAGTACTCACGATACAAACATGTCCCATGTCAAAGTTTTCGAACAAAATTTATGCATATCACAGCATAACGGTATTTTAAGTGCACTTTTTTCGGCGGACGGATCCTTAATGTGGTCTTACCCCAAATAGATGTTTTGCATGTTACAAATCTTCACGAAGGCTAGACTGATATCAAGCTACACACATAACTAGATTAACCACAAATGGGAATGCATGTTACCGTTTTATCTCCGTCACGTAAGTTACAAGAACATATTACGTAAGTTATAGGTGTGAAAACTCATCCCCATTTGATGTTTTATCTTGTCTAAAGCAGCAGTACATTCAGTACTCACGATACAAACATGTCCCATGTCAAAGTTTTCGAACAAAATTTATGCATATCACAGCATAACGGTATTTTAAGTGCACTTTTTTCGGCGCACGGATCCTTAATGTGGTCTTACCCCAAATAGATGTTTTGCATGTTACAAATCTTCACGAAGGCTAGACTGATATCAAGCTACACACATAACTAGATTAACCACAAATGGGAATGCATGTTACCGTTTTATCTCCGTCACGTAAGTTACAAGAACATATTACGTAAGTTATAGGTGTGAAAACTCATCCCCATTTGATGTTTTATCTTGTCTAAATCAGCAGTACATTCAGTACTCACGATACAAACATGTCCCATGTCAAAGTTTTCGAACAAAATTTATGCATATCACAGCATAACGGTATTTTAAGTGCACTTTTTTCGGCGGACGGATCCTTAATGTGGTCTTACCCCAAATAGATGTTTTGCATGTTACAAATCTTCACGAAGGCTAGACTGATATCAAGCTACACACATAACTAGATTAACCACAAATGGGAATGCATGTTACCGTTTTATCTCCGTCACGTAAGTTACAAGAACATATTACGTAAGTTATAGGTGTGAAAACTCATCCCCATTTGATGTTTTATCTTGTCTAAAGCAGCAGTACATTCAGTACTCACGATACAAACATGTCCCATGTCAAAGTTTTCGAACAAAATTTATGCATATCACAGCATAACGGTATTTTAAGTGCACTTTTTTCGGCGGACGGATCCTTAATGTCGTCTTACCCCAAATAGATGTTTTGCATGTTACAAATCTTCACGAAGGCTAGACTGATATCAAGCTACACACATAACTAGATTAACCACAAATGGGAATGCATGTTACCGTTTTATCTCCGTCACGTAAGTTACAAGAACATATTACGTAAGTTATAGGTGTGAAAACTCATCCCCATTTGATGTTTTATCTTGTCTAAAGCAGCAGTACATTCAGTACTCACGATACAAACATGTCCCATGTCAAAGTTTTCGAACAAAATTTATGCATATCACAGCATAACGGTATTTTAAGTGCACTTTTTTCGGCGGACGGATCCTTAATGTCGTCTTACCCCAAATAGATGTTTTGCATGTTACAAATCTTCACGAAGGCTAGACTGATATCAAGCTACACACATAACTAGATTAACCACAAATGGGAATGCATGTTACCGTTTTATCTCCGTCACGTAAGTTACAAGAACATATTACGTAAGTTATAGGTGTGAAAACTCATCCCCATTTGATGTTTTATCTTGTCTAAAGCAGCAGTACATTCAGTACTCACGATACAAACATGTCCCATGTCAAAGTTTTCGAACAAAATTTATGCATATCACAGCATAACGGTATTTTAAGTGCACTTTTTTCGGCGGACGGATCCTTAATGTGGTCTTACCCCAAATAGATGTTTTGCATGTTACAAATCTTCACGAAGGCTAGACTGATATCAAGCTACACACATAACTAGATTAACCACAAATGGGAATGCATGTTACCGTTTTATCTCCGTCACGTAAGTTACAAGAACATATTACGTAAGTTATAGGTGTGAAAACTCATCCCCATTTGATGTTTTATCTTGTCTAAAGCAGCAGTACATTCAGTACTCACGATACAAACATGTCCCATGTCAAAGTTTTCGAACAAAATTTATGCATATCACAGCATAACGGTATTTTAAGTGCACTTTTTTCGGCGGACGGATCCTTAATGTGGTCTTACCCCAAATATATGTTTTGCATGTTACAAATCTTCACGAAGGCTAGACTGATATCAAGCTACACACATAACTAGATTAACCACAAATGGGAATGCATGTTACCGTTTTATCTCCGTCACGTAAGTTACAAGAACATATTACGTAAGTTATAGGTGTGAAAACTCATCCCCATTTGATGTTTTATCTTGTCTAAAGCAGCAGTACATTCAGTACTCACGATACAAACATGTCCCATGTCAAAGTTTTCGAAAAAAATTTATGCATATCACAGCATAACGGTATTTTAAGTGCACTTTTTTCGGCGGACGGATCCTTAATGTGGTCTTACCCCAAATAGATGTTTTGCATGTTACAAATCTTCACGAAGGCTAGACTGATATCAAGCTACACACATAACTAGATTAACCACAAATGGGAATGCATGTTACCGTTTTATCTCCGTCACGTAAGTTACAAGAACATATTACGTAAGTTATAGGTGTGAAAACTCATCCCCATTTGATGTTTTATCTTGTCTAAAGCAGCAGTACATTCAGTACTCACGATACAAACATGTCCCATGTCAAAGTTTTCGAACAAAATTTATGCATATCACAGCATAACGGTATTTTAAGTGCACTTTTTTCGGCGGACGGATCCTTAATGTGGTCTTACCCCAAATAGATGTTTTGCATGTTACAAATCTTCACGAAGGCTAGACTGATATCAAGCTACACACATAACTAGATTAACCACAAATGGGAATGCATGTTACCGTTTTATCTCCGTCACGTAAGTTACAAGAACATATTACGTAAGTTATAGGTGTGAAAACTCATCCCCATTTGATGTTTTATCTTGTCTAAAGCAGCAGTACATTCAGTACTCACGATACAAACATGTCCCATGTCAAAGTTTTCGAACAAAATTTATGCATATCACAGCATAACGGTATTTTAAGTGCACTTTTTTCGGCGGACGGATCCTTAATGTGGTCTTACCCCAAATAGATGTTTTGCATGTTACAAATCTTCACGAAGGCTAGACTGATATCAAGCTACACACATAACTAGATTAACCACAAATGGGAATGCATGTTACCGTTTTATCTCCGTCACGTAAGTTACAAGAACATATTACGTAAGTTATAGGTGTGAAAACTCATCCCCATTTGATGTTTTATCTTGTCTAAATCAGCAGTACATTCAGTACTCACGATACAAACATGTCCCATGTCAAAGTTTTCGAACAAAATTTATGCATATCACAGCATAACGGTATTTTAAGTGCACTTTTTTCGGCGGACGGATCCTTAATGTGGTCTTACCCCAAATAGATGTTTTGCATGTTACAAATCTTCACGAAGGCTAGACTGATATCAAGCTACACACATAACTAGATTAACCACAAATGGGAATGCATGTTACCGTTTTATCTCCGTCACGTAAGTTACAAGAACATATTACGTAAGTTATAGGTGTGAAAACTCATCCCCATTTGATGTTTTATCTTGTCTAAAGCAGCAGTACATTCAGTACTCACGATACAAACATGTCCCATGTCAAAGTTTTCGAACAAAATTTATGCATATCACAGCATAACGGTATTTTAAGTGCACTTTTTTCGGCGGACGGATCCTTAATGTCGTCTTACCCCAAATAGATGTTTTGCATGTTACAAATCTTCACGAAGGCTAGACTGATATCAAGCTACACACATAACTAGATTAACCACAAATGGGAATGCATGTTACCGTTTTATCTCCGTCACGTAAGTTACAAGAACATATTACGTAAGTTATAGGTGTGAAAACTCATCCCCATTTGATGTTTTATCTTGTCTAAAGCAGCAGTACATTCAGTACTCACGATACAAACATGTCCCATGTCAAAGTTTTCGAACAAAATTTATGCATATCACAGCATAACGGTATTTTAAGTGCACTTTTTTCGGCGGACGGATCCTTAATGTGGTCTTACCCCAAATAGATGTTTTGCATGTTACAAATCTTCACGAAGGCTAGACTGATATCAAGCTACACACATAACTAGATTAACCACAAATGGGAATGCATGTTACCGTTTTATCTCCGTCACGTAAGTTACAAGAACATATTACGTAAGTTATAGGTGTGAAAACTCATCCCCATTTGATGTTTTATCTTGTCTAAAGCAGCAGTACATTCAGTACTCACGATACAAACATGTCCCATGTCAAAGTTTTCGAACAAAATTTATGCATATCACAGCATAACGGTATTTTAAGTGCACTTTTTTCGGCGGACGGATCCTTAATGTGGTCTTACCCCAAATAGATGTTTTGCATGTTACAAATCTTCACGAAGGCTAGACTGATATCAAGCTACACACATAACTAGATTAACCACAAATGGGAATGCATGTTACCGTTTTATCTCCGTCACGTAAGTTACAAGAACATATTACGTAAGTTATAGGTGTGAAAACTCATCCCCATTTGATGTTTTATCTTGTCTAAAGCAGCAGTACATTCAGTACTCACGATACAAACATGTCCCATGTCAAAGTTTTCGAACAAAATTTATGCATATCACAGCATAACGGTATTTTAAGTGCACTTTTTTCGGCGGACGGATCCTTAATGTGGTCTTACCCCAAATAGATGTTTTGCATGTTACAAATCTTCACGAAGGCTAGACTGATATCAAGCTACACACATAACTAGATTAACCACAAATGGGAATGCATGTTACCGTTTTATCTCCGTCACGTAAGTTACAAGAACATATTACGTAAGTTATAGGTGTGAAAACTCATCCCCATTTGATGTTTTATCTTGTCTAAAGCAGCAGTACATTCAGTACTCACGATACAAACATGTCCCATGTCAAAGTTTTCGAACCAAATTTATGCATATCACAGCATAACGGTATTTTAAGTGCACTTTTTTCGGCGGACGGATCCTTAATGTGGTCTTACCCCAAATAGATGTTTTGCATGTTACAAATCTTCACGAAGGCTAGACTGATATCAAGCTACACACATAACTAGATTAACCACAAATGGGAATGCATGTTACCGTTTTATCTCCGTCACGTAAGTTACAAGAACATATTACGTAAGTTATAGGTGTGAAAACTCATCCCCATTTGATGTTTTATCTTGTCTAAAGCAGCAGTACATTCAGTACTCACGATACAAACATGTCCCATGTCAAAGTTTTCGAACCAAATTTATGCATATCACAGCATAACGGTATTTTAAGTGCACTTTTTTCGGCGGACGGATCCTTAATGTGGTCTTACCCCAAATAGATGTTTTGCATGTTACAAATCTTCACGAAGGCTAGACTGATATCAAGCTACACACATAACTAGATTAACCACAAATGGGAATGCATGTTACCGTTTTATCTCCGTCACGTAAGTTACAAGAACATATTACGTAAGTTATAGGTGTGAAAACTCATCCCCATTTGATGTTTTATCTTGTCTAAAGCAGCAGTACATTCAGTACTCACGATACAAACATGTCCCATGTCAAAGTTTTCGAACAAAATTTATGCATATCACAGCATAACGGTATTTTAAGTGCACTTTTTTCGGCGGACGGATCCTTAATGTGGTCTTACCCCAAATAGATGTTTTGCATGTTACAAATCTTCACGAAGGCTAGACTGATATCAAGCTACACACATAACTAGATTAACCACAAATGGGAATGCATGTTACCGTTTTATCTCCGTCACGTAAGTTACAAGAACATATTACGTAAGTTATAGGTGTGAAAACTCATCCCCATTTGATGTTTTATCTTGTCTAAAGCAGCAGTACATTCAGTACTCACGATACAAACATGTCCCATGTCAAAGTTTTCGAACAAAATTTATGCATATCACAGCATAACGGTATTTTAAGTGCACTTTTTTCGGCGGACGGATCCTTAATGTCGTCTTACCCCAAATAGATGTTTTGCATGTTACAAATCTTCACGAAGGCTAGACTGATATCAAGCTACACACATAACTAGATTAACCACAAATGGGAATGCATGTTACCGTTTTATCTCCGTCACGTAAGTTACAAGAACATATTACGTAAGTTATAGGTGTGAAAACTCATCCCCATTTGATGTTTTATCTTGTCTAAAGCAGCAGTACATTCAGTACTCACGATACAAACATGTCCCATGTCAAAGTTTTCGAACCAAATTTATGCATATCACAGCATAACGGTATTTTAAGTGCACTTTTTTCGGCGGACGGATCCTTAATGTGGTCTTACCCCAAATAGATGTTTTGCATGTTACAAATCTTCACGAAGGCTAGACTGATATCAAGCTACACACATAACTAGATTAACCACAAATGGGAATGCATGTTACCGTTTTATCTCCGTCACGTAAGTTACAAGAACATATTACGTAAGTTATAGGTGTGAAAACTCATCCCCATTTGATGTTTTATCTTGTCTAAAGCAGCAGTACATTCAGTACTCACGATACAAACATGTCCCATGTCAAAGTTTTCGAACAAAATTTATGCATATCACAGCATAACGGTATTTTAAGTGCACTTTTTTCGGCGGACGGATCCTTAATGTCGTCTTACCCCAAATAGATGTTTTGCATGTTACAAATCTTCACGAAGGCTAGACTGATATCAAGCTACACACATAACTAGATTAACCACAAATGGGAATGCATGTTACCGTTTTATCTCCGTCACGTAAGTTACAAGAACATATTACGTAAGTTATAGGTGTGAAAACTCATCCCCATTTGATGTTTTATCTTGTCTAAAGCAGCAGTACATTCAGTACTCACGATACAAACATGTCCCATGTCAAAGTTTTCGAACAAAATTTATGCATATCACAGCATAACGGTATTTTAAGTGCACTTTTTTCGGCGGACGGATCCTTAATGTGGTCTTACCCCAAATAGATGTTTTGCATGTTACAAATCTTCACGAAGGCTAGACTGATATCAAGCTACACACATAACTAGATTAACCACAAATGGGAATGCATGTTACCGTTTTATCTCCGTCACGTAAGTTACAAGAACATATTACGTAAGTTATAGGTGTGAAAACTCATCCCCATTTGATGTTTTATCTTGTCTAAAGCAGCAGTACATTCAGTACTCACGATACAAACATGTCCCATGTCAAAGTTTTCGAACAAAATTTATGCATATCACAGCATAACGGTATTTTAAGTGCACTTTTTTCGGCGGACGGATCCTTAATGTGGTCTTACCCCAAATAGATGTTTTGCATGTTACAAATCTTCACGAAGGCTAGACTGATATCAAGCTACACACATAACTAGATTAACCACAAATGGGAATGCATGTTACCGTTTTATCTCCGTCACGTAAGTTACAAGAACATATTACGTAAGTTATAGGTGTGAAAACTCATCCCCATTTGATGTTTTATCTTGTCTAAAGCAGCAGTACATTCAGTACTCACGATACAAACATGTCCCATGTCAAAGTTTTCGAACAAAATTTATGCATATCACAGCATAACGGTATTTTAAGTGCACTTTTTTCGGCGGACGGATCCTTAATGTGGTCTTACCCCAAATAGATGTTTTGCATGTTACAAATCTTCACGAAGGCTAGACTGATATCAAGCTACACACATAACTAGATTAACCACAAATGGGAATGCATGTTACCGTTTTATCTCCGTCACGTAAGTTACAAGAACATATTACGTAAGTTATAGGTGTGAAAACTCATCCCCATTTGATGTTTTATCTTGTCTAAAGCAGCAGTACATTCAGTACTCACGATACAAACATGTCCCATGTCAAAGTTTTCGAACCAAATTTATGCATATCACAGCATAACGGTATTTTAAGTGCACTTTTTTCGGCGGACGGATCCTTAATGTGGTCTTACCCCAAATAGATGTTTTGCATGTTACAAATCTTCACGAAGGCTAGACTGATATCAAGCTACACACATAACTAGATTAACCACAAATGGGAATGCATGTTACCGTTTTATCTCCGTCACGTAAGTTACAAGAACATATTACGTAAGTTATAGGTGTGAAAACTCATCCCCATTTGATGTTTTATCTTGTCTAAAGCAGCAGTACATTCAGTACTCACGATACAAACATGTCCCATGTCAAAGTTTTCGAACAAAATTTATGCATATCACAGCATAACGGTATTTTAAGTGCACTTTTTTCGGCGGACGGATCCTTAATGTGGTCTTACCCCAAATAGATGTTTTGCATGTTACAAATCTTCACGAAGGCTAGACTGATATCAAGCTACACACATAACTAGATTAACCACAAATGGGAATGCATGTTACCGTTTTATCTCCGTCACGTAAGTTACAAGAACATATTACGTAAGTTATAGGTGTGAAAACTCATCCCCATTTGATGTTTTATCTTGTCTAAAGCAGCAGTACATTCAGTACTCACGATACAAACATGTCCCATGTCAAAGTTTTCGAACAAAATTTATGCATATCACAGCATAACGGTATTTTAAGTACACTTTTTTCGGCGGACGGATCCTTAATGTGGTCTTACCCCAAATAGATGTTTTGCATGTTACAAATCTTCACGAAGGCTAGACTGATATCAAGCTACACACATAACTAGATTAACCACAAATGGGAATGCATGTTACCGTTTTATCTCCGTCACGTAAGTTACAAGAACATATTACGTAAGTTATAGGTGTGAAAACTCATCCCCATTTGATGTTTTATCTTGTCTAAAGCAGCAGTACATTCAGTACTCACGATACAAACATGTCCCATGTCAAAGTTTTCGAACAAAATTTATGCATATCACAGCATAACGGTATTTTAAGTGCACTTTTTTCGGCGGACGGATCCTTAATGTGGTCTTACCCCAAATATATGTTTTGCATGTTACAAATCTTCACGAAGGCTAGACTGATATCAAGCTACACACATAACTAGATTAACCACAAATGGGAATGCATGTTACCGTTTTATCTCCGTCACGTAAGTTACAAGAACATATTACGTAAGTTATAGGTGTGAAAACTCATCCCCATTTGATGTTTTATCTTGTCTAAAGCAGCAGTACATTCAGTACTCACGATACAAACATGTCCCATGTCAAAGTTTTCGAACCAAATTTATGCATATCACAGCATAACGGTATTTTAAGTGCACTTTTTTCGGCGGACGGATCCTTAATGTGGTCTTACCCCAAATAGATGTTTTGCATGTTACAAATCTTCACGAAGGCTAGACTGATATCAAGCTACACACATAACTAGATTAACCACAAATGGGAATGCATGTTACCGTTTTTATCTCCGTCACGTAAGTTACAAGAACATATTACGTAAGTTATAGGTGTGAAAACTCATCCCCATTTGATGTTTTATCTTGTCTAAAGCAGCAGTACATTCAGTACTCACGATACAAACATGTCCCATGTCAAAGTTTTCGAACAAAATTTATGCATATCACAGCATAACGGTATTTTAAGTGCACTTTTTTCGGCGGACGGATCCTTAATGTGGTCTTACCCCAAATAGATGTTTTGCATGTTACAAATCTTCACGAAGGCTAGACTGATATCAAGCTACACACATAACTAGATTAACCACAAATGGGAATGCATGTTACCGTTTTATCTCCGTCACGTAAGTTACAAGAACATATTACGTAAGTTATAGGTGTGAAAACTCATCCCCATTTGATGTTTTATCTTGTCTAAAGCAGCAGTACATTCAGTACTCACGATACAAACATGTCCCATGTCAAAGTTTTCGAACAAAATTTATGCATATCACAGCATAACGGTATTTTAAGTGCACTTTTTTCGGCGGACGGATCCTTAATGTGGTCTTACCCCAAATAGATGTTTTGCATGTTACAAATCTTCACGAAGGCTAGACTGATATCAAGCTACACACATAACTAGATTAACCACAAATGGGAATGCATGTTACCGTTTTATCTCCGTCACGTAAGTTACAAGAACATATTACGTAAGTTATAGGTGTGAAAACTCATCCCCATTTGATGTTTTATCTTGTCTAAAGCAGCAGTACATTCAGTACTCACGATACAAACATGTCCCATGTCAAAGTTTTCGAACAAAATTTATGCATATCACAGCATAACGGTATTTTAAGTGCACTTTTTTCGGCGGACGGATCCTTAATGTGGTCTTACCCCAAATAGATGTTTTGCATGTTACAAATCTTCACGAAGGCTAGACTGATATCAAGCTACACACATAACTAGATTAACCACAAATGGGAATGCATGTTACCGTTTTATCTCCGTCACGTAAGTTACAAGAACATATTACGTAAGTTATAGGTGTGAAAACTCATCCCCATTTGATGTTTTATCTTGTCTAAAGCAGCAGTACATTCAGTACTCACGATACAAACATGTCCCATGTCAAAGTTTTCGAACCAAATTTATGCATATCACAGCATAACGGTATTTTAAGTGCACTTTTTTCGGCGGACGGATCCTTAATGTGGTCTTACCCCAAATAGATGTTTTGCATGTTACAAATCTTCACGAAGGCTAGACTGATATCAAGCTACACACATAACTAGATTAACCACAAATGGGAATGCATGTTACCGTTTTATCTCCGTCACGTAAGTTACAAGAACATATTACGTAAGTTATAGGTGTGAAAACTCATCCCCATTTGATGTTTTATCTTGTCTAAAGCAGCAGTACATTCAGTACTCACGATACAAACATGTCCCATGTCAAAGTTTTCGAACAAAATTTATGCATATCACAGCATAACGGTATTTTAAGTGCACTTTTTTCGGCGGACGGATCCTTAATGTGGTCTTACCCCAAATAGATGTTTTGCATGTTACAAATCTTCACGAAGGCTAGACTGATATCAAGCTACACACATAACTAGATTAACCACAAATGGGAATGCATGTTACCGTTTTATCTCCGTCACGTAAGTTACAAGAACATATTACGTAAGTTATAGGTGTGAAAACTCATCCCCATTTGATGTTTTATCTTGTCTAAAGCAGCAGTACATTCAGTACTCACGATACAAACATGTCCCATGTCAAAGTTTTCGAACCAAATTTATGCATATCACAGCATAACGGTATTTTAAGTGCACTTTTTTCGGCGGACGGATCCTTAATGTGGTCTTACCCCAAATAGATGTTTTGCATGTTACAAATCTTCACGAAGGCTAGACTGATATCAAGCTACACACATAACTAGATTAACCACAAATGGGAATGCATGTTACCGTTTTATCTCCGTCACGTAAGTTACAAGAACATATTACGTAAGTTATAGGTGTGAAAACTCATCCCCATTTGATGTTTTATCTTGTCTAAAGCAGCAGTACATTCAGTACTCACGATACAAACATGTCCCATGTCAAAGTTTTCGAACAAAATTTATGCATATCACAGCATAACGGTATTTTAAGTGCACTTTTTTCGGCGGACGGATCCTTAATGTGGTCTTACCCCAAATAGATGTTTTGCATGTTACAAATCTTCACGAAGGCTAGACTGATATCAAGCTACACACATAACTAGATTAACCACAAATGGGAATGCATGTTACCGTTTTATCTCCGTCACGTAAGTTACAAGAACATATTACGTAAGTTATAGGTGTGAAAACTCATCCCCATTTGATGTTTTATCTTGTCTAAAGCAGCAGTACATTCAGTACTCACGATACAAACATGTCCCATGTCAAAGTTTTCGAACAAAATTTATGCATATCACAGCATAACGGTATTTTAAGTGCACTTTTTTCGGCGGACGGATCCTTAATGTGGTCTTACCCCAAATAGATGTTTTGCATGTTACAAATCTTCACGAAGGCTAGACTGATATCAAGCTACACACATAACTAGATTAACCACAAATGGGAATGCATGTTACCGTTTTATCTCCGTCACGTAAGTTACAAGAACATATTACGTAAGTTATAGGTGTGAAAACTCATCCCCATTTGATGTTTTATCTTGTCTAAAGCAGCAGTACATTCAGTACTCACGATACAAACATGTCCCATGTCAAAGTTTTCGAACAAAATTTATGCATATCACAGCATAACGGTATTTTAAGTGCACTTTTTTCGGCGGACGGATCCTTAATGTGGTCTTACCCCAAATAGATGTTTTGCATGTTACAAATCTTCACGAAGGCTAGACTGATATCAAGCTACACACATAACTAGATTAACCACAAATGGGAATGCATGTTACCGTTTTATCTCCGTCACGTAAGTTACAAGAACATATTACGTAAGTTATAGGTGTGAAAACTCATCCCCATTTGATGTTTTATCTTGTCTAAAGCAGCAGTACATTCAGTACTCACGATACAAACATGTCCCATGTCAAAGTTTTCGAACAAAATTTATGCATATCACAGCATAACGGTATTTTAAGTGCACTTTTTTCGGCGGACGGATCCTTAATGTGGTCTTACCCCAAATAGATGTTTTGCATGTTACAAATCTTCACGAAGGCTAGACTGATATCAAGCTACACACATAACTAGATTAACCACAAATGGGAATGCATGTTACCGTTTTATCTCCGTCACGTAAGTTACAAGAACATATTACGTAAGTTATAGGTGTGAAAACTCATCCCCATTTGATGTTTTATCTTGTCTAAAGCAGCAGTACATTCAGTACTCACGATACAAACATGTCCCATGTCAAAGTTTTCGAACAAAATTTATGCATATCACAGCATAACGGTATTTTAAGTGCACTTTTTTCGGCGGACGGATCCTTAATGTGGTCTTACCCCAAATAGATGTTTTGCATGTTACAAATCTTCACGAAGGCTAGACTGATATCAAGCTACACACATAACTAGATTAACCACAAATGGGAATGCATGTTACCGTTTTATCTCCGTCACGTAAGTTACAAGAACATATTACGTAAGTTATAGGTGTGAAAACTCATCCCCATTTGATGTTTTATCTTGTCTAAAGCAGCAGTACATTCAGTACTCACGATACAAACATGTCCCATGTCAAAGTTTTCGAACAAAATTTATGCATATCACAGCATAACGGTATTTTAAGTGCACTTTTTTCGGCGGACGGATCCTTAATGTGGTCTTACCCCAAATAGATGTTTTGCATGTTACAAATCTTCACGAAGGCTAGACTGATATCAAGCTACACACATAACTAGATTAACCACAAATGGGAATGCATGTTACCGTTTTATCTCCGTCACGTAAGTTACAAGAACATATTACGTAAGTTATAGGTGTGAAAACTCATCCCCATTTGATGTTTTATCTTGTCTAAAGCAGCAGTACATTCAGTACTCACGATACAAACATGTCCCATGTCAAAGTTTTCGAACAAAATTTATGCATATCACAGCATAACGGTATTTTAAGTGCACTTTTTTCGGCGGACGGATCCTTAATGTCGTCTTACCCCAAATAGATGTTTTGCATGTTACAAATCTTCACGAAGGCTAGACTGATATCAAGCTACACACATAACTAGATTAACCACAAATGGGAATGCATGTTACCGTTTTATCTCCGTCACGTAAGTTACAAGAACATATTACGTAAGTTATAGGTGTGAAAACTCATCCCCATTTGATGTTTTATCTTGTCTAAAGCAGCAGTACATTCAGTACTCACGATACAAACATGTCCCATGTCAAAGTTTTCGAACAAAATTTATGCATATCACAGCATAACGGTATTTTAAGTGCACTTTTTTCGGCGGACGGATCCTTAATGTGGTCTTACCCCAAATAGATGTTTTGCATGTTACAAATCTTCACGAAGGCTAGACTGATATCAAGCTACACACATAACTAGATTAACCACAAATGGGAATGCATGTTACCGTTTTATCTCCGTCACGTAAGTTACAAGAACATATTACGTAAGTTATAGGTGTGAAAACTCATCCCCATTTGAAGTTTTATCTTGTCTAAAGCAGCAGTACATTCAGTACTCACGATACAAACATGTCCCATGTCAAAGTTTTCGAACAAAATTTATGCATATCACAGCATAACGGTATTTTAAGTGCACTTTTTTCGGCGGACGGATCCTTAATGTGGTCTTACCCCAAATAGATGTTTTGCATGTTACAAATCTTCACGAAGGCTAGACTGATATCAAGCTACACACATAACTAGATTAACCACAAATGGGAATGCATGTTACCGTTTTATCTCCGTCACGTAAGTTACAAGAACATATTACGTAAGTTATAGGTGTGAAAACTCATCCCCATTTGATGTTTTATCTTGTCTAAAGCAGCAGTACATTCAGTACTCACGATACAAACATGTCCCATGTCAAAGTTTTCGAACAAAATTTATGCATATCACAGCATAACGGTATTTTAAGTGCACTTTTTTCGGCGGACGGATCCTTAATGTGGTCTTACCCCAAATAGATGTTTTGCATGTTACAAATCTTCACGAAGGCTAGACTGATATCAAGCTACACACATAACTAGATTAACCACAAATGGGAATGCATGTTACCGTTTTATCTCCGTCACGTAAGTTACAAGAACATATTACGTAAGTTATAGGTGTGAAAACTCATCCCCATTTGATGTTTTATCTTGTCTAAAGCAGCAGTACATTCAGTACTCACGATACAAACATGTCCCATGTCAAAGTTTTCGAACAAAATTTATGCATATCACAGCATAACGGTATTTTAAGTGCACTTTTTTCGGCGGACGGATCCTTAATGTGGTCTTACCCCAAATAGATGTTTTGCATGTTACAAATCTTCACGAAGGCTAGACTGATATCAAGCTACACACATAACTAGATTAACCACAAATGGGAATGCATGTTACCGTTTTATCTCCGTCACGTAAGTTACAAGAACATATTACGTAAGTTATAGGTGTGAAAACTCATCCCCATTTGATGTTTTATCTTGTCTAAAGCAGCAGTACATTCAGTACTCACGATACAAACATGTCCCATGTCAAAGTTTTCGAACAAAATTTATGCATATCACAGCATAACGGTATTTTAAGTGCACTTTTTTCGGCGGACGGATCCTTAATGTGGTCTTACCCCAAATATATGTTTTGCATGTTACAAATCTTCACGAAGGCTAGACTGATATCAAGCTACACACATAACTAGATTAACCACAAATGGGAATGCATGTTACCGTTTTATCTCCGTCACGTAAGTTACAAGAACATATTACGTAAGTTATAGGTGTGAAAACTCATCCCCATTTGATGTTTTATCTTGTCTAAAGCAGCAGTACATTCAGTACTCACGATACAAACATGTCCCATGTCAAAGTTTTCGAACAAAATTTATGCATATCACAGCATAACGGTATTTTAAGTGCACTTTTTTCGGCGGACGGATCCTTAATGTGGTCTTACCCCAAATAGATGTTTTGCATGTTACAAATCTTCACGAAGGCTAGACTGATATCAAGCTACACACATAACTAGATTAACCACAAATGGGAATGCATGTTACCGTTTTATCTCCGTCACGTAAGTTACAAGAACATATTACGTAAGTTATAGGTGTGAAAACTCATCCCCATTTGATGTTTTATCTTATCTAAAGCAGCAGTACATTCAGTACTCACGATACAAACATGTCCCATGTCAAAGTTTTCGAACAAAATTTATGCATATCACAGCATAACGGTATTTTAAGTGCACTTTTTTCGGCGGACGGATCCTTAATGTGGTCTTACCCCAAATAGATGTTTTGCATGTTACAAATCTTCACGAAGGCTAGACTGATATCAAGCTACACACATAACTAGATTAACCACAAATGGGAATGCATGTTACCGTTTTATCTCCGTCACGTAAGTTACAAGAACATATTACGTAAGTTATAGGTGTGAAAACTCATCCCCATTTGATGTTTTATCTTGTCTAAAGCAGCAGTACATTCAGTACTCACGATACAAACATGTCCCATGTCAAAGTTTTCGAACAAAATTTATGCATATCACAGCATAACGGTATTTTAAGTGCACTTTTTTCGGCGGACGGATCCTTAATGTGGTCTTACCCCAAATAGATGTTTTGCATGTTACAAATCTTCACGAAGGCTAGACTGATATCAAGCTACACACATAACTAGATTAACCACAAATGGGAATGCATGTTACCGTTTTATCTCCGTCACGTAAGTTACAAGAACATATTACGTAAGTTATAGGTGTGAAAACTCATCCCCATTTGATGTTTTATCTTGTCTAAAGCAGCAGTACATTCAGTACTCACGATACAAACATGTCCCATGTCAAAGTTTTCGAACCAAATTTATGCATATCACAGCATAACGGTATTTTAAGTGCACTTTTTTCGGCGGACGGATCCTTAATGTGGTCTTACCCCAAATAGATGTTTTGCATGTTACAAATCTTCACGAAGGCTAGACTGATATCAAGCTACACACATAACTAGATTAACCACAAATGGGAATGCATGTTACCGTTTTATCTCCGTCACGTAAGTTACAAGAACATATTACGTAAGTTATAGGTGTGAAAACTCATCCCCATTTGATGTTTTATCTTGTCTAAAGCAGCAGTACATTCAGTACTCACGATACAAACATGTCCCATGTCAAAGTTTTCGAACAAAATTTATGCATATCACAGCATAACGGTATTTTAAGTGCACTTTTTTCGGCGGACGGATCCTTAATGTGGTCTTACCCCAAATAGATGTTTTGCATGTTACAAATCTTCACGAAGGCTAGACTGATATCAAGCTACACACATAACTAGATTAACCACAAATGGGAATGCATGTTACCGTTTTATCTCCGTCACGTAAGTTACAAGAACATATTACGTAAGTTATAGGTGTGAAAACTCATCCCCATTTGATGTTTTATCTTGTCTAAAGCAGCAGTACATTCAGTACTCACGATACAAACATGTCCCATGTCAAAGTTTTCGAACAAAATTTATGCATATCACAGCATAACGGTATTTTAAGTGCACTTTTTTCGGCGGACGGATCCTTAATGTGGTCTTACCCCAAATAGATGTTTTGCATGTTACAAATCTTCACGAAGGCTAGACTGATATCAAGCTACACACATAACTAGATTAACCACAAATGGGAATGCATGTTACCGTTTTATCTCCGTCACGTAAGTTACAAGAACATATTACGTAAGTTATAGGTGTGAAAACTCATCCCCATTTGATGTTTTATCTTGTCTAAAGCAGCAGTACATTCAGTACTCACGATACAAACATGTCCCATGTCAAAGTTTTCGAACAAAATTTATGCATATCACAGCATAACGGTATTTTAAGTGCACTTTTTTCGGCGGACGGATCCTTAATGTGGTCTTACCCCAAATAGATGTTTTGCATGTTACAAATCTTCACGAAGGCTAGACTGATATCAAGCTACACACATAACTAGATTAACCACAAATGGGAATGCATGTTACCGTTTTATCTCCGTCACGTAAGTTACAAGAACATATTACGTAAGTTATAGGTGTGAAAACTCATCCCCATTTGATGTTTTATCTTGTCTAAAGCAGCAGTACATTCAGTACTCACGATACAAACATGTCCCATGTCAAAGTTTTCGAACAAAATTTATGCATATCACAGCATAACGGTAATTTAAGTGCACTTTTTTCGGCGGACGGATCCTTAATGTGGTCTTACCCCAAATATATGTTTTGCATGTTACAAATCTTCACGAAGGCTAGACTGATATCAAGCTACACACATAACTAGATTAACCACAAATGGGAATGCATGTTACCGTTTTATCTCCGTCACGTAAGTTACAAGAACATATTACGTAAGTTATAGGTGTGAAAACTCATCCCCATTTGATGTTTTATCTTGTCTAAAGCAGCAGTACATTCAGTACTCACGATACAAACATGTCCCATGTCAAAGTTTTCGAACAAAATTTATGCATATCACAGCATAACGGTATTTTAAGTGCACTTTTTTCGGCGGACGGATCCTTAATGTGGTCTTACCCCAAATAGATGTTTTGCATGTTACAAATCTTCACGAAGGCTAGACTGATATCAAGCTACACACATAACTAGATTAACCACAAATGGGAATGCATGTTACCGTTTTATCTCCGTCACGTAAGTTACAAGAACATATTACGTAAGTTATAGGTGTGAAAACTCATCCCCATTTGATGTTTTATCTTGTCTAAAGCAGCAGTACATTCAGTACTCACGATACAAACATGTCCCATGTCAAAGTTTTCGAACAAAATTTATGCATATCACAGCATAACGGTATTTTAAGTGCACTTTTTTCGGCGGACGGATCCTTAATGTGGTCTTACCCCAAATAGATGTTTTGCATGTTACAAATCTTCACGAAGGCTAGACTGATATCAAGCTACACACATAACTAGATTAACCACAAATGGGAATGCATGTTACCGTTTTATCTCCGTCACGTAAGTTACAAGAACATATTACGTAAGTTATAGGTGTGAAAACTCATCCCCATTTGATGTTTTATCTTGTCTAAAGCAGCAGTACATTCAGTACTCACGATACAAACATGTCCCATGTCAAAGTTTTCGAACAAAATTTATGCATATCACAGCATAACGGTATTTTAAGTGCACTTTTTTCGGCGGACGGATCCTTAATGTCGTCTTACCCCAAATAGATGTTTTGCATGTTACAAATCTTCACGAAGGCTAGACTGATATCAAGCTACACACATAACTAGATTAACCACAAATGGGAATGCATGTTACCGTTTTATCTCCGTCACGTAAGTTACAAGAACATATTACGTAAGTTATAGGTGTGAAAACTCATCCCCATTTGATGTTTTATCTTGTCTAAAGCAGCAGTACATTCAGTACTCACGATACAAACATGTCCCATGTCAAAGTTTTCGAACAAAATTTATGCATATCACAGCATAACGGTATTTTAAGTGCACTTTTTTCGGCGGACGGATCCTTAATGTGGTCTTACCCCAAATAGATGTTTTGCATGTTACAAATCTTCACGAAGGCTAGACTGATATCAAGCTACACACATAACTAGATTAACCACAAATGGGAATGCATGTTACCGTTTTATCTCCGTCACGTAAGTTACAAGAACATATTACGTAAGTTATAGGTGTGAAAACTCATCCCCATTTGATGTTTTATCTTGTCTAAAGCAGCAGTACATTCAGTACTCACGATACAAACATGTCCCATGTCAAAGTTTTGGAACAAAATTTATGCATATCACAGCATAACGGTATTTTAAGTGCACTTTTTTCGGCGAACGGATCCTTAATGTGGTCTTACCCCAAATAGATGTTTTGCATGTTACAAATCTTCACGAAGGCTAGACTGATATCAAGCTACACACATAACTAGATTAACCACAAATGGGAATGCATGTTACCGTTTTATCTCCGTCACGTAAGTTACAAGAACATATTACGTAAGTTATAGGTGTGAAAACTCATCCCCATTTGATGTTTTATCTTGTCTAAAGCAGCAGTACATTCAGTACTCACGATACAAACATGTCCCATGTCAAAGTTTTCGAACAAAATTTATGCATATCACAGCATAACGGTATTTTAAGTGCACTTTTTTCGGCGGACGGATCCTTAATGTGGTCTTACCCCAAATAGATGTTTTGCATGTTACAAATCTTCACGAAGGCTAGACTGATATCAAGCTACACACATAACTAGATTAACCACAAATGGGAATGCATGTTACCGTTTTATCTCCGTCACGTAAGTTACAAGAACATATTACGTAAGTTATAGGTGTGAAAACTCATCCCCATTTGATGTTTTATCTTGTCTAAAGCAGCAGTACATTCAGTACTCACGATACAAACATGTCCCATGTCAAAGTTTTCGAACAAAATTTATGCATATCACAGCATAACGGTATTTTAAGTGCACTTTTTTCGGCGGACGGATCCTTAATGTCGTCTTACCCCAAATAGATGTTTTGCATGTTACAAATCTTCACGAAGGCTAGACTGATATCAAGCTACACACATAACTAGATTAACCACAAATGGGAATGCATGTTACCGTTTTATCTCCGTCACGTAAGTTACAAGAACATATTACGTAAGTTATAGGTGTGAAAACTCATCCCCATTTGATGTTTTATCTTGTCTAAAGCAGCAGTACATTCAGTACTCACGATACAAACATGTCCCATGTCAAAGTTTTCGAACAAAATTTATGCATATCACAGCATAACGGTATTTTAAGTGCACTTTTTTCGGCGGACGGATCCTTAATGTGGTCTTACCCCAAATAGATGTTTTGCATGTTACAAATCTTCACGAAGGCTAGACTGATATCAAGCTACGCACATAACTAGATTAACCACAAATGGGAATGCATGTTACCGTTTTATCTCCGTCACGTAAGTTACAAGAACATATTACGTAAGTTATAGGTGTGAAAACTCATCCCCATTTGATGTTTTATCTTGTCTAAAGCAGCAGTACATTCAGTACTCACGATACAAACATGTCCCATGTCAAAGTTTTCGAACAAAATTTATGCATATCACAGCATAACGGTATTTTAAGTGCACTTTTTTCGGCGGACGGATCCTTAATGTGGTCTTACCCCAAATAGATGTTTTGCATGTTACAAATCTTCACGAAGGCTAGACTGATATCAAGCTACACACATAACTAGATTAACCACAAATGGGAATGCATGTTACCGTTTTATCTCCGTCACGTAAGTTACAAGAACATATTACGTAAGTTATAGGTGTGAAAACTCATCCCCATTTGATGTTTTATCTTGTCTAAAGCAGCAGTACATTCAGTACTCACGATACAAACATGTCCCATGTCAAAGTTTTCGAACAAAATTTATGCATATCACAGCATAACGGTATTTTAAGTGCACTTTTTTCGGCGGACGGATCCTTAATGTGGTCTTACCCCAAATAGATGTTTTGCATGTTACAAATCTTCACGAAGGCTAGACTGATATCAAGCTACACACATAACTAGATTAACCACAAATGGGAATGCATGTTACCGTTTTATCTCCGTCACGTAAGTTACAAGAACATATTACGTAAGTTATAGGTGTGAAAACTCATCCCCATTTGATGTTTTATCTTGTCTAAAGCAGCAGTACATTCAGTACTCACGATACAAACATGTCCCATGTCAAAGTTTTCGAACAAAATTTATGCATATCACAGCATAACGGTATTTTAAGTGCACTTTTTTCGGCGGACGGATCCTTAATGTGGTCTTACCCCAAATAGATGTTTTGCATGTTACAAATCTTCACGAAGGCTAGACTGATATCAAGCTACACACATAACTAGATTAACCACAAATGGGAATGCATGTTACCGTTTTATCTCCGTCACGTAAGTTACAAGAACATATTACGTAAGTTATAGGTGTGAAAACTCATCCCCATTTGATGTTTTATCTTGTCTAAAGCAGCAGTACATTCAGTACTCACGATACAAACATGTCCCATGTCAAAGTTTTCGAACAAAATTTATGCATATCACAGCATAACGGTATTTTAAGTGCACTTTTTTCGGCGGACGGATCCTTAATGTGGTCTTACCCCAAATAGATGTTTTGCATGTTACAAATCTTCACGAAGGCTAGACTGATATCAAGCTACACACATAACTAGATTAACCACAAATGGGAATGCATGTTACCGTTTTATCTCCGTCACGTAAGTTACAAGAACATATTACGTAAGTTATAGGTGTGAAAACTCATCCCCATTTGATGTTTTATCTTGTCTAAAGCAGCAGTACATTCAGTACTCACGATACAAACATGTCCCATGTCAAAGTTTTCGAACAAAATTTATGCATATCACAGCATAACGGTATTTTAAGTGCACTTTTTTCGGCGGACGGATCCTTAATGTGGTCTTACCCCAAATAGATGTTTTGCATGTTACAAATCTTCACGAAGGCTAGACTGATATCAAGCTACACACATAACTAGATTAACCACAAATGGGAATGCATGTTACCGTTTTATCTCCGTCACGTAAGTTACAAGAACATATTACGTAAGTTATAGGTGTGAAAACTCATCCCCATTTGATGTTTTATCTTGTCTAAAGCAGCAGTACATTCAGTACTCACGATACAAACATGTCCCATGTCAAAGTTTTCGAACAAAATTTATGCATATCACAGCATAACGGTATTTTAAGTGCACTTTTTTCGGCGGACGGATCCTTAATGTGGTCTTACCCCAAATAGATGTTTTGCATGTTACAAATCTTCACGAAGGCTAGACTGATATCAAGCTACACACATAACTAGATTAACCACAAATGGGAATGCATGTTACCGTTTTATCTCCGTCACGTAAGTTACAAGAACATATTACGTAAGTCTATAGGTGTGAAAACTCATCCCCATTTGATGTTTTATCTTGTCTAAAGCAGCAGTACATTCAGTACTCACGATACAAACATGTCCCATGTCAAAGTTTTCGAACAAAATTTATGCATATCACAGCATAACGGTATTTTAAGTGCACTTTTTTCGGCGGACGGATCCTTAATGTGGTCTTACCCCAAATAGATGTTTTGCATGTTACAAATCTTCACGAAGGCTAGACTGATATCAAGCTACACACATAACTAGATTAACCACAAATGGGAATGCATGTTACCGTTTTATCTCCGTCACGTAAGTTACAAGAACATATTACGTAAGTTATAGGTGTGAAAACTCATCCCCATTTGATGTTTTATCTTGTCTAAAGCAGCAGTACATTCAGTACTCACGATACAAACATGTCCCATGTCAAAGTTTTCGAACAAAATTTATGCATATCACAGCATAACGGTATTTTAAGTGCACCTTTTTCGGCGGACGGATCCTTAATGTGGTCTTACCCCAAATAGATGTTTTGCATGTTACAAATCTTCACGAAGGCTAGACTGATATCAAGCTACACACATAACTAGATTAACCACAAATGGGAATGCATGTTACCGTTTTATCTCCGTCACGTAAGTTACAAGAACATATTACGTAAGTTATAGGTGTGAAAACTCATCCCCATTTGATGTTTTATCTTGTCTAAAGCAGCAGTACATTCAGTACTCACGATACAAACATGTCCCATGTCAAAGTTTTCGAACAAAATGTATGCATATCACAGCATAACGGTATTTTAAGTGCACTTTTTTCGGCGGACGGATCCTTAATGTGGTCTTACCCCAAATAGATGTTTTGCATGTTACAAATCTTCACGAAGGCTAGACTGATATCAAGCTACACACATAACTAGATTAACCACAAATGGGAATGCATGTTACCGTTTTATCTCCGTCACGTAAGTTACAAGAACATATTACGTAAGTTATAGGTGTGAAAACTCATCCCCATTTGATGTTTTATCTTGTCTAAAGCAGCAGTACATTCAGTACTCACGATACAAACATGTCCCATGTCAAAGTTTTCGAGCAAAATGTATGCATATCACAGCATAACGGTATTTTAAGTGCACTTTTTTCGGCGGACGGATCCTTAATGTGGTCTTACCCCAAATAGATGTTTTGCATGTTACAAATCTTCACGAAGGCTAGACTGATATCAAGCTACACACATAACTAGATTAACCACAAATGGGAATGCATGTTACCGTTTTATCTCCGTCACGTAAGTTACAAGAACATATTACGTAAGTTATAGGTGTGAAAACTCATCCCCATTTGATGTTTTATCTTGTCTAAAGCAGCAGTACATTCAGTACTCACGATACAAACATGTCCCATGTCATAGTTTTCGAACAAAATGTATGCATATCACAGCATAACGGTATTTTAAGTGCACTTTTTTCGGCGGACGGATCCTTAATGTGGTCTTACCCCAAATAGATGTTTTGCATGTTACAAATCTTCACGAAGGCTAGACTGATATCAAGCTACACACATAACTAGATTAACCACAAATGGGAATGCATGTTACCGTTTTATCTCCGTCACGTAAGTTACAAGAACATATTACGTAAGTTATAGGTGTGAAAACTCATCCCCATTTGATGTTTTATCTTGTCTAAAGCAGCAGTACATTCAGTACTCACGATACAAACATGTCCCATATCAAAGTTTTCGAACAAAATTTATGCATATCACAGCATAACGGTATTTTAAGTGCACTTTTTTCGGCGGACGGATCCTTAATGTGGTCTTACCCCAAATAGATGTTTTGCATGTTACAAATCTTCACGAAGGCTAGACTGATATCAAGCTACACACATAACTAGATTAACCACACATGGGAATGCATGTTACCGTTTTATCTCCGTCACGTAAGTTACAAGAACATATTACGTAAGTTATAGGTGTGAAAACTCATCCCCATTTGATGTTTTATCTTGTCTAAAGCAGCAGTACGTTCAGTACTCACGATACAAACATGTCCCATGTCAAAGTTTTCGAACAAAATTTATGCATATCACAGCATAACGGTATTTTAAGTGCACTTTTTTCGGCGGACGGATCCTTAATGTGGTCTTACCCCAAATAGATGTTTTGCATGTTACAAATCTTCACGAAGGCTAGACTGATATCAAGCTACACACATAACTAGATTAACCACAAATGGGAATGCATGTTACCGTTTTATCTCCGTCACGTAAGTTACAAGAACATATTACGTAAGTTATAGGTGTGAAAACTCATCCCCATTTGATGTTTTATCTTGTCTAAAGCAGCAGTACATTCAGTACTCACGATACAAACATGTCCCATGTCAAAGTTTTCGAACAACATTTATGCATATCACAGCATAACGGTATTTTAAGTGCACTTTTTTCGGCGGACGGATCCTTAATGTGGTCTTACCCCAAATAGATGTTTTGCATGTTACAAATCTTCACGAAGGCTAGACTGATATCAAGCTACACACATAACTAGATTAACCACAAATGGGAATGCATGTTACCGTTTTATCTCCGTCACGTAAGTTACAAGAACATATTACGTAAGTTATAGGTGTGAAAACTCATCCCCATTTGATGTTTTATCTTGTCTAAAGCAGCAGTACATTCAGTACTCACGATACAAACATGTCCCATGTCAAAGTTTTCGAACAAAATGTATGCATATCACAGCATAACGGTATTTTAAGTGCACTTTTTTCGGCGGACGGATCCTTAATGTGGTCTTACCCCAAATAGATGTTTTGCATGTTACAAATCTTCACGAAGGCTAGACTGATATCAAGCTACACACATAACTAGATTAACCACAAATGGGAATGCATGTTACCGTTTTATCTCCGTCACGTAAGTTACAAGAACATATTACGTAAGTTATAGGTGTGAAAACTCATCCCCATTTGATGTTTTATCTTGTCTAAAGCAGCAGTACATTCAGTACTCACGATACAAACATGTCCCATGTCAAAGTTTTCGAACAAAATGTATGCATATCACAGCATAACGGTATTTTAAGTGCACTTTTTTCGGCGGACGGATACTTAATGTGGTCTTACCCCAAATAGATGTTTTGCATGTTACAAATCTTCACGAAGGCTAGACTGATATCAAGCTACACACATAACTAGATTAACCACAAATGGGAATGCATGTTACCGTTTTATCTCCGTCACGTAAGTTACAAGAACATATTACGTAAGTTATAGGTGTGAAAACTCATCCCCATTTGATGTTTTATCTTGTCTAAAGCAGCAGTACATTCAGTACTCACGATACAAACATGTCCCATGTCAAAGTTTTCGAACAAAATGTATGCATATCACAGCATAACGGTATTTTAAGTGCACTTTTTTCGGCGGACGGATCCTTAATGTGGTCTTACCCCAAATAGATGTTTTGCATGTTACAAATCTTCACGAAGGCTAGACTGATATCAAGCTACACACATAACTAGATTAACCACAAATGGGAATGCATGTTACCGTTTTATCTCCGTCACGTAAGTTACAAGAACATATTACGTAAGTTATAGGTGTGAAAACTCATCCCCATTTGATGTTTTATCTTGTCTAAAGCAGCAGTACATTCAGTACTCACGATACAAACATGTCCCATGTCAAAGTTTTCGAACAAAATGTATGCATATCACAGCATAACGGTATTTTAAGTGCACTTTTTTCGGCGGACGGATCCTTAATGTGGTCTTACCCCAAATAGATGTTTTGCATGTTACAAATCTTCACGAAGGCTAGACTGATATCAAGCTACACACATAACTAGATTAACCACAAATGGGAATGCAGGTTACCGTTTTATCTCCGTCACGTAAGTTACAAGAACATATTACGTAAGTTATAGGTGTGAAAACTCATCCCCATTTGATGTTTTATCTTGTCTAAAGCAGCAGTACATTCAGTACTCACGATACAAACATGTCCCATGTCAAAGTTTTCGAACAAAATTTATGCATATCACAGCATAACGGTATTTTAAGTGCACTTTTTTTCGGCGGACGGATCCTTAATGTGGTCTTACCCCAAATAGATGTTTTGCATGTTACAAATCTTCACGAAGGCTAGACTGATATCAAGCTACACACATAACTAGATTAACCACAAATGGGAATGCATGTTACCGTTTTATCTCCGTCACGTAAGTTACAAGAACATATTACGTAAGTTATAGGTGTGAAAACTCATCCCCATTTGATGTTTTATCTTGTCTAAAGCAGCAGTACATTCAGTACTCACGATACAAACATGTCCCATGTCAAAGTTTTCGAACAAAATTTATGCATATCACAGCATAACGGTATTTTAAGTGCACTTTTTTCGGCGGACGGATCCTTAATGTGGTCTTACCCCAAATAGATGTTTTGCATGTTACAAATCTTCACGAAGGCTAGACTGATATCAAGCTACACACATAACTAGATTAACCACAAATGGGAATGCATGTTACCGTTTTATCTCCGTCACGTAAGTTACAAGAACATATTACGTAAGTTATAGGTGTGAAAACTCATCCCCATTTGATGTTTTATCTTGTCTAAAGCAGCAGTACATTCAGTACTCACGATACAAACATGTCCCATGTCAAAGTTTTCGAACAAAATTTATGCATATCACAGCATAACGGTATTTTAAGTGCACTTTTTTCGGCGGACGGATCCTTAATGTGGTCTTACCCCAAATAGATGTTTTGCATGTTACAAATCTTCACGAAGGCTAGACTGATATCAAGCTACACACATAACTAGATTAACCACAAATGGGAATGCATGTTACCGTTTTATCTCCGTCACGTAAGTTACAAGAACATATTACGTAAGTTATAGGTGTGAAAACTCATCCCCATTTGATGTTTTATCTTGTCTAAAGCAGCAGTACATTCAGTACTCACGATACAAACATGTCCCATGTCAAAGTTTTCGAACAAAATTTATTCATATCACAGCATAACGGTATTTTAAGTGCACTTTTTTCGGCGGACGGATCCTTAATGTGGTCTTACCCCAAATAGATGTTTTGCATGTTACAAATCTTCACGAAGGCTAGACTGATATCAAGCTACACACATAACTAGATTAACCACAAATGGGAATGCATGTTACCGTTTTATCTCCGTCACGTAAGTTACAAGAACATATTACGTAAGTTATAGGTGTGAAAACTCATCCCCATTTGATGTTTTATCTTGTCTAAAGCAGCAGTACATTCAGTACTCACGATACAAACATGTCCCATGTCAAAGTTTTCGAACAAAATTTATGCATATCACAGCATAACGGTATTTTAAGTGCACTTTTTTCGGCGGACGGATCCTTAATGTGGTCTTACCCCAAATAGATGTTTTGCATGTTACAAATCTTCACGAAGGCTAGACTGATATCAAGCTACACACATAACTAGATTAACCACAAATGGGAATGCATGTTACCGTTTTATCTCCGTCACGTAAGTTACAAGAACATATTACGTAAGTTATAGGTGTGAAAACTCATCCCCATTTGATGTTTTATCTTGTCTAAAGCAGCAGTACATTCAGTACTCACGATACAAACATGTCCCATGTCAAAGTTTTCGAACAAAATTTATGCATATCACAGCATAACGGTATTTTAAGTGCACTTTTTTCGGCGGACGGATCCTTAATGTGGTCTTACCCCAAATAGATGTTTTGCATGTTACAAATCTTCACGAAGGCTAGACTGATATCAAGCTACACACATAACTAGATTAACCACAAATGGGAATGCATGTTACCGTTTTATCTCCGTCACGTAAGTTACAAGAACATATTACGTAAGTTATAGGTGTGAAAACTCATCCCCATTTGATGTTTTATCTTGTCTAAAGCAGCAGTACATTCAGAACTCACGATACAAACATGTCCCATGTCAAAGTTTTCGAAAAAAAATTATGCATATCACAGCATAACGGTATTTTAAGTGCACTTTTTTCGGCGGACGGATCCTTAATGTGGTCTTACCCCAAATAGATGTTTTGCATGTTACAAATCTTCACGAAGGCTAGACTGATATCAAGCTACACACATAACGAGATTAACCACAAATGGGAATGCATGTTACCGTTTTATCTCCGTCACGTAAGTTACAAGAACATATTACGTAAGTTATAGGAGTGAAAACTCATCCCCATTTGATGTTTTATCTTGTCTAAAGCAGCAGTACATTCAGTACTCACGATACAAACATGTCCCATGTCAAAGTTTTCGAACAAAATTTATGCATATCACAGCATAACGGTATTTTAAGTGCACTTTTTTCGGCGGACGGATCCTTAATGTGGTCTTACCCCAAATATATGTTTTGCATGTTACAAATCTTCACGAAGGCTAGACTGATATCAAGCTACACACATAACGAGATTAACCACAAATGGGAATGCATGTTACCGTTTTATCTCCGTCACGTAAGTTACAAGAACATATTACATAAGTTATAGGTGTGAAAACTCATCCCCATTTGATGTTTTATCTTGTCTAAAGCAGCAGTACATTCAGTACTCACGATACAAACATGTCCCATGTCAAAGTTTTCGAACAAAATTTATGCATATCACAGCATAACGGTATTTTAAGTGCACTTTTTTCGGCGGACGGATCCTTAATGTGGTCTTACCCCAAATAGATGTTTTGCATGTTACAAATCTTCACGAAGGCTAGACTGATATCAAGCTACACACATAACTAGATTAACCACAAATGGGAATGCATGTTACCGTTTTATCTCCGTCACGTAAGTTACAAGAACATATTACGTAAGTCATAGGTGTGAAAACTCATCCCCATTTGATGTTTTATCTTGTATAAAGCAGCAGTACATTCAGTACTCACGATACAAACATGTCCCATGTCAAAGTTTTCGAACAAAATGTATGCATATCACAGCATAACGGTATTTTAAGTGCACTTTTTTCGGCGGACGGATCCTTAATGTGGTCTTACCCCAAATAGATGTTTTGCATGTTACAAATCTTCAAGAAGGCTAGACTGATATCAAGCTACACACATAACTAGATTAACCACAAATGGGAATGCATGTTACCGTTTTATCTCCGTCACGTAAGTTACAAGAACATATTACGTAAGTTATAGGTGTGAAAACTCATCCCCATTTGATGTTTTATCTTGTCTAAAGCAGCAGTACATTCAGTACTCACGATACAAACATGTCCCATGTCAAAGTTTTCGAACAAAATTTATGCATATCACAGCATAACGGTATTTTAAGTGCACTTTTTTCGGCGGACGGATCCTTAATGTGGTCTTACCCCAAATAGATGTTTTGCATGTTACAAATCTTCACGAAGGCTAGACTGATATCAAGCTACACACATAACTAGATTAACCACAAATGGGAATGCATGTTACCGTTTTATCTCCGTCACGTAAGTTACAAGAACATATTACGTAAGTTATAGGTGTGAAAACTCATCCCCATTTGATGTTTTATCTTGTCTAAAGCAGCAGTACATTCAGTACTCACGATACAAACATGTCCCATGTCAAAGTTTTCGAACAAAATTTATGCATATCACAGCATAACGGTATTTTAAGTGCACTTTTTTCGGCGGACGGATCCTTAATGTGGTCTTACCCCAAATAGATGTTTTGCATGTTACAAATCTTCACGAAGGCTAGACTGATATCAAGCTACACACATAACTAGATTAACCACAAATGGGAATGCATGTTACCGTTTTATCTCCGTCACGTAAGTTACAAGAACATATTACGTAAGTTATAGGTGTGAAAACTCATCCCCATTTGATGTTTTATCTTGTCTAAAGCAGCAGTACATTCAGTACTCACGATACAAACATGTCCCATGTCAAAGTTTTCGAACAAAATTTATGCATATCACAGCATAACGGTATTTTAAGTGCACTTTTTTCGGCGGACGGATCCTTAATGTGGTCTTACCCCAAATAGATGTTTTGCATGTTACAAATCTTCACGAAGGCTAGACTGATATCAAGCTACACACATAACTAGATTAACCACAAATGGGAATGCATGTTACCGTTTTATCTCCGTCACGTAAGTTACAAGAACATATTACGTAAGTTATAGGTGTGAAAACTCATCCCCATTTGATGTTTTATCTTGTCTAAAGCAGCAGTACATTCAGTACTCACGATACAAACATGTCCCATGTCAAAGTTTTCGAACAAAATTTATGCATATCACAGCATAACGGTATTTTAAGTGCACTTTTTTCGGCGGACGGATCCTTAATGTGGTCTTACCCCAAATAGATGTTTTGCATGTTACAAATCTTCACGAAGGCTAGACTGATATCAAGCTACACACATAACTAGATTAACCACAAATGGGAATGCATGTTACCGTTTTATCTCCGTCACGTAAGTTACAAGAACATATTACGTAAGTTATAGGTGTGAAAACTCATCCCCATTTGATGTTTTATCTTGTCTAAAGCAGCAGTACATTCAGTACTCACGATACAAACATGTCCCATGTCAAAGTTTTCGAACAAAATGTATGCATATCACAGCATAACGGTATTTTAAGTGCACTTTTTTCGGCGGACGGATCCTTAATGTGGTCTTACCCCAAATAGATGTTTTGCATGTTACAAATCTTCACGAAGGCTAGACTGATATCAAGCTACACACATAACTAGATTAACCACAAATGGGAATGCATGTTACCGTTTTATCTCCGTCACGTAAGTTACAAGAACATATTACGTAAGTTATAGGTGTGAAAACTCATCCCCATTTGATGTTTTATCTTGTCTAAAGCAGCAGTACATTCAGTACTCACGATACAAACATGTCCCATGTCAAAGTTTTCGAACAAAATTTATGCATATCACAGCATAACGGTATTTTAAGTGCACTTTTTTCGGCGGACGGATCCTTAATGTGGTCTTACCCCAAATAGATTTTTTGCATGTTACAAATCTTCACGAAGGCTAGACTGATATCAAGCTACACACATAACTAGATTAACCACAAATGGGAATGCATGTTACCGTTTTATCTCCGTCACGTAAGTTACAAGAACATATTACGTAAGTTATAGGTGTGAAAACTCATCCCCATTTGATGTTTTATCTTGTCTAAAGCAGCTGTACATTCAGTACTCACGATACAAACATGTCCCATGTCAAAGTTTTCGAACAACATTTATGCATATCACAGCATAACGGTATTTTAAGTGCACTTTTTTCGGCGGACGGATCCTTAATGTGGTCTTACCCCAAATAGATGTTTTGCATGTTACAAATCTTCACGAAGGCTAGACTGATATCAAGCTACACACATAACTAGATTAACCACAAATGGGAATGCATGTTACCGTTTTATCTCCGTCACGTAAGTTACAAGAACATATTACGTAAGTTATAGGTGTGAAAACTCATCCCCATTTGATGTTTTATCTTGTCTAAAGCAGCAGTACATTCAGTACTCACGATACAAACATGTCCCATGTCAAAGTTTTCGAACAAAATTTATGCATATCACAGCATAACGGTATTTTAAGTGCACTTTTTTCGGCGGACGGATCCTTAATGTGGTCTTACCCCAAATAGATGTTTTGCATGTTACAAATCTTCACGAAGGCTAGACTGATATCAAGCTACACACATAACTAGATTAACCACAAATGGGAATGCATGTTACCGTTTTATCTCCGTCACGTAAGTTACAAGAACATATTACGTAAGTTATAGGTGTGAAAACTCATCCCCATTTGATGTTTTATCTTGTCTAAAGCAGCAGTACATTCAGTACTCACGATACAAACATGTCCCATGTCAAAGTTTTCGAACAAAATTTATGCATATCACAGCATAACGGTATTTTAAGTGCACTTTTTTCGGCGGACGGATCCTTAATGTGGTCTTACCCCAAATATATGTTTTGCATGTTACAAATCTTCACGAAGGCTAGACTGATATCAAGCTACACACATAACTAGATTAACCACAAATGGGAATGCATGTTACCGTTTTATCTCCGTCACGTAAGTTACAAGAACATATTACGTAAGTTATAGGTGTGAAAACTCATCCCCATTTGATGTTTTATCTTGTCTAAAGCAGCAGTACATTCAGTACTCACGATACAAACATGTCCCATGTCAAAGTTTTCCAACAACATTTATGCATATCACAGCATAACGGTATTTTAAGTGCACTTTTTTCGGCGGACGGATCCTTAATGTGGTCTTACCCCAAATAGATGTTTTGCATGTTACAAATCTTCACGAAGGCTAGACTGATATCAAGCTACACACATAACTAGATTAACCACAAATGGGAATGCATGTTACCGTTTTATCTCCGTCACGTAAGTTACAAGAACATATTACGTAAGTTATAGGTGTGAAAACTCATCCCCATTTGATGTTTTATCTTGTCTAAAGCAGCAGTACATTCAGTACTCACGATACAAACATGTCCCATGTCAAAGTTTTCGAACAACATTTATGCATATCACAGCATAACGGTATTTTAAGTGCACTTTTTTCGGCGGACGGATCCTTAATGTGGTCTTACCCCAAATAGATGTTTTGCATGTTACAAATCTTCACGAAGGCTAGACTGATATCAAGCTACACACATAACTAGATTAACCACAAATGGGAATGCATGTTACCGTTTTATCTCCGTCACGTAAGTTACAAGAACATATTACGTAAGTTATAGGTGTGAAAACTCATCCCCATTTGATGTTTTATCTTGTCTAAAGCAGCAGTACATTCAGTACTCACGATACAAACATGTCCCATGTCAAAGTTTTCGAACAAAATTTATGCATATCACAGCATAACGGTATTTTAAGTGCACTTTTTTCGGCGGACGGATCCTTAATGTGGTCTTACCCCAAATAGATGTTTTGCATGTTACAAATCTTCACGAAGGCTAGACTGATATCAAGCTACACACATAACTAGATTAACCACAAATGGGAATGCATGTTACCGTTTTATCTCCGTCACGTAAGTTACAAGAACATATTACGTAAGTTATAGGTGTGAAAACTCATCCCCATTTGATGTTTTATCTTGTCTAAAGCAGCAGTACATTCAGTACTCACGATACAAACATGTCCCATGTCAAAGTTTTCGAACAAAATTTATGCATATCACAGCATAACGGTATTTTAAGTGCACTTTTTTCGGCGGACGGATCCTTAATGTGGTCTTACCCCAAATAGATGTTTTGCATGTTACAAATCTTCACGAAGGCTAGACTGATATCAAGCTACACACATAACTAGATTAACCACAAATGGGAATGCATGTTACCGTTTTATCTCCGTCACGTAAGTTACAAGAACATATTACGTAAGTTATAGGTGTGAAAACTCATCCCCATTTGATGTTTTATCTTGTCTAAAGCAGCAGTACATTCAGTACTCACGATACAAACATGTCCCATGTCAAAGTTTTCGAACAAAATTTATGCATATCACAGCATAACGGTATTTTAAGTGCACTTTTTTCGGCGGACGGATCCTTAATGTGGTCTTACCCCAAATAGATGTTTTGCATGTTACAAATCTTCACGAAGGCTAGACTGATATCAAGCTACACACATAACTAGATTAACCACAAATGGGAATGCATGTTACCGTTTTATCTCCGTCACGTAAGTTACAAGAACATATTACGTAAGTTATAGGTGTGAACACTCATCCCCATTTGATGTTTTATCTTGTCTAAAGCAGCAGTACATTCAGTACTCACGATACAAACATGTCCCATGTCAAAGTTTTCGAACAAAATTTATGCATATCACAGCATAACGGTATTTTAAGTGCACTTTTTTCGGCGGACGGATCCTTAATGTGGTCTTACCCCAAATAGATGTTTTGCATGTTACAAATCTTCACGAAGGCTAGACTGATATCAAGCTACACACATAACTAGATTAACCACAAATGGGAATGCATGTTACCGTTTTATCTCCGTCACGTAAGTTACAAGAACATATTACGTAAGTTATAGGTGTGAAAACTCATCCCCATTTGATGTTTTATCTTGTCTAAAGCAGCAGTACATTCAGTACTCACGATACAAACATGTCCCATGTCAAAGTTTTCGAACAAAATTTATGCATATCACAGCATAACGGTATTTTAAGTGCACTTTTTTCGGCGGACGGATCCTTAATGTGGTCTTACCCCAAATAGATGTTTTGCATGTTACAAATCTTCACGAAGGCTAGACTGATATCAAGCTACACACATAACTAGATTAACCACAAATGGGAATGCATGTTACCGTTTTATCTCCGTCACGTAAGTTACAAGAACATATTACGTAAGTTATAGGTGTGAAAACTCATCCCCATTTGATGTTTTATCTTGTCTAAAGCAGCAGTACATTCAGTACTTACGATACAAACATGTCCCATGTCAAAGTTTTCGAACAAAATTTATGCATATCACAGCATAACGGTATTTTAAGTGCACTTTTTTCGGCGGACGGATCCTTAATGTGGTCTTACCCCAAATAGATGTTTTGCATGTTACAAATCTTCACGAAGGCTAGACTGATATCAAGCTACACACATAACTAGATTAACCACAAATGGGAATGCATGTTACCGTTTTATCTCCGTCACGTAAGTTACAAGAACATATTACGTAAGTTATAGGTGTGAAAACTCATCCCCATTTGATGTTTTATCTTGTCTAAAGCAGCAGTACATTCAGTACTCACGATACAAACATGTCCCATGTCAAAGTTTTCGAACAAAATTTATGCATATCACAGCATAACGGTATTTTAAGTGCACTTTTTTCGGCGGACGGATCCTTAATGTGGTCTTACCCCAAATAGATGTTTTGCATGTTACAAATCTTCACGAAGGCTAGACTGATATCAAGCTACACACATAACTAGATTAACCACAAATGGGAATGCATGTTACCGTTTTATCTCCGTCACGTAAGTTACAAGAACATATTACGTAAGTTATAGGTGTGAAAACTCATCCCCATTTGATGTTTTATCTTGTCTAAAGCAGCAGTACATTCAGTACTCACGATACAAACATGTCCCATGTCAAAGTTTTCGAACAAAATTTATGCATATCACAGCATAACGGTATTTTAAGTGCACTTTTTTCGGCGGACGGATCCTTAATGTGGTCTTACCCCAAATAGATGTTTTGCATGTTACAAATCTTCACGAAGGCTAGACTGATATCAAGCTACACACATAACTAGATTAACCACAAATGGGAATGCATGTTACCGTTTTATCTCCGTCACGTAAGTTACAAGAACATATTACGTAAGTTATAGGTGTGAAAACTCATCCCCATTTGATGTTTTATCTTGTCTAAAGCAGCAGTACATTCAGTACTCACGATACAAACATGTCCCATGTCAAAGTTTTCGAACAAAATTTATGCATATCACAGCATAACGGTATTTTAAGTGCACTTTTTTCGGCGGACGGATCCTTAATGTGGTCTTACCCCAAATAGATGTTTTGCATGTTACAAATCTTCACGAAGGCTAGACTGATATCAAGCTACACACATAACTAGATTAACCACAAATGGGAATGCATGTTACCGTTTTATCTCCGTCACGTAAGTTACAAGAACATATTACGTAAGTTATAGGTGTGAAAACTCATCCCCATTTGATGTTTTATCTTGTCTAAAGCAGCAGTACATTCAGTACTCACGATACAAACATGTCCCATGTCAAAGTTTTCGAACAAAAGTTATGCATATCACAGCATAACGGTATTTTAAGTGCACTTTTTTCGGCGGACGGATCCTTAATGTGGTCTTACCCCAAATAGATGTTTTGCATGTTACAAATCTTCACGAAGGCTAGACTGATATCAAGCTACACACATAACTAGATTAACCACAAATGGGAATGCATGTTACCGTTTTATCTCCGTCACGTAAGTTACAAGAACATATTACGTAAGTTATAGGTGTGAAAACTCATCCCCATTTGATGTTTTATCTTGTCTAAAGCAGCAGTACATTCAGTACTCACGATACAAACATGTCCCATGTCAAAGTTTTCGAACAAAATTTATGCATATCACAGCATAACGGTATTTTAAGTGCACTTTTTTCGGCGGACGGATCCTTAATGTGGTCTTACCCCAAATAGATGTTTTGCATGTTACAAATCTTCACGAAGGCTAGACTGATATCAAGCTACACACATAACTAGATTAACCACAAATGGGAATGCATGTTACCGTTTTATCTCCGTCACGTAAGTTACAAGAACATATTACGTAAGTTATAGGTGTGAAAACTCATCCCCATTTGATGTTTTATCTTGTCTAAAGCAGCAGTACATTCAGTACTCACGATACAAACATGTCCCATGTCAAAGTTTTCGAACAAAATTTATGCATATCACAGCATAACGGTATTTTAAGTGCACTTTTTTCGGCGGACGGATCCTTAATGTGGTCTTACCCCAAATAGATGTTTTGCATGTTACAAATCTTCACGAAGGCTAGACTGATATCAAGCTACACACATAACTAGATTAACCACAAATGGGAATGCATGTTACCGTTTTATCTCCGTCACGTAAGTTACAAGAACATATTACGTAAGTTATAGGTGTGAAAACTCATCCCCATTTGATGTTTTATCTTGTCTAAAGCAGCAGTACATTCAGTACTCACGATACAAACATGTCCCATGTCAAAGTTTTCGAACAAAATTTATGCATATCACAGCATAACGGTATTTTAAGTGCACTTTTTTCGGCGGACGGATCCTTAATGTGGTCTTACCCCAAATAGATGTTTTGCATGTTACAAATCTTCACGAAGGCTAGACTGATATCAAGCTACACACATAACTAGATTAACCACAAATGGGAATGCATGTTACCGTTTTATCTCCGTCACGTAAGTTACAAGAACATATTACGTAAGTTATAGGTGTGAAAACTCATCCCCATTTGATGTTTTATCTTGTCTAAAGCAGCAGTACATTCAGTACTCACGATACAAACATGTCCCATGTCAAAGTTTTCGAACAAAATTTATGCATATCACAGCATAACGGTATTTTAAGTGCACTTTTTTCGGCGGACGGATCCTTAATGTGGTCTTACCCCAAATAGATGTTTTGCATGTTACAAATCTTCACGAAGGCTAGACTGATATCAAGCTACACACATAACTAGATTAACCACAAATGGGAATGTATGTTACCGTTTTATCTCCGTCACGTAAGTTACAAGAACATATTACGTAAGTTATAGGTGTGAAAACTCATCCCCATTTGATGTTTTATCTTGTCTAAAGCAGCAGTACATTCAGTACTCACGATACAAACATGTCCCATGTCAAAGTTTTCGAACAAAATTTATGCATATCACAGCATAACGGTATTTTAAGTGCACTTTTTTCGGCGGACGGATCCTTAATGTGGTCTTACCCCAAATAGATTTTTTGCATGTTACAAATCTTCACGAAGGCTAGACTGATATCAAGCTACACACATAACTAGATTAACCACAAATGGGAATGCATGTTACCGTTTTATCTCCGTCACGTAAGTTACAAGAACATATTACGTAAGTTATAGGTGTGAAAACTCATCCCCATTTGATGTTTTATCTTGTCTAAAGCAGCAGTACATTCAGTACTCACGATACAAACATGTCCCATGTCAAAGTTTTCGAACAAAATTTATGCATATCACAGCATAACGGTATTTTAAGTGCACTTTTTTCGGCGGACGGATCCTTAATGTGGTCTTACCCCAAATAGATGTTTTGCATGTTACAAATCTTCACGAAGGCTAGACTGATATCAAGCTACACACATAACTAGATTAACCACAAATGGGAATGCATGTTACCGTTTTATCTCCGTCACGTAAGTTACAAGAACATATTACGTAAGTTATAGGTGTGAAAACTCATCCCCATTTGATGTTTTATCTTGTCTAAAGCAGCAGTACATTCAGTACTCACGATACAAACATGTCCCATGTCAAAGTTTTCGAACAAAATTTATGCATATCACAGCATAACGGTATTTTAAGTGCACTTTTTTCGGCGGACGGATCCTTAATGTGGTCTTACCCCAAATAGATGTTTTGCATGTTACAAATCTTCACGAAGGCTAGACTGATATCAAGCTACACACATAACTAGATTAACCACAAATGGGAATGCATGTTACCGTTTTATCTCCGTCACGTAAGTTACAAGAACATATTACGTAAGTTATAGGTGTGAAAACTCATCCCCATTTGATGTTTTATCTTGTCTAAAGCAGCAGTACATTCAGTACTCACGATACAAACATGTCCCATGTCAAAGTTTTCGAACAAAATTTATGCATATCACAGCATAACGGTATTTTAAGTGCACTTTTTTCGGCGGACGGATCCTTAATGTGGTCTTACCCCAAATAGATGTTTTGCATGTTACAAATCTTCACGAAGGCTAGACTGATATCAAGCTACACACATAACTAGATTAACCACAAATGGGAATGTATGTTACCGTTTTATCTCCGTCACGTAAGTTACAAGAACATATTACGTAAGTTATAGGTGTGAAAACTCATCCCCATTTGATGTTTTATCTTGTCTAAAGCAGCAGTACATTCAGTACTCACGATACAAACATGTCCCATGTCAAAGTTTTCGAACAAAATTTATGCATATCACAGCATAACGGTATTTTAAGTGCACTTTTTTCGGCGGACGGATCCTTAATGTGGTCTTACCCCAAATAGATTTTTTGCATGTTACAAATCTTCACGAAGGCTAGACTAATATCAAGCTACACACATAACTAGATTAACCACAAATGGGAATGCATGTTACCGTTTTATCTCCGTCACGTAAGTTACAAGAATATATTACGTAAGTTATAGGTGTGAAATCTCATCCCCATTTGATGTTTTATCTTGTCTAAAGCAGCAGTACATTCAGTACTCACGATACAAACATGTCCCATGTCAAAGTTTTCGAACAACATTTATGCATATCACAGCATAACGGTATTTTAAGTGCACTTTTTTCGGCGGACGGATCCTTAATGTGGTCTTACCCCAAATAGATGTTTTGCATGTTACAAATCTTCACGAAGGCTAGACTGATATCAAGCTACACACATAACTAGATTAACCACAAATGGGAATGCATGTTACCGTTTTATCTCCGTCACGTAAGTTACAAGAACATATTACGTAAGTTATAGGTGTGAAAACTCATCCCCATTTGATGTTTTATCTTGTCTAAAGCAGCAGTACATTCAGTACTCACGATACAAACATGTCCCATGTCAAAGTTTTCGAACAAAATTTATGCATATCACAGCATAACGGTATTTTAAGTGCACTTTTTTCGGCGGACGGATCCTTAATGTGGTCTTACCCCAAATAGATGTTTTGCATGTTACAAATCTTCACGAAGGCTAGACTGATATCAAGCTACACACATAACTAGATTAACCACAAATGGGAATGCATGTTACCGTTTTATCTCCGTCACGTAAGTTACAAGAACATATTACGTAAGTTATAGGTGTGAAAACTCATCCCCATTTGATGTTTTATCTTGTCTAAAGCAGCAGTACATTCAGTACTCACGATACAAACATGTCCCATGTCAAAGTTTTCGAACAAAATTTATGCATATCACAGCATAACGGTATTTTAAGTGTACTTTTTTCGGCGGACGGATCCTTAATGTGGTCTTACCCCAAATAGATGTTTTGCATGTTACAAATCTTCACGAAGGCTAGACTGATATCAAGCTACACACATAACTAGATTAACCACAAATGGGAATGCATGTTACCGTTTTATCTCCGTCACGTAAGTTACAAGAACATATTACGTAAGTTATAGGTGTGAAAACTCATCCCCATTTGATGTTTTATCTTGTCTAAAGCAGCAGTACATTCAGTACTCACGATACAAACATGTCCCATGTCAACGTTTTCGAACAACATTTATGCATATCAAAGCATAACGGTATTTTAAGTGCACTTTTTTCGGCGGACGGATCCTTAATGTGGTCTTACCCCAAATAGATGTTTTGCATGTTACAAATCTTCACGAAGGCTAGACTGATATCAAGCTACACACATAACTAGATTAACCACAAATGGGAATGCATGTTACCGTTTTATCTCCGTCACGTAAGTTACAAGAATATATTACGTAAGTTATAGGTGTGAAAACTCATCCCCATTTGATGTTTTATCTTGTCTAAAGCAGCAGTACATTCAGTACTCACGATACAAACATGTCCCATGTTAAAGTTTTCGAACAAAATTTATGCATATCACAGCATAACGGTATTTTAAGTGCACTTTTTTCGGCGGACGGATCCTTAATGTGGTCTTACCCCAAATAGATGTTTTGCATGTTACAAATCTTCACGAAGGCTAGACTGATATCAAGCTACACACATAACTAGATTAACCACAAATGGGAATGCATGTTACCGTTTTATCTCCGTCACGTAAGTTACAAGAACATATTACGTAAGTTATAGGTGTGAAAACTCATCCCCATTTGATGTTTTATCTTGTCTAAAGCAGCAGTACATTCAGTACTCACGATACAAACATGTCCCATGTCAAAGTTTTCGAACAAAATTTATGCATATCACAGCATAACGGTATTTTAAGTGCACTTTTTTCGGCGGACGGATCCTTAATGTGGTCTTACCCCAAATATATGTTTTGCATGTTACAAATCTTCACGAAGGCTAGACTGATATCAAGCTACACACATAACTAGATTAACCACAAATGGGAATGCATGTTACCGTTTTATCTCCGTCACGTAAGTTACAAGAACATATTACGTAAGTTATAGGTGTGAAAACTCATCCCCATTTGATGTTTTATCTTGTCTAAAGCAGCAGTACATTCAGTACTCACGATACAAACATGTCCCATGTCAAAGTTTTCGAACAAAATTTATGCATATCACAGCATAACGGTATTTTAAGTGCACTTTTTTCGGCGGACGGATCCTTAATGTGGTCTTACCCCAAATAGATGTTTTGCATGTTACAAATCTTCACGAAGGCTAGACTGATATCAAGCTACACACATAACTAGATTAACCACAAATGGGAATGCATGTTACCGTTTTATCTCCGTCACGTAAGTTACAAGAACATATTACGTAAGTTATAGGTGTGAAAACTCATCCCCATTTGATGTTTTATCTTGTCTAAAGCAGCAGTACATTCAGTACTCACGATACAAACATGTCCCATGTCAAAGTTTTCGAACAAAATTTATGCATATCACAGCATAACGGTATTTTAAGTGCACTTTTTTCGGCGGACGGATCCTTAATGTGGTCTTACCCCAAATAGATGTTTTGCATGTTACAAATCTTCACGAAGGCTAGACTGATATCAAGCTACACACATAACTAGATTAACCACAAATGGGAATGCATGTTACCGTTTTATCTCCGTCACGTAAGTTACAAGAACATATTACGTAAGTTATAGGTGTGAAAACTCATCCCCATTTGATGTTTTATCTTGTCTAAAGCAGCAGTACATTCAGTACTCACGATACAAACATGTCCCATGTCAAAGTTTTCGAACAAAATTTATGCATATCACAGCATAACGGTATTTTAAGTGCACTTTTTTCGGCGGACGGATCCTTAATGTGGTCTTACCCCAAATAGATGTTTTGCATGTTACAAATCTTCACGAAGGCTAGACTGATATCAAGCTACACACTTAACTAGATTAACCACAAATGGGAATGCATGTTACCGTTTTATCTCCGTCACGTAAGTTACAAGAACATATTACGTAAGTCATAGGTGTGAAAACTCATCCCCATTTGATGTTTTATCTTGTCTAAAGCAGCAGTACATTCAGTACTCACGATACAAACATGTCCCATGTCAAAGTTTTCGAACAAAATTTATGCATATCACAGCATAACGGTATTTTAAGTGCACTTTTTTCGGCGGACGGATCCTTAATGTGGTCTTACCCCAAATAGATGTTTTGCATGTTACAAATCTTCACGAAGGCTAGACTGATATCAAGCTACACACATAACTAGATTAACCACAAATGGGAATGCATGTTACCGTTTTATCTCCGTCACGTAAGTTACAAGAACATATTACGTAAGTTATAGGTGTGAAAACTCATCCCCATTTGATGTTTTATCTTGTCTAAAGCAGCAGTACATTCAGTACTCACGATACAAACATGTCCCATGTCAAAGTTTTCGAACAAAAGTTATGCATATCACAGCATAACGGTATTTTAAATGCACTTTTTTCGGGGGACGGATCCTTAATGTGGTCTTACCCCAAATAGATGTTTTGCATGTTACAAATCTTCACGAAGGCTAGACTGATATCAAGCTACACACATAACTAGATTAACCACAAATGGGAATGCATGTTACCGTTTTATCTCCGTCACGTAAGTTACAAGAACATATTACGTAAGTTATAGGTGTGAAAACTCATCCCCATTTGATGTTTTATCTTGTCTAAAGCAGCAGTACATTCAGTACTCACGATACAAACATGTCCCATGTCAAAGTTTTCGAACAAAATTTATGCATATCACAGCATAACGGTATTTTAAGTGCACTTTTTTCGGCGGACGGATCCTTAATGTGGTCTTACCCCAAATAGATGTTTTGCATGTTACAAATCTTCACGAAGGCTAGACTGATATCAAGCTACACACATAACTAGATTAACCACAAATGGGAATGCATGTTACCGTTTTATCTCCGTCACGTAAGTTACAAGAACATATTACGTAAGTTATAGGTGTGAAAACTCATCCCCATTTGATGTTTTATCTTGTCTAAAGCAGCAGTACATTCAGTACTCACGATACAAACATGTCCCATGTCAAAGTTTTCGAACAAAATTTATGCATATCACAGCATAACGGTATTTTAAGTGCACTTTTTTCGGCGGACGGATCCTTAATGTGGTCTTACCCCAAATAGATGTTTTGCATGTTACAAATCTTCACGAAGGCTAGACTGATATCAAGCTACACACATAACTAGATTAACCACAAATGGGAATGCATGTTACCGTTTTATCTCCGTCACGTAAGTTACAAGAACATATTACGTAAGTTATAGGTGTGAAAACTCATCCCCATTTGATGTTTTATCTTGTCTAAAGCAGCAGTACATTCAGTACTCACGATACAAACATGTCCCATGTCAACGTTTTCGAACAACATTTATGCATATCACAGCATAACGGTATTTTAAGTGCACTTTTTTCGGCGGACGGATCCTTAATGTGGTCTTACCCCAAATAGATGTTTTGCATGTTACAAATCTTCACGAAGGCTAGACTGATATCAAGCTACACACATAACTAGATTAACCACAAATGGGAATGCATGTTACCGTTTTATCTCCGTCACGTAAGTTACAAGAACATATTACGTAAGTTATAGGTGTGAAAACTCATCCCCATTTGATGTTTTATCTTGTCTAAAGCAGCAGTACATTCAGTACTCACGATACAAACATGTCCCATGTTAAAGTTTTCGAACAAAATTTATGCATATCACAGCATAACGGTATTTTAAGTGCACTTTTTTCGGCGGACGGATCCTTAATGTGGTCTTACCCCAAATAGATGTTTTGCATGTTACAAATCTTCACGAAGGCTAGACTGATATCAAGCTACACACATAACTAGATTAACCACAAATGGGAATGCATGTTACCGTTTTATCTCCGTCACGTAAGTTACAAGAACATATTACGTAAGTTATAGGTGTGAAAACTCATCCCCATTTGATGTTTTATCTTGTCTAAAGCAGCAGTACATTCAGTACTCACGATACAAACATGTCCCATGTCAAAGTTTTCGAACAAAATTTATGCATATCACAGCATAACGGTATTTTAAGTGCACTTTTTTCGGCGGACGGATCCTTAATGTGGTCTTACCCCAAATATATGTTTTGCATGTTACAAATCTTCACGAAGGCTAGACTGATATCAAGCTACACACATAACTAGATTAACCACAAATGGGAATGCATGTTACCGTTTTATCTCCGTCACGTAAGTTACAAGAACATATTACGTAAGTTATAGGTGTGAAAACTCATCCCCATTTGATGTTTTATCTTGTCTAAAGCAGCAGTACATTCAGTACTCACGATACAAACATGTCCCATGTCAAAGTTTTCGAACAAAATTTATGCATATCACAGCATAACGGTATTTTAAGTGCACTTTTTTCGGCGGACGGATCCTTAATGTGGTCTTACCCCAAATAGATGTTTTGCATGTTACAAATCTTCACGAAGGCTAGACTGATATCAAGCTACACACATAACTAGATTAACCACAAATGGGAATGCATGTTACCGTTTTATCTCCGTCACGTAAGTTACAAGAACATATTACGTAAGTTATAGGTGTGAAAACTCATCCCCATTTGATGTTTTATCTTGTCTAAAGCAGCAGTACATTCAGTACTCACGATACAAACATGTCCCATGTCAAAGTTTTCGAACAAAATTTATGCATATCACAGCATAACGGTATTTTAAGTGCACTTTTTTCGGCGGACGGATCCTTAATGTGGTCTTACCCCAAATAGATGTTTTGCATGTTACAAATCTTCACGAAGGCTAGACTGATATCAAGCTACACACATAACTAGATTAACCACAAATGGGAATGCATGTTACCGTTTTATCTCCGTCACGTAAGTTACAAGAACATATTACGTAAGTTATAGGTGTGAAAACTCATCCCCATTTGATGTTTTATCTTGTCTAAAGCAGCAGTACATTCAGTACTCACGATACAAACATGTCCCATGTCAAAGTTTTCGAACAAAATTTATGCATATCACAGCATAACGGTATTTTAAGTGCACTTTTTTCGGCGGACGGATCCTTAATGTGGTCTTACCCCAAATAGATGTTTTGCATGTTACAAATCTTCACGAAGGCTAGACTGATATCAAGCTACACACATAACTAGATTAACCACAAATGGGAATGCATGTTACCGTTTTATCTCCGTCACGTAAGTTACAAGAACATATTACGTAAGTTATAGGTGTGAAAACTCATCCCCATTTGATGTTTTATCTTGTCTAAAGCAGCAGTACATTCAGTACTCACGATACAAACATGTCCCATGTCAAAGTTTTCGAACAAAATTTATGCATATCACAGCATAACGGTATTTTAAGTGCACTTTTTTCGGCGGACGGATCCTTAATGTGGTCTTACCCCAAATAGATGTTTTGCATGTTACAAATCTTCACGAAGGCTAGACTGATATCAAGCTACACACATAACTAGATTAACCACAAATGGGAATGCATGTTACCGTTTTATCTCCGTCACGTAAGTTACAAGAACATATTACGTAAGTTATAGGTGTGAAAACTCATCCCCATTTGATGTTTTATCTTGTCTAAAGCAGCAGTACATTCAGTACTCACGATACAAACATGTCCCATGTCAAAGTTTTCGAACAAAATTTATGCATATCACAGCATAACGGTATTTTAAGTGCACTTTTTTCGGCGGACGGATCCTTAATGTGGTCTTACCCCAAATAGATGTTTTGCATGTTACAAATCTTCACGAAGGCTAGACTGATATCAAGCTACACACATAACTAGATTAACCACAAATGGGAATGCATGTTACCGTTTTATCTCCGTCACGTAAGTTACAAGAACATATTACGTAAGTTATAGGTGTGAAAACTCATCCCCATTTGATGTTTTATCTTGTCTAAAGCAGCAGTACATTCAGTACTCACGATACAAACATGTCCCATGTCAAAGTTTTCGAACAAAATTTATGCATATCACAGCATAACGGTATTTTAAGTGCACTTTTTTCGGCGGACGGATCCTTAATGTGGTCTTACCCCAAATAGATGTTTTGCATGTTACAAATCTTCACGAAGGCTAGACTGATATCAAGCTACACACATAACTAGATTAACCACAAATGGGAATGCATGTTACCGTTTTATCTCCGTCACGTAAGTTACAAGAACATATTTCGTAAGTTATAGGTGTGAAAACTCATCCCCATTTGATGTTTTATCTTGTCTAAAGCAGCAGTACATTCAGTACTCACGATACAAACATGTCCCATGTCAAAGTTTTCGAACAAAATTTATGCATATCACAGCATAACGGTATTTTAAGTGCACTTTTTTCGGCGGACGGATCCTTAATGTGGTCTTACCCCAAATAGATGTTTTGCATGTTACAAATCTTCACGAAGGCTAGACTGATATCAAGCTACACACATAACTAGATTAACCACAAATGGGAATGCATGTTACCGTTTTATCTCCGTCACGTAAGTTACAAGAACATATTACGTAAGTTATAGGTGTGAAAACTCATCCCCATTTGATGTTTTATCTTGTCTAAAGCAGCAGTACATTCAGTACTCACGATACAAACATGTCCCATGTCAAAGTTTTCGAACAAAATTTATGCATATCACAGCATAACGGTATTTTAAGTGCACTTTTTTCGGCGGACGGATCCTTAATGTGGTCTTACCCCAAATAGATGTTTTGCATGTTACAAATCTTCACGAAGGCTAGACTGATATCAAGCTACACACATAACTAGATTAACCACAAATGGGAATGCATGTTACCGTTTTATCTCCGTCACGTAAGTTACAAGAACATATTACGTAAGTTATAGGTGTGAAAACTCATCCCCATTTGATGTTTTATCTTGTCTAAAGCAGCAGTACATTCAGTACTCACGATACAAACATGTCCCATGTCAAAGTTTTCGAACAAAATTTATGCATATCACAGCATAACGGTATTTTAAGTGCACTTTTTTCGGCGGACGGATCCTTAATGTGGTCTTACCCCAAATAGATGTTTTGCATGTTACAAATCTTCACGAAGGCTAGACTGATATCAAGCTACACACATAACTAGATTAACCACAAATGGGAATGCATGTTACCGTTTTATCTCCGTCACGTAAGTTACAAGAACATATTACGTAAGTTATAGGTGTGAAAACTCATCCCCATTTGATGTTTTATCTTGTCTAAAGCAGCAGTACATTCAGTACTCACGATACAAACATGTCCCATGTCAAAGTTTTCGAACACAATTTATGCATATCACAGCATAACGGTATTTTAAGTGCACTTTTTTCGGCGGACGGATCCTTAATGTGGTCTTACCCCAAATAGATGTTTTGCATGTTACAAATCTTCACGAAGGCTAGACTGATATCAAGCTACACACTTAACTAGATTAACCACAAATGGGAATGCATGTTACCGTTTTATCTCCGTCACGTAAGTTACAAGAACATATTACGTAAGTTATAGGTGTGAAATCTCATCCCCATTTGATGTTTTATCTTGTCTAAAGCAGCAGTACATTCAGTACTCACGATACAAACATGTCCCATGTCAAAGTTTTCGAACAACATTTATGCATATCACAGCATAACGGTATTTTAAGTGCACTTTTTTCGGCGGACGGATCCTTAATGTGGTCTTACCCCAAATAGATGTTTTGCATGTTACAAATCTTCACGAAGGCTAGACTGATATCAAGCTACACACATAACTAGATTAACCACAAATGGGAATGCATGTTACCGTTTTATCTCCGTCACGTAAGTTACAAGAACATATTACGTAAGTTATAGGTGTGAAAACTCATCCCCATTTGATGTTTTATCTTGTCTAAAGCAGCAGTACATTCAGTACTCACGATACAAACATGTCCCATGTCAAAGTTTTCGAACAAAATTTATGCATATCACAGCATAACGGTATTTTAAGTGCACTTTTTTCGGCGGACGGATCCTTAATGTGGTCTTACCCCAAATAGATGTTTTGCATGTTACAAATCTTCACGAAGGCTAGACTGATATCAAGCTACACACATAACTAGATTAACCACAAATGGGAATGCATGTTACCGTTTTATCTCCGTCACGTAAGTTACAAGAACATATTACGTAAGTTATAGGTGTGAAAACTCATCCCCATTTGATGTTTTATCTTGTCTAAAGCAGCAGTACATTCAGTACTCACGATACAAACATGTCCCATGTCAAAGTTTTCGAACAAAATTTATGCATATCACAGCATAACGGTATTTTAAGTGCACTTTTTTCGGCGGACGGATCCTTAATGTGGTCTTACCCCAAATAGATGTTTTGCATGTTACAAATCTTCACGAAGGCTAGACTGATATCAAGCTACACACATAACTAGATTAACCACAAATGGGAATGCATGTTACCGTTTTATCTCCGTCACGTAAGTTACAAGAACATATTACGTAAGTTATAGGTGTGAAAACTCATCCCCATTTGATGTTTTATCTTGTCTAAAGCAGCAGTACATTCAGTACTCACGATACAAACATGTCCCATGTCAACGTTTTCGAACAACATTTATGCATATCACAGCATAACGGTATTTTAAGTGCACTTTTTTCGGCGGACGGATCCTTAATGTGGTCTTACCCCAAATAGATGTTTTGCATGTTACAAATCTTCACGAAGGCTAGACTGATATCAAGCTACACACATAACTAGATTAACCACAAATGGGAATGCATGTTACCGTTTTATCTCCGTCACGTAAGTTACAAGAACATATTACGTAAGTTATAGGTGTGAAAACTCATCCCCATTTGATGTTTTATCTTGTCTAAAGCAGCAGTACATTCAGTACTCACGATACAAACATGTCCCATGTTAAAGTTTTCGAACAAAATTTATGCATATCACAGCATAACGGTATTTTAAGTGCACTTTTTTCGGCGGACGGATCCTTAATGTGGTCTTACCCCAAATAGATGTTTTGCATGTTACAAATCTTCACGAAGGCTAGACTGATATCAAGCTACACACATAACTAGATTAACCACAAATGGGAATGCATGTTACCGTTTTATCTCCGTCACGTAAGTTACAAGAACATATTACGTAAGTTATAGGTGTGAAAACTCATCCCCATTTGATGTTTTATCTTGTCTAAAGCAGCAGTACATTCAGTACTCACGATACAAACATGTCCCATGTCAAAGTTTTCGAACAAAATTTATGCATATCACAGCATAACGGTATTTTAAGTGCACTTTTTTCGGCGGACGGATCCTTAATGTGGTCTTACCCCAAATATATGTTTTGCATGTTACAAATCTTCACGAAGGCTAGACTGATATCAAGCTACACACATAACTAGATTAACCACAAATGGGAATGCATGTTACCGTTTTATCTCCGTCACGTAAGTTACAAGAACATATTACGTAAGTTATAGGTGTGAAAACTCATCCCCATTTGATGTTTTATCTTGTCTAAAGCAGCAGTACATTCAGTACTCACGATACAAACATGTCCCATGTCAAAGTTTTCGAACAAAATTTATGCATATCACAGCATAACGGTATTTTAAGTGCACTTTTTTCGGCGGACGGATCCTTAATGTGGTCTTACCCCAAATAGATGTTTTGCATGTTACAAATCTTCACGAAGGCTAGACTGATATCAAGCTACACACATAACTAGATTAACCACAAATGGGAATGCATGTTACCGTTTTATCTCCGTCACGTAAGTTACAAGAACATATTACGTAAGTTATAGGTGTGAAAACTCATCCCCATTTGATGTTTTATCTTGTCTAAAGCAGCAGTACATTCAGTACTCACGATACAAACATGTCCCATGTCAAAGTTTTCGAACAAAATTTATGCATATCACAGCATAACGGTATTTTAAGTGCACTTTTTTCGGCGGACGGATCCTTAATGTGGTCTTACCCCAAATAGATGTTTTGCATGTTACAAATCTTCACGAAGGCTAGACTGATATCAAGCTACACACATAACTAGATTAACCACAAATGGGAATGCATGTTACCGTTTTATCTCCGTCACGTAAGTTACAAGAACATATTACGTAAGTTATAGGTGTGAAAACTCATCCCCATTTGATGTTTTATCTTGTCTAAAGCAGCAGTACATTCAGTACTCACGATACAAACATGTCCCATGTCAAAGTTTTCGAACAAAATTTATGCATATCACAGCATAACGGTATTTTAAGTGCACTTTTTTCGGCGGACGGATCCTTAATGTGGTCTTACCCCAAATAGATGTTTTGCATGTTACAAATCTTCACGAAGGCTAGACTGATATCAAGCTACACACATAACTAGATTAACCACAAATGGGAATGCATGTTACCGTTTTATCTCCGTCACGTAAGTTACAAGAACATATTACGTAAGTTATAGGTGTGAAAACTCATCCCCATTTGATGTTTTATCTTGTCTAAAGCAGCAGTACATTCAGTACTCACGATACAAACATGTCCCATGTCAAAGTTTTCGAACAAAATTTATGCATATCACAGCATAACGGTATTTTAAGTGCACTTTTTTCGGCGGACGGATCCTTAATGTGGTCTTACCCCAAATAGATGTTTTGCATGTTACAAATCTTCACGAAGGCTAGACTGATATCAAGCTACACACATAACTAGATTAACCACAAATGGGAATGCATGTTACCGTTTTATCTCCGTCACGTAAGTTACAAGAACATATTACGTAAGTTATAGGTGTGAAAACTCATCCCCATTTGATGTTTTATCTTGTCTAAAGCAGCAGTACATTCAGTACTCACGATACAAACATGTCCCATGTCAAAGTTTTCGAACAAAATTTATGCATATCACAGCATAACGGTATTTTAAGTGCACTTTTTTCGGCGGACGGATCCTTAATGTGGTCTTACCCCAAATAGATGTTTTGCATGTTACAAATCTTCACGAAGGCTAGACTGATATCAAGCTACACACATAACTAGATTAACCACAAATGGGAATGCATGTTACCGTTTTATCTCCGTCACGTAAGTTACAAGAACATATTACGTAAGTTATAGGTGTGAAAACTCATCCCCATTTGATGTTTTATCTTGTCTAAAGCAGCAGTACATTCAGTACTCACGATACAAACATGTCCCATGTCAAAGTTTTCGAACAAAATTTATGCATATCACAGCATAACGGTATTTTAAGTGCACTTTTTTCGGCGGACGGATCCTTAATGTGGTCTTACCCCAAATAGATGTTTTGCATGTTACAAATCTTCACGAAGGCTAGACTGATATCAAGCTACACACATAACTAGATTAACCACAAATGGGAATGCATGTTACCGTTTTATCTCCGTCACGTAAGTTACAAGAACATATTACGTAAGTTATAGGTGTGAAAACTCATCCCCATTTGATGTTTTATCTTGTCTAAAGCAGCAGTACATTCAGTACTCACGATACAAACATGTCCCATGTCAAAGTTTTCGAACAAAATTTATGCATATCACAGCATAACGGTATTTTAAGTGCACTTTTTTCGGCGGACGGATCCTTAATGTGGTCTTACCCCAAATAGATGTTTTGCATGTTACAAATCTTCACGAAGGCTAGACTGATATCAAGCTACACACATAACTAGATTAACCACAAATGGGAATGCATGTTACCGTTTTATCTCCGTCACGTAAGTTACAAGAACATATTACGTAAGTTATAGGTGTGAAAACTCATCCCCATTTGATGTTTTATCTTGTCTAAAGCAGCAGTACATTCAGTACTCACGATACAAACATGTCCCATGTCAAAGTTTTCGAACAAAATTTATGCATATCACAGCATAACGGTATTTTAAGTGCACTTTTTTCGGCGGACGGATCCTTAATGTGGTCTTACCCCAAATAGATGTTTTGCATGTTACAAATCTTCACGAAGGCTAGACTGATATCAAGCTACACACATAACTAGATTAACCACAAATGGGAATGCATGTTACCGTTTTATCTCCGTCACGTAAGTTACAAGAACATATTACGTAAGTCATAGGTGTGAAAACTCATCCCCATTTGATGTTTTATCTTGTCTAAAGCAGCAGTACATTCAGTACTCACGATACAAACATGTCCCATGTCAAAGTTTTCGAACAAAATTTATGCATATCACAGCATAACGGTATTTTAAGTGCACTTTTTTCGGCGGACGGATCCTTAATGTGGTCTTACCCCAAATAGATGTTTTGCATGTTACAAATCTTCACGAAGGCTAGACTGATATCAAGCTACACACATAACTAGATTAACCACAAATGGGAATGCATGTTACCGTTTTATCTCCGTCACGTAAGTTACAAGAACATATTACGTAAGTTATAGGTGTGAAAACTCATCCCCATTTGATGTTTTATCTTGTCTAAAGCAGCAGTACATTCAGTACTCACGATACAAACATGTCCCATGTCAAAGTTTTCGAACAAAATTTATGCATATCACAGCATAACGGTATTTTAAGTGCACTTTTTTCGGCGGACGGATCCTTAATGTGGTCTTACCCCAAATAGATGTTTTGCATGTTACAAATCTTCACGAAGGCTAGACTGATATCAAGCTACACACATAACTAGATTAACCACAAATGGGAATGCATGTTACCGTTTTATCTCCGTCACGTAAGTTACAAGAACATATTACGTAAGTTATAGGTGTGAAAACTCATCCCCATTTGATGTTTTATCTTGTCTAAAGCAGCAGTACATTCAGTACTCACGATACAAACATGTCCCATGTCAAAGTTTTCGAACAAAATTTATGCATATCACAGCATAACGGTATTTTAAGTGCACTTTTTTCGGCGGACGGATCCTTAATGTGGTCTTACCCCAAATAGATGTTTTGCATGTTACAAATCTTCACGAAGGCTAGACTGATATCAAGCTACACACATAACTAGATTAACCACAAATGGGAATGCATGTTACCGTTTTATCTCCGTCACGTAAGTTACAAGAACATATTACGTAAGTTATAGGTGTGAAAACTCATCCCCATTTGATGTTTTATCTTGTCTAAAGCAGCAGTACATTCAGTACTCACGATACAAACATGTCCCATGTCAAAGTTTTCGAACAAAATTTATGCATATCACAGCATAACGGTATTTTAAGTGCACTTTTTTCGGCGGACGGATCCTTAATGTGGTCTTACCCCAAATAGATGTTTTGCATGTTACAAATCTTCACGAAGGCTAGACTGATATCAAGCTACACACATAACTAGATTAACCACAAATGGGAATGCATGTTACCGTTTTATCTCCGTCACGTAAGTTACAAGAACATATTACGTAAGTTATAGGTGTGAAAACTCATCCCCATTTGATGTTTTATCTTGTCTAAAGCAGCAGTACATTCAGTACTCACGATACAAACATGTCCCATGTCAAAGTTTTCGAACAAAATTTATGCATATCACAGCATAACGGTATTTTAAGTGCACTTTTTTCGGCGGACGGATCCTTAATGTGGTCTTACCCCAAATAGATGTTTTGCATGTTACAAATCTTCACGAAGGCTAGACTGATATCAAGCTACACACATAACTAGATTAACCACAAATGGGAATGCATGTTACCGTTTTATCTCCGTCACGTAAGTTACAAGAACATATTACGTAAGTTATAGGTGTGAAAACTCATCCCCATTTGATGTTTTATCTTGTCTAAAGCAGCAGTACATTCAGTACTCACGATACAAACATGTCCCATGTCAAAGTTTTCGAACAAAATTTATGCATATCACAGCATAACGGTATTTTAAGTGCACTTTTTTCGGCGGACGGATCCTTAATGTGGTCTTACCCCAAATAGATGTTTTGCATGTTACAAATCTTCACGAAGGCTAGACTGATATCAAGCTACACACATAACTAGATTAACCACAAATGGGAATGCATGTTACCGTTTTATCTCCGTCACGTAAGTTACAAGAACATATTACGTAAGTTATAGGTGTGAAAACTCATCCCCATTTGATGTTTTATCTTGTCTAAAGCAGCAGTGCATTCAGTACTCACGATACAAACATGTCCCATGTCAAAGTTTTCGAACAAAATTTATGCATATCACAGCATAACGGTATTTTAAGTGCACTTTTTTCGGCGGACGGATCCTTAATGTGGTCTTACCCCAAATAGATGTTTTGCATGTTACAAATCTTCACGAAGGCTAGACTGATATCAAGCTACACACATAACTAGATTAACCACAAATGGGAATGCATGTTACCGTTTTATCTCCGTCACGTAAGTTACAAGAACATATTACGTAAGTTATAGGTGTGAAAACTCATCCCCATTTGATGTTTTATCTTGTCTAAAGCAGCAGTACATTCAGTACTCACGATACAAACAAGTCCCATGTCAAAGTTTTCGAACAAAATTTATGCATATCACAGCATAACGGTATTTTAAGTGCACTTTTTTCGGCGGACGGATCTTTAATGTGGTCTTACCCCAAATAGATGTTTTGCATGTTACAAATCTTCACGAAGGCTAGACTGATATCAAGCTACACACATAACTAGATTAACCACAAATGGGAATGCATGTTACCGTTTTATCTCCGTCACGTAAGTTACAAGAACATATTACGTAAGTTTTAGGTGTGAAAACTCATCCCCATTTGATGTTTTATCTTGTCTAAAGCATCAGTACATTCAGTACTCACGATACAAACATGTCCCATGTCAAAGTTTTCGAACAAAATTTATGCATATCACAGCATAACGGTATTTTAAGTGCACTTTTTTCGGCGGACGGATCCTTAATGTGGTCTTACCCCAAATAGATGTTTTGCATGTTACAAATCTTCACGAAGGCTAGACTGATATCAAGCTACACACATAACTAGATTAACCACAAATGGGAATGCATGTTACCGTTTTATCTCCGTCACGTAAGTTACAAGAACATATTACGTAAGTTATAGGTGTGAAAACTCATCCCCATTTGATGTTTTATCTTGTCTAAAGCAGCAGTACATTCAGTACTCACGATACAAACATGTCCCATGTCAAAGTTTTCGAACAAAATTTATGCATATCACAGCATAACGGTATTTTAAGTGCACTTTTTTCGGCGGACGGATCCTTAATGTGGTCTTACCCCAAATAGATGTTTTGCATGTTACAAATCTTCACGAAGGCTAGACTGATATCAAGCTACACACATAACTAGATTAACCACAAATGGGAATGCATGTTACCGTTTTATCTCCGTCACGTAAGTTACAAGAACATATTACGTAAGTTATAGGTGTGAAAACTCATCCCCATTTGATGTTTTATCTTGTCTAAAGCAGCAGTACATTCAGTACTCACGATACAAACATGTCCCATGTCAAAGTTTTCGAACAAAATTTATGCATATCACAGCATAACGGTATTTTAAGTGCACTTTTTTCGGCGGACGGATCTTTAATGTGGTCTTACCCCAAATATATGTTTTGCATGTTACAAATCTTCACGAAGGCTAGACTGATATCAAGCTACACACATAACTAGATTAACCACAAATGGGAATGCATGTTACCGTTTTATCTCCGTCACGTAAGTTACAAGAACATATTACGTAAGTTATAGGTGTGAAAACTCATCCCCATTTGATGTTTTATCTTGTCTAAAGCAGCAGTACATTCAGTACTCACGATACAAACATGTCCCATGTCAAAGTTTTCGAACAAAATTTATGCATATCACAGCATAACGGTATTTTAAGTGCACTTTTTTCGGCGGACGGATCTTTAATGTGGTCTTACCCCAAATAGATGTGTTGCATGTTACAAATCTTCACGAAGGCTAGACTGATATCAAGCTACACACATAACTAGATTAACCACAAATGGGAATGCATGTTACCGTTTTATCTCCGTCACGTAAGTTACAAGAACATATTACGTAAGTTATAGGTGTGAAAACTCATCCCCATTTGATGTTTTATCTTGTCTAAAGCAGCAGTACATTCAGTACTCACGATACAAACATGTCCCATGTCAAAGTTTTCGAACAAAATTTATGCATATCACAGCATAACGGTATTTTAAGTGCACTTTTTTCGGCGGACGGATCCTTAATGTGGTCTTACCCCAAATAGATGTTTTGCATGTTACAAATCTTCACGAAGGCTAGACTGATATCAAGCTACACACATAACTAGATTAACCACAAATGGGAATGCATGTTACCGTTTTATCTCCGTCACGTAAGTTACAAGAACATATTACGTAAGTTATAGGTGTGAAAACTCATCCCCATTTGATGTTTTATCTTGTCTAAAGCAGCAGTACATTCAGTACTCACGATACAAACATGTCCCATGTCAAAGTTTTCGAACAAAATTTATGCATATCACAGCATAACGGTATTTTAAGTGCACTTTTTTCGGCGGACGGATTCTTAATGTGGTCTTACCCCAAATAGATGTTTTGCATGTTACAAATCTTCACGAAGGCTAGACTGATATCAAGCTACACACATAACTAGATTAACCACAAATGGGAATGCATGTTACCGTTTTATCTCCGTCACGTAAGTTACAAGAACATATTACGTAAGTTATAGGTGTGAAAACTCATCCCCATTTGATGTTTTATCTTGTCTAAAGCAGCAGTACATTCAGTACTCACGATACAAACATGTCCCATGTCAAAGTTTTCGAACAAAATTTATGCATATCACAGCATAACGGTATTTTAAGTGCACTTTTTTCGGCGGACGGATCCTTAATGTGGTCTTACCCCAAATATATGTTTTGCATGTTACAAATCTTCACGAAGGCTAGACTGATATCAAGCTACACACATAACTAGATTAACCACAAATGGGAATGCATGTTACCGTTTTATCTCCGTCACGTAAGTTACAAGAACATATTACGTAAGTTATAGGTGTGAAAACTCATCCCCATTTGATGTTTTATCTTGTCTAAAGCAGCAGTACATTCAGTACTCACGATACAAACATGTCCCATGTCAAAGTTTTCGAACAACATTTATGCATATCACAGCATAACGGTATTTTAAGTGCACTTTTTTCGGCGGACGGATCCTTAATGTGGTCTTACCCCAAATAGATGTTTTGCATGTTACAAATCTTCACGAAGGCTAGACTGATATCAAGCTACACACATAACTAGATTAACCACAAATGGGAATGCATGTTACCGTTTTATCTCCGTCACGTAAGTTACAAGAACATATTACGTAAGTTATAGGTGTGAAAACTCATCCCCATTTGATGTTTTATCTTGTCTAAAGCAGCAGTACATTCAGTACTCACGATACAAACATGTCCCATGTCAAAGTTTTCGAACAAAATGTATGCATATCACAGCATAACGGTATTTTAAGTGCACTTTTTTCGGCGGACGGATCCTTAATGTGGTCTTACCCCAAATAGATGTTTTGCATGTTACAAATCTTCACGAAGGCTAGACTGATATCAAGCTACACACATAACTAGATTAACCACAAATGGGAATGCATGTTACCGTTTTATCTCCGTCACGTAAGTTACAAGAACATATTACGTAAGTTATAGGTGTGAAAACTCATCCCCATTTGATGTTTTATCTTGTCTAAAGCAGCAGTACATTCAGTACTCACGATACAAACATGTCCCATGTCAAAGTTTTCGAACAAAATTTATGCATATCACAGCATAACGGTATTTTAAGTGCACTTTTTTCGGCGGACGGATCCTTAATGTGGTCTTACCCCAAATATATGTTTTGCATGTTACAAATCTTCACGAAGGCTAGACTGATATCAAGCTACACACATAACTAGATTAACCACAAATGGGAATGCATGTTACCGTTTTATCTCCGTCACGTAAGTTACAAGAACATATTACGTAAGTTATAGGTGTGAAAACTCATCCCCATTTGATGTTTTATCTTGTCTAAAGCAGCAGTACATTCAGTACTCACGATACAAACATGTCCCATGTCAAAGTTTTCGAACAAAATTTATGCATATCACAGCATAACGGTATTTTAAGTGCACTTTTTTCGGCGGACGGATCCTTAATGTGGTCTTACCCCAAATAGATGTTTTGCATGTTACAAATCTTCACGAAGGCTAGACTGATATCAAGCTACACACATAACTAGATTAACCACAAATGGGAATGCATGTTACCGTTTTATCTCCGTCACGTAAGTTACAAGAACATATTACGTAAGTTATAGGTGTGAAAACTCATCCCCATTTGATGTTTTATCTTGTCTAAAGCAGCAGTACATTCAGTACTCACGATACAAACATGTCCCATGTCAAAGTTTTCGAACAAAATGTATGCATATCACAGCATAACGGTATTTTAAGTGCACTTTTTTCGGCGGACGGATCCTTAATGTGGTCTTACCCCAAATAGATGTTTTGCATGTTACAAATCTTCACGAAGGCTAGACTGATATCAAGCTACACACATAACTAGATTAACCACAAATGGGAATGCATGTTACCGTTTTATCTCCGTCACGTAAGTTACAAGAACATATTACGTAAGTTATAGGTGTGAAAACTCATCCCCATTTGATGTTTTATCTTGTCTAAAGCAGCAGTACATTCAGTACTCACGATACAAACATGTCCCATGTCAAAGTTTTCGAACAAAATTTATGCATATCACAGCATAACGGTATTTTAAGTGCAATTTTTTCGGCGGACGGATCCTTAATGTGGTCTTACCCCAAATATATGTTTTGCATGTTACAAATCTTCACGAAGGCTAGACTGATATCAAGCTACACACATAACTAGATTAACCACAAATGGGAATGCATGTTACCGTTTTATCTCCGTCACGTAAGTTACAAGAACATATTACGTAAGTTATAGGTGTGAAAACTCATCCCCATTTGATGTTTTATCTTGTCTAAAGCAGCAGTACATTCAGTACTCACGATACAAACATGTCCCATGTCAAAGTTTTCGAACAAAATTTATGCATATCACAGCATAACGGTATTTTAAGTGCACTTTTTTCGGCTGACGGATCCTTAATGTGGTCTTACCCCAAATAGATGTTTTGCATGTTACAAATCTTCACGAAGGCTAGACTGATATCAAGCTACACACATAACTAGATTAACCACAAATGGGAATGCATGTTACCGTTTTATCTCCGTCACGTAAGTTACAAGAACATATTACGTAAGTTATAGGTGTGAAAACTCATCCCCATTTGATGTTTTATCTTGTCTAAAGCAGCAGTACATTCAGTACTCACGATACAAACATGTCCCATGTCAAAGTTTTCGAACAAAATTTATGCATATCACAGCATAACGGTATTTTAAGTGCACTTTTTTCGGCGGACGGATCCTTAATGTGGTCTTACCCCAAATAGATGTTTTGCATGTTACAAATCTTCACGAAGGCTAGACTGATATCAAGCTACACACATAACTAGATTAACCACAAATGGGAATGCATGTTACCGTTTTATCTCCGTCACGTAAGTTACAAGAACATATTACGTAAGTTATAGGTGTGAAAACTCATCCCCATTTGATGTTTTATCTTGTCTAAAGCAGCAGTACATTCAGTACTCACGATACAAACATGTCCCATGTCAAAGTTTTCGAACAAAATTTATGCATATCACAGCATAACGGTATTTTAAGTGCACTTTTTTCGGCGGACGGATCCTTAATGTGGTCTTACCCCAAATAGATGTTTTGCATGTTACAAATCTTCACGAAGGCTAGACTGATATCAAGCTACACACATAACTAGATTAACCACAAATGGGAATGCATGTTACCGTTTTATCTCCGTCACGTAAGTTACAAGAACATATTACGTAAGTTATAGGTGTGAAAACTCATCCCCATTTGATGTTTTATCTTGTCTAAAGCAGCAGTACATTCAGTACTCACGATACAAACATGTCCCATGTCAAAGTTTTCGAACAAAATTTATGCATATCACAGCATAACGGTATTTTAAGTGAACTTTTTTCGGCGGACGGATCCTTAATGTGGTCTTACCCCAAATAGATGTTTTGCATGTTACAAATCTTCACGAAGGCTAGACTGATATCAAGCTACACACATAACTAGATTAACCACAAATGGGAATGCATGTTACCGTTTTATCTCCGTCACGTAAGTTACAAGAACATATTACGTAAGTTATAGGTGTGAAAACTCATCCCCATTTGATGTTTTATCTTGTCTAAAGCAGCAGTACATTCAGTACTCACGATACAAACATGTCCCATGTCAAAGTTTTCGAACAAAATTTATGCATATCACAGCATAACGGTATTTTAAGTGCACTTTTTTCGGCGGACGGATCCTTAATGTGGTCTTACCCCAAATAGATGTTTTGCATGTTACAAATCTTCACGAAGGCTAGACTGATATCAAGCTACACACATAACTAGATTAACCACAAATGGGAATGCATGTTACCGTTTTATCTCCGTCACGTAAGTTACAAGAACATATTACGTAAGTTATAGGTGTGAAAACTCATCCCCATTTGATGTTTTATCTTGTCTAAAGCAGCAGTACATTCAGTACTCACGATACAAACATGTCCCATGTCAAAGTTTTCGAACAAAATTTATGCATATCACAGCATAACGGTATTTTAAGTGCACTTTTTTCGGCGGACGGATCCTTAATGTGGTCTTACCCCAAATAGATGTTTTGCATGTTACAAATCTTCACGAAGGCTAGACTGATATCAAGCTACACACATAACTAGATTAACCACAAATGGGAATGCATGTTACCGTTTTATCTCCGTCACGTAAGTTACAAGAACATATTACGTAAGTTATAGGTGTGAAAACTCATCCCCATTTGATGTTTTATCTTGTCTAAAGCAGCAGTACATTCAGTACTCACGATACAAACATGTCCCATGTCAAAGTTTTCGAACAAAATTTATGCATATCACAGCATAACGGTATTTTAAGTGCACTTTTTTCGGCGGACGGATCCTTAATGTGGTCTTACCCCAAATAGATGTTTTGCATGTTACAAATCTTCACGAAGGCTAGACTGATATCAAGCTACACACATAACTAGATTAACCACAAATGGGAATGCATGTTACCGTTTTATCTCCGTCACGTAAGTTACAAGAACATATTACGTAAGTTATAGGTGTGAAAACTCATCCCCATTTGATGTTTTATCTTGTCTAAAGCAGCAGTACATTCAGTACTCACGATACAAATATGTCCCATGTCAAAGTTTTCGAACAAAATTTATGCATATCACAGCATAACGGTATTTTAAGTGCACTTTTTTCGGCGGACGGATCCTTAATGTGGTCTTACCCCAAATAGATGTTTTGCATGTTACAAATCTTCACGAAGGCTAGACTGATATCAAGCTACACACATAACGAGATTAACCACAAATGGGAATGCATGTTACCGTTTTATCTCCGTCACGTAAGTTACAAGAACATATTACGTAAGTTATAGGTGTGAAAACTCATCCCCATTTGATGTTTTATCTTGTCTAAAGCAGCAGTACATTCAGTACTCACGATACAAACATGTCCCATGTCAAAGTTTTCGAACAAAATTTATGCATATCACAGCATAACGGTATTTTAAGTGCACTTTTTTCGGCGGACGGATCCTTAATGTGGTCTTACCACAAATAGATGTTTTGCATGTTACAAATCTTCACGAAGGCTAGACTGATATCAAGCTACACACATAACTAGATTAACCACAAATGGGAATGCATGTTACCGTTTTATCTCCGTCACGTAAGTTACAAGAACATATTACGTAAGTTATAGGTGTGAAAACTCATCCCCATTTGATGTTTTATCTTGTCTAAAGCAGCAGTACATTCAGTACTCACGATACAAACATGTCCCATGTCAAAGTTTTCGAAAAAAATTTATGCATATCACAGCATAACGGTATTTTAAGTGCACTTTTTTCGGCGGACGGATCCTTAATGTGGTCTTACCCCAAATAGATGTTTTGCATGTTACAAATCTTCACGAAGGCTAGACTGATATCAAGCTACACACATAACTAGATTAACCACAAATGGGAATGCATGTTACCGTTTTATCTCCGTCACGTAAGTTACAAGAACATATTACGTAAGTTATAGGTGTGAAAACTCATCCCCATTTGATGTTTTATCTTGTCTAAAGCAGCAGTACATTCAGTACTCACGATACAAACATGTCCCATGTCAAAGTTTTCGAACAAAATTTATGCATATCACAGCATAACGGTATTTTAAGTGCACTTTTTTCGGCGGACGGATCCTTAATGTGGTCTTACCCCAAATAGATGTTTTGCATGTTACAAATCTTCACGAAGGCTAGACTGATATCAAGCTACACACATAACTAGATTAACCACAAATGGGAATGCATGTTACCGTTTTATCTCCGTCACGTAAGTTACAAGAACATATTACGTAAGTTATAGGTGTGAAAACTCATCCCCATTTGATGTTTTATCTTGTCTAAAGCAGCAGTACATTCAGTACTCACGATACAAACATGTCCCATGTCAAAGTTTTCGAACAAAATGTATGCATATCACAGCATAACGGTATTTTAAGTGCACTTTTTTCGGCGGACGGATCCTTAATGTGGTCTTACCCCAAATAGATGTTTTGCATGTTACAAATCTTCACGAAGGCTAGACTGATATCAAGCTACACACATAACTAGATTAACCACAAATGGGAATGCATGTTACCGTTTTATCTCCGTCACGTAAGTTACAAGAACATATTACGTAAGTTATAGGTGTGAAAACTCATCCCCATTTGATGTTTTATCTTGTCTAAAGCAGCAGTGCATTCAGTACTCACGATACAAACATGTCCCATGTCAAAGTTTTCGAACAAAATGTATGCATATCACAGCATAACGGTATTTTAAGTGCACTTTTTTCGGCGGACGGATCCTTAATGTGGTCTTACCCCAAATAGATGTTTTGCATGTTACAAATCTTCACGAAGGCTAGACTGATATCAAGCTACACACATAACTAGATTAACCACAAATGGGAATGCATGTTACCGTTTTATCTCCGTCACGTAAGTTACAAGAACATATTACGTAAGTTATAGGTGTGAAAACTCATCCCCATTTGATGTTTTATCTTGTCTAAAGCAGCAGTACATTCAGTACTCACGATACAAACATGTCCCATGTCAAAGTTTTCGAAAAAAATTTATGCATATCACAGCATAACGGTATTTTAAGTGCACTTTTTTCGGCGGACGGATCCTTAATGTGGTCTTACCCCAAATAGATGTTTTGCATGTTACAAATCTTCACGAAGGCTAGACTGATATCAAGCTACACACATAACTAGATTAACCACAAATGGGAATGCATGTTACCGTTTTATCTCCGTCACGTAAGTTACAAGAACATATTACGTAAGTTATAGGTGTGAAAACTCATCCCCATTTGATGTTTTATCTTGTCTAAAGCAGCAGTACATTCAGTACTCACGATACAAACATGTCCCATGTCAAAGTTTTCGAACAAAATTTATGCATATCACAGCATAACGGTATTTTAAGTGCACTTTTTTCGGCGGACGGATCCTTAATGTGGTCTTACCCCAAATAGATGTTTTGCATGTTACAAATCTTCACGAAGGCTAGACTGATATCAAGCTACACACATAACTAGATTAACCACAAATGGGAATGCATGTTACCGTTTTATCTCCGTCACGTAAGTTACAAGAACATATTACGTAAGTTATAGGTGTGAAAACTCATCCCCATTTGATGTTTTATCTTGTCTAAAGCAGCAGTACATTCAGTACTCACGATACAAACATGTCCCATGTCAAAGTTTTCGAACAAAATTTATGCATATCACAGCATAACGGTATTTTAAGTGCACTTTTTTCGGCGGACGGATCCTTAATGTGGTCTTACCCCAAATAGATGTTTTGCATGTTACAAATCTTCACGAAGGCTAGACTGATATCAAGCTACACACATAACTAGATTAACCACAAATGGGAATGCATGTTACCGTTTTATCTCCGTCACGTAAGTTACAAGAACATATTACGTAAGTTATAGGTGTGAAAACTCATCCCCATTTGATGTTTTATCTTGTCTAAAGCAGCAGTACATTCAGTACTCACGATACAAACATGTCCCATGTCAAAGTTTTCGAACAAAATTTATGCATATCACAGCATAACGGTATTTTAAGTGCACTTTTTTCGGCGGACGGATCCTTAATGTGGTCTTACCCCAAATAGATGTTTTGCATGTTACAAATCTTCACGAAGGCTAGACTGATATCAAGCTACACACATAACTAGATTAACCACAAATGGGAATGCATGTTACCGTTTTATCTCCGTCACGTAAGTTACAAGAACATATTACGTAAGTTATAGGTGTGAAAACTCATCCCCATTTGATGTTTTATCTTGTCTAAAGCAGCAGTACATTCAGTACTCACGATACAAATATGTCCCATGTCAAAGTTTTCGAACAAAATTTATGCATATCACAGCATAACGGTATTTTAAGTGCACTTTTTTCGGCGGACGGATCCTTAATGTGGTCTTACCCCAAATAGATGTTTTGCATGTTACAAATCTTCACGAAGGCTAGACTGATATCAAGCTACACACATAACGAGATTAACCACAAATGGGAATGCATGTTACCGTTTTATCTCCGTCACGTAAGTTACAAGAACATATTACGTAAGTTATAGGTGTGAAAACTCATCCCCATTTGATGTTTTATCTTGTCTAAAGCAGCAGTACATTCAGTACTCACGATACAAACATGTCCCATGTCAAAGTTTTCGAACAAAATTTATGCATATCACAGCATAACGGTATTTTAAGTGCACTTTTTTCGGCGGACGGATCCTTAATGTGGTCTTACCACAAATAGATGTTTTGCATGTTACAAATCTTCACGAAGGCTAGACTGATATCAAGCTACACACATAACTAGATTAACCACAAATGGGAATGCATGTTACCGTTTTATCTCCGTCACGTAAGTTACAAGAACATATTACGTAAGTTATAGGTGTGAAAACTCATCCCCATTTGATGTTTTATCTTGTCTAAAGCAGCAGTACATTCAGTACTCACGATACAAACATGTCCCATGTCAAAGTTTTCGAAAAAAATGTATGCATATCACAGCATAACGGTATTTTAAGTGCACTTTTTTCGGCGGACGGATCCTTAATGTGGTCTTACCCCAAATAGATGTTTTGCATGTTACAAATCTTCACGAAGGCTAGACTGATATCAAGCTACACACATAACTAGATTAACCACAAATGGGAATGCATGTTACCGTTTTATCTCCGTCACGTAAGTTACAAGAACATATTACGTAAGTTATAGGTGTGAAAACTCATCCCCATTTGATATTTTATCTTGTCTAAAGCAGCAGTACATTCAGTACTCACGATACAAACATGTCCCATGTCAAAGTTTTCGAACAAAATTTATGCATATCACAGCATAACGGTATTTTAAGTGCACTTTTTTCGGCGGACGGATCCTTAATGTGGTCTTACCCCAAATAGATGTTTTGCATGTTACAAATCTTCACGAAGGCTAGACTGATATCAAGCTACACACATAACTAGATTAACCCAAATGGGAATGCATGTTACCGTTTTATCTCCGTCACGTAAGTTACAAGAACATATTACGTAAGTTATAGGTGTGAAAACTCATCCCCATTTGATGTTTTATCTTGTCTAAAGCAGCAGTACATTCAGTACTCACGATACAAACATGTCCCATGTCAAAGTTTTCGAAAACAATTTATGCATATCACAGCATAACGGTATTTTAAGTGCACTTTTTTCGGCGGACGGATCCTTAATGTGGTCTTACCCCAAATAGATGTTTTGCATGTTACAAATCTTCACGAAGGCTAGACTGATATCAAGCTACACACATAACTAGATTAACCACAAATGGGAATGCATGTTACCGTTTTATCTCCGTCACGTAAGTTACAAGAACATATTACGTAAGTTATAGGTGTGAAAACTCATCCCCATTTGATGTTTTATCTTGTCTAAAGCAGCAGTACATTCAGTACTCACGATACAAACATGTCCCATGTCAAAGTTTTCGAACAAAATTTATGCATATCACAGCATAACGGTATTTTAAGTGCACTTTTTTCGGCGGACGGATCCTTAATGTGGTCTTACCCCAAATAGATGTTTTGCATGTTACAAATCTTCACGAAGGCTAGACTGATATCAAGCTACACACATAACTAGATTAACCACAAATGGGAATGCATGTTACCGTTTTATCTCCGTCACGTAAGTTACAAGAACATATTACGTAAGTTATAGGTGTGAAAACTCATCCCCATTTGATGTTTTATCTTGTCTAAAGCAGCAGTACATTCAGTACTCACGATACAAACATGTCCCATGTCAAAGTTTTCGAACAAAATGTATGCATATCACAGCATAACGGTATTTTAAGTGCACTTTTTTCGGCGGACGGATCCTTAATGTGGTCTTACCCCAAATAGATGTTTTGCATGTTACAAATCTTCACGAAGGCTAGACTGATATCAAGCTACACACATAACTAGATTAACCACAAATGGGAATGCATGTTACCGTTTTATCTCCGTCACGTAAGTTACAAGAACATATTACGTAAGTTATAGGTGTGAAAACTCATCCCCATTTGATGTTTTATCTTGTCTAAAGCAGCAGTACATTCAGTACTCACGATACAAACATGTCCCATGTCAAAGTTTTCGAACAAAATTTATGCATATCACAGCATAACGGTATTTTAAGTGCACTTTTTTCGGCGGACGGATCCTTAATGTGGTCTTACCCCAAATAGATGTTTTGCATGTTACAAATCTTCACGAAGGCTAGACTGATATCAAGCTACACACATAACTAGATTAACCACAAATGGGAATGCATGTTACCGTTTTATCTCCGTCACGTAAGTTACAAGAACATATTACGTAAGTTATAGGTGTGAAAACTCATCCCCATTTGATGTTTTATCTTGTCTAAAGCAGCAGTACATTCAGTAATCACGATACAAACATGTCCCATATCAAAGTGTTCGAACACAATTTATGCATATCACAGCATAACGGTATTTTAAGTGCACTTTTTTCGGCGGACGGATCCTTAATGTGGTCTTACCCAAAATAGATGTTTTGCATGTTACAAATCTTCACGAAGGCTAGACTGATATCAAGCTACACACATAACTAGATTAACCACAAATGGGAATGCATGTTACCGTTTTATCTCCGTCACGTAAGTTACAAGAACATATTACGTAAGTTATAGGTGTGAAAACTCATCCCCATTTGATGTTTTATCTTGTCTAAAGCAGCAGTACATTCAGTACTCACGATACAAACATGTCCCATGTCAAAGTTTTCGAACAAAATTTATGCATATCACAGCATAACGGTATTTTAAGTGCACTTTTTTCGGCGGACGGATCCTTAATGTGGTCTTACCCCAAATAGATGTTTTGCATGTTACAAATCTTCACGAAGGCTAGACTGATATCAAGCTACACACATAACTAGATTAACCACAAATGGGAATGCATGTTACCGTTTTATCTCCGTCACGTAAGTTACAAGAACATATTACGTAAGTTATAGGTGTGAAAACTCATCCCCATTTGATGTTTTATCTTGTCTAAAGCAGCAGTACATTCAGTACTCACGATACAAACATGTCCCATGTCAAAGTTTTCGAACAAAATTTATGCATATCACAGCATAACGGTATTTTAAGTGCACTTTTTTCGGCGGACGGATCCTTAATGTGGTCTTACCCCAAATAGATGTTTTGCATGTTACAAATCTTCACGAAGGCTAGACTGATATCAAGCTACACACATAACTAGATTAACCACAAATGGGAATGCATGTTACCGTTTTATCTCCGTCACGTAAGTTACAAGAACATATTACGTAAGTTATAGGTGTGAAAACTCATCCCCATTTGATGTTTTATCTTGTCTAAAGCAGCAGTACATTCAGTACTCACGATACAAACATGTCCCATGTCAAAGTTTTCGAACAAAATTTATGCATATCACAGCATAACGGTATTTTAAGTGCACTTTTTTCGGCGGACGGATCCTTAATGTGGTCTTACCCCAAATAGATGTTTTGCATGTTACAAATCTTCACGAAGGCTAGACTGATATCAAGCTACACACATAACTAGATTAACCACAAATGGGAATGCATGTTACCGTTTTATCTCCGTCACGTAAGTTACAAGAACATATTACGTAAGTTATAGGTGTGAAAACTCATCCCCATTTGATGTTTTATCTTGTCTAAAGCAGCAGTACATTCAGTACTCACGATACAAACATGTCCCATGTCAAAGTTTTCGAACAAAATGTATGCATATCACAGCATAACGGTATTTTAAGTGCACTTTTTTCGGCGGACGGATCCTTAATGTGGTCTTACCCCAAATAGATGTTTTGCATGTTACAAATCTTCACGAAGGCTAGACTGATATCAAGCTACACACATAACTAGATTAACCACAAATGGGAATGCATGTTACCGTTTTATCTCCGTCACGTAAGTTACAAGAACATATTACGTAAGTTATAGGTGTGAAAACTCATCCCCATTTGATGTTTTATCTTGTCTAAAGCAGCAGTACATTCAGTACTCACGATACAAACATGTCCCATGTCAAAGTTTTCGAACAAAATTTATGCATATCACAGCATAACGGTATTTTAAGTGCACTTTTTTCGGCGGACGGATCCTTAATGTGGTCTTACCCCAAATAGATGTTTTGCATGTTACAAATCTTCACGAAGGCTAGACTGATATCAAGCTACACACATAACTAGATTAACCACAAATGGGAATGCATGTTACCGTTTTATCTCCGTCACGTAAGTTACAAGAACATATTACGTAAGTTATAGGTGTGAAAACTCATCCCCATTTGATGTTTTATCTTGTCTAAAGCAGCAGTACATTCAGTACTCACGATACAAACATGTCCCATGTCAAAGTTTTCGAACAAAATTTATGCATATCACAGCATAACGGTATTTTAAGTGCACTTTTTTCGGCGGACGGATCCTTAATGTGGTCTTACCCCAAATAGATGTTTTGCATGTTACAAATCTTCACGAAGGCTAGACTGATATCAAGCTACACACATAACTAGATTAACCACAAATGGGAATGCATGTTACCGTTTTATCTCCGTCACGTAAGTTACAAGAACATATTACGTAAGTTATAGGTGTGAAAACTCATCCCCATTTGATGTTTTATCTTGTCTAAAGCAGCAGTACATTCAGTACTCACGATACAAACATGTCCCATGTCAAAGTTTTCGAACAAAATTTATGCATATCACAGCATAACGGTATTTTAAGTGCACTTTTTTCGGCGGACGGATCCTTAATGTGGTCTTACCCCAAATAGATGTTTTGCATGTTACAAATCTTCACGAAGGCTAGACTGATATCAAGCTACACACATAACTAGATTAACCACAAATGGGAATGCATGTTACCGTTTTATCTCCGTCACGTAAGTTACAAGAACATATTACGTAAGTTATAGGTGTGAAAACTCATCCCCATTTGATGTTTTATCTTGTCTAAAGCAGCAGTACATTCAGTACTCACGATACAAACATGTCCCATGTCAAAGTTTTCGAAAACAATTTATGCATATCACAGCATAACGGTATTTTAAGTGCACTTTTTTCGGCGGACGGATCCTTAATGTGGTCTTACCCCAAATAGATGTTTTGCATGTTACAAATCTTCACGAAGGCTAGACTGATATCAAGCTACACACATAACTAGATTAACCACAAATGGGAATGCATGTTACCGTTTTATCTCCGTCACGTAAGTTACAAGAACATATTACGTAAGTTATAGGTGTGAAAACTCATCCCCATTTGATGTTTTATCTTGTCTAAAGCAGCAGTACATTCAGTACTCACGATACAAACATGTCCCATGTCAAAGTTTTCGAACAAAATTTATGCATATCACAGCATAACGGTATTTTAAGTGCACTTTTTTCGGCGGACGGATCCTTAATGTGGTCTTACCCCAAATAGATGTTTTGCATGTTACAAATCTTCACGAAGGCTAGACTGATATCAAGCTACACACATAACTAGATTAACCACAAATGGGAATGCATGTTACCGTTTTATCTCCGTCACGTAAGTTACAAGAACATATTACGTAAGTTATAGGTGTGAAAACTCATCCCCATTTGATGTTTTATCTTGTCTAAAGCAGCAGTACATTCAGTACTCACGATACAAACATGTCCCATGTCAAAGTTTTCGAACAAAATGTATGCATATCACAGCATAACGGTATTTTAAGTGCACTTTTTTCGGCGGACGGATCCTTAATGTGGTCTTACCCCAAATAGATGTTTTGCATGTTACAAATCTTCACGAAGGCTAGACTGATATCAAGCTACACACATAACTAGATTAACCAAAAATGGGAATGCATGTTACCGTTTTATCTCCGTCACGTAAGTTACAAGAACATATTACGTAAGTTATAGGTGTGAAAACTCATCCCCATTTGATGTTTTATCTTGTCTAAAGCAGCAGTACATTCAGTACTCACGATACAAACATGTCCCATGTCAAAGTTTTCGAACAAAATTTATGCATATCACAGCATAACGGTATTTTAAGTGCACTTTTTTCGGCGGACGGATCCTTAATGTGGTCTTACCCCAAATAGATGTTTTGCATGTTACAAATCTTCACGAAGGCTAGACTGATATCAAGCTACACACATAACTAGATTAACCACAAATGGGAATGCATGTTACCGTTTTATCTCCGTCACGTAAGTTACAAGAACATATTACGTAAGTTATAGGTGTGAAAACTCATCCCCATTTGATGTTTTATCTTGTCTAAAGCAGCAGTACATTCAGTACTCACGATACAAACATGTCCCATGTCAAAGTTTTCGAACAAAATTTATGCATATCACAGCATAACGGTATTTTAAGTGCACTTTTTTCGGCGGACGGATCTTTAATGTGGTCTTACCCCAAATAGATGTTTTGCATGTTACAAATCTTCACGAAGGCTAGACTGATATCAAGCTACACACATAACTAGATTAACCACAAATGGGAATGCATGTTACCGTTTTATCTCCGTCACGTAAGTTACAAGAACATATTACGTAAGTTATAGGTGTGAAAACTCATCCCCATTTGATGTTTTATCTTGTCTAAAGCAGCAGTACATTCAGTACTCACGATACAAACATGTCCCATGTCAAAGTTTTCGAACAAAATTTATGCATATCACAGCATAACGGTATTTTAAGTGCACTTTTTTCGGCGGACGGATCCTTAATGTGGTCTTACCCCAAATAGATGTTTTGCATGTTACAAATCTTCACGAAGGCTAGACTGATATCAAGCTACACACATAACTAGATTAACCACAAATGGGAATGCATGTTACCGTTTTATCTCCGTCACGTAAGTTACAAGAACATATTACGTAAGTTATAGGTGTGAAAACTCATCCCCATTTGATGTTTTATCTTGTCTAAAGCAGCAGTACATTCAGTACTCACGATACAAACATGTCCCATGTCAAAGTTTTCGAACAAAATTTATGCATATCACAGCATAACGGTATTTTAAGTGCACTTTTTTCGGCGGACGGATCCTTAATGTGGTCTTACCCCAAATAGATGTTTTGCATGTTACAAATCTTCACGAAGGCTAGACTGATATCAAGCTACACACATAACTAGATTAACCACAAATGGGAATGCATGTTACCGTTTTATCTCCGTCACGTAAGTTACAAGAACATATTACGTAAGTTATAGGTGTGAAAACTCATCCCCATTTGATGTTTTATCTTGTCTAAAGCAGCAGTACATTTAGTACTCACGATACAAACATGTCCCATGTCAAAGTTTTCGAACAAAATTTATGCATATCACAGCATAACGGTATTTTAAGTGCACTTTTTTCGGCGGACGGATCCTTAATGTGGTCTTACCCCAAATAGATGTTTTGCATGTTACAAATCTTCACGAAGGCTAGACTGATATCAAGCTACACACATAACTAGATTAACCACAAATGGGAATGCATGTTACCATTTTATCTCCGTCACGTAAGTTACAAGAACATATTACGTAAGTTATAGGTGTGAAAACTCATCCCCATTTGATGTTTTATCTTGTCTAAAGCAGCAGTACATTCAGTACTCACGATACAAACATGTCCCATGTCAAAGTTTTCGAACAAAATTTATGCATATCACAGCATAACGGTATTTTAAGTGCACTTTTTTCGGCGGACGGATCCTTAATGTGGTCTTACCCCAAATAGATGTTTTGCATGTTACAAATCTTCACGAAGGCTAGACTGATATCAAGCTACACACATAACTAGATTAACCACAAATGGGAATGCATGTTACCGTTTTATCTCCGTCACGTTAGTTACAAGAACATATTACGTAAGTTACAGGTGTGAAAACTCATCCCCATTTGATGTTTTATCTTGTCTAAAGCAGCAGTACATTCAGTACTCACGATACAAACATGTCCCATGTCAAAGTTTTCGAACAAAATTTATGCATATCACAGCATAACGGTATTTTAAGTGCACTTTTTTCGGCGGACGGATCCTTAATGTGGTCTTACCCCAAATAGATGTTTTGCATGTTACAAATCTTCACGAAGGCTAGACTGATATCAAGCTACACACATAACTAGATTAACCACAAATGGGAATGCCTGTTACCGTTTTATCTCCGTCACGTAAGTTACAAGAACATATTACGTAAGTTATAGGTGTGAAAACTCATCCCCATTTGATGTTTTATCTTGTCTAAAGCAGCAGTACATTCAGTACTCACGATACAAACATGTCCCATGTCAAAGTTTTCGAACAAAATTTATGCATGTCACAGCATAACGGTATTTTAAGTGCACTTTTTTCGGCGGACGGATCCTTAATGTGGTCTTACCCCAAATAGATGTTTTGCATGTTACAAATCTTCACGAAGGCTAGACTGATATCAAGCTACACACATAACTAGATTAACCACAAATGGGAATGCCTGTTACCGTTTTATCTCCGTCACGTAAGTTACAAGAACATATTACGTAAGTTATAAGTGTGAAAACTCATCCCCATTTGATGTTTTATCTTGTCTAAAGCAGCAGTACATTCAGTACTCACGATACAAACATGTCCCATGTCAAAGTTTTCGAAAAAAAATTATGCATATCACAGCATAACGGTATTTTAAGTGCACTTTTTTCGGCGGACGGATCCTTAATGTGGTCTTACCCCAAATAGATGTTTTGCATGTTACAAATCTTCACGAAGGCTAGACTGATATCAAGCTACACACATAACTAGATTAACCACAAATGGGAATGCATGTTACCGTTTTATCTCCGTCACGTAAGTTACAAGAACATATTACGTAAGTTATAGGTGTGAAAACTCATCCCCATTTGATGTTTTATCTTGTCTAAAGCAGCAGTACATTCAGTACTCACGATACAAACATGTCCCATGTCAAAGTTTTCGAACAAAATTTATGCATGTCACAGCATAACGGTATTTTAAGTGCACTTTTTTCGGCGGACGGATCCTTAATGTGGTGTTACCCCAAATAGATGTTTTGCATGTTACAAATCTTCACGAAGGCTAGACTGATATCAAGCTACACACATAACTAGATTAACCACAAATGGGAATGCATGTTACCGTTTTATCTCCGTCACGTAAGTTACAAGAACATATTACGTAAGTTATAGGTGTGAAAACTCATCCCCATTTGATGTTTTATCTTGTCTAAAGCAGCAGTACATTCAGTACTCACGATACAAACATGTCCCATGTCAAAGTTTTCGAACAAAATTTATGCATATCACAGCATAACGGTATTTTAAGTGCACTTTTTTCGGCGGACGGATCCTTAATGTGGTCTTACCCCAAATAGATGTTTTGCATGTTACAAATCTTCACGAAGGCTAGACTGATATCAAGCTACACACATAATTAGATTAACCACAAATGGGAATGCATGTTACCGTTTTATCTCCGTCACGTAAGTTACAAGAACATATTACGTAAGTTATAGGTGTGAAAACTCATCCCCATTTGATGTTTTATCTTGTCTAAAGCAGCAGTACATTCAGTACTCACGATACAAACATGTCCCATGTCAAAGTTTTCGAACAAAATTTATGCATATCACAGCATAACGGTATTTTAAGTGCACTTTTTTCGGCGGACGGATCCTTAATGTGGTCTTACCCCAAATAGATGTTTTGCATGTTACAAATCTTCACGAAGGCTAGACTGATATCAAGCTACACACATAACTAGATTAACCACAAATGGGAATGCATGTTACCGTTTTATCTCCGTCACGTTAGTTACAAGAACATATTACGTAAGTTATAGGTGTGAAAACTCATCCCCATTTGATGTTTTATCTTGTCTAAAGCAGCAGTACATTCAGTACTCACGATACAAACATGTCCCATGTCAATGTTTTCGAACAAAATTTATGCATATCACAGCATAACGGTATTTTAAGTGCACTTTTTTCGGCGGACGGATCCTTAATGTGGTCTTACCCCAAATAGATGTTTTGCATGTTACAAATCTTCACGAAGGCTAGACTGATATCAAGCTACACACATAACTAGATTAACCACAAATGGGAATGCATGTTACCGTTTTATCTCCGTCACGTAAGTTACAAGAACATATTACGTAAGTTATAGGTGTGAAAACTCATCCCCATTTGATGTTTTATCTTGTCTAAAGCAGCAGTACATTCAGTACTCACGATACAAACATGTCCCATGTCAAAGTTTTCGAACAAAATTTATGCATGTCACAGCATAACGGTATTTTAAGTGCACTTTTTTCGGCGGACGGATCCTTAATGTGGTGTTACCCCAAATAGATGTTTTGCATGTTACAAATCTTCACGAAGGCTAGACTGATATCAAGCTACACACATAACTAGATTAACCACAAATGGGAATGCATGTTACCGTTTTATCTCCGTCACGTAAGTTACAAGAACATATTACGTAAGTTATAGGTGTGAAAACTCATCCCCATTTGATGTTTTATCTTGTCTAAAGCAGCAGTACATTCAGTACTCACGATACAAACATGTCCCATGTCAAAGTTTTCGAACAAAATTTATGCATATCACAGCATAACGGTATTTTAAGTGCACTTTTTTCGGCGGACGGATCCTTAATGTGGTCTTACCCCAAATAGATGTTTTGCATGTTACAAATCTTCACGAAGGCTAGACTGATATCAAGCTACACACATAATTAGATTAACCACAAATGGGAATGCATGTTACCGTTTTATCTCCGTCACGTAAGTTACAAGAACATATTACGTAAGTTATAGGTGTGAAAACTCATCCCCATTTGATGTTTTATCTTGTCTAAAGCAGCAGTACATTCAGTACTCACGATACAAACATGTCCCATGTCAAAGTTTTCGAACAAAATTTATGCATATCACAGCATAACGGTATTTTAAGTGCACTTTTTTCGGCGGACGGATCCTTAATGTGGTCTTACCCCAAATAGATGTTTTGCATGTTACAAATCTTCACGAAGGCTAGACTGATATCAAGCTACACACATAACTAGATTAACCACAAATGGGAATGCATGTTACCGTTTTATCTCCGTCACGTTAGTTACAAGAACATATTACGTAAGTTATAGGTGTGAAAACTCATCCCCATTTGATGTTTTATCTTGTCTAAAGCAGCAGTACATTCAGTACTCACGATACAAACATGTCCCATGTCAATGTTTTCGAACAAAATTTATGCATATCACAGCATAACGGTATTTTAAGTGCACTTTTTTCGGCGGACGGATCCTTAATGTGGTCTTACCCCAAATAGATGTTTTGCATGTTACAAATCTTCACGAAGGCTAGACTGATATCAAGCTACACACATAACTAGATTAACCACAAATGGGAATGCCTGTTACCGTTTTATCTCCGTCACGTAAGTTACAAGAACATATTACGTAAGTTATAAGTGTGAAAACTCATCCCCATTTGATGTTTTATCTTGTCTAAAGCAGCAGTACATTCAGTACTCACGATACAAACATGTCCCATGTCAAAGTTTTCGAACAAAATTTATGCATGTCACAGCATAACGGTATTTTAAGTGCACTTTTTTCGGCGGACGGATCCTTAATGTGGTCTTACCCCAAATAGATGTTTTGCATGTTACAAATCTTCACGAAGGCTAGACTGATATCAAGCTACACACATAACTAGATTAACCACAAATGGGAATGCATGTTACCGTTTTATCTCCGTCACGTAAGTTACAAGAACATATTACGTAAGTTATAGGTGTGAAAACTCATCCCCATTTGATGTTTTATCTTGTCTAAAGCAGCAGTACATTCAGTACTCACGATACAAACATGTCCCATGTCAAAGTTTTCGAACAAAATTTATGCATATCACAGCATAACGGTATTTTAAGTGCACTTTTTTCGGCGGACGGATCCTTAATGTGGTCTTACCCCAAATAGATGTTTTGCATGTTACAAATCTTCACGAAGGCTAGACTGATATCAAGCTACACACATAATTAGATTAACCACAAATGGGAATGCATGTTACCGTTTTATCTCCGTCACGTAAGTTACAAGAACATATTACGTAAGTTATAGGTGTGATAACTCATCCCCATTTGATGTTTTATCTTGTCTAAAGCAGCAGTACATTCAATACTCACGAGACAAACATGTCCCATGTAAAAGTGTTCGAAAAAAATTTATGCATATCACAGCATAACGGTATTTTAAGTGCACTTTTTTCGGCGGACGGATCCTTAATGTGGTCTTACCCCAAATAGATGTTTTGCATGTTACAAATCTTCACGAAGGCTAGACTGATATCAAGCTACACACATAACTAGATTAACCACAAATGGGAATGCATGTTACCATTTTATCTCCGTCACGTAAGTTACAAGAACATATTACGTAAGTTATAGGTGTGAAAACTCATCCCCATTTGATGTTTTATCTTGTCTAAAGCAGCAGTACATTCAGTACTCACGATACAAACATGTCCCATGTCAAAGTTTTCGAACAACATTTATGCATATCACAGCATAACGGTATTTTAAGTGCACTTTTTTCGGCGGACGGATCCTTAATGTGGTCTTACCCCAAATAGATGTTTTGCATGTTACAAATCTTCACGAAGGCTAGACTGATATCAAGCTACACACATAACTAGATTAACCACAAATGGGAATGCATGTTACCGTTTTATCTCCGTCACGTTAGTTACAAGAACATATTACGTAAGTTATAGGTGTGAAAACTCATCCCCATTTGATGTTTTATCTTGTCTAAAGCAGCAGTACATTCAGTACTCACGATACAAACATGTCCCATGTCAAAGTTTTCGAACAAAATTTATGCATATCACAGCATAACGGTATTTTTTAAGTGCACTTTTTTCGGCGGACGGATCCTTAATGTGGTCTTACCCCAAATAGATGTTTTGCATGTTACAAATCTTCACGAAGGCTAGACTGATATCAAGCTACACACATAACTAGATTAACCACAAATGGGAATGCCTGTTACCGTTTTATCTCCGTCACGTAAGTTACAAGAACATATTACGTAAGTTATAGGTGTGAAAACTCATCCCCATTTGATGTTTTATCTTGTCTAAAGCAGCAGTACATTCAGTACTCACGATACAAACATGTCCCATGTCAAAGTTTTCGAACAAAATTTATGCATGTCACAGCATAACGGTATTTTAAGTGCACTTTTTTCGGCGGACGGATCCTTAATGTGGTCTTACCCCAAATAGATGTTTTGCATGTTACAAATCTTCACGAAGGCTAGACTGATATCAAGCTACACACATAACTAGATTAACCACAAATGGGAATGCCTGTTACCGTTTTATCTCCGTCACGTAAGTTACAAGAACATATTACGTAAGTTATAGGTGTGATAACTCATCCCCATTTGATGTTTTATCTTGTCTAAAGCAGCAGTACATTCAATACTCACGAGACAAACATGACCCATGTCAAAGTGTTCGAACAAAATTTATGCATATCACAGCATAACGGTATTTTAAGTGCACTTTTTTCGGCGGACGGATCCTTAATGTGGTCTTACCCCAAATAGATGTTTTGCATGTTACAAATCTTCACGAAGGCTAGACTGATATCAAGCTACACACATAACTAGATTAACCACAAATGGGAATGCATGTTACCGTTTTATCTCCGTCACGTAAGTTACAAGAACATATTACGTAAGTTATAGATGTGAAAACTCATCCCCATTTGATGTTTTATCTTGTCTAAAGCAGCAGTACATTCAGTACTCACGATACAAACATGTCCCATGTCAAAGTTTTCGAACAAAATTTATGCATATCACAGCATAACGGTATTTTAAGTGCACTTTTTTCGGCGGACGGATCCTTAATGTGGTCTTACCCCAAATAGATGTTTTGCATGTTACAAATCTTCACGAAGGCTAGACTGATATCAAGCTACACACATAACTAGATTAACCACAAATGGGAATGCATGTTACCGTTTTATCTCCGTCACGTAAGTTACAAGAACATATTACGTAAGTTATAGGTGTGAAAACTCATCCCCATTTGATGTTTTATCTTGTCTAAAGCAGCAGTACATTCAGTACTCACGATACAAACATGTCCCATGTCAAAGTTTTCGAACAACATTTATGCATATCACAGCATAACGGTATTTTAAGTGCACTTTTTTCGGCGGACGGATCCTTAATGTGGTCTTACCCCAAATAGATGTTTTGCATGTTACAAATCTTCACGAAGGCTAGACTGATATCAAGCTACACACATAACTAGATTAACCACAAATGGGAATGCATGTTACCGTTTTATCTCCGTCACGTTAGTTACAAGAACATATTACGTAAGTTATAGGTGTGAAAACTCATCCCCATTTGATGTTTTATCTTGTCTAAAGCAGCAGTACATTCAGTACTCACGATACAAACATGTCCCATGTCAAAGTTTTCGAACAAAATTTATGCATATCACAGCATAACGGTATTTTTTAAGTGCACTTTTTTCGGCGGACGGATCCTTAATGTGGTCTTACCCCAAATAGATGTTTTGCATGTTACAAATCTTCACGAAGGCTAGACTGATATCAAGCTACACACATAACTAGATTAACCACAAATGGGAATGCCTGTTACCGTTTTATCTCCGTCACGTAAGTTACAAGAACATATTACGTAAGTTATAGGTGTGAAAACTCATCCCCATTTGATGTTTTATCTTGTCTAAAGCAGCAGTACATTCAGTACTCACGATACAAACATGTCCCATGTCAAAGTTTTCGAACAAAATTTATGCATGTCACAGCATAACGGTATTTTAAGTGCACTTTTTTCGGCGGACGGATCCTTAATGTGGTCTTACCCCAAATAGATGTTTTGCATGTTACAAATCTTCACGAAGGCTAGACTGATATCAAGCTACACACATAACTAGATTAACCACAAATGGGAATGCCTGTTACCGTTTTATCTCCGTCACGTAAGTTACAAGAACATATTACGTAAGTTATAGGTGTGATAACTCATCCCCATTTGATGTTTTATCTTGTCTAAAGCAGCAGTACATTCAATACTCACGAGACAAACATGACCCATGTCAAAGTGTTCGAACAAAATTTATGCATATCACAGCATAACGGTATTTTAAGTGCACTTTTTTCGGCGGACGGATCCTTAATGTGGTCTTACCCCAAATAGATGTTTTGCATGTTACAAATCTTCACGAAGGCTAGACTGATATCAAGCTACACACATAACTAGATTAACCACAAATGGGAATGCATGTTACCGTTTTATCTCCGTCACGTAAGTTACAAGAACATATTACGTAAGTTATAGATGTGAAAACTCATCCCCATTTGATGTTTTATCTTGTCTAAAGCAGCAGTACATTCAGTACTCACGATACAAACATGTCCCATGTCAAAGTTTTCGAACAAAATTTATGCATATCACAGCATAACGGTATTTTAAGTGCACTTTTTTCGGCGGACGGATCCTTAATGTGGTCTTACCCCAAATAGATGTTTTGCATGTTACAAATCTTCACGAAGGCTAGACTGATATCAAGCTACACACATAACTAGATTAACCACAAATGGGAATGCATGTTACCGTTTTATCTCCGTCACGTAAGTTACAAGAACATATTACGTAAGTTATAGGTGTGAAAACTCATCCCCATTTGATGTTTTATCTTGTCTAAAGCAGCAGTACATTCAGTACTCACGATACAAACATGTCCCATGTCAAAGTTTTCGAACAAAATTTATGCATATCACAGCATAACGGTATTTTAAGTGCACTTTTTTCGGCGGACGGATCCTTAATGTGGTCTTACCCCAAATAGATGTTTTGCATGTTACAAATCTTCACGAAGGCTAGACTGATATCAAGCTACACACATAACTAGATTAACCACAAATGGGAATGCATGTTACCGTTTTATCTCCGTCACGTAAGTTACAAGAACATATTACGTAAGTTATAGGTGTGAAAACTCATCCCCATTTGATGTTTTATCTTGTCTAAAGCAGCAGTACATTCAGTACTCACGATACAAACATGTCCCATGTAAAAGTTTTCGAACAAAATTTATGCATGTCACAGCATAACGGTATTTTAAGTGCACTTTTTTCGGCGGACGGATCCTTAATGTGGTCTTACCCCAAATAGATGTTTTGCATGTTACAAATCTTCACGAAGGCTAGACTGATATCAAGCTACACACATAACTAGATTAACCACAAATGGGAATGCATGTTACCGTTTTATCTCCGTCACGTAAGTTACAAGAACATATTACGTAAGTTATAGGTGTGAAAACTCATCCCCATTTGATGTTTTATCTTGTCTAAAGCAGCAGTACATTCAGTACTCACGATACAAACATGTCCCATGTCAAAGTTTTCGAACAAAATTTATGCATATCACAGCATAACGGTATTTTAAGTGCACTTTTTTCGGCGGACGGATCCTTAATGTGGTCTTACCCCAAATAGATGTTTTGCATGTTACAAATCTTCACGAAGGCTAGACTGATATCAAGCTACACACATAACTAGATTAACCACAAATGGGAATGCATGTTACCGTTTTATCTCCGTCACGTAAGTTACAAGAACAGATTACGTCAGTTATAGGTGTGAAAACTCATCCCCATTTGATGTTTTATCTTGTCTAAAGCAGCAGTACATTCAGTACTCACGATACAAACATGTCCCATGTCAAAGTTTTCGAACAACATTTATGCATATCACAGCATAACGGTATTTTAAGTGCACTTTTTTCGGCGGACGGATCCTTACTGTGGTCTTACCCCAAATAGATGTTTTGCATGTTACAAATCTTCACGAAGGATAGACTGATATCAAGCTACACACATAACTAGATTAACCACAAATGGGAATGCATGTTACCGTTTTATCTCCGTCACGTTAGTTACAAGAACATATTACGTAAGTTATAGGTGTGAAAACTCATCCCCATTTGATGTTTTATCTTGTCTAAAGCAGCAGTACATTCAGTACTCACGATACAAACATGTCCCATGTCAAAGTTTTCGAACAAAATTTATGCATATCACAGCATAACGGTATTTTTTAAGTGCACTTTTTTCGGCGGACGGATCCTTAATGTGGTCTTACCCCAAATAGATGTTTTGCATGTTACAAATCTTCACGAAGGCTAGACTGATATCAAGCTACACACATAACTAGATTAACCACAAATGGGAATGCCTGTTACCGTTTTATCTCCGTCACGTAAGTTACAAGAACATATTACGTAAGTTATAGGTGTGAAAACTCATCCCCATTTGATGTTTTATCTTGTCTAAAGCAGCAGTACATTCAGTACTCACGATACAAACATGTCCCATGTCAAAGTTTTCGAACAAAATTTATGCATGTCACAGCATAACGGTATTTTAAGTGCACTTTTTTCGGCGGACGGATCCTTAATGTGGTCTTACCCCAAATAGATGTTTTGCATGTTACAAATCTTCACGAAGGCTAGACTGATATCAAGCTACACACATAACTAGATTAACCACAAATGGGAATGCCTGTTACCGTTTTATCTCCGTCACGTAAGTTACAAGAACATATTACGTAAGTTATAAGTGTGAAAACTCATCCCCATTTGATGTTTTATCTTGTCTAAAGCAGCAGTACATTCAGTACTCACGATACAAACATGTCCCATGTCAAAGTTTTCGAAAAAAAATTATGCATATCACAGCATAACGGTATTTTAAGTGCACTTTTTTCGGCGGACGGATCCTTAATGTGGTCTTACCCCAAATAGATGTTTTGCATGTTACAAATCTTCACGAAGGCTAGACTGATATCAAGCTACACACATAACTAGATTAACCACAAATGGGAATGCATGTTGCCGTTTTATCTCCGTCACGTAAGTTACAAGAACATATTACGTAAGTTATAGGTGTGAAAACTCATCCCCATTTGATGTTTTATCTTGTCTAAAGCAGCAGTACATTCAGTACTCACGATACAAACATGTCCCATGTCAAAGTTTTCGAACAAAATTTATGCATGTCACAGCATAACGGTATTTTAAGTGCACTTTTTTCGGCGGACGGATCCTTAATGTGGTCTTACCCCAAATAGATGTTTTGCATGTTACAAATCTTCACGAAGGCTAGACTGATATCAAGCTACACACATAACTAGATTAACCACAAATGGGAATGCATGTTACCGTTTTATCTCCGTCACGTAAGTTACAAGAACATATTACGTAAGTTATAGGTGTGAAAACTCATCCCCATTTGATGTTTTATCTTGTCTAAAGCAGCAGTACATTCAGTACTCACGATACAAACATGTCCCATGTCAAAGTTTTCGAACAAAATTTATGCATATCACAGCATAACGGTATTTTAAGTGCACTTTTTTCGGCGGACGGATCCTTAATGTGGTCTTACCCCAAATAGATGTTTTGCATGTTACAAATCTTCACGAAGGCTAGACTGATATCAAGCTACACACATAATTAGATTAACCACAAATGGGAATGCATGTTACCGTTTTATCTCCGTCACGTAAGTTACAAGAACATATTACGTAAGTTATAGGTGTGATAACTCATCCCCATTTGATGTTTTATCTTGTCTAAAGCAGCAGTACATTCAATACTCACGAGACAAACATGACCCATGTCAAAGTGTTCGAACAAAATTTATGCATATCACAGCATAACGGTATTTTAAGTGCACTTTTTTCGGCGGACGGATCCTTAATGTGGTCTTACCCCAAATAGATGTTTTGCATGTTACAAATCTTCACGAAGGCTAGACTGATATCAAGCTACACACATAACTAGATTAACCACAAATGGGAATGCATGTTACCGTTTTATCTCCGTCACGTAAGTTACAAGAACATATTACGTAAGTTATAGATGTGAAAACTCATCCCCATTTGATGTTTTATCTTGTCTAAAGCAGCAGTACATTCAGTACTCACGATACAAACATGTCCCATGTCAAAGTTTTCGAACAAAATTTATGCATATCACAGCATAACGGTATTTTAAGTGCACTTTTTTCGGCGGACGGATCCTTAATGTGGTCTTACCCCAAATAGATGTTTTGCATGTTACAAATCTTCACGAAGGCTAGACTGATATCAAGCTACACACATAACTAGATTAACCACAAATGGGAATGCATGTTACCGTTTTATCTCCGTCACGTAAGTTACAAGAACATATTACGTAAGTTATAGGTGTGAAAACTCATCCCCATTTGATGTTTTATCTTGTCTAAAGCAGCAGTACATTCAGTACTCACGATACAAACATGTCCCATGTCAAAGTTTTCGAACAAAATTTATGCATATCACAGCATAACGGTATTTTAAGTGCACTTTTTTCGGCGGACGGATCCTTAATGTGGTCTTACCCCAAATAGATGTTTTGCATGTTACAAATCTTCACGAAGGCTAGACTGATATCAAGCTACACACATAACTAGATTAACCACAAATGGGAATGCATGTTACCGTTTTATCTCCGTCACGTAAGTTACAAGAACATATTACGTAAGTTATAGGTGTGAAAACTCATCCCCATTTGATGTTTTATCTTGTCTAAAGCAGCAGTACATTCAGTACTCACGATACAAACATGTCCCATGTCAAAGTTTTCGAACAAAATTTATGCATGTCACAGCATAACGGTATTTTAAGTGCACTTTTTTCGGCGGACGGATCCTTAATGTGGTCTTACCCCAAATAGATGTTTTGCATGTTACAAATCTTCACGAAGGCTAGACTGATATCAAGCTACACACATAACTAGATTAACCACAAATGGGAATGCATGTTACCGTTTTATCTCCGTCACGTAAGTTACAAGAACATATTACGTAAGTTATAGGTGTGAAAACTCATCCCCATTTGATGTTTTATCTTGTCTAAAGCAGCAGTACATTCAGTACTCACGATACAAACATGTCCCATGTCAAAGTTTTCGAACAAAATTTATGCATATCACAGCATAACGGTATTTTAAGTGCACTTTTTTCGGCGGACGGATCCTTAATGTGGTCTTACCCCAAATAGATGTTTTGGATGTTACAAATCTTAACGAAGGCTAGACTGATATCAAGCTACACACATAATTAGATTAACCACAAATGGGAATGCATGTTACCGTTTTATCTCCGTCACGTAAGTTACAAGAACATATTACGTAAGTTATAGGTGTGATAACTCATCCCCATTTGATGTTTTATCTTGTCTAAAGCAGCAGTACATTCAATACTCACGAGACAAACATGTCCCATGTCAAAGTGTTCGAACAAAATTTATGCATATCACAGCATAACGGTATTTTAAGTGCACTTTTTTCGGCGGACGGATCCTTAATGTGGTCTTACCCCAAATAGATGTTTTGCATGTTACAAATCTTCACGAAGGCTAGACTGATATCAAGCTACACACATAACTAGATTAACCACAAATGGGAATGCATGTTACCATTTTATCTCCGTCACGTAAGTTACAAGAACATATTACGTAAGTTATAGGTGTGAAAACTCATCCCCATTTGATGTTTTATCTTGTCTAAAGCAGCAGTACATTCAGTACTCACGATACAAACATGTCCCATGTCAAAGTTTTCGAACAAAATTTATGCATATCACAGCATAACGGTATTTTAAGTGCACTTTTTTCGGCGGACGGATCCTTAATGTGGTCTTACCCCAAATAGATGTTTTGCATGTTACAAATCTTCACGAAGGCTAGACTGATATCAAGCTACACACATAACTAGATTAACCACAAATGGGAATGCATGTTACCGTTTTATCTCCGTCACGTTAGTTACAAGAACATATTACGTAAGTTATAGGTGTGAAAACTCATCCCCATTTGATGTTTTATCTTGTCTAAAGCAGCAGTACATTCAGTACTCACGATACAAACATGTCCCATGTCAAAGTTTTCGAAACAAAATTATGCATATCACAGCATAACGGTATTTTAAGTGCACTTTTTTCGGCGGACGGATCCTTAATGTGGTCTTACCCCAAATAGATGTTTTGCATGTTACAAATCTTCACGAAGGCTAGACTGATATCAAGCTACACACATAACTAGATTAACCACAAATGGGAATGCATGTTACCGTTTTATCTCCGTCACGTAAGTTACAAGAACATATTACGTAAGTTATAGGTGTGAAAACTCATCCCCATTTGATGTTTTATCTTGTCTAAAGCAGCAGTACATTCAGTACTCACGATACAAACATGTCCCATGTCAAAGTTTTCGAACAAAATTTATGCATGTCACAGCATAACGGTATTTTAAGTGCACTTTTTTCGGCGGACGGATCCTTAATGTGGTCTTACCCCAAATAGATGTTTTGCATGTTACAAATCTTCACGAAGGCTAGACTGATATCAAGCTACACACATAACTAGATTAACCACAAATGGGAATGCATGTTACCGTTTTATCTCCGTCACGTAAGTTACAAGAACATATTACGTAAGTTATAGGTGTGATAACTCATCCCCATTTGATGTTTTATCTTGTCTAAAGCAGCAGTACATTCAATACTCACGAGACAAACATGTCCCATGTCAAAGTGTTCGAACAAAATTTATGCATATCACAGCATAACGGTATTTTAAGTGCACTTTTTTCGGCGGACGGATCCTTAATGTGGTCTTACCCCAAATAGATGTTTTGCATGTTACAAATCTTCACGAAGGCTAGACTGATATCAAGCTACACACATAACTAGATTAACCACAAATGGGAATGCATGTTACCATTTTATCTCCGTCACGTAAGTTACAAGAACATATTACGTAAGTTATAGGTGTGAAAACTCATCCCCATTTGATGTTTTATCTTGTCTAAAGCAGCAGTACATTCAGTACTCACGATACAAACATGTCCCATGTCAAAGTTTTCGAACAAAATTTATGCATATCACAGCATAACGGTATTTTAAGTGCACTTTTTTCGGCGGACGGATCCTTAATGTGGTCTTACCCCAAATAGATGTTTTGCATGTTACAAATCTTCACGAAGGCTAGACTGATATCAAGCTACACACATAACTAGATTAACCACAAATGGGAATGCATGTTACCGTTTTATCTCCGTCACGTTAGTTACAAGAACATATTACGTAAGTTATAGGTGTGAAAACTCATCCCCATTTGATGTTTTATCTTGTCTAAAGCAGCAGTACATTCAGTACTCACGATACAAACATGTCCCATGTCAAAGTTTTCGAAACAAAATTATGCATATCACAGCATAACGGTATTTTAAGTGCACTTTTTTCGGCGGACGGATCCTTAATGTGGTCTTACCCCAAATAGATGTTTTGCATGTTACAAATCTTCACGAAGGCTAGACTGATATCAAGCTACACACATAACTAGATTAACCACAAATGGGAATGCATGTTACCGTTTTATCTCCGTCACGTAAGTTACAAGAACATATTACGTAAGTTATAGGTGTGAAAACTCATCCCCATTTGATGTTTTATCTTGTCTAAAGCAGCAGTACATTCAGTACTCACGATACAAACATGTCCCATGTCAAAGTTTTCGAACAAAATTTATGCATGTCACAGCATAACGGTATTTTAAGTGCACTTTTTTCGGCGGACGGATCCTTAATGTGGTCTTACCCCAAATAGATGTTTTGCATGTTACAAATCTTCACGAAGGCTAGACTGATATCAAGCTACACACATAACTAGATTAACCACAAATGGGAATGCATGTTACCGTTTTATCTCCGTCACGTAAGTTACAAGAACATATTACGTAAGTTATAGGTGTGAAAACTCATCCCCATTTGATGTTTTATCTTGTCTAAAGCAGCAGTACATTCAGTACTCACGATACAAACATGTCCCATGTCAAAGTTTTCGAACAAAATTTATGCATATCACAGCATAACGGTATTTTTTAAGTGCACTTTTTTCGGCGGACGGATCCTTAATGTGGTCTTACCCCAAATAGATGTTTTGCATGTTACAAATCTTCACGAAGGCTAGACTGATATCAAGCTACACACATAACTAGATTAACCACAAATGGGAATGCCTGTTACCGTTTTATCTCCGTCACGTAAGTTACAAGAACATATTACGTAAGTTATAGGTGTGAAAACTCATCCCCATTTGATGTTTTATCTTGTCTAAAGCAGCAGTACATTCAGTACTCACGATACAAACATGTCCCATGTCAAAGTTTTCGAACAAAATTTATGCATGTCACAGCATAACGGTATTTTAAGTGCACTTTTTTCGGCGGACGGATCCTTAATGTGGTCTTACCCCAAATAGATGTTTTGCATGTTACAAATCTTCACGAAGGCTAGACTGATATCAAGCTACACACATAACTAGATTAACCACAAATGGGAATGCCTGTTACCGTTTTATCTCCGTCACGTAAGTTACAAGAACATATTACGTAAGTTATAAGTGTGAAAACTCATCCCCATTTGATGTTTTATCTTGTCTAAAGCAGCAGTACATTCAGTACTCACGATACAAACATGTCCCATGTCAAAGTTTTCGAAAAAAAATTATGCATATCACAGCATAACGGTATTTTAAGTGCACTTTTTTCGGCGGACGGATCCTTAATGTGGTCTTACCCCAAATAGATGTTTTGCATGTTACAAATCTTCACGAAGGCTAGACTGATATCAAGCTACACACATAACTAGATTAACCACAAATGGGAATGCATGTTACCGTTTTATCTCCGTCACGTAAGTTACAAGAACATATTACGTAAGTTATAGGTGTGAAAACTCATCCCCATTTGATGTTTTATCTTGTCTAAAGCAGCAGTACATTCAGTACTCACGATACAAACATGTCCCATGTCAAAGTTTTCGAACAAAATTTATGCATATCACAGCATAACGGTATTTTAAGTGCACTTTTTTCGGCGGACGGATCCTTAATGTGGTCTTACCCCAAATAGATGTTTTGCATGTTACAAATCTTCACGAAGGCTAGACTGATATCAAGCTACACACATAACTAGATTAACCACAAATGGGAATGCATGTTACCGTTTTATCTCCGTCACGTTAGTTACAAGAACATATTACGTAAGTTATAGGTGTGAAAACTCATCCCCATTTGATGTTTTATCTTGTCTAGAGCAGCAGTACATTCAGTACTCACGATACAAACATGTCCCATGTCAAAGTTTTCGAAACAAAATTATGCATATCACAGCATAACGGTATTTTAAGTGCACTTTTTTCGGCGGACGGATCCTTAATGTGGTCTTACCCCAAATAGATGTTTTGCATGTTACAAATCTTCACGAAGGCTAGACTGATATCAAGCTACACACATAACTAGATTAACCACAAATGGGAATGCATGTTACCGTTTTATCTCCGTCACGTAAGTTACAAGAACATATTACGTAAGTTATAGGTGTGAAAACTCATCCCCATTTGATGTTTTATCTTGTCTAAAGCAGCAGTACATTCAGTACTCACGATACAAACATGTCCCATGTCAAAGTTTTCGAACAAAATTTATGCATGTCACAGCATAACGGTATTTTAAGTGCACTTTTTTCGGCGGACGGATCCTTAATGTGGTCTTACCCCAAATAGATGTTTTGCATGTTACAAATCTTCACGAAGGCTAGACTGATATCAAGCTACACACATAACTAGATTAACCACAAATGGGAATGCATGTTACCGTTTTATCTCCGTCACGTAAGTTACAAGAACATATTACGTAAGTTATAGGTGTGAAAACTCATCCCCATTTGATGTTTTATCTTGTCTAAAGCAGCAGTACATTCAGTACTCACGATACAAACATGTCCCATGTCAAAGTTTTCGAACAAAATTTATGCATATCACAGCATAACGGTATTTTTTAAGTGCACTTTTTTCGGCGGACGGATCCTTAATGTGGTCTTACCCCAAATAGATGTTTTGCATGTTACAAATCTTCACGAAGGCTAGACTGATATCAAGCTACACACATAACTAGATTAACCACAAATGGGAATGCCTGTTACCGTTTTATCTCCGTCACGTAAGTTACAAGAACATATTACGTAAGTTATAGGTGTGAAAACTCATCCCCATTTGATGTTTTATCTTGTCTAAAGCAGCAGTACATTCAGTACTCACGATACAAACATGTCCCATGTCAAAGTTTTCGAACAAAATTTATGCATGTCACAGCATAACGGTATTTTAAGTGCACTTTTTTCGGCGGACGGATCCTTAATGTGGTCTTACCCCAAATAGATGTTTTGCATGTTACAAATCTTCACGAAGGCTAGACTGATATCAAGCTACACACATAACTAGATTAACCACAAATGGGAATGCCTGTTACCGTTTTATCTCCGTCACGTAAGTTACAAGAACATATTACGTAAGTTATAAGTGTGAAAACTCATCCCCATTTGATGTTTTATCTTGTCTAAAGCAGCAGTACATTCAGTACTCACGATACAAACATGTCCCATGTCAAAGTTTTCGAAAAAAAATTATGCATATCACAGCATAACGGTATTTTAAGTGCACTTTTTTCGGCGGACGGATCCTTAATGTGGTCTTACCCCAAATAGATGTTTTGCATGTTACAAATCTTCACGAAGGCTAGACTGATATCAAGCTACACACATAACTAGATTAACCACAAATGGGAATGCATGTTACCGTTTTATCTCCGTCACGTAAGTTACAAGAACATATTACGTAAGTTATAGGTGTGAAAACTCATCCCCATTTGATGTTTTATCTTGTCTAAAGCAGCAGTACATTCAGTACTCACGATACAAACATGTCCCATGTCAAAGTTTTCGAACAAAATTTATGCATATCACAGCATAACGGTATTTTAAGTGCACTTTTTTCGGCGGACGGATCCTTAATGTGGTCTTACCCCAAATAGATGTTTTGCATGTTACAAATCTTCACGAAGGCTAGACTGATATCAAGCTACACACATAATTAGATTAACCACAAATGGGAATGCATGTTACCGTTTTATCTCCGTCACGTAAGTTACAAGAACATATTACGTAAGTTATAGGTGTGATAACTCATCCCCATTTGATGTTTTATCTTGTCTAAAGCAGCAGTACATTCAATACTCACGAGACAAACATGACCCATGTCAAAGTGTTCGAACAAAATTTATGCATATCACAGCATAACGGTATTTTAAGTGCACTTTTTTCGGCGGACGGATCCTTAATGTGGTCTTACCCCAAATAGATGTTTTGCATGTTACAAATCTTCACGAAGGCTAGACTGATATCAAGCTACACACATAACTAGATTAACCACAAATGGGAATGCATGTTACCGTTTTATCTCCGTCACGTAAGTTACAAGAACATATTACGTAAGTTATAGATGTGAAAACTCATCCCCATTTGATGTTTTATCTTGTCTAAAGCAGCAGTACATTCAGTACTCACGATACAAACATGTCCCATGTCAAAGTTTTCGAACAAAATTTATGCATATCACAGCATAACGGTATTTTAAGTGCACTTTTTTCGGCGGACGGATCCTTAATGTGGTCTTACCCCAAATAGATGTTTTGCATGTTACAAATCTTCACGAAGGCTAGACTGATATCAAGCTACACACATAACTAGATTAACCACAAATGGGAATGCATGTTACCGTTTTATCTCCGTCACGTAAGTTACAAGAACATATTACGTAAGTTATAGGTGTGCAAACTCATCCCCATTTGATGTTTCATCTTGTCTAAAGCAGCAGTACATTCAGTACTCACGATACAAACATGTCCCATGTCAAAGTTTTCGAACAAAATTTATGCATATCACAGCATAACGGTATTTTAAGTGCACTTTTTTCGGCGGACGGATCCTTAATGTGGTCTTACCCCAAATAGATGTTTTGCATGTTACAAATCTTCACGAAGGCTAGACTGATATCAAGCTACACACATAACTAGATTAACCACAAATGGGAATGCATGTTACCGTTTTATCTCCGTCACGTAAGTTACAAGAACATATTACGTAAGTTATAGGTGTGAAAACTCATCCCCATTTGATGTTTTATCTTGTCTAAAGCAGCAGTACATTCAGTACTCACGATACAAACATGTCCCATGTCAAAGTTTTCGAACAAAATTTATGCATATCACAGCATAACGGTATTTTAAGTGCACTTTTTTCGGCGGACGGATCCTTAATGTGGTCTTACCCCAAATAGATGTTTTGCATGTTACAAATCTTCACGAAGGCTAGACTGATATCAAGCTACACACATAACTAGATTAACCACAAATGGGAATGCATGTTACCGTTTTATCTCCGTCACGTAAGTTACAAGAACATATTACGTAAGTTATAGGTGTGAAAACTCATCCCCATTTGATGTTTTATCTTGTCTAAAGCAGCAGTACATTCAGTACTCACGATACAAACATGTCCCATGTCAAAGTTTTCGAACAAAATTTATGCATGTCACAGCATAACGGTATTTTAAGTGCACTTTTTTCGGCGGACGGATCCTTAATGTGGTCTTACCCCAAATAGATGTTTTGCATGTTACAAATCTTCACGAAGGCTAGACTGATATCAAGCTACACACATAACTAGATTAACCACAAATGGGAATGCATGTTACCGTTTTATCTCCGTCACGTAAGTTACAAGAACATATTACGTAAGTTATAGGTGTGAAAACTCATCCCCATTTGATGTTTTATCTTGTCTAAAGCAGCAGTACATTCAGTACTCACGATACAAACATGTCCCATGTCAAAGTTTTCGAACAAAATTTATGCATATCACAGCATAACGGTATTTTAAGTGCACTTTTTTCGGCGGACGGATCCTTAATGTGGTCTTACCCCAAATAGATGTTTTGCATGTTACAAATCTTAACGAAGGCTAGACTGATATCAAGCTACACACATAATTAGATTAACCACAAATGGGAATGCATGTTACCGTTTTATCTCCGTCACGTAAGTTACAAGAACATATTACGTAAGTTATAGGTGTGATAACTCATCCCCATTTGATGTTTTATCTTGTCTAAAGCAGCAGTACATTCAATACTCACGAGACAAACATGTCCCATGTCAAAGTGTTCGAACAAAATTTATGCATATCACAGCATAACGGTATTTTAAGTGCACTTTTTTCGGCGGACGGATCCTTAATGTGGTCTTACCCCAAATAGATGTTTTGCATGTTACAAATCTTCACGAAGGCTAGACTGATATCAAGCTACACACATAACTAGATTAACCACAAATGGGAATGCATGTTACCATTTTATCTCCGTCACGTAAGTTACAAGAACATATTACGTAAGTTATAGGTGTGAAAACTCATCCCCATTTGATGTTTTATCTTGTCTAAAGCAGCAGTACATTCAGTACTCACGATACAAACATGTCCCATGTCAAAGTTTTCGAACAAAATTTATGCATATCACAGCATAACGGTATTTTAAGTGCACTTTTTTCGGCGGACGGATCCTTAATGTGGTCTTACCCCAAATAGATGTTTTGCATGTTACAAATCTTCACGAAGGCTAGACTGATATCAAGCTACACACATAACTAGATTAACCACAAATGGGAATGCATGTTACCGTTTTATCTCCGTCACGTAAGTTACAAGAACATATTACGTAAGTTATAGGTGTGAAAACTCATCCCCATTTGATGTTTTATCTTGTCTAAAGCAGCAGTACATTCAGTACTCACGATACAAACATGTCCCATGTCAAAGTTTTCGAACAAAATTTATGCATGTCACAGCATAACGGTATTTTAAGTGCACTTTTTTCGGCGGACGGATCCTTAATGTGGTCTTACCCCAAATAGATGTTTTGCATGTTACAAATCTTCACGAAGGCTAGACTGATATCAAGCTACACACATAACTAGATTAACCACAAATGGGAATGCATGTTACCGTTTTATCTCCGTCACGTAAGTTACAAGAACATATTACGTAAGTTATAGGTGTGAAAACTCATCCCCATTTGATGTTTTATCTTGTCTAAAGCAGCAGTACATTCAGTACTCACGATACAAACATGTCCCATGTCAAAGTTTTCGAACAAAATTTATGCATATCACAGCATAACGGTATTTTAAGTGCACTTTTTTCGGCGGACGGATCCTTAATGTGGTCTTACCCCAAATAGATGTTTTGCATGTTACAAATCTTAACGAAGGCTAGACTGATATCAAGCTACACACATAATTAGATTAACCACAAATGGGAATGCATGTTACCGTTTTATCTCCGTCACGTAAGTTACAAGAACATATTACGTAAGTTATAGGTGCGATAACTCATCCCCATTTGATGTTTTATCTTGTCTAAAGCAGCAGTACATTCAATACTCACGAGACAAACATGTCCCATGTCAAAGTGTTCGAACAAAATTTATGCATATCACAGCATAACGGTATTTTAAGTGCACTTTTTTCGGCGGACGGATCCTTAATGTGGTCTTACCCCAAATAGATGTTTTGCATGTTACAAATCTTCACGAAGGCTAGACTGATATCAAGCTACACACATAACTAGATTAACCACAAATGGGAATGCATGTTACCATTTTATCTCCGTCACGTAAGTTACAAGAACATATTACGTAAGTTATAGGTGTGAAAACTCATCCCCATTTGATGTTTTATCTTGTCTAAAGCAGCAGTACATTCAGTACTCACGATACAAACATGTCCCATGTCAAAGTTTTCGAACAAAATTTATGCATATCACAGCATAACGGTATTTTAAGTGCACTTTTTTCGGCGGACGGATCCTTAATGTGGTCTTACCCCAAATAGATGTTTTGCATGTTACAAATCTTCACGAAGGCTAGACTGATATCAAGCTACACACATAACTAGATTAACCACAAATGGGAATGCATTTTACCGTTTTATCTCCGTCACGTAAGTTACAAGAACATATTACGTAAGTTATAGGTGTGAAAACTCATCCCCATTTGATGTTTTATCTTGTCTAAAGCAGCAGTACATTCAGTACTCACGATACAAACATGTCCCATGTCAAAGTTTTCGAAACAAAATTATGCATATCACAGCATAACGGTATTTTAAGTGCACTTTTTTCGGCGGACGGATCCTTAATGTGGTCTTACCCCAAATAGATGTTTTGCATGTTACAAATCTTCACGAAGGCTAGACTGATATCAAGCTACACACATAACTAGATTAACCACAAATGGGAATGCATGTTACCGTTTTATCTCCGTCACGTAAGTTACAAGAACATATTACGTAAGTTATAGGTGTGAAAACTCATCCCCATTTGATGTTTTATCTTGTCTAAAGCAGCAGTACATTCAGTACTCACGATACAAACATGTCCCATGTCAAAGTTTTCGAACAAAATTTATGCATGTCACAGCATAACGGTATTTTAAGTGCACTTTTTTCGGCGGACGGATCCTTAATGTGGTCTTACCCCAAATAGATGTTTTGCATGTTACAAATCTTCACGAAGGCTAGACTGATATCAAGCTACACACATAACTAGATTAACCACAAATGGGAATGCATGTTACCGTTTTATCTCCGTCACGTAAGTTACAAGAACATATTACGTAAGTTATAGGTGTGAAAACTCATCCCCATTTGATGTTTTATCTTGTCTAAAGCAGCAGTACATTCAGTACTCACGATACAAACATGTCCCATGTCAAAGTTTTCGAACAAAATTTATGCATATCACAGCATAACGGTATTTTTTAAGTGCACTTTTTTCGGCGGACGGATCCTTAATGTGGTCTTACCCCAAATAGATGTTTTGCATGTTACAAATCTTCACGAAGGCTAGACTGATATCAAGCTACACACATAACTAGATTAACCACAAATGGGAATGCCTGTTACCGTTTTATCTCCGTCACGTAAGTTACAAGAACATATTACGTAAGTTATAGGTGTGAAAACTCATCCCCATTTGATGTTTTATCTTGTCTAAAGCAGCAGTACATTCAGTACTCACGATACAAACATGTCCCATGTCAAAGTTTTCGAACAAAATTTATGCATGTCACAGCATAACGGTATTTTAAGTGCACTTTTTTCGGCGGACGGATCCTTAATGTGGTCTTACCCCAAATAGATGTTTTGCATGTTACAAATCTTCACGAAGGCTAGACTGATATCAAGCTACACACATAACTAGATTAACCACAAATGGGAATGCCTGTTACCGTTTTATCTCCGTCACGTAAGTTACAAGAACATATTACGTAAGTTATAAGTGTGAAAACTCATCCCCATTTGATGTTTTATCTTGTCTAAAGCAGCAGTACATTCAGTACTCACGATACAAACATGTCCCATGTCAAAGTTTTCGAAAAAAAATTATGCATATCACAGCATAACGGTATTTTAAGTGCACTTTTTTCGGCGGACGGATCCTTAATGTGGTCTTACCCCAAATAGATGTTTTGCATGTTACAAATCTTCACGAAGGCTAGACTGATATCAAGCTACACACATAACTAGATTAACCACAAATGGGAATGCATGTTACCGTTTTATCTCCGTCACGTAAGTTACAAGAACATATTACGTAAGTTATAGGTGTGAAAACTCATCCCCATTTGATGTTTTATCTTGTCTAAAGCAGCAGTACATTCAGTACTCACGATACAAACATGTCCCATGTCAAAGTTTTCGAACAAAATTTATGCATGTCACAGCATAACGGTATTTTAAGTGCACTTTTTTCGGCGGACGGATCCTTAATGTGGTCTTACCCCAAATAGATGTTTTGCATGTTACAAATCTTCACGAAGGCTAGACTGATATCAAGCTACACACATAACTAGATTAACCACAAATGGGAATGCATGTTACCGTTTTATCTCCGTCACGTAAGTTACAAGAACATATTACGTAAGTTATAGGTGTGAAAACTCATCCCCATTTGATGTTTTATCTTGTCTAAAGCAGCAGTACATTCAGTACTCACGATACAAACATGTCCCATGTCAAAGTTTTCGAACAAAATTTATGCATATCACAGCATAACGGTATTTTAAGTGCACTTTTTTCGGCGGACGGATCCTTAATGTGGTCTTACCCCAAATAGATGTTTTGCATGTTACAAATCTTCACGAAGGCTAGACTGATATCAAGCTACACACATAATTAGATTAACCACAAATGGGAATGCATGTTACCGTTTTATCTCCGTCACGTAAGTTACAAGAACATATTACGTAAGTTATAGGTGTGATAACTCATCCCCATTTGATGTTTTATCTTGTCTAAAGCAGCAGTACATTCAATACTCACGAGACAAACATGACCCATGTCAAAGTGTTCGAACAAAATTTATGCATATCACAGCATAACGGTATTTTAAGTGCACTTTTTTCGGGACGGATCCTTAATGTGGTCTTACCCCAAATAGATGTTTTGCATGTTACAAATCTTCACGAAGGCTAGACTGATATCAAGCTACACACATAACTAGATTAACCACAAATGGGAATGCATGTTACCGTTTTATCTCCGTCACGTAAGTTACAAGAACATATTACGTAAGTTATAGGTGTGAAAACTCATCCCCATTTGATGTTTTATCTTGTCTAAAGCAGCAGTACATTCAGTACTCACGATACAAACATGTCCCATGTCAAAGTTTTCGAACAAAATTTATGCATATCACAGCATAACGGTATTTTAAGTGCACTTTTTTCGGCGGACGGATCCTTAATGTGGTCTTACCCCAAATAGATGTTTTGCATGTTACAAATCTTCACGAAGGCTAGACTGATATCAAGCTACACACATAACTAGATTAACCACAAATGGGAATGCATGTTACCGTTTTATCTCCGTCACGTAAGTTACAAGAACATATTACGTAAGTTATAGGTGTGAAAACTCATCCCCATTTGATGTTTTATCTTGTCTAAAGCAGCAGTACATTCAGTACTCACGATACAAACATGTCCCATGTCAAAGTTTTCGAACAAAATTTATGCATATCACAGCATAACGGTATTTTAAGTGCACTTTTTTCGGCGGACGGATCCTTAATGTGGTCTTACCCCAAATAGATGTTTTGCATGTTACAAATCTTCACGAAGGCTAGACTGATATCTAGCTACACACATAACTAGATTAACCACAAATGGGAATGCATGTTACCGTTTTATCTCCGTCACGTAAGTTACAAGAACATATTACGTAAGTTATATGTGTGAAAACTCATCCCCATTTGATGTTTTATCTTGTCTAAAGCAGCAGTACATTCAGTACTCACGATACAAACATGTCCCATGTCAAAGTTTTCGAACAAAATTTATGCATATCACAGCATAACGGTATTTTAAGTGCACTTTTTTCGGCGGACGGATCCTTAATGTGGTCTTACCCCAAATAGATGTTTTGCATGTTACAAATCTTCACGAAGGCTAGACTGATATCAAGCTACACACATAATTAGATTAACCACAAATGGGAATGCATGTTACCGTTTTATCTCCGTCACGTAAGTTACAAGAACATATTACGTAAGTTATAGGTGTGATAACTCATCCCCATTTGATGTTTTATCTTGTCTAAAGCAGCAGTACATTCAATACTCACGAGACAAACATGTCCCATGTAAAAGTGTTCGAACAAAATTTATGCATATCACAGCATAACGGTATTTTAAGTGCACTTTTTTCGGCGGACGGATCCTTAATGTGGTCTTACCCCAAATAGATGTGTTGCATGTTACAAATCTTCACGAAGGCTAGACTGATATCAAGCTACACACATAACTAGATTAACCACAAATGGGAATGCATGTTACCGTTTTATCTCCGTCACGTAAGTTACAAGAACATATTACGTAAGTTATAGATGTGAAAACTCATCCCCATTTGATGTTTTATCTTGTCTAAAGCAGCAGTACATTCAGTACTCACGATACAAACATGTCCCATGTCAAAGTTTTCGAACAAAATTTATGCATATCACAGCATAACGGTATTTTAAGTGCACTTTTTTCGGCGGACGGATCCTTAATGTGGTCTTACCCCAAATAGATGTTTTGCATGTTACAAATCTTCACGAAGGCTAGACTGATATCAAGCTACACACATAACTAGATTAACCACAAATGGGAATGCATGTTACCGTTTTATCTCCGTCACGTAAGTTACAAGAACATATTACGTAAGTTATAGGTGTGAAAACTCATCCCCATTTGATGTTTTATCTTGTCTAAAGCAGCAGTACATTCAGTACTCACGATACAAACATGTCCCATGTCAAAGTTTTCGAACAAAATTTATGCATGTCACAGCATAACGGTATTTTAAGTGCACTTTTTTCGGCGGACGGATCCTTAATGTGGTCTTACCCCAAATAGATGTTTTGCATGTTACAAATCTTCACGAAGGCTAGACTGATATCAAGCTACACACATAACTAGATTAACCACAAATGGGAATGCATGTTACCGTTTTATCTCCGTCACGTAAGTTACAAGAACATATTACGTAAGTTATAGGTGTGAAAACTCATCCCCATTTGATGTTTTATCTTGTCTAAAGCAGCAGTACATTCAGTACTCACGATACAAACATGTCCCATGTCAAAGTTTTCGAACAAAATTTATGCATATCACAGCATAACGGTATTTTAAGTGCACTTTTTTCGGCGGACGGATCCTTAATGTGGTCTTACCCCAAATAGATGTTTTGCATGTTACAAATCTTCACGAAGGCTAGACTGATATCAAGCTACACACATAATTAGATTAACCACAAATGGGAATGCATGTTACCGTTTTATCTCCGTCACGTAAGTTACAAGAACATATTACGTAAGTTATAGGTGTGATAACTCATCCCCATTTGATGTTTTATCTTGTCTAAAGCAGCAGTACATTCAATACTCACGAGACAAACATGTCCCATGTAAAAGTATTCGAACAAAATTTATGCATATCACAGCATAACGGTATTTTAAGTGCACTTTTTTCGGCGGACGGATCCTTAATGTGGTCTTACCCCAAATAGATGTGTTGCATGTTACAAATCTTCACGAAGGCTAGACTGATATCAAGCTACACACATAACTAGATTAACCACAAATGGGAATGCATGTTACCGTTTTATCTCCGTCACGTAAGTTACAAGAACATATTACGTAAGTTATAGATGTGAAAACTCATCCCCATTTGATGTTTTATCTTGTCTAAAGCAGCAGTACATTCAGTACTCACGATACAAACATGTCCCATGTCAAAGTTTTCGAACAAAATTTATGCATATCACAGCATAACGGTATTTTAAGTGCACTTTTTTCGGCGGACGGATCCTTAATGTGGTCTTACCCCAAATAGATGTTTTGCATGTTACAAATCTTCACGAAGGCTAGACTGATATCAAGCTACACACATAACTAGATTAACCACAAATGGGAATGCATGTTACCGTTTTATCTCCGTCACGTAAGTTACAAGAACATATTACGTAAGTTATAGGTGTGAAAACTCATCCCCATTTGATGTTTTATCTTGTCTAAAGCAGCAGTACATTCAGTACTCACGATACAAACATGTCCCATGTCAAAGTTTTCGAACAAAATTTATGCATGTCACAGCATAACGGTATTTTAAGTGCACTTTTTTCGGCGGACGGATCCTTAATGTGGTCTTACCCCAAATAGATGTTTTGCATGTTACAAATCTTCACGAAGGCTAGACTGATATCAAGCTACACACATAACTAGATTAACCACAAATGGGAATGCATGTTACCGTTTTATCTCCGTCACGTAAGTTACAAGAACATATTACGTAAGTTATAGGTGTGAAAACTCATCCCCATTTGATGTTTTATCTTGTCTAAAGCAGCAGTACATTCAGTACTCACGATACAAACATGTCCCATGTCAAAGTTTTCGAACAAAATTTATGCATATCACAGCATAACGGTATTTTAAGTGCACTTTTTTCGGCGGACGGATCCTTAATGTGGTCTTACCCCAAATAGATGTTTTGCATGTTACAAATCTTCACGAAGGCTAGACTGATATCAAGCTACACACATAACTAGATTAACCACAAATGGGAATGCATGTTACCGTTTTATCTCCGTCACGTAAGTTACAAGAACATATTACGTAAGTTATAGGTGTGAAAACTCATCCCCATTTGATGTTTTATCTTGTCTAAAGCAGCAGTACATTCAGTACTCACGATACAAACATGTCCCATGTCAAAGTTTTCGAACAAAATTTATGCATATCACAGCATAACGGTATTTTAAGTGCACTTTTTTCGGCGGACGGATCCTTAATGTGGTCTTACCCCAAATAGATGTTTTGCATGTTACAAATCTTCACGAAGGCTAGACTGATATCTAGCTACACACATAACTAGATTAACCACAAATGGGAATGCATGTTACCGTTTTATCTCCGTCACGTAAGTTACAAGAACATATTACGTAAGTTATAGATGTGAAAACTCATCCCCATTTGATGTTTTATCTTGTCTAAAGCAGCAGTACATTCAGTACTCACGATACAAACATGTCCCATGTCAAAGTTTTCGAACAAAATTTATGCATATCACAGCATAACGGTATTTTAAGTGCACTTTTTTCGGCGGACGGATCCTTAATGTGGTCTTACCCCAAATAGATGTTTTGCATGTTACAAATCTTCACGAAGGCTAGACTGATATCAAGCTACACACATAACTAGATTAACCACAAATGGGAATGCATGTTACCGTTTTATCTCCGTCACGTAAGTTACAAGAACATATTACGTAAGTTATAGGTGTGAAAACTCATCCCCATTTGATGTTTTATCTTGTCTAAAGCAGCAGTACATTCAGTACTCACGATACAAACATGTCCCATGTCAAAGTTTTCGAACAAAATTTATGCATGTCACAGCATAACGGTATTTTAAGTGCACTTTTTTCGGCGGACGGATCCTTAATGTGGTCTTACCCCAAATAGATGTTTTGCATGTTACAAATCTTCACGAAGGCTAGACTGATATCAAGCTACACACATAACTAGATTAACCACAAATGGGAATGCATGTTACCGTTTTATCTCCGTCACGTAAGTTACAAGAACATATTACGTAAGTTATAGGTGTGAAAACTCATCCCCATTTGATGTTTTATCTTGTCTAAAGCAGCAGTACATTCAGTACTCACGATACAAACATGTCCCATGTCAAAGTTTTCGAACAAAATTTATGCATATCACAGCATAACGGTATTTTAAGTGCACTTTTTTCGGCGGACGGATCCTTAATGTGGTCTTACCCCAAATAGATGTTTTGCATGTTACAAATCTTCACGAAGGCTAGACTGATATCAAGCTACACACATAACTAGATTAACCACAAATGGGAATGCATGTTACCGTTTTATCTCCGTCACGTTAGTTACAAGAACATATTACGTAAGTTATAGGTGTGAAAACTCATCCCCATTTGATGTTTTATCTTGTCTAAAGCAGCAGTACATTCAGTACTCACGATACAAACATGTCCCATGTCAAAGTTTTCGAACAAAATTTATGCATATCACAGCATAACGGTATTTTAAGTGCACTTTTTTCGGCGGACGGATCCTTAATGTGGTCTTACCCCAAATAGATGTTTTGCATGTTACAAATCTTCACGAAGGCTAGACTGATATCAAGCTACACACATAACTAGATTAACCACAAATGGGAATGCATGTTACCGTTTTATCTCCGTCACGTAAGTTACAAGAACATATTACGTAAGTTATAGGTGTGAAAACTCATCCCCATTTGATGTTTTATCTTGTCTAAAGCAGCAGTACATTCAGTACTCACGATACAAACATGTCCCATGTCAAAGTTTTCGAACAAAATTTATGCATGTCACAGCATAACGGTATTTTAAGTGCACTTTTTTCGGCGGACGGATCCTTAATGTGGTCTTACCCCAAATAGATGTTTTGCATGTTACAAATCTTCACGAAGGCTAGACTGATATCAAGCTACACACATAACTAGATTAACCACAAATGGGAATGCATGTTACCGTTTTATCTCCGTCACGTAAGTTACAAGAACATATTACGTAAGTTATAGGTGTGAAAACTCATCCCCATTTGATGTTTTATCTTGTCTAAAGCAGCAGTACATTCAGTACTCACGATACAAACATGTCCCATGTCAAAGTTTTCGAACAAAATTTATGCATATCACAGCATAACGGTATTTTAAGTGCACTTTTTTCGGCGGACGGATCCTTAATGTGGTCTTACCCCAAATAGATGTTTTGCATGTTACAAATCTTCACGAAGGCTAGACTGATATCTAGCTACACACATAACTAGATTAACCACAAATGGGAATGCATGTTACCGTTTTATCTCCGTCACGTAAGTTACAAGAACATATTACGTAAGTTATAGATGTGAAAACTCATCCCCATTTGATGTTTTATCTTGTCTAAAGCAGCAGTACATTCAGTACTCACGATACAAACATGTCCCATGTCAAAGTTTTCGAACAAAATTTATGCATATCACAGCATAACGGTATTTTAAGTGCACTTTTTTCGGCGGACGGATCCTTAATGTGGTCTTACCCCAAATAGATGTTTTGCATGTTACAAATCTTCACGAAGGCTAGACTGATATCAAGCTACACACATAACTAGATTAACCACAAATGGGAATGCATGTTACCGTTTTATCTCCGTCACGTAAGTTACAAGAACATATTACGTAAGTTATAGGTGTGAAAACTCATCCCCATTTGATGTTTTATCTTGTCTAAAGCAGCAGTACATTCAGTACTCACGATACAAACATGTCCCATGTCAAAGTTTTCGAACAAAATTTATGCATGTCACAGCATAACGGTATTTTAAGTGCACTTTTTTCGGCGGACGGATCCTTAATGTGGTCTTACCCCAAATAGATGTTTTGCATGTTACAAATCTTCACGAAGGCTAGACTGATATCAAGCTACACACATAACTAGATTAACCACAAATGGGAATGCATGTTACCGTTTTATCTCCGTCACGTAAGTTACAAGAACATATTACGTAAGTTATAGGTGTGAAAACTCATCCCCATTTGATGTTTTATCTTGTCTAAAGCAGCAGTACATTCAGTACTCACGATACAAACATGTCCCATGTCAAAGTTTTCGAACAAAATTTATGCATATCACAGCATAACGGTATTTTAAGTGCACTTTTTTCGGCGGACGGATCCTTAATGTGGTCTTACCCCAAATAGATGTTTTGCATGTTACAAATCTTCACGAAGGCTAGACTGATATCAAGCTACACACATAACTAGATTAACCACAAATGGGAATACATGTTACCGTTTTATCTCCGTCACGTAAGTTACAAGAACATATTACGTAAGTTATAGGTGTGAAAACTCATCCCCATTTGATGTTTTATCTTGTCTAAAGCAGCAGTACATTCAGTACTCACGATACAAACATGTCCCATGTCAAAGTTTTCGAACAAAATTTATGCATATCACAGCATAACGGTATTTTAAGTGCACTTTTTTCGGCGGACGGATCCTTAATGTGGTCTTACCCCAAATAGATGTTTTGCATGTTACAAATCTTCACGAAGGCTAGACTGATATCAAGCTACACACATAACTAGATTAACCACAAATGGGAATGCATGTTACCGTTTTATCTCCGTCACGTAAGTTACAAGAACATATTACGTAAGTTATAGGTGTGAAAACTCATCCCCATTTGATGTTTTATCTTGTCTAAAGCAGCAGTACATTCAGTACTCACGATACAAACATGTCCCATGTCAAAGTTTTCGAACAAAATTTATGCATGTCACAGCATAACGGTATTTTAAGTGCACTTTTTTCGGCGGACGGATCCTTAATGTGGTCTTACCCCAAATAGATGTTTTGCATGTTACAAATCTTCACGAAGGCTAGACTGATATCAAGCTACACACATAACTAGATTAACCACAAATGGGAATGCATGTTACCGTTTTATCTCCGTCACGTAAGTTACAAGAACATATTACGTAAGTTATAGGTGTGATAACTCATCCCCATTTGATGTTTTATCTTGTCTAAAGCAGCAGTACATTCAATACTCACGAGACAAACATGTCCCATGTAAAAGTGTTCGAACAAAATTTATGCATATCACAGCATAACGGTATTTTAAGTGCACTTTTTTCGGCGGACGGATCCTTAATGTTGTCTTACCCCAAATAGATGTTTTGCATGTTACAAATCTTCACGAAGGCTAGACTGATATCAAGCTACACACATAATTAGATTAACCACAAATGGGAATGCATGTTACCGTTTTATCTCCGTCACGTAAGTTACAAGAACATATTACGTAAGTTATAGGTGTGATAACTCATCCCCATTTGATGTTTTATCTTGTCTAAAGCAGCAGTACATTCAATACTCACGAGACAAACATGTCCCATGTAAAAGTGTTCGAACAAAATTTATGCATATCACAGCATAACGGTATTTTAAGTGCACTTTTTTCGGCGGACGGATCCTTAATGTGGTCTTACCCCAAATAGATGTGTTGCATGTTACAAATCTTCACGAAGGGCTAGACTGATATCAAGCTACACACATAACTAGATTAACCACAAATGGGAATGCATGTTACCGTTTTATCTCCGTCACGTAAGTTACAAGAACATATTACGTAAGTTATAGATGTGAAAACTCATCCCCATTTGATGTTTTATCTTGTCTAAAGCAGCAGTACATTCAGTACTCACGATACAAACATGTCCCATGTCAAAGTTTTCGAACAAAATTTATGCATATCACAGCATAACGGTATTTTAAGTGCACTTTTTTCGGCGGACGGATCCTTAATGTGGTCTTACCCCAAATAGATGTTTTGCATGTTACAAATCTTCACGAAGGCTAGACTGATATCAAGCTACACACATAACTAGATTAACCACAAATGGGAATGCATGTTACCGTTTTATCTCCGTCACGTAAGTTACAAGAACATATTACGTAAGTTATAGGTGTGAAAACTCATCCCCATTTGATGTTTTATCTTGTCTAAAGCAGCAGTACATTCAGTACTCACGATACAAACATGTCCCATGTCAAAGTTTTCGAACAAAATTTATGCATGTCACAGCATAACGGTATTTTAAGTGCACTTTTTTCGGCGGACGGATCCTTAATGTGGTCTTACCCCAAATAGATGTTTTGCATGTTACAAATCTTCACGAAGGCTAGACTGATATCAAGCTACACACATAACTAGATTAACCACAAATGGGAATGCATGTTACCGTTTTATCTCCGTCACGTAAGTTACAAGAACATATTACGTAAGTTATAGGTGTGAAAACTCATCCCCATTTGATGTTTTATCTTGTCTAAAGCAGCAGTACATTCAGTACTCACGATACAAACATGTCCCATGTCAAAGTTTTCGAACAAAATGTATGCATATCACAGCATAACGGTATTTTAAGTGCACTTTTTTCGGCGGACGGATCCTTAATGTGGTCTTACCCCAAATAGATGTTTTGCATGTTACAAATCTTCACGAAGGCTAGACTGATATCAAGCTACACACATAATTAGATTAACCACAAATGGGAATGCATGTTACCGTTTTATCTCCGTCACGTAAGTTACAAGAACATATTACGTAAGTTATAGGTGTGATAACTCATCCCCATTTGATGTTTTATCTTGTCTAAAGCAGCAGTACATTCAATACTCACGAGACAAACATGTCCCATGTAAAAGTGTTCGAACAAAATTTATGCATATCACAGCATAACGGTATTTTAAGTGCACTTTTTTCGGCGGACGGATCCTTAATGTGGTCTTACCCCAAATAGATGTGTTGCATGTTACAAATCTTCACGAAGGCTAGACTGATATCAAGCTACACACATAACTAGATTAACCACAAATGGGAATGCATGTTACCGTTTTATCTCCGTCACGTAAGTTACAAGAACATATTACGTAAGTTATAGATGTGAAAACTCATCCCCATTTGATGTTTTATCTTGTCTAAAGCAGCAGTACATTCAGTACTCACGATACAAACATGTCCCATGTCAAAGTTTTCGAACAAAATTTATGCATATCACAGCATAACGGTATTTTAAGTGCACTTTTTTCGGCGGACGGATCCTTAATGTGGTCTTACCCCAAATAGATGTTTTGCATGTTACAAATCTTCACGAAGGCTAGACTGATATCAAGCTACACACATAACTAGATTAACCACAAATGGGAATGCATGTTACCGTTTTATCTCCGTCACGTAAGTTACAAGAACATATTACGTAAGTTATAGGTGTGAAAACTCATCCCCATTTGATGTTTTATCTTGTCTAAAGCAGCAGTACATTCAGTACTCACGATACAAACATGTCCCATGTCAAAGTTTTCGAACAAAATTTATGCATGTCACAGCATAACGGTATTTTAAGTGCACTTTTTTCGGCGGACGGATCCTTAATGTGGTCTTACCCCAAATAGATGTTTTGCATGTTACAAATCTTCACGAAGGCTAGACTGATATCAAGCTACACACATAACTAGATTAACCACAAATGGGAATGCATGTTACCGTTTTATCTCCGTCACGTAAGTTACAAGAACATATTACGTAAGTTATAGGTGTGAAAACTCATCCCCATTTGATGTTTTATCTTGTCTAAAGCAGCAGTACATTCAGTACTCACGATACAAACATGTCCCATGTCAAAGTTTTCGAACAAAATTTATGCATATCACAGCATAACGGTATTTTAAGTGCACTTTTTTCGGCGGACGGATCCTTAATGTGGTCTTACCCCAAATAGATGTTTTGCATGTTACAAATCTTCACGAAGTCTAGACTGATATCAAGCTACACACATAACTAGATTAACCACAAATGGGAATGCATGTTACCGTTTTATCTCCGTCACGTAAGTTACAAGAACATATTACGTAAGTTATAGGTGTGAAAACTCATCCCCATTTGATGTTTTATCTTGTCTAAAGCAGCAGTACATTCAGTACTCACGATACAAACATGTCCCATGTCAAAGTTTTCGAACAAAATTTATGCATATCACAGCATAACGGTATTTTAAGTGCACTTTTTTCGGCGGACGGATCCTTAATGTGGTCTTACCCCAAATAGATGTTTTGCATGTTACAAATCTTCACGAAGGCTAGACTGATATCTAGCTACACACATAACTAGATTAACCACAAATGGGAATGCATGTTACCGTTTTATCTCCGTCACGTAAGTTACAAGAACATATTACGTAAGTTATAGATGTGAAAACTCATCCCCATTTGATGTTTTATCTTGTCTAAAGCAGCAGTACATTCAGTACTCACGATACAAACATGTCCCATGTCAAAGTTTTCGAACAAAATTTATGCATATCACAGCATAACGGTATTTTAAGTGCACTTTTTTCGGCGGACGGATCCTTAATGTGGTCTTACCCCAAATAGATGTTTTGCATGTTACAAATCTTCACGAAGGCTAGACTGATATCAAGCTACACACATAACTAGATTAACCACAAATGGGAATGCATGTTACCGTTTTATCTCCGTCACGTAAGTTACAAGAACATATTACGTAAGTTATAGGTGTGAAAACTCATCCCCATTTGATGTTTTATCTTGTCTAAAGCAGCAGTACATTCAGTACTCACGATACAAACATGTCCCATGTCAAAGTTTTCGAACAAAATTTATGCATGTCACAGCATAACGGTATTTTAAGTGCACTTTTTTCGGCGGACGGATCCTTAATGTGGTCTTACCCCAAATAGATGTTTTGCATGTTACAAATCTTCACGAAGGCTAGACTGATATCAAGCTACACACATAACTAGATTAACCACAAATGGGAATGCATGTTACCGTTTTATCTCCGTCACGTAAGTTACAAGAACATATTACGTAAGTTATAGGTGTGAAAACTCATCCCCATTTGATGTTTTATCTTGTCTAAAGCAGCAGTACATTCAGTACTCACGATACAAACATGTCCCATGTCAAAGTTTTCGAACAAAATTTATGCATATCACAGCATAACGGTATTTTAAGTGCACTTTTTTCGGCGGACGGATCCTTAATGTGGTCTTACCCCAAATAGATGTTTTGCATGTTACAAATCTTCACGAAGGCTAGACTGATATCAAGCTACACACATAATTAGATTAACCACAAATGGGAATGCATGTTACCGTTTTATCTCCGTCACGTAAGTTACAAGAACATATTACGTAAGTTATAGGTGTGATAACTCATCCCCATTTGATGTTTTATCTTGTCTAAAGCAGCAGTACATTCAATACTCACGAGACAAACATGTCCCATGTAAAAGTGTTCGAACAAAATTTATGCATATCACAGCATAACGGTATTTTAAGTGCACTTTTTTCGGCGGACGGATCCTTAATGTGGTCTTACCCCAAATAGATGTGTTGCATGTTACAAATCTTCACGAAGGCTAGACTGATATCAAGCTACACACATAACTAGATTAACCACAAATGGGAATGCATGTTACCGTTTTATCTCCGTCACGTAAGTTACAAGAACATATTACGTAAGTTATAGATGTGAAAACTCATCCCCATTTGATGTTTTATCTTGTCTAAAGCAGCAGTACATTCAGTACTCACGATACAAACATGTCCCATGTCAAAGTTTTCGAACAAAATTTATGCATATCACAGCATAACGGTATTTTAAGTGCACTTTTTTCGGCGGACGGATCCTTAATGTGGTCTTACCCCAAATAGATGTTTTGCATGTTACAAATCTTCACGAAGGCTAGACTGATATCAAGCTACACACATAACTAGATTAACCACAAATGGGAATGCATGTTACCGTTTTATCTCCGTCACGTAAGTTACAAGAACATATTACGTAAGTTATAGGTGTGAAAACTCATCCCCATTTGATGTTTTATCTTGTCTAAAGCAGCAGTACATTCAGTACTCACGATACAAACATGTCCCATGTCAAAGTTTTCGAACAAAATTTATGCATGTCACAGCATAACGGTATTTTAAGTGCACTTTTTTCGGCGGACGGATCCTTAATGTGGTCTTACCCCAAATAGATGTTTTGCATGTTACAAATCTTCACGAAGGCTAGACTGATATCAAGCTACACACATAACTAGATTAACCACAAATGGGAATGCATGTTACCGTTTTATCTCCGTCACGTAAGTTACAAGAACATATTACGTAAGTTATAGGTGTGAAAACTCATCCCCATTTGATGTTTTATCTTGTCTAAAGCAGCAGTACATTCAGTACTCACGATACAAACATGTCCCATGTCAAAGTTTTCGAACAAAATTTATGCATATCACAGCATAACGGTATTTTAAGTGCACTTTTTTCGGCGGACGGATCCTTAATGTGGTCTTACCCCAAATAGATGTTTTGCATGTTACAAATCTTCACGAAGGCTAGACTGATATCAAGCTACACACATAACTAGATTAACCACAAATGGGAATGCATGTTACCGTTTTATCTCCGTCACGTAAGTTACAAGAACATATTACGTAAGTTATAGGTGTGAAAACTCATCCCCATTTGATGTTTTATCTTGTCTAAAGCAGCAGTACATTCAGTACTCACGATACAAACATGTCCCATGTCAAAGTTTTCGAACAAAATTTATGCATATCACAGCATAACGGTATTTTAAGTGCACTTTTTTCGGCGGACGGATCCTTAATGTGGTCTTACCCCAAATAGATGTTTTGCATGTTACAAATCTTCACGAAGGCTAGACTGATATCTAGCTACACACATAACTAGATTAACCACAAATGGGAATGCATGTTACCGTTTTATCTCCGTCACGTAAGTTACAAGAACATATTACGTAAGTTATAGATGTGAAAACTCATCCCCATTTGATGTTTTATCTTGTCTAAAGCAGCAGTACATTCAGTACTCACGATACAAACATGTCCCATGTCAAAGTTTTCGAACAAAATTTATGCATATCACAGCATAACGGTATTTTAAGTGCACTTTTTTCGGCGGACGGATCCTTAATGTGGTCTTACCCCAAATAGATGTTTTGCATGTTACAAATCTTCACGAAGGCTAGACTGATATCAAGCTACACACATAACTAGATTAACCACAAATGGGAATGCATGTTACCGTTTTATCTCCGTCACGTAAGTTACAAGAACATATTACGTAAGTTATAGGTGTGAAAACTCATCCCCATTTGATGTTTTATCTTGTCTAAAGCAGCAGTACATTCAGTACTCACGATACAAACATGTCCCATGTCAAAGTTTTCGAACAAAATTTATGCATGTCACAGCATAACGGTATTTTAAGTGCACTTTTTTCGGCGGACGGATCCTTAATGTGGTCTTACCCCAAATAGATGTTTTGCATGTTACAAATCTTCACGAAGGCTAGACTGATATCAAGCTACACACATAACTAGATTAACCACAAATGGGAATGCATGTTACCGTTTTATCTCCGTCACGTAAGTTACAAGAACATATTACGTAAGTTATAGGTGTGAAAACTCATCCCCATTTGATGTTTTATCTTGTCTAAAGCAGCAGTACATTCAGTACTCACGATACAAACATGTCCCATGTCAAAGTTTTCGAACAAAATTTATGCATATCACAGCATAACGGTATTTTAAGTGCACTTTTTTCGGCGGACGGATCCTTAATGTGGTCTTACCCCAAATAGATGTTTTGCATGTTACAAATCTTCACGAAGGCTAGACTGATATCAAGCTACACACATAACTAGATTAACCACAAATGGGAATGCATGTTACCGTTTTATCTCCGTCACGTAAGTTACAAGAACATATTACGTAAGTTATAGGTGTGAAAACTCATCCCCATTTGATGTTTTATCTTGTCTAAAGCAGCAGTACATTCAGTACTCACGATACAAACATGTCCCATGTCAAAGTTTTCGAACAAAATTTATGCATGTCACAGCATAACGGTATTTTAAGTGCACTTTTTTCGGCGGACGGATCCTTAATGTGGTCTTACCCCAAATAGATGTTTTGCATGTTACAAATCTTCACGAAGGCTAGACTGATATCAAGCTACACACATAACTAGATTAACCACAAATGGGAATGCATGTTACCGTTTTATCTCCGTCACGTAAGTTACAAGAACATATTACGTAAGTTATAGGTGTGAAAACTCATCCCCATTTGATGTTTTATCTTGTCTAAAGCAGCAGTACATTCAGTACTCACGATACAAACATGTCCCATGTCAAAGTTTTCGAACAAAATTTATGCATATCACAGCATAACGGTATTTTAAGTGCACTTTTTTCGGCGGACGGATCCTTAATGTGGTCTTACCCCAAATAGATGTTTTGCATGTTACAAATCTTCACGAAGGCTAGACTGATATCAAGCTACACACATAACTAGATTAACCACAAATGGGAATGCATGTTACCGTTTTATCTCCGTCACGTAAGTTACAAGAACATATTACGTAAGTTATAGGTGTGAAAACTCATCCCCATTTGATGTTTTATCTTGTCTAAAGCAGCAGTACATTCAGTACTCACGATACAAACATGTCCCATGTCAAAGTTTTCGAACAAAATTTATGCATATCACAGCATAACGGTATTTTAAGTGCACTTTTTTCGGCGGACGGATCCTTAATGTGGTCTTACCCCAAATAGATGTTTTGCATGTTACAAATCTTCACGAAGGCTAGACTGATATCTAGCTACACACATAACTAGATTAACCACAAATGGGAATGCATGTTACCGTTTTATCTCCGTCACGTAAGTTACAAGAACATATTACGTAAGTTATAGATGTGAAAACTCATCCCCATTTGATGTTTTATCTTGTCTAAAGCAGCAGTACATTCAGTACTCACGATACAAACATGTCCCATGTCAAAGTTTTCGAACAAAATTTATGCATATCACAGCATAACGGTATTTTAAGTGCACTTTTTTCGGCGGACGGATCCTTAATGTGGTCTTACCCCAAATAGATGTTTTGCATGTTACAAATCTTCACGAAGGCTAGACTGATATCAAGCTACACACATAACTAGATTAACCACAAATGGGAATGCATGTTACCGTTTTATCTCCGTCACGTAAGTTACAAGAACATATTACGTAAGTTATAGGTGTGAAAACTCATCCCCATTTGATGTTTTATCTTGTCTAAAGCAGCAGTACATTCAGTACTCACGATACAAACATGTCCCATGTCAAAGTTTTCGAACAAAATTTATGCATGTCACAGCATAACGGTATTTTAAGTGCACTTTTTTCGGCGGACGGATCCTTAATGTGGTCTTACCCCAAATAGATGTTTTGCATGTTACAAATCTTCACGAAGGCTAGACTGATATCAAGCTACACACATAACTAGATTAACCACAAATGGGAATGCATGTTACCGTTTTATCTCCGTCACGTAAGTTACAAGAACATATTACGTAAGTTATAGGTGTGAAAACTCATCCCCATTTGATGTTTTATCTTGTCTAAAGCAGCAGTACATTCAGTACTCACGATACAAACATGTCCCATGTCAAAGTTTTCGAACAAAATTTATGCATATCACAGCATAACGGTATTTTAAGTGCACTTTTTTCGGCGGACGGATCCTTAATGTGGTCTTACCCCAAATAGATGTTTTGCATGTTACAAATCTTCACGAAGGCTAGACTGATATCAAGCTACACACATAACTAGATTAACCACAAATGGGAATACATGTTACCGTTTTATCTCCGTCACGTAAGTTACAAGAACATATTACGTAAGTTATAGGTGTGAAAACTCATCCCCATTTGATGTTTTATCTTGTCTAAAGCAGCAGTACATTCAGTACTCACGATACAAACATGTCCCATGTCAAAGTTTTCGAACAAAATTTATGCATATCACAGCATAACGGTATTTTAAGTGCACTTTTTTCGGCGGACGGATCCTTAATGTGGTCTTACCCCAAATAGATGTTTTGCATGTTACAAATCTTCACGAAGGCTAGACTGATATCAAGCTACACACATAACTAGATTAACCACAAATGGGAATGCATGTTACCGTTTTATCTCCGTCACGTAAGTTACAAGAACATATTACGTAAGTTATAGGTGTGAAAACTCATCCCCATTTGATGTTTTATCTTGTCTAAAGCAGCAGTACATTCAGTACTCACGATACAAACATGTCCCATGTCAAAGTTTTCGAACAAAATTTATGCATGTCACAGCATAACGGTATTTTAAGTGCACTTTTTTCGGCGGACGGATCCTTAATGTGGTCTTACCCCAAATAGATGTTTTGCATGTTACAAATCTTCACGAAGGCTAGACTGATATCAAGCTACACACATAACTAGATTAACCACAAATGGGAATGCATGTTACCGTTTTATCTCCGTCACGTAAGTTACAAGAACATATTACGTAAGTTATAGGTGTGAAAACTCATCCCCATTTGATGTTTTATCTTGTCTAAAGCAGCAGTACATTCAGTACTCACGATACAAACATGTCCCATGTCAAAGTTTTCGAACAAAATTTATGCATATCACAGCATAACGGTATTTTAAGTGCACTTTTTTCGGCGGACGGATCCTTAATGTGGTCTTACCCCAAATAGATGTTTTGCATGTTACAAATCTTCACGAAGGCTAGACTGATATCAAGCTACACACATAACTAGATTAACCACAAATGGGAATGCATGTTACCGTTTTATCTCCGTCACGTAAGTTACAAGAACATATTACGTAAGTTATAGGTGTGAAAACTCATCCCCATTTGATGTTTTATCTTGTCTAAAGCAGCAGTACATTCAGTACTCACGATACAAACATGTCCCATGTCAAAGTTTTCGAACAAAATTTATGCATATCACAGCATAACGGTATTTTAAGTGCACTTTTTTCGGCGGACGGATCCTTAATGTGGTCTTACCCCAAATAGATGTTTTGCATGTTACAAATCTTCACGAAGGCTAGACTGATATCAAGCTACACACATAACTAGATTAACCACAAATGGGAATGCATGTTACCGTTTTATCTCCGTCACGTAAGTTACAAGAACATATTACTTAAGTTATAGATGTGAAAACTCATCCCCATTTGATGTTTTATCTTGTCTAAAGCAGCAGTACATTCAGTACTCACGATACAAACATGTCCCATGTCAAAGTTTTCGAACAAAATTTATGCATATCACAGCATAACGGTATTTTAAGTGCACTTTTTTCGGCGGACGGATCCTTAATGTGGTCTTACCCCAAATAGATGTTTTGCATGTTACAAATCTTCACGAAGGCTAGACTGATATCAAGCTACACACATAACTAGATTAACCACAAATGGGAATGCATGTTACCGTTTTATCTCCGTCACGTAATTTACAAGAACATATTACGTAAGTTATAGGTGTGAAAACTCATCCCCATTTGATGTTTTATCTTGTCTAAAGCAGCAGTACATTCAGTACTCACGATACAAACATGTCCCATGTCAAAGTTTTCGAACAAAATTTATGCATATCACAGCATAACGGTATTTTAAGTGCACTTTTTTCGGCGGACGGATCCTTAATGTGGTCTTACCCCAAATAGATGTTTTGCATGTTACAAATCTTAACGAAGGCTAGACTGATATCAAGCTACACACATAATTAGATTAACCACAAATGGGAATGCATGTTACCGTTTTATCTCCGTCACGTAAGTTACAAGAACATATTACGTAAGTTATAGGTGTGATAACTCATCCCCATTTGATGTTTTATCTTGTCTAAAGCAGCAGTACATTCAATACTCACGAGACAAACATGTCCCATGTCAAAGTGTTCGAACAAAATTTATGCATATCACAGCATAACGGTATTTTAAGTGCACTTTTTTCGGCGGACGGATCCTTAATGTGGTCTTACCCCAAATATATGTTTTGCATGTTACAAATCTTCACGAAGGCTAGACTGATATCAAGCTACACACATAACTAGATTAACCACAAATGGGAATGCATGTTACCGTTTTATCTCCGTCACGTAAGTTACAAGAACATATTACGTAAGTTATAGATGTGAAAACTCATCCCCATTTGATGTTTTATCTTGTCTAAAGCAGCAGTACATTCAGTACTCACGATACAAACATGTCCCATGTCAAAGTTTTCGAACAAAATTTATGCATATCACAGCATAACGGTATTTTAAGTGCACTTTTTTCGGCGGACGGATCCTTAATGTGGTCTTACCCCAAATAGATGTTTTGCATGTTACAAATCTTCACGAAGGCTAGACTGATATCAAGCTACACACATAACTAGATTAACCACAAATGGGAATGCATGTTACCGTTTTATCTCCGTCACGTAAGTTACAAGAACATATTACGTAAGTTATAGGTGTGAAAACTCATCCCCATTTGATGTTTTATCTTGTCTAAAGCAGCAGTACATTCAGTACTCACGATACAAACATGTCCCATGTCAAAGTTTTCGAACAAAATTTATGCATATCACAGCATAACGGTATTTTAAGTGCACTTTTTTCGGCGGACGGATCCTTAATGTGGTCTTACCCCAAATAGATGTTTTGCATGTTACAAATCTTCACGAAGGCTAGACTGATATCAAGCTACACACATAATTAGATTAACCACAAATGGGAATGCATGTTACCGTTTTATCTCCGTCACGTAAGTTACAAGAACATATTACGTAAGTTATAGGTGTGATAACTCATCCCCATTTGATGTTTTATCTTGTCTAAAGCAGCAGTACATTCAATACTCACGAGACAAACATGTCCCATGTAAAAGTGTTCGAACAAAATTTATGCATATCACAGCATAACGGTATTTTAAGTGCACTTTTTTCGGCGGACGGATCCTTAATGTGGTCTTACCCCAAATAGATGTGTTGCATGTTACAAATCTTCACGAAGGCTAGACTGATATCAAGCTACACACATAACTAGATTAACCACAAATGGGAATGCATGTTACCGTTTTATCTCCGTCACGTAAGTTACAAGAACATATTACGTAAGTTATAGATGTGAAAACTCATCCCCATTTGATGTTTTATCTTGTCTAAAGCAGCAGTACATTCAGTACTCACGATACAAACATGTCCCATGTCAAAGTTTTCGAACAAAATTTATGCATATCACAGCATAACGGTATTTTAAGTGCACTTTTTTCGGCGGACGGATCCTTAATGTGGTCTTACCCCAAATAGATGTTTTGCATGTTACAAATCTTCACGAAGGCTAGACTGATATCAAGCTACACACATAACTAGATTAACCACAAATGGGAATGCATGTTACCGTTTTATCTCCGTCACGTAAGTTACAAGAACATATTACGTAAGTTATAGGTGTGAAAACTCATCCCCATTTGATGTTTTATCTTGTCTAAAGCAGCAGTACATTCAGTACTCACGATACAAACATGTCCCATGTCAAAGTTTTCGAACAAAATTTATGCATGTCACAGCATAACGGTATTTTAAGTGCACTTTTTTCGGCGGACGGATCCTTAATGTGGTCTTACCCCAAATAGATGTTTTGCATGTTACAAATCTTCACGAAGGCTAGACTGATATCAAGCTACACACATAACTAGATTAACCACAAATGGGAATGCATGTTACCGTTTTATCTCCGTCACGTAAGTTACAAGAACATATTACGTAAGTTATAGGTGTGAAAACTCATCCCCATTTGATGTTTTATCTTGTCTAAAGCAGCAGTACATTCAGTACTCACGATACAAACATGTCCCATGTCAAAGTTTTCGAACAAAATTTATGCATATCACAGCATAACGGTATTTTAAGTGCACTTTTTTCGGCGGACGGATCCTTAATGTGGTCTTACCCCAAATATATGTTTTGCATGTTACAAATCTTCACGAAGGCTAGACTGATATCAAGCTACACACATAACTAGATTAACCACAAATGGGAATGCATGTTACCGTTTTATCTCCGTCACGTAAGTTACAAGAACATATTACGTAAGTTATAGGTGTGAAAACTCATCCCCATTTGATGTTTTATCTTGTCTAAAGCAGCAGTACATTCAGTACTCACGATACAAACATGTCCCATGTCAAAGTTTTCGAACAAAATTTATGCATATCACAGCATAACGGTATTTTAAGTGCACTTTTTTCGGCGGACGGATCCTTAATGTGGTCTTACCCCAAATAGATGTTTTGCATGTTACAAATCTTCACGAAGGCTAGACTGATATCTAGCTACACACATAACTAGATTAACCACAAATGGGAATGCATGTTACCGTTTTATCTCCGTCACGTAAGTTACAAGAACATATTACGTAAGTTATAGATGTGAAAACTCATCCCCATTTGATGTTTTATCTTGTCTAAAGCAGCAGTACATTCAGTACTCACGATACAAACATGTCCCATGTCAAAGTTTTCGAACAAAATTTATGCATATCACAGCATAACGGTATTTTAAGTGCACTTTTTTCGGCGGACGGATCCTTAATGTGGTCTTACCCCAAATAGATGTTTTGCATGTTACAAATCTTCACGAAGGCTAGACTGATATCAAGCTACACACATAACTAGATTAACCACAAATGGGAATGCATGTTACCGTTTTATCTCCGTCACGTAAGTTACAAGAACATATTACGTAAGTTATAGGTGTGAAAACTCATCCCCATTTGATGTTTTATCTTGTCTAAAGCAGCAGTACATTCAGTACTCACGATACAAACATGTCCCATGTCAAAGTTTTCGAACAAAATTTATGCATATCACAGCATAACGGTATTTTAAGTGCACTTTTTTCGGCGGACGGATCCTTAATGTGGTCTTACCCCAAATAGATGTTTTGCATGTTACAAATCTTAACGAAGGCTAGACTGATATCAAGCTACACACATAATTAGATTAACCACAAATGGGAATGCATGTTACCGTTTTATCTCCGTCACGTAAGTTACAAGAACATATTACGTAAGTTATAGGTGTGATAACTCATCCCCATTTGATGTTTTATCTTGTCTAAAGCAGCAGTACATTCAATACTCACGAGACAAACATGTCCCATGTCAAAGTGTTCGAACAAAATTTATGCATATCACAGCATAACGGTATTTTAAGTGCACTTTTTTCGGCGGACGGATCCTTAATGTGGTCTTACCCCAAATAGATGTTTTGCATGTTACAAATCTTCACGAAGGCTAGACTGATATCAAGCTACACACATAACTAGATTAACCACAAATGGGAATGCATGTTACCGTTTTATCTCCGTCACGTAAGTTACAAGAACATATTACGTAAGTTATAGGTGTGAAAACTCATCCCCATTTGATGTTTTATCTTGTCTAAAGCAGCAGTACATTCAGTACTCACGATACAAACATGTCCCATGTCAAAGTTTTCGAACAAAATTTATGCATGTCACAGCATAACGGTATTTTAAGTGCACTTTTTTCGGCGGACGGATCCTTAATGTGGTCTTACCCCAAATAGATGTTTTGCATGTTACAAATCTTCACGAAGGCTAGACTGATATCAAGCTACACACATAACTAGATTAACCACAAATGGGAATGCATGTTACCGTTTTATCTCCGTCACGTAAGTTACAAGAACATATTACGTAAGTTATAGATGTGAAAACTCATCCCCATTTGATGTTTTATCTTGTCTAAAGCAGCAGTACATTCAGTACTCACGATACAAACATGTCCCATGTCAAAGTTTTCGAACAAAATTTATGCATATCACAGCATAACGGTATTTTAAGTGCACTTTTTTCGGCGGACGGATCCTTAATGTGGTCTTACCCCAAATAGATGTTTTGCATGTTACAAATCTTCACGAAGGCTAGACTGATATCAAGCTACACACATAACTAGATTAACCACAAATGGGAATGCATGTTACCGTTTTATCTCCGTCACGTAAGTTACAAGAACATATTACGTAAGTTATAGGTGTGAAAACTCATCCCCATTTGATGTTTTATCTTGTCTAAAGCAGCAGTACATTCAGTACTCACGATACAAACATGTCCCATGTCAAAGTTTTCGAACAAAATTTATGCATATCACAGCATAACGGTATTTTAAGTGCACTTTTTTCGGCGGACGGATCCTTAATGTGGTCTTACCCCAAATATATGTTTTGCATGTTACAAATCTTCACGAAGGCTAGACTGATATCAAGCTACACACATAACTAGATTAACCACAAATGGGAATGCATGTTACCGTTTTATCTCCGTCACGTAAGTTACAAGAACATATTACGTAAGTTATAGGTGTGAAAACTCATCCCCATTTGATGTTTTATCTTGTCTAAAGCAGCAGTACATTCAGTACTCACGATACAAACATGTCCCATGTCAAAGTTTTCGAACAAAATTTATGCATATCACAGCATAACGGTATTTTAAGTGCACTTTTTTCGGCGGACGGATCCTTAATGTGGTCTTACCCCAAATAGATGTTTTGCATGTTACAAATCTTCACGAAGGCTAGACTGATATCTAGCTACACACATAACTAGATTAACCACAAATGGGAATGCATGTTACCGTTTTATCTCCGTCACGTAAGTTACAAGAACATATTACGTAAGTAATAGATGTGAAAACTCATCCCCATTTGATGTTTTATCTTGTCTAAAGCAGCAGTACATTCAGTACTCACGATACAAACATGTCCCATGTCAAAGTTTTCGAACAAAATTTATGCATATCACAGCATAACGGTATTTTAAGTGCACTTTTTTCGGCGGACGGATCCTTAATGTGGTCTTACCCCAAATAGATGTTTTGCATGTTACAAATCTTCACGAAGGCTAGACTGATATCAAGCTACACACATAACTAGATTAACCACAAATGGGAATGCATGTTACCGTTTTATCTCCGTCACGTAAGTTACAAGAACATATTACGTAAGTTATAGGTGTGAAAACTCATCCCCATTTGATGTTTTATCTTGTCTAAAGCAGCAGTACATTCAGTACTCACGATACAAACATGTCCCATGTCAAAGTTTTCGAACAAAATTTATGCATATCACAGCATAACGGTATTTTAAGTGCACTTTTTTCGGCGGACGGATCCTTAATGTGGTCTTACCCCAAATAGATGTTTTGCATGTTACAAATCTTAACGAAGGCTAGACTGATATCAAGCTACACACATAATTAGATTAACCACAAATGGGAATGCATGTTACCGTTTTATCTCCGTCACGTAAGTTACAAGAACATATTACGTAAGTTATAGGTGTGATAACTCATCCCCATTTGATGTTTTATCTTGTCTAAAGCAGCAGTACATTCAATACTCACGAGACAAACATGTCCCATGTCAAAGTGTTCGAACAAAATTTATGCATATCACAGCATAACGGTATTTTAAGTGCACTTTTTTCGGCGGACGGATCCTTAATGTGGTCTTACCCCAAATAGATGTTTTGCATGTTACAAATCTTCACGAAGGCTAGACTGATATCAAGCTACACACATAACTAGATTAACCACAAATGGGAATGCATGTTACCGTTTTATCTCCGTCACGTAAGTTACAAGAACATATTACGTAAGTTATAGGTGTGAAAACTCATCCCCATTTGATGTTTTATCTTGTCTAAAGCAGCAGTACATTCAGTACTCACGATACAAACATGTCCCATGTCAAAGTTTTCGAACAAAATTTATGCATGTCACAGCATAACGGTATTTTAAGTGCACTTTTTTCGGCGGACGGATCCTTAATGTGGTCTTACCCCAAATAGATGTTTTGCATGTTACAAATCTTCACGAAGGCTAGACTGATATCAAGCTACACACATAACTAGATTAACCACAAATGGGAATGCATGTTACCGTTTTATCTCCGTCACGTAAGTTACAAGAACATATTACGTAAGTTATAGATGTGAAAACTCATCCCCATTTGATGTTTTATCTTGTCTAAAGCAGCAGTACATTCAGTACTCACGATACAAACATGTCCCATGTCAAAGTTTTCGAACAAAATTTATGCATATCACAGCATAACGGTATTTTAAGTGCACTTTTTTCGGCGGACGGATCCTTAATGTGGTCTTACCCCAAATAGATGTTTTGCATGTTACAAATCTTCACGAAGGCTAGACTGATATCAAGCTACACACATAACTAGATTAACCACAAATGGGAATGCATGTTACCGTTTTATCTCCGTCACGTAAGTTACAAGAACATATTACGTAAGTTATAGGTGTGAAAACTCATCCCCATTTGATGTTTTATCTTGTCTAAAGCAGCAGTACATTCAGTACTCACGATACAAACATGTCCCATGTCAAAGTTTTCGAACAAAATTTATGCATATCACAGCATAACGGTATTTTAAGTGCACTTTTTTCGGCGGACGGATCCTTAATGTGGTCTTACCCCAAATAGATGTTTTGCATGTTACAAATCTTAACGAAGGCTAGACTGATATCAAGCTACACACATAATTAGATTAACCACAAATGGGAATGCATGTTACCGTTTTATCTCCGTCACGTAAGTTACAAGAACATATTACGTAAGTTATAGGTGTGATAACTCATCCCCATTTGATGTTTTATCTTGTCTAAAGCAGCAGTACATTCAATACTCACGAGACAAACATGTCCCATGTCAAAGTGTTCGAACAAAATTTATGCATATCACAGCATAACGGTATTTTAAGTGCACTTTTTTCGGCGGACGGATCCTTAATGTGGTCTTACCCCAAATAGATGTTTTGCATGTTACAAATCTTCACGAAGGCTAGACTGATATCAAGCTACACACATAACTAGATTAACCACAAATGGGAATGCATGTTACCATTTTATCTCCGTCACGTAAGTTACAAGAACATATTACGTAAGTTATAGGTGTGAAAACTCATCCCCATTTGATGTTTTATCTTGTCTAAAGCAGCAGTACATTCAGTACTCACGATACAAACATGTCCCATGTCAAAGTTTTCGAACAAAATTTATGCATATCACAGCATAACGGTATTTTAAGTGCACTTTTTTCGGCGGACGGATCCTTAATGTGGTCTTACCCCAAATAGATGTTTTGCATGTTACAAATCTTCACGAAGGCTAGACTGATATCAAGCTACACACATAACTAGATTAACCACAAATGGGAATGCATGTTACCGTTTTATCTCCGTCACGTTAGTTACAAGAACATATTACGTAAGTTATAGGTGTGAAAACTCATCCCCATTTGATGTTTTATCTTGTCTAAAGCAGCAGTACATTCAGTACTCACGATACAAACATGTCCCATGTCAAAGTTTTCGAAACAAAATTATGCATATCACAGCATAACGGTATTTTAAGTGCACTTTTTTCGGCGGACGGATCCTTAATGTGGTCTTACCCCAAATATATGTTTTGCATGTTACAAATCTTCACGAAGGCTAGACTGATATCAAGCTACACACATAACTAGATTAACCACAAATGGGAATGCATGTTACCGTTTTATCTCCGTCACGTAAGTTACAAGAACATATTACGTAAGTTATAGGTGTGAAAACTCATCCCCATTTGATGTTTTATCTTGTCTAAAGCAGCAGTACATTCAGTACTCACGATACAAACATGTCCCATGTCAAAGTTATCGAACAAAATTTATGCATGTCACAGCATAACGGTATTTTAAGTGCACTTTTTTCGGCGGACGGATCCTTAATGTGGTCTTACCCCAAATAGATGTTTTGCATGTTACAAATCTTCACGAAGGCTAGACTGATATCAAGCTACACACATAACTAGATTAACCACAAATGGGAATGCATGTTACCGTTTTATCTCCGTCACGTAAGTTACAAGAACATATTACGTAAGTTATAGGTGTGAAAACTCATCCCCATTTGATGTTTTATCTTGTCTAAAGCAGCAGTACATTCAGTACTCACGATACAAACATGTCCCATGTCAAAGTTTTCGAACAAAATTTATGCATATCACAGCATAACGGTATTTTAAGTGCACTTTTTTCGGCGGACGGATCCTTAATGTGGTCTTACCCCAAATAGATGTTTTGCATGTTACAAATCTTCACGAAGGCTAGACTGATATCAAGCTACACACATAATTAGATTAACCACAAATGGGAATGCATGTTACCGTTTTATCTCCGTCACGTAAGTTACAAGAACATATTACGTAAGTTATAGGTGTGATAACTCATCCCCATTTGATGTTTTATCTTGTCTAAAGCAGCAGTACATTCAATACTCACGAGACAAACATGTCCCATGTAAAAGTGTTCGAACAAAATTTATGCATATCACAGCATAACGGTATTTTAAGTGCACTTTTTTCGGCGGACGGATCCTTAATGTGGTCTTACCCCAAATAGATGTTTTGCATGTTACAAATCTTCACGAAGGCTAGACTGATATCAAGCTACACACATAACTAGATTAACCACAAATGGGAATGCATGTTACCGTTTTATCTCCGTCACGTAAGTTACAAGAACATATTACGTAAGTTATAGATGTGAAAACTCATCCCCATTTGATGTTTTATCTTGTCTAAAGCAGCAGTACATTCAGTACTCACGATACAAACATGTCCCATGTCAAAGTTTTCGAACAAAATTTATGCATATCACAGCATAACGGTATTTTAAGTGCACTTTTTTCGGCGGACGGATCCTTAATGTGGTCTTACCCCAAATAGATGTTTTGCATGTTACAAATCTTCACGAAGGCTAGACTGATATCAAGCTACACACATAACTAGATTAACCACAAATGGGAATGCATGTTACCGTTTTATCTCCGTCACGTAAGTTACAAGAACATATTACGTAAGTTATAGGTGTGAAAACTCATCCCCATTTGATGTTTTATCTTGTCTAAAGCAGCAGTACATTCAGTACTCACGATACAAACATGTCCCATGTCAAAGTTTTCGAACAAAATTTATGCATGTCACAGCATAACGGTATTTTAAGTGCACTTTTTTCGGCGGACGGATCCTTAATGTGGTCTTACCCCAAATAGATGTTTTGCATGTTACAAATCTTCACGAAGGCTAGACTGATATCAAGCTACACACATAACTAGATTAACCACAAATGGGAATGCATGTTACCGTTTTATCTCCGTCACGTAAGTTACAAGAACATATTACGTAAGTTATAGGTGTGAAAACTCATCCCCATTTGATGTTTTATCTTGTCTAAAGCAGCAGTACATTCAGTACTCACGATACAAACATGTCCCATGTCAAAGTTTTCGAACAAAATTTATGCATATCACAGCATAACGGTATTTTAAGTGCACTTTTTTCGGCGGACGGATCCTTAATGTGGTCTTACCCCAAATAGATGTTTTGCATGTTACAAATCTTCACGAAGGCTAGACTGATATCAAGCTACACACATAATTAGATTAACCACAAATGGGAATGCATGTTACCGTTTTATCTCCGTCACGTAAGTTACAAGAACATATTACGTAAGTTATAGGTGTGATAACTCATCCCCATTTGATGTTTTATCTTGTCTAAAGCAGCAGTACATTCAATACTCACGAGACAAACATGTCCCATGTAAAAGTGTTCGAACAAAATTTATGCATATCACAGCATAACGGTATTTTAAGTGCACTTTTTTCGGCGGACGGATCCTTAATGTGGTCTTACCCCAAATAGATGTTTTGCATGTTACAAATCTTCACGAAGGCTAGACTGATATCAAGCTACACACATAACTAGATTAACCACAAATGGGAATGCATGTTACCGTTTTATCTCCGTCACGTAAGTTACAAGAACATATTACGTAAGTTATAGATGTGAAAACTCATCCCCATTTGATGTTTTATCTTGTCTAAAGCAGCAGTACATTCAGTACTCACGATACAAACATGTCCCATGTCAAAGTTTTCGAACAAAATTTATGCATATCACAGCATAACGGTATTTTAAGTGCACTTTTTTCGGCGGACGGATCCTTAATGTGGTCTTACCCCAAATAGATGTTTTGCATGTTACAAATCTTCACGAAGGCTAGACTGATATCAAGCTACACACATAACTAGATTAACCACAAATGGGAATGCATGTTACCGTTTTATCTCCGTCACGTAAGTTACAAGAACATATTACGTAAGTTATAGGTGTGAAAACTCATCCCCATTTGATGTTTTATCTTGTCTAAAGCAGCAGTACATTCAGTACTCACGATACAAACATGTCCCATGTCAAAGTTTTCGAACAAAATTTATGCATGTCACAGCATAACGGTATTTTAAGTGCACTTTTTTCGGCGGACGGATCCTTAATGTGGTCTTACCCCAAATAGATGTTTTGCATGTTACAAATCTTCACGAAGGCTAGACTGATATCAAGCTACACACATAACTAGATTAACCACAAATGGGAATGCATGTTACCGTTTTATCTCCGTCACGTAAGTTACAAGAACATATTACGTAAGTTATAGGTGTGAAAACTCATCCCCATTTGATGTTTTATCTTGTCTAAAGCAGCAGTACATTCAGTACTCACGATACAAACATGTCCCATGTCAAAGTTTTCGAACAAAATTTATGCATATCACAGCATAACGGTATTTTAAGTGCACTTTTTTCGGCGGACGGATCCTTAATGTGGTCTTACCCCAAATAGATGTTTTGCATGTTACAAATCTTCACGAAGGCTAGACTGATATCAAGCTACACACATAACTAGATTAACCACAAATGGGAATGCATGTTACCGTTTTATCTCCGTCACGTAAGTTACAAGAACATATTACGTAAGTTATAGGTGTGAAAACTCATCCCCATTTGATGTTTTATCTTGTCTAAAGCAGCAGTACATTCAGTACTCACGATACAAACATGTCCCATGTCAAAGTTTTCGAACAAAATTTATGCATATCACAGCATAACGGTATTTTAAGTGCACTTTTTTCGGCGGACGGATCCTTAATGTGGTCTTACCCCAAATAGATGTTTTGCATGTTACAAATCTTCACGAAGGCTAGACTGATATCAAGCTACACACATAACTAGATTAACCACAAATGGGAATGCATGTTACCGTTTTATCTCCGTCACGTAAGTTACAAGAACATATTACGTAAGTTATAGGTGTGAAAACTCATCCCCATTTGATGTTTTATCTTGTCTAAAGCAGCAGTACATTCAGTACTCACGATACAAACATGTCCCATGTCAAAGTTTTCGAACAAAATTTATGCATGTCACAGCATAACGGTATTTTAAGTGCACTTTTTTCGGCGGACGGATCCTTAATGTGGTCTTACCCCAAATAGATGTTTTGCATGTTACAAATCTTCACGAAGGCTAGACTGATATCAAGCTACACACATAACTAGATTAACCACAAATGGGAATGCATGTTACCGTTTTATCTCCGTCACGTAAGTTACAAGAACATATTACGTAAGTTATAGGTGTGAAAACTCATCCCCATTTGATGTTTTATCTTGTCTAAAGCAGCAGTACATTCAGTACTCACGATACAAACATGTCCCATGTCAAAGTTTTCGAACAAAATTTATGCATATCACAGCATAACGGTATTTTAAGTGCACTTTTTTCGGCGGACGGATCCTTAATGTGGTCTTACCCCAAATAGATGTTTTGCATGTTACAAATCTTCACGAAGGCTAGACTGATATCAAGCTACACACATAACTAGATTAACCACAAATGGGAATGCATGTTACCGTTTTATCTCCGTCACGTAAGTTACAAGAACATATTACGTAAGTTATAGGTGTGAAAACTCATCCCCATTTGATGTTTTATCTTGTCTAAAGCAGCAGTACATTCAGTACTCACGATACAAACATGTCCCATGTCAAAGTTTTCGAACAAAATTTATGCATATCACAGCATAACGGTATTTTAAGTGCACTTTTTTCGGCGGACGGATCCTTAATGTGGTCTTACCCCAAATAGATGTTTTGCATGTTACAAATCTTCACGAAGGCTAGACTGATATCAAGCTACACACATAACTAGATTAACCACAAATGGGAATGCATGTTACCGTTTTATCTCCGTCACGTAAGTTACAAGAACATATTACGTAAGTTATAGGTGTGAAAACTCATCCCCATTTGATGTTTTATCTTGTCTAAAGCAGCAGTACATTCAGTACTCACGATACAAACATGTCCCATGTCAAAGTTTTCGAACAAAATTTATGCATGTCACAGCATAACGGTATTTTAAGTGCACTTTTTTCGGCGGACGGATCCTTAATGTGGTCTTACCCCAAATAGATGTTTTGCATGTTACAAATCTTCACGAAGGCTAGACTGATATCAAGCTACACACATAACTAGATTAACCACAAATGGGAATGCATGTTACCGTTTTATCTCCGTCACGTAAGTTACAAGAACATATTACGTAAGTTATAGGTGTGAAAACTCATCCCCATTTGATGTTTTATCTTGTCTAAAGCAGCAGTACATTCAGTACTCACGATACAAACATGTCCCATGTCAAAGTTTTCGAACAAAATTTATGCATATCACAGCATAACGGTATTTTAAGTGCACTTTTTTCGGCGGACGGATCCTTAATGTGGTCTTACCCCAAATAGATGTTTTGCATGTTACAAATCTTCACGAAGGCTAGACTGATATCAAGCTACACACATAATTAGATTAACCACAAATGGGAATGCATGTTACCGTTTTATCTCCGTCACGTAAGTTACAAGAACATATTACGTAAGTTATAGGTGTGATAACTCATCCCCATTTGATGTTTTATCTTGTCTAAAGCAGCAGTACATTCAATACTCACGAGACAAACATGTCCCATGTCAAAGTGTTCGAACAAAATTTATGCATATCACAGCATAACGGTATTTTAAGTGCACTTTTTTCGGCGGACGGATCCTTAATGTGGTCTTACCCCAAATAGATGTTTTGCATGTTACAAATCTTCACGAAGGCTAGACTGATATCAAGCTACACACATAACTAGATTAACCACAAATGGGAATGCATGTTACCGTTTTATCTCCGTCACGTAAGTTACAAGAACATATTACGTAAGTTATAGGTGTGAAAACTCATCCCCATTTGATGTTTTATCTTGTCTAAAGCAGCAGTACATTCAGTACTCACGATACAAACATGTCCCATGTCAAAGTTTTCGAACAAAATTTATGCATGTCACAGCATAACGGTATTTTAAGTGCACTTTTTTCGGCGGACGGATCCTTAATGTGGTCTTACCCCAAATAGATGTTTTGCATGTTACAAATCTTCACGAAGGCTAGACTGATATCAAGCTACACACATAACTAGATTAACCACAAATGGGAATGCATGTTACCGTTTTATCTCCGTCACGTAAGTTACAAGAACATATTACGTAAGTTATAGGTGTGAAAACTCATCCCCATTTGATGTTTTATCTTGTCTAAAGCAGCAGTACATTCAGTACTCACGATACAAACATGTCCCATGTCAAAGTTTTCGAACAAAATTTATGCATATCACAGCATAACGGTATTTTAAGTGCACTTTTTTCGGCGGACGGATCCTTAATGTGGTCTTACCCCAAATAGATGTTTTGCATGTTACAAATCTTCACGAAGGCTAGACTGATATCAAGCTACACACATAACTAGATTAACCACAAATGGGAATGCCTGTTACCGTTTTATCTCCGTCACGTAAGTTACAAGAACATATTACGTAAGTTATAGGTGTGAAAACTCATCCCCATTTGATGTTTTATCTTGTCTAAAGCAGCAGTACATTCAGTACTCACGATACAAACATGTCCCATGTCAAAGTTTTCGAACAAAATTTATGCATGTCACAGCATAACGGTATTTTAAGTGCACTTTTTTCGGCGGACGGATCCTTAATGTGGTCTTACCCCAAATAGATGTTTTGCATGTTACAAATCTTCACGAAGGCTAGACTGATATCAAGCTACACACATAACTAGATTAACCACAAATGGGAATGCATGTTACCGTTTTATCTCCGTCACGTAAGTTACAAGAACATATTACGTAAGTTATAGGTGTGAAAACTCATCCCCATTTGATGTTTTATCTTGTCTAAAGCAGCAGTACATTCAGTACTCACGATACAAACATGTCCCATGTCAAAGTTTTCGAACAAAATTTATGCATGTCACAGCATAACGGTATTTTAAGTGCACTTTTTTCGGCGGACGGATCCTTAATGTGGTCTTACCCCAAATAGATGTTTTGCATGTTACAAATCTTCACGAAGGCTAGACTGATATCAAGCTACACACATAACTAGATTAACCACAAATGGGAATGCATGTTACCGTTTTATCTCCGTCACGTAAGTTACAAGAACATATTACGTAAGTTATAGGTGTGAAAACTCATCCCCATTTGATGTTTTATCTTGTCTAAAGCAGCAGTACATTCAGTACTCACGATACAAACATGTCCCATGTCAAAGTTTTCGAACAAAATTTATGCATATCACAGCATTACGGTATTTTAAGTGCACTTTTTTCGGCGGACGGATCCTTAATGTGGTCTTACCCCAAATAGATGTTTTGCATGTTACAAATCTTCACGAAGGCTAGACTGATATCAAGTTACACACATAATTAGATTAATCACAAATGGGAATGCATGTTACCGTTTTATCTCCGTCACGTAAGTTACAAGAACATATTACGTAAGTTATAGGTGTGATAACTCATCCCCATTTGATGTTTTATCTTGTCTAAAGCAGCAGTACATTCAATACTCACGAGACAAACATGTCCCATGTCAAAGTGTTCGAACAAAATTTATGCATATCACAGCATAACGGTATTTTAAGTGCAATTTTTTCGGCGGACGGATCCTTAATGTGGTCTTACCCCAAATATATGTTTTGCATGTTACAAATCTTCACGAAGGCTAGACTGATATCAAGCTACACACATAACTAGATTAACCACAAATGGGAATGCATGTTACCGTTTTATCTCCGTCACGTAAGTTACAAGAACATATTACGTAAGTTATAGATGTGAAAACTCATCCCCATTTGATGTTTTATCTTGTCTAAAGCAGCAGTACATTCAGTACTCACGATACAAACATGTCCCATGTCAAAGTTTTCGAACAAAATTTAAGCATATCACAGCATAACGGTATTTTAAGTGCACTTTTTTCGGCGGACGGATCCTTAATGTGGTCTTACCCCAAATAGATGTGTTGCATGTTACAAATCTTCACGAAGGCTAGACTGATATCAAGCTACACACATAATTAGATTAACCACAAATGGGAATGCATGTTACCGTTTTATCTCCGTCACGTAAGTTACAAGAACATATTACGTAAGTTATAGGTGTGATAACTCATCCCCATTTGATGTTTTATCTTGTCTAAAGCAGCAGTACATTCAATACTCACGAGACAAACATGTCCCATGTAAAAGTGTTCGAACAAAATTTATGCATATCACAGCATAACGGTATTTTAAGTGCACTTTTTTCGGCGGACGGATCCTTAATGTGGTCTTACCCCAAATAGATGTTTTGCATGTTACAAATCTTCACGAAGGCTAGACTGATATCAAGCTACACACATAACTAGATTAACCACAAATGGGAATGCATGTTACCGTTTTATCTCCGTCACGTAAGTTACAAGAACATATTACGTAAGTTATAGGTGTGAAAACTCATCCCCATTTGATGTTTTATCTTGTCTAAAGCAGCAGTACATTCAGTACTCACGATACAAACATGTCCCATGTCAAAGTTTTCGAACAAAATTTATGCATATCACAGCATAACGGTATTTTAAGTGCACTTTTTTCGGCGGACGGATCCTTAATGTGGTCTTACCCCAAATAGATGTTTTGCATGTTACAAATCTTCACGAAGGCTAGACTGATATCAAGCTACACACATAACTAGATTAACCACAAATGGGAATGCATGTTACCGTTTTATCTCCGTCACGTAAGTTACAAGAACATATTACGTAAGTTATAGGTGTGAAAACTCATCCCCATTTGATGTTTTATCTTGTCTAAAGCAGCAGTACATTCAGTACTCACGATACAAACATGTCCCATGTCAAAGTTTTCGAACAAAATTTATGCATATCACAGCATAACGGTATTTTAAGTGCACTTTTTTCGGCGGACGGATCCTTAATGTGGTCTTACCCCAAATAGATGTTTTGCATGTTACAAATCTTCACGAAGGCTAGACTGATATCAAGCTACACACATAACTAGATTAACCACAAATGGGAATGCATGTTACCGTTTTATCTCCGTCACGTAAGTTACAAGAACATATTACGTAAGTTATAGGTGTGAAAACTCATCCCCATTTGATGTTTTATCTTGTCTAAAGCAGCAGTACATTCAGTACTCACGATACAAACATGTCCCATGTCAAAGTTTTCGAACAAAATTTATGCATGTCACAGCATAACGGTATTTTAAGTGCACTTTTTTCGGCGGACGGATCCTTAATGTGGTCTTACCCCAAATAGATGTTTTGCATGTTACAAATCTTCACGAAGGCTAGACTGATATCAAGCTACACACATAACTAGATTAACCACAAATGGGAATGCCTGTTACCGTTTTATCTCCGTCACGTAAGTTACAAGAACATATTACGTAAGTTATAGGTGTGAAAACTCATCCCCATTTGATGTTTTATCTTGTCTAAAGCAGCAGTACATTCAGTACTCACGATACAAACATGTCCCATGTCAAAGTTTTCGAACAAAATTTATGCATATCACAGCATAACGGTATTTTAAGTGCACTTTTTTCGGCGGACGGATCCTTAATGTGGTCTTACCCCAAATAGATGTTTTGCATGTTACAAATCTTCACGAAGGCTAGACTGATATCAAGCTACACACATAATTAGATTAACCACAAATGGGAATGCATGTTACCGTTTTATCTCCGTCACGTAAGTTACAAGAACATATTACGTAAGTTATAGGTGTGATAACTCATCCCCATTTGATGTTTTATCTTGTCTAAAGCAGCAGTACATTCAATACTCACGAGACAAACATGTCCCATGTCAAAGTGTTCGAACAAAATTTATGCATATCACAGCATAACGGTATTTTAAGTGCACTTTTTTCGGCGGACGGATCCTTAATGTGGTCTTACCCCAAATAGATGTTTTGCATGTTACAAATCTTCACGAAGGCTAGACTGATATCAAGCTACACACATAACTAGATTAACCACAAATGGGAATGCATGTTACCGTTTTATCTCCGTCACGTAAGTTACAAGAACATATTACGTAAGTTATAGATGTGAAAACTCATCCCCATTTGATGTTTTATCTTGTCTAAAGCAGCAGTACATTCAGTACTCACGATACAAACATGTCCCATGTCAAAGTTTTCGAACAAAAGTTATGCATATCACAGCATAACGGTATTTTAAGTGCACTTTTTTCGGCGGACGGATCCTTAATGTGGTCTTACCCCAAATAGATGTGTTGCATGTTACAAATCTTCACGAAGGCTAGACTGATATCAAGCTACACACATAATTAGATTAACCACAAATGGGAATGCATGTTACCGTTTTATCTCCGTCACGTAAGTTACAAGAACATATTACGTAAGTTATAGGTGTGATAACTCATCCCCATTTGATGTTTTATCTTGTCTAAAGCAGCAGTACATTCAATACTCACGAGACAAACATGTCCCATGTAAAAGTGTTCGAACAAAATTTATGCATATCACAGCATAACGGTATTTTAAGTGCACTTTTTTCGGCGGACGGATCCTTAATGTGGTCTTACCCCAAATAGATGTTTTGCATGTTACAAATCTTCACGAAGGCTAGACTGATATCAAGCTACACACATAACTAGATTAACCACAAATGGGAATGCATGTTACCGTTTTATCTCCGTCACGTAAGTTACAAGAACATATTACGTAAGTTATAGGTGTGAAAACTCATCCCCATTTGATGTTTTATCTTGTCTAAAGCAGCAGTACATTCAGTACTCACGATACAAACATGTCCCATGTCAAAGTTTTCGAACAAAATTTATGCATATCACAGCATAACGGTATTTTAAGTGCACTTTTTTCGGCGGACGGATCCTTAATGTGGTCTTACCCCAAATAGATGTTTTGCATGTTACAAATCTTCACGAAGGCTAGACTGATATCAAGCTACACACATAACTAGATTAACCACAAATGGGAATGCATGTTACCGTTTTATCTCCGTCACGTAAGTTACAAGAACATATTACGTAAGTTATAGGTGTGAAAACTCATCCCCATTTGATGTTTTATCTTGTCTAAAGCAGCAGTACATTCAGTACTCACGATACAAACATGTCCCATGTCAAAGTTTTCGAACAAAATTTATGCATATCACAGCATAACGGTATTTTAAGTGCACTTTTTTCGGCGGACGGATCCTTAATGTGGTCTTACCCCAAATAGATGTTTTGCATGTTACAAATCTTCACGAAGGCTAGACTGATATCAAGCTACACACATAACTAGATTAACCACAAATGGGAATGCATGTTACCGTTTTATCTCCGTCACGTAAGTTACAAGAACATATTACGTAAGTTATAGGTGTGAAAACTCATCCCCATTTGATGTTTTATCTTGTCTAAAGCAGCAGTACATTCAGTACTCACGATACAAACATGTCCCATGTCAAAGTTTTCGAACAAAATTTATGCATGTCACAGCATAACGGTATTTTAAGTGCACTTTTTTCGGCGGACGGATCCTTAATGTGGTCTTACCCCAAATAGATGTTTTGCATGTTACAAATCTTCACGAAGGCTAGACTGATATCAAGCTACACACATAACTAGATTAACCACAAATGGGAATGCCTGTTACCGTTTTATCTCCGTCACGTAAGTTACAAGAACATATTACGTAAGTTATAGGTGTGAAAACTCATCCCCATTTGATGTTTTATCTTGTCTAAAGCAGCAGTACATTCAGTACTCACGATACAAACATGTCCCATGTCAAAGTTTTCGAACAAAATTTATGCATATCACAGCATAACGGTATTTTAAGTGCACTTTTTTCGGCGGACGGATCCTTAATGTGGTCTTACCCCAAATAGATGTTTTGCATGTTACAAATCTTCACGAAGGCTAGACTGATATCAAGCTACACACATAATTAGATTAACCACAAATGGGAATGCATGTTACCGTTTTATCTCCGTCACGTAAGTTACAAGAACATATTACGTAAGTTATAGGTGTGATAACTCATCCCCATTTGATGTTTTATCTTGTCTAAAGCAGCAGTACATTCAATACTCACGAGACAAACATGTCCCATGTCAAAGTGTTCGAACAAAATTTATGCATATCACAGCATAACGGTATTTTAAGTGCACTTTTTTCGGCGGACGGATCCTTAATGTGGTCTTACCCCAAATAGATGTTTTGCATGTTACAAATCTTCACGAAGGCTAGACTGATATCAAGCTACACACATAACTAGATTAACCACAAATGGGAATGCATGTTACCGTTTTATCTCCGTCACGTAAGTTACAAGAACATATTACGTAAGTTATAGATGTGAAAACTCATCCCCATTTGATGTTTTATCTTGTCTAAAGCAGCAGTACATTCAGTACTCACGATACAAACATGTCCCATGTCAAAGTTTTCGAACAAAAGTTATGCATATCACAGCATAACGGTATTTTAAGTGCACTTTTTTCGGCGGACGGATCCTTAATGTGGTCTTACCCCAAATAGATGTTTTGCATGTTACAAATCTTCACGAAGGCTAGACTGATATCAAGCTACACACATAACTAGATTAACCACAAATGGGAATGCATGTTACCGTTTTATCTCCGTCACGTAAGTTACAAGAACATATTACGTAAGTTATAGGTGTGAAAACTCATCCCCATTTGATGTTTTATCTTGTCTAAAGCAGCAGTACATTCAGTACTCACGATACAAACATGTCCCATGTCAAAGTTTTCGAACAAAATTTATGCATGTCACAGCATAACGGTATTTTAAGTGCACTTTTTTCGGCGGACGGATCCTTAATGTGGTCTTACCCCAAATATATGTTTTGCATGTTACAAATCTTCACGAAGGCTAGACTGATATCAAGCTACACACATAACTAGATTAACCACAAATGGGAATGCATGTTACCGTTTTATCTCCGTCACGTAAGTTACAAGAACATATTACGTAAGTTATAGGTGTGAAAACTCATCCCCATTTGATGTTTTATCTTGTCTAAAGCAGCAGTACATTCAGTACTCACGATACAAACATGTCCCATGTCAAAGTTTTCGAACAAAATTTATGCATGTCACAGCATAACGGTATTTTAAGTGCACTTTTTTCGGCGGACGGATCCTTAATGTGGTCTTACCCCAAATAGATGTTTTGCATGTTACAAATCTTCACGAAGGCTAGACTGATATCAAGCTACACACATAACTAGATTAACCACAAATGGGAATGCATGTTACCGTTTTATCTCCGTCACGTAAGTTACAAGAACATATTACGTAAGTTATAGGTGTGAAAACTCATCCCCATTTGATGTTTTATCTTGTCTAAAGCAGGAGCACATTCAGTACTCACGATACAAACATGTCCCATGTCAAAGTTTTCGAACAAAATTTATGCATATCACAGCATTACGGTATTTTAAGTGCACTTTTTTCGGCGGACGGATCCTTAATGTGGTCTTACCCCAAATAGATGTTTTGCATGTTACAAATCTTCACGAAGGCTAGACTGATATCAAGTTACACACATAATTAGATTAACCACAAATGGGAATGCATGTTACCGTTTTATCTCCGTCACGTAAGTTACAAGAACATATTACGTAAGTTATAGGTGTGATAACTCATCCCCATTTGATGTTTTATCTTGTCTAAAGCAGCAGTACATTCAATACTCACGAGACAAACATGTCCCATGTCAAAGTTTTCGAACAAAATTTATGCATATCACAGCATAACGGTATTTTAAGTGCACTTTTTTCGGCGGACGGATCCTTAATGTGGTCTTACCCCAAATAGATGTTTTGCATGTTACAAATCTTCACGAAGGCTAGACTGATATCAAGCTACACACATAACTAGATTAACCACAAATGGGAATGCCTGTTACCGTTTTATCTCCGTCACGTAAGTTACAAGAACATATTACGTAAGTTATAGGTGTGAAAACTCATCCCCATTTGATGTTTTATCTTGTCTAAAGCAGCAGTACATTCAGTACTCACGATACAAACATGTCCCATGTCAAAGTTTTCGAACAAAATTTATGCATGTCACAGCATAACGGTATTTTAAGTGCACTTTTTTCGGCGGACGGATCCTTAATGTGGTCTTACCCCAAATAGATGTTTTGCATGTTACAAATCTTCACGAAGGCTAGACTGATATCAAGCTACACACATAACTAGATTAACCACAAATGGGAATGCATGTTACCGTTTTATCTCCGTCACGTAAGTTACAAGAACATATTACGTAAGTTATAGGTGTGAAAACTCATCCCCATTTGATGTTTTATCTTGTCTAAAGCAGCAGTACATTCAGTACTCACGATACAAACATGTCCCATGTCAAAATTTTCGAACAAAATTTATGCATATCACAGCATAACGGTATTTTAAGTGCACTTTTTTCGGCGGACGGATCCTTAATGTGGTCTTACCCCAAATAGATGTTTTGCATGTTACAAATCTTCACGAAGGCTAGACTGATATCAAGCTACACACATAACTAGATTAACCACAAATGGGAATGCATGTTACCGTTTTATCTCCGTCACGTAAGTTACAAGAACATATTACGTAAGTTATAGGTGTGAAAACTCATCCCCATTTGATGTTTTATCTTGTCTAAAGCAGCAGTACATTCAGTACTCACGATACAAACATGTCCCATGTCAAAGTTTTCGAACAAAATTTATGCATGTCACAGCATAACGGTATTTTAAGTGCACTTTTTTCGGCGGACGGATCCTTAATGTGGTCTTACCCCAAATAGATGTTTTGCATGTTACAAATCTTCACGAAGGCTAGACTGATATCAAGCTACACACATAACTAGATTAACCACAAATGGGAATGCATGTTACCGTTTTATCTCCGTCACGTAAGTTACAAGAACATATTACGTAAGTTATAGGTGTGAAAACTCATCCCCATTTGATGTTTTATCTTGTCTAAAGCAGCAGTACATTCAGTACTCACGATACAAACATGTCCCATGTCAAAGTTTTCGAACAAAATTTATGCATATCACAGCATAACGGTATTTTAAGTGCACTTTTTTCGGCGGACGGATCCTTAATGTGGTCTTACCCCAAATAGATGTTTTGCATGTTACAAATCTTCACGAAGGCTAGACTGATATCAAGCTACACACATAACTAGATTAACCACAAATGGGAATGCCTGTTACCGTTTTATCTCCGTCACGTAAGTTACAAGAACATATTACGTAAGTTATAGGTGTGAAAACTCATCCCCATTTGATGTTTTATCTTGTCTAAAGCAGCAGTACATTCAGTACTCACGATACAAACATGTCCCATGTCAAAGTTTTCGAACAAAATTTATGCATATCACAGCATAACGGTATTTTAAGTGCACTTTTTTCGGCGGACGGATCCTTAATGTGGTCTTACCCCAAATAGATGTTTTGCATGTTACAAATCTTCACGAAGGCTAGACTGATATCAAGCTACACACATAACTAGATTAACCACAAATGGGAATGCCTGTTACCGTTTTATCTCCGTCACGTAAGTTACAAGAACATATTACGTAAGTTATAGGTGTGAAAACTCATCCCCATTTGATGTTTTATCTTCTCTAAAGCAGCTGTACATTCAGTACTCACGATACAAACATGTCCCATGTCAAAGTTTTCGAACAAAATTTATGCATGTCACAGCATAACGGTATTTTAAGTGCACTTTTTTCGGCGGACGGATCCTTAATGTGGTCTTACCCCAAATAGATGTTTTGCATGTTACAAATCTTCACGAAGGCTAGACTGATATCAAGCTACACACATAACTAGATTAACCACAAATGGGAATGCCTGTTACCGTTTTATCTCCGTCACGTAAGTTACAAGAACATATTACGTAAGTTATAGGTGTGAAAACTCATCCCCATTTGATGTTTTATCTTGTCTAAAGCAGCAGTACATTCAGTACTCACGATACAAACATGTCCCATGTCAAAGTTTTCGAACAAAATTTATGCATATCACAGCATAACGGTATTTTAAGTGCACTTTTTTCGGCGGACGGATCCTTAATGTGGTCTTACCCCAAATAGATGTTTTGCATGTTACAAATCTTCACGAAGGCTAGACTGATATCAAGCTACACACATAACTAGATTAACCACAAATGGGAATGCATGTTACCGTTTTATCTCCGTCACGTAAGTTACAAGAACATATTACGTAAGTTATAGGTGTGAAAACTCATCCCCATTTGATGTTTTATCTTGTCTAAAGCAGCAGTACATTCAGTACTCACGATACAAACATGTCCCATGTCAAAGTTTTCGAAAAAAATTTATACATATCACAGCATAACGGTATTTTAAGTGCACTTTTTTCGGCGGACGGATCCTTAATGTGGTCTTACCCCAAATAGATGTTTTGCATGTTACAAATCTTCACGAAGGCTAGACTGATATCAAGCTACACACATAACTAGATTAACCACAAATGGGAATGCCTGTTACCGTTTTATCTCCGTCACGTAAGTTACAAGAACATATTACGTAAGTTATAGGTGTGAAAACTCATCCCCATTTGATGTTTTATCTTGTCTAAAGCAGCAGTACATTCAGTACTCACGATACAAACATGTCCCATGTCAACGTTTTCGAACAAAATTTATGCATATCACAGCATAACGGTATTTTAAGTGCACTTTTTTCGGCGGACGGATCCTTAATGTGGTCTTACCCCAAATAGATGTTTTGCATGTTACAAATCTTCACGAAGGCTAGACTGATATCAAGCTACACACATAACTAGATTAACCACAAATGGGAATGCATGTTAAGTTTTATCTCCGTCACGTAAGTTACAAGAACATATTACGTAAGTTATAGGTGTGAAAACTCATCCCCATTTGATGTTTTATCTTGTCTAAAGCAGCAGTACATTCAGTACTCACGATACAAACATGTCCCATGTCAAAATTTTCGAACAAAATTTATGCATATCACAGCATAACGGTATTTTAAGTGCACTTTTTTCGGCGGACGGATCCTTAATGTGGTCTTACCCCAAATAGATGTTTTGCATGTTACAAATCTTCACGAAGGCTAGACTGATATCAAGCTACACACATAACTAGATTAACCACAAATGGGAATGCATGTTACCGTTTTATCTCCGTCACTTAAGTTACAAGAACATATTACGTAAGTTATAGGTGTGAAAACTCATCCCCATTTGATGTTTTATCTTGTCTAAAGCAGCAGTACATTCAGTACTCACGATACAAACATGTCCCATGTCAAAGTTTTCGAACAAAATTTATGCATGTCACAGCATAACGGTATTTTAAGTGCACTTTTTTCGGCGGACGGATCCTTAATGTGGTCTTACCCCAAATAGATGTTTTGCATGTTACAAATCTTCACGAAGGCTAGACTGATATCAAGCTACACACATAACTAGATTAACCACAAATGGGAATGCATGTTACCGTTTTATCTCCGTCACGTAAGTTACAAGAACATATTACGTAAGTTATAGGTGTGAAAACTCATCCCCATTTGATGTTTTATCTTGTCTAAAGCAGCAGTACATTCAGTACTCACGATACAAACATGTCCCATGTCAAAGTTTTCGAACAAAATTTATGCATATCACAGCATAACGGTATTTTAAGTGCACTTTTTTCGGCGGACGGATCCTTAATGTGGTCTTACCCCAAATAGATGTTTTGCATGTTACAAATCTTCACGAAGGCTAGACTGATATCAAGCTACACACATAACTAGATTAACCACAAATGGGAATGCATGTTACCGTTTTATCTCCGTCACGTAAGTTACAAGAACATATTACGTAAGTTATAGGTGTGAAAACTCATCCCCATTTGATGTTTTATCTTGTCTAAAGCAGCAGTACATTCAGTACTCACGATACAAACATGTCCCATGTCAAAGTTTTCGAACAACATTTATGCATATCACAGCATAACGGTATTTTAAGTGCACTTTTTTCGGCGGACGGATCCTTAATGTGGTCTTACCCCAAATAGATGTTTTGCATGTTACAAATCTTCACGAAGGCTAGACTTATATCAAGCTACACACATAACTAGATTAACCACAAATGGGAATGCATGTTACCGTTTTATCTCCGTCACGTAAGTTACAAGAACATATTACGTAAGTTATAGGTGTGAAAACTCATCCCCATTTGATGTTTTATCTTGTCTAAAGCAGCAGTACATTCAGTACTCACGATACAAACATGTCCCATGTCAAAGTTTTCGAACAAAATTTATGCATATCACAGCATAACGGTATTTTAAGTGCACTTTTTTCGGCGGACGGATCCTTAATGTGGTCTTACCCCAAATAGATGTTTTGCATGTTACAAATCTTCACGAAGGCTAGACTGATATCAAGCTACACACATAACTAGATTAACCACAAATGGGAATGCCTGTTACCGTTTTATCTCCGTCACGTAAGTTACAAGAACATATTACGTAAGTTATAGGTGTGAAAACTCATCCCCATTTGATGTTTTATCTTGTCTAAAGCAGCAGTACATTCAGTACTCACGATACAAACATGTCCCATGTCAAAGTTTTCGAACAAAATTTATGCATATCACAGCATAACGGTATTTTAAGTGCACTTTTTTCGGCGGACGGATCCTTAATGTGGTCTTACCCCAAATAGATGTTTTGCATGTTACAAATCTTCACGAAGGCTAGACTGATATCAAGCTACACACATAACTAGATTAACCACAAATGGGAATGCATGTTACCGTTTTATCTCCGTCACGTAAGTTACAAGAACATATTACGTAAGTTATAGGTGTGAAAACTCATCCCCATTTGATGTTTTATCTTGTCTAAAGCAGCAGTACATTCAGTACTCACGATACAAACATGTCCCATGTCAAAGTTTTCGAACAAAATTTATGCATATCACAGCATAACGGTATTTTAAGTGCACTTTTTTCGGCGGACGGATCCTTAATGTGGTCTTACCCCAAATAGATGTTTTGCATGTTACAAATCTTCACGAAGGCTAGACTGATATCAAGCTACACACATAACTAGATTAACCACAAATGGGAATGCATGTTACCGTTTTATCTCCGTCACGTAAGTTACAAGAACATATTACGTAAGTTATAGGTGTGAAAACTCATCCCCATTTGATGTTTTATCTTGTCTAAAGCAGCAGTACATTCAGTACTCACGATACAAACATGTCCCATGTCAAAGTTTTCGAACAACATTTATGCATATCACAGCATAACGGTATTTTAAGTGCACTTTTTTCGGCGGACGGATCCTTAATGTGGTCTTACCCCAAATAGATGTTTTGCATGTTACAAATCTTCACGAAGGCTAGACTTATATCAAGCTACACACATAACTAGATTAACCACAAATGGGAATGCATGTTACCGTTTTATCTCCGTCACGTAAGTTACAAGAACATATTACGTAAGTTATAGGTGTGAAAACTCATCCCCATTTGATGTTTTATCTTGTCTAAAGCAGCAGTACATTCAGTACTCACGATACAAACATGTCCCATGTCAAAGTTTTCGAACAAAATTTATGCATATCACAGCATAACGGTATTTTAAGTGCACTTTTTTCGGCGGACGGATCCTTAATGTGGTCTTACCCCAAATAGATGTTTTGCATGTTACAAATCTTCACGAAGGCTAGACTGATATCAAGCTACACACATAACTAGATTAACCACAAATGGGAATGCCTGTTACCGTTTTATCTCCGTCACGTAAGTTACAAGAACATATTACGTAAGTTATAGGTGTGAAAACTCATCCCCATTTGATGTTTTATCTTGTCTAAAGCAGCAGTACATTCAGTACTCACGATACAAACATGTCCCATGTCAAAGTTTTCGAACAAAATTTATGCATATCACAGCATAACGGTATTTTAAGTGCACTTTTTTCGGCGGACGGATCCTTAATGTGGTCTTACCCCAAATAGATGTTTTGCATGTTACAAATCTTCACGAAGGCTAGACTGATATCAAGCTACACACATAACTAGATTAACCACAAATGGGAATGCCTGTTACCGTTTTATCTCCGTCACGTAAGTTACAAGAACATATTACGTAAGTTATAGGTGTGAAAACTCATCCCCATTTGATGTTTTATCTTGTCTAAAGCAGCAGTACATTCAGTACTCACGATACAAACATGTCCCATGTCAAAGTTTTCGAACAAAATTTATGCATGTCACAGCATAACGGTATTTTAAGTGCACTTTTTTCGGCGGACGGATCCTTAATGTGGTCTTACCCCAAATAGATGTTTTGCATGTTACAAATCTTCACGAAGGCTAGACTGATATCAAGCTACACACATAACTAGATTAACCACAAATGGGAATGCCTGTTACCGTTTTATCTCCGTCACGTAAGTTACAAGAACATATTACGTAAGTTATAGGTGTGAAAACTCATCCCCATTTGATGTTTTATCTTGTCTAAAGCAGCAGTACATTCAGTACTCACGATACAAACATGTCCCATGTCAAAGTTTTCGAACAAAATTTATGCATATCACAGCATAACGGTATTTTAAGTGCACTTTTTTCGGCGGACGGATCCTTAATGTGGTCTTACCCCAAATAGATGTTTTGCATGTTACAAATCTTCACGAAGGCTAGACTGATATCAAGCTACACACATAACTAGATTAACCACAAATGGGAATGCATGTTACCGTTTTATCTCCGTCACGTAAGTTACAAGAACATATTACGTAAGTTATAGGTGTGAAAACTCATCCCCATTTGATGTTTTATCTTGTCTAAAGCAGCAGTACATTCAGTACTCACGATACAAACATGTCCCATGTCAAAGTTTTCGAACAACATTTATGCATATCACAGCATAACGGTATTTTAAGTGCACTTTTTTCGGCGGACGGATCCTTAATGTGGTCTTACCCCAAATAGATGTTTTGCATGTTACAAATCTTCACGAAGGCTAGACTTATATCAAGCTACACACATAACTAGATTAACCACAAATGGGAATGCATGTTACCGTTTTATCTCCGTCACGTAAGTTACAAGAACATATTACGTAAGTTATAGGTGTGAAAACTCATCCCCATTTGATGTTTTATCTTGTCTAAAGCAGCAGTACATTCAGTACTCACGATACAAACATGTCCCATGTCAAAGTTTTCGAACAAAATTTATGCATATCACAGCATAACGGTATTTTAAGTGCACTTTTTTCGGCGGACGGATCCTTAATGTGGTCTTACCCCAAATAGATGTTTTGCATGTTACAAATCTTCACGAAGGCTAGACTGATATCAAGCTACACACATAACTAGATTAACCACAAATGGGAATGCCTGTTACCGTTTTATCTCCGTCACGTAAGTTACAAGAACATATTACGTAAGTTATAGGTGTGAAAACTCATCCCCATTTGATGTTTTATCTTGTCTAAAGCAGCAGTACATTCAGTACTCACGATACAAACATGTCCCATGTCAAAGTTTTCGAACAAAATTTATGCATATCACAGCATAACGGTATTTTAAGTGCACTTTTTTCGGCGGACGGATCCTTAATGTGGTCTTACCCCAAATAGATGTTTTGCATGTTACAAATCTTCACGAAGGCTAGACTGATATCAAGCTACACACATAACTAGATTAACCACAAATGGGAATGCCTGTTACCGTTTTATCTCCGTCACGTAAGTTACAAGAACATATTACGTAAGTTATAGGTGTGAAAACTCATCCCCATTTGATGTTTTATCTTGTCTAAAGCAGCAGTACATTCAGTACTCACGATACAAACATGTCCCATGTCAAAGTTTTCGAACAAAATTTATGCATGTCACAGCATAACGGTATTTTAAGTGCACTTTTTTCGGCGGACGGATCCTTAATGTGGTCTTACCCCAAATAGATGTTTTGCATGTTACAAATCTTCACGAAGGCTAGACTGATATCAAGCTACACACATAACTAGATTAACCACAAATGGGAATGCCTGTTACCGTTTTATCTCCGTCACGTAAGTTACAAGAACATATTACGTAAGTTATAGGTGTGAAAACTCATCCCCATTTGATGTTTTATCTTGTCTAAAGCAGCAGTACATTCAGTACTCACGATACAAACATGTCCCATGTCAAAGTTTTCGAACAAAATTTATGCATATCACAGCATAACGGTATTTTAAGTGCACTTTTTTCGGCGGACGGATCCTTAATGTGGTCTTACCCCAAATAGATGTTTTGCATGTTACAAATCTTCACGAAGGCTAGACTGATATCAAGCTACACACATAACTAGATTAACCACAAATGGGAATGCATGTTACCGTTTTATCTCCGTCACGTAAGTTACAAGAACATATTACGTAAGTTATAGGTGTGAAAACTCATCCCCATTTGATGTTTTATCTTGTCTAAAGCAGCAGTACATTCAGTACTCACGATACAAACATGTCCCATGTCAAAGTTTTCGAAAAAAAATTATGCATATCACAGCATAACGGTATTTTAAGTGCACTTTTTTCGGCGGACGGATCCTTAATGTGGTCTTACCCCAAATAGATGTTTTGCATGTTACAAATCTTCACGAAGGCTAGACTGATATCAAGCTACACACATAACTAGATTAACCACAAATGGGAATGCCTGTTACCGTTTTATCTCCGTCACGTAAGTTACAAGAACATATTACGTAAGTTATAGGTGTGAAAACTCATCCCCATTTGATGTTTTATCTTGTCTAAAGCAGCAGTACATTCAGTACTCACGATACAAACATGTCCCATGTCAAAGTTTTCGAACAAAATTTATGCATGTCACAGCATAACGGTATTTTAAGTGCCCTTTTTTCGGCGGACGGATCCTTAATGTGGTCTTACCCCAAATAGATGTTTTGCATGTTACAAATCTTCACGAAGGCTAGACTGATATCAAGCTACACACATAACTAGATTAACCACAAATGGGAAAGCCTGTTACCGTTTTATCTCCGTCACGTAAGTTACAAGAACATATTACGTAAGTTATAGGTGTGAAAACTCATCCCCATTTGATGTTTTATCTTGTCTAAAGCAGCAGTACATTCAGTACTCACGATACAAACATGTCCCATGTCAACGTTTTCGAACAAAATTTATGCATATCACAGCATAACGGTATTTTAAGTGCACTTTTTTCGGCGGACGGATCCTTAACGTGGTCTTACCCCAAATAGATGTTTTGCATGTTACAAATCTTCACGAAGGTTAGACTGATATCAAGCTACACACATAACTAGATTAACCACAAATGGGAATGCATGTTACCGTTTTATCTCCGTCACGTAAGTTACAAGAACATATTACGTAAGTTATAGGTGTGAAAACTCATCCCCATTTGATGTTTTATCTTGTCTAAAGCAGCAGTACATTCAGTACTCACGATACAAACATGTCCCATGTCAAAGTTTTCGAACAAAATTTATGCATATCACAGCATAACGGTATTTTAAGTGCACTTTTTTCGGCGGACGGATCCTTAATGTGGTCTTACCCCAAATAGATGTTTTGCATGTTACAAATCTTCACGAAGGCTAGACTGATATCAAGCTACACACATAACTAGATTAACCACAAATGGGAATGCATGTTACCGTTTTATCTCCGTCACGTAAGTTACAAGAACATATTACGTAAGTTATAGGTGTGAAAACTCATCCCCATTTGATGTTTTATCTTGTCTAAAGCAGCAGTACATTCAGTACTCACGATACAAACATGTCCCATGTCAAAGTTTTCGAACAAAATTTATGCATATCACAGCATAACGGTATTTTAAGTGCACTTTTTTCGGCGGACGGATCCTTAATGTGGTCTTACCCCAAATAGATGTTTTGCATGTTACAAATCTTCACGAAGGCTAGACTGATATCAAGCTACACACATAACTAGATTAACCACAAATGGGAATGCCTGTTACCGTTTTATCTCCGTCACGTAAGTTACAAGAACATATTACGTATGTTATAGGTGTGAAAACTCATCCCCATTTGATGTTTTATCTTGTCTAAAGCAGCAGTACATTCAGTACTCACGATACAAACATGTCCCATGTCAAAGTTTTCGAACAAAATTTATGCATGCCACAGCATAACGGTATTTTAAGTGCACTTTTTTCGGCGGACGGATCCTTAATGTGGTCTTACCCCAAATAGATGTTTTGCATGTTACAAATCTTCACGAAGGCTAGACTGATATCAAGCTACACACATAACTAGATTAACCACAAATGGGAATGCCTGTTACCGTTTTATCTCCGTCACGTAAGTTACAAGAACATATTACGTAAGTTATAGGTGTGAAAACTCATCCCCATTTGATGTTTTATCTTGTCTAAAGCAGCAGTACATTCAGTACTCACGATACAAACATGTCCCATGTCAAAGTTTTCGAACAAAATTTATGCATATCACAGCATAACGGTATTTTAAGTGCACTTTTTTCGGCGGACGGATCCTTAATGTGGTCTTACCCCAAATAGATGTTTTGCATGTTACAAATCTTCACGAAGGCTAGACTGATATCAAGCTACACACATAACTAGATTAACCACAAATGGGAATGCCTGTTACCGTTTTATCTCCGTCACGTAAGTTACAAGAACATATTACGTAAGTTATAGGTGTGAAAACTCATCCCCATTTGATGTTTTATCTTGTCTAAAGCAGCAGTACATTCAGTACTCACGATACAAACATGTCCCATGTCAAAGTTTTCGAACAAAATTTATGCATATCACAGCATAACGGTATTTTAAGTGCACTTTTTTCGGCGGACGGATCCTTAATGTGGTCTTACCCCAAATAGATGTTTTGCATGTTACAAATCTTCACGAAGGCTAGACTGATATCAAGCTACACACATAACTAGATTAACCACAAATGGGAATGCATGTTACCGTTTTATCTCCGTCACGTAAGTTACAAGAACATATTACGTAAGTTATAGGTGTGAAAACTCATCCCCATTTGATGTTTTATCTTGTCTAAAGCAGCAGTACATTCAGTACTCACGATACAAACATGTCCCATGTCAAAGTTTTCGAACAAAATTTATGCATATCACAGCATAACGGTATTTTAAGTGCACTTTTTTCGGCGGACGGATCCTTAATGTGGTCTTACCCCAAATAGATGTTTTGCATGTTACAAATCTTCACGAAGGCTAGACTGATATCAAGCTACACACATAACTAGATTAACCACAAATGGGAATGCATGTTACCGTTTTATCTCCGTCACGTAAGTTACAAGAACATATTACGTAAGTTATAGGTGTGAAAACTCATCCCCATTTGATGTTTTATCTTGTCTAAAGCAGCAGTACATTCAGTACTCACGATACAAACATGTCCCATGTCAAAGTTTTCGAACAAAATTTATGCATATCACAGCATAACGGTATTTTAAGTGCACTTTTTTCGGCGGACGGATCCTTAATGTGGTCTTACCCCAAATAGATGTTTTGCATGTTACAAATCTTCACGAAGGCTAGACTGATATCAAGCTACACACATAACTAGATTAACCACAAATGGGAATGCCTGTTACCGTTTTATCTCCGTCACGTAAGTTACAAGAACATATTACGTAAGTTATAGGTTTGAAAACTCATCCCCATTTGATGTTTTATCTTGTCTAAAGCAGCAGTACATTCAGTACTCACGATACAAACATGTCCCATGTCAAAGTTTTCGAACAAAATTTATGCATGTCACAGCATAACGGTATTTTAAGTGCACTTTTTTCGGCGGACGGATCCTTAATGTGGTGTTACCCCAAATAGATGTTTTGCATGTTACAAATCTTCACGAAGGTTAGACTGATATCAAGCTACACACATAACTAGATTAACCACAAATGGGAATGCATGTTACCGTTTTATCTCCGTCACGTAAGTTACAAGAACATATTACGTAAGTTATAGGTGTGAAAACTCATCCCCATTTGATGTTTTATCTTGTCTAAAGCAGCAGTACATTCAGTACTCACGATACAAACATGTCCCATGTCAAAGTTTTCGAACAAAATTTATGCATATCACAGCATAACGGTATTTTAAGTGCACTTTTTTCGGCGGACGGATCCTTAATGTGGTCTTACCCCAAATAGATGTTTTGCATGTTACAAATCTTCACGAAGGCTAGACTGATATCAAGCTACACACATAACTAGATTAACCACAAATGGGAATGCATGTTACCGTTTTATCTCCGTCACGTAAGTTACAAGAACATATTACGTAAGTTATAGGTGTGAAAACTCATCCCCATTTGATGTTTTATCTTGTCTAAAGCAGCAGTACATTCAGTACTCACGATACAAACATGTCCCATGTCAAAGTTTTCGAACAAAATTTATGCATATCACAGCATAACGGTATTTTAAGTGCACTTTTTTCGGCGGACGGATCCTTAATGTGGTCTTACCCCAAATAGATGTTTTGCATGTTACAAATCTTCACGAAGGCTAGACTGATATCAAGCTACACACATAACTAGATTAACCACAAATGGGAATGCCTGTTACCGTTTTATCTCCGTCACGTAAGTTACAAGAACATATTACGTAAGTTATAGGTGTGAAAACTCATCCCCATTTGATGTTTTATCTTGTCTAAAGCAGCAGTACATTCAGTACTCACGATACAAACATGTCCCATGTCAAAGTTTTCGAACAAAATTTATGCATGTCACAGCATAACGATATTTTAAGTGCACTTTTTTCGGCGGACGGATCCTTAATGTGGTCTTACCCCAAATATATGTTTTGCATGTTACAAATCTTCACGAAGGCTAGACTGATATCAAGCTACACACATAACTAGATTAACCACAAATGGGAATGCCTGTTACCGTTTTATCTCCGTCACGTAAGTTACAAGAACATATTACGTAAGTTATAGGTGTGAAAACTCATCCCCATTTGATGTTTTATCTTGTCTAAAGCAGCAGTACATTCAGTACTCACGATACAAACATGTCCCATGTCAAAGTTTTCGAACAAAATTTATGCATATCACAGCATAACGGTATTTTAAGTGCACTTTTTTCGGCGGACGGATCCTTAATGTGGTCTTACCCCAAATAGATGTTTTGCATGTTACAAATCTTCACGAAGGCTAGACTGATATCAAGCTACACACATAACTAGATTAACCACAAATGGGAATGCATGTTACCGTTTTATCTCCGTCACGTAAGTTACAAGAACATATTACGTAAGTTATAGGTGTGAAAACTCATCCCCATTTGATGTTTTATCTTGTCTAAAGCAGCAGTACATTCAGTACTCACGATACAAACATGTCCCATGTCAAAGTTTTCGAACAAAATTTATGCATATCACAGCATAACGGTATTTTAAGTGCACTTTTTTCGGCGGACGGATCCTTAATGTGGTCTTACCCCAAATAGATGTTTTGCATGTTACAAATCTTCACGAAGGTTAGACTGATATCACGCTACACACATAACTAGATTAACCACAAATGGGAATGCATGTTACCGTTTTATCTCCGTCACGTAAGTTACAAGAACATATTACGTAAGTTATAGGTGTGAAAACTCATCCCCATTTGATGTTTTATCTTGTCTAAAGCAGCAGTACATTCAGTACTCACGATACAAACATGTCCCATGTCAAAGTTTTCGAACAAAATTTATGCATATCACAGCATAACGGTATTTTAAGTGCACTTTTTTCGGCGGACGGATCCTTAATGTGGTCTTACCCCAAATAGATGTTTTGCATGTTACAAATCTTCACGAAGGCTAGACTGATATCAAGCTACACACATAACTAGATTAACCACAAATGGGAATGCATGTTACCGTTTTATCTCCGTCACGTAAGTTACAAGAACATATTACGTAAGTTATAGGTGTGAAAACTCATCCCCATTTGATGTTTTATCTTGTCTAAAGCAGCAGTACATTCAGTACTCACGATACAAACATGTCCCATGTCAAAGTTTACGAACAAAATTTATGCATATCACAGCATAACGGTATTTTAAGTGCACTTTTTTCGGCGGACGGATCCTTAATGTGGTCTTACCCCAAATAGATGTTTTGCATGTTACAAATCTTCACGAAGGCTAGACTGATATCAAGCTACACACATAACTAGATTAACCACAAATGGGAATGCATGTTACCGTTTTATCTCCGTCACGTAAGTTACAAGAACATATTACGTAAGTTATAGGTGTGAAAACTCATCCCCATTTGATGTTTTATCTTGTCTAAAGCAGCAGTACATTCAGTACTCACGATACAAACATGTCCCATGTCAAAGTTTTCGAACAAAATTTATGCATATCACAGCATAACGGTATTTTAAGTGCACTTTTTTCGGCGGACGGATCCTTAATGTGGTCTTACCCCAAATAGATGTTTTGCATGTTACAAATCTTCACGAAGGTTAGACTGATATCAAGCTACACACATAACTAGATTAACCACAAATGGGAATGCATGTTACCGTTTTATCTCCGTCACGTAAGTTACAAGAACATATTACGTAAGTTATAGGTGTGAAAACTCATCCCCATTTGATGTTTTATCTTGTCTAAAGCAGCAGTACATTCAGTACTCACGATACAAACATGTCCCATGTCAAAGTTTTCGAACAAAATTTATGCATATCACAGCATAACGGTATTTTAAGTGCACTTTTTTCGGCGGACGGATCCTTAATGTGGTCTTACCCCAAATAGATGTTTTGCATGTTACAAATCTTCACGAAGGCTAGACTGATATCAAGCTACACACATAACTAGATTAACCACAAATGGGAATGCATGTTACCGTTTTATCTCCGTCACGTAAGTTACAAGAACATATTACGTAAGTTATAGGTGTGAAAACTCATCCCCATTTGATGTTTTATCTTGTCTAAAGCAGCAGTACATTCAGTACTCACGATACAAACATGTCCCATGTCAAAGTTTTCGAACAAAATTTATGCATATCACAGCATAACGGTATTTTAAGTGCACTTTTTTCGGCGGACGGATCCTTAATGTGGTCTTACCCCAAATAGATGTTTTGCATGTTACAAATCTTCACGAAGGCTAGACTGATATCAAGCTACACACATAACTAGATTAACCACAAATGGGAATGCATGTTACCGTTTTATCTCCGTCACGTACGTTACAAGAACATATTACGTAAGTTATAGGTGTGAAAACTCATCCCCATTTGATGTTTTATCTTGTCTAAAGCAGCAGTACATTCAGTACTCACGATACAAACATGTCCCATGTCAAAGTTTTCGAACAAAATTTATGCATATCACAGCATAACGGTATTTTAAGTGCACTTTTTTCGGCGGACGGATCCTTAATGTGGTCTTACCCCAAATAGATGTTTTGCATGTTACAAATCTTCACGAAGGCTAGACTGATATCAAGCTACACACATAACTAGATTAACCACAAATGGGAATGCATGTTACCGTTTTATCTCCGTCACGTAAGTTACAAGAACATATTACGTAAGTTATAGGTGTGAAAACTCATCCCCATTTGATGTTTTATCTTGTCTAAAGCAGCAGTACATTCAGTACTCACGATACAAACATGTCCCATGTCAAAGTTTTCGAACAAAATTTATGCATATCACAGCATAACGGTATTTTAAGTGCACTTTTTTCGGCGGACGGATCCTTAATGTGGTCTTACCCCAAATAGATGTTTTGCATGTTACAAATCTTCACGAAGGCTAGACTGATATCAAGCTACACACATAACTAGATTAACCACAAATGGGAATGCATGTTACCGTTTTATCTCCGTCACGTAAGTTACAAGAACATATTACGTAAGTTATAGGTGTGAAAACTCATCCCCATTTGATGTTTTATCTTGTCTAAAGCAGCAGTACATTCAGTACTCACGATACAAACATGTCCCATGTCAAAGTTTTCGAACACAATTTATGCATATCACAGCATAACGGTATTTTAAGTGCACTTTTTTCGGCGGACGGATCCTTAATGTGGTCTTACCCCAAATAGATGTTTTGCATGTTACAAATCTTCACGAAGGCTAGACTGATATCAAGCTACACACATAACTAGATTAACCACAAATGGGAATGCATGTTACCGTTTTATCTCCGTCACGTAAGTTACAAGAACATATTACGTAAGTTATAGGTGTGAAAACTCATCCCCATTTGATGTTTTATCTTGTCTAAAGCAGCAGTACATTCAGTACTCACGATACAAACATGTCCCATGTCAAAGTTTTCGAACAAAATTTATGCATATCACAGCATAACGGTATTTTAAGTGCACTTTTTTCGGCGGACGGATCCTTAATGTGGTCTTACCCCAAATAGATGTTTTGCATGTTACAAATCTTCACGAAGGCTAGACTGATATCAAGCTACACACATAACTAGATTAACCACAAATGGGAATGCATGTTACCGTTTTATCTCCGTCACGTAAGTTACAAGAACATATTACGTAAGTTATAGGTGTGAAAACTCATCCCCATTTGATGTTTTATCTTGTCTAAAGCAGCAGTACATTCAGTACTCACGATACAAACATGTCCCATGTCAAAGTTTTCGAACAAAATTTATGCATATCACAGCATAACGGTATTTTAAGTGCACTTTTTTCGGCGGACGGATCCTTAATGTGGTGTTACCCCAAATAGATGTTTTGCATGTTACAAATCTTCACGAAGGCTAGACTGATATCAAGCTACACACATAACTAGATTAACCACAAATGGGAATGCATGTTACCGTTTTATCTCCGTCACGTAAGTTACAAGAACATATTACGTAAGTTATAGGTGTGAAAACTCATCCCCATTTGATGTTTTATCTTGTCTAAAGCAGCAGTACATTCAGTACTCACGATACAAACATGTCCCATGTCAAAGTTTTCGAACAAAATTTATGCATATCACAGCATAACGGTATTTTAAGTGCACTTTTTTCGGCGGACGGATCCTTAATGTGGTCTTACCCCAAATAGATGTTTTGCATGTTACAAATCTTCACGAAGGCTAGACTGATATCAAGCTACACACATAACTAGATTAACCACAAATGGGAATGCATGTTACCGTTTTATCTCCGTCACGTAAGTTACAAGAACATATTACGTAAGTTATAGGTGTGAAAACTCATCCCCATTTGATGTTTTATCTTGTCTAAAGCAGCAGTACATTCAGTACTCACGATACAAACATGTCCCATGTCAAAGTTTTCGAACAACATTTATGCATATCACAGCATAACGGTATTTTAAGTGCACTTTTTTCGGCGGACGGATCCTTAATGTGGTCTTACCCCAAATAGATGTTTTGCATGTTACAAATCTTCACGAAGGCTAGACTGATATCAAGCTACACACATAACTAGATTAACCACAAATGGGAATGCATGTTACCGTTTTATCTCCGTCACGTACGTTACAAGAACATATTACGTAAGTTATAGGTGTGAAAACTCATCCCCATTTGATGTTTTATCTTGTCTAAAGCAGCAGTACATTCAGTACTCACGATACAAACATGTCCCATGTCAAAGTTTTCGAACAAAATTTATGCATATCACAGCATAACGGTATTTTAAGTGCACTTTTTTCGGCGGACGGATCCTTAATGTGGTCTTACCCCAAATAGATGTTTTGCATGTTACAAATCTTCACGAAGGCTAGACTGATATCAAGCTACACACATAACTAGATTAACCACAAATGGGAATGCATGTTACCGTTTTATCTCCGTCACGTAAGTTACAAGAACATATTACGTAAGTTATAGGTGTGAAAACTCATCCCCATTTGATGTTTTATCTTGTCTAAAGCAGCAGTACATTCAGTACTCACGATACAAACATGTCCCATGTCAAAGTTTTCGAACAAAATTTATGCATATCACAGCATAACGGTATTTTAAGTGCACTTTTTTCGGCGGACGGATCCTTAATGTGGTCTTACCCCAAATAGATGTTTTGCATGTTACAAATCTTCACGAAGGCTAGACTGATATCAAGCTACACACATAACTAGATTAACCACAAATGGGAATGCATGTTACCGTTTTATCTCCGTCACGTAAGTTACAAGAACATATTACGTAAGTTATAGGTGTGAAAACTCATCCCCATTTGATGTTTTATCTTGTCTAAAGCAGCAGTACATTCAGTACTCACGATACAAACATGTCCCATGTCAAAGTTTTCGAACAAAATTTATGCATATCACAGCATAACGGTATTTTAAGTGCACTTTTTTCGGCGGACGGATCCTTAATGTGGTCTTACCCCAAATAGATGTTTTGCATGTTACAAATCTTCACGAAGGCTAGACTGATATCAAGCTACACACATAACTAGATTAACCACAAATGGGAATGCATGTTACCGTTTTATCTCCGTCACGTAAGTTACAAGAACATATTACGTAAGTTATAGGTGTGAAAACTCATCCCCATTTGATGTTTTATCTTGTCTAAAGCAGCAGTACATTCAGTACTCACGATACAAACATGTCCCATGTCAAAGTTTTCGAACAAAATTTATGCATATCACAGCATAACGGTATTTTAAGTGCACTTTTTTCGGCGGACGGATCCTTAATGTGGTCTTACTCCAAATAGATGTTTTGCATGTTACAAATCTTCACGAAGGCTAGACTGATATCAAGCTACACACATAACTAGATTAACCACAAATGGGAATGCATGTTACCGTTTTATCTCCGTCACGTAAGTTACAAGAACATATTACGTAAGTTATAGGTGTGAAAACTCATCCCCATTTGATGTTTTATCTTGTCTAAAGCAGCAGTACATTCAGTACTCACGATACAAACATGTCCCATGTCAAAGTTTTCGAACAAAATTTATGCATATCACAGCATAACGGTATTTTAAGTGCACTCTTTTCGGCGGACGGATCCTTAATGTGGTCTTACCCCAAATAGATGTTTTGCATGTTACAAATCTTCACGAAGGCTAGACTGATATCAAGCTACACACATAACTAGATTAACCACAAATGGGAATGCATGTTACCGTTTTATCTCCGTCACGTAAGTTACAAGAACATATTACGTAAGTTATAGGTGTGAAAACTCATCCCCATTTGATGTTTTATCTTGTCTAAAGCAGCAGTACATTCAGTACTCACGATACAAACATGTCCCATGTCAAAGTTTTCGAACAAAATTTATGCATATCACAGCATAACGGTATTTTAAGTGCACTTTTTTCGGCGGACGGATCCTTAATGTGGTCTTACCCCAAATAGATGTTTTGCATGTTACAAATCTTCACGAAGGCTAGACTGATATCAAGCTACACACATAACTAGATTAACCACAAATGGGAATGCATGTTACCGTTTTATCTCCGTCACGTAAGTTACAAGAACATATTACGTAAGTTATAGGTGTGAAAACTCATCCCCATTTGATGTTTTATCTTGTCTAAAGCAGCAGTACATTCAGTACTCACGATACAAACATGTCCCATGTCAAAGTTTTCGAACACAATTTATGCATATCACAGCATAACGGTATTTTAAGTGCACTTTTTTCGGCGGACGGATCCTTAATGTGGTCTTACCCCAAATAGATGTTTTGCATGTTACAAATCTTCACGAAGGCTAGACTGATATCAAGCTACACACATAACTAGATTAACCACAAATGGGAATGCATGTTACCGTTTTATCTCCGTCACGTACGTTACAAGAACATATTACGTAAGTTATAGGTGTGAAAACTCATCCCCATTTGATGTTTTATCTTGTCTAAAGCAGCAGTACATTCAGTACTCACGATACAAACATGTCCCATGTCAAAGTTTTCGAACAAAATTTATGCATATCACAGCATAACGGTATTTTAAGTGCACTTTTTTCGGCGGACGGATCCTTAATGTGGTCTTACCCCAAATAGATGTTTTGCATGTTACAAATCTTCACGAAGGCTAGACTGATATCAAGCTACACACATAACTAGATTAACCACAAATGGGAATGCATGTTACCGTTTTATCTCCGTCACGTAAGTTACAAGAACATATTACGTAAGTTATAGGTGTGAAAACTCATCCCCATTTGATGTTTTATCTTGTCTAAAGCAGCAGTACATTCAGTACTCACGATACAAACATGTCCCATGTCAAAGTTTTCGAACAAAATTTATGCATATCACAGCATAACGGTATTTTAAGTGCACTTTTTTCGGCGGACGGATCCTTAATGTGGTCTTACCCCAAATAGATGTTTTGCATGTTACAAATCTTCACGAAGGCTAGACTGATATCAAGCTACACACATAACTAGATTAACCACAAATGGGAATGCATGTTACCGTTTTATCTCCGTCACGTAAGTTACAAGAACATATTACGTAAGTTATAGGTGTGAAAACTCATCCCCATTTGATGTTTTATCTTGTCTAAAGCAGCAGTACATTCAGTACTCACGATACAAACATGTCCCATGTCAAAGTTTTCGAACAACATTTATGCATATCACAGCATAACGGTATTTTAAGTGCACTTTTTTCGGCGGACGGATCCTTAATGTGGTCTTACCCCAAATAGATGTTTTGCATGTTACAAATCTTCACGAAGGCTAGACTGATATCAAGCTACACACATAACTAGATTAACCACAAATGGGAATGCATGTTACCGTTTTATCTCCGTCACGTACGTTACAAGAACATATTACGTAAGTTATAGGTGTGAAAACTCATCCCCATTTGATGTTTTATCTTGTCTAAAGCAGCAGTACATTCAGTACTCACGATACAAACATGTCCCATGTCAAAGTTTTCGAACAAAATTTATGCATATCACAGCATAACGGTATTTTAAGTGCACTTTTTTCGGCGGACGGATCCTTAATGTGGTCTTACCCCAAATAGATGTTTTGCATGTTACAAATCTTCACGAAGGCTAGACTGATATCAAGCTACACACATAACTAGATTAACCACAAATGGGAATGCATGTTACCGTTTTATCTCCGTCACGTAAGTTACAAGAACATATTACGTAAGTTATAGGTGTGAAAACTCATCCCCATTTGATGTTTTATCTTGTCTAAAGCAGCAGTACATTCAGTACTCACGATACAAACATGTCCCATGTCAAAGTTTTCGAACAAAATTTATGCATATCACAGCATAACGGTATTTTAAGTGCACTTTTTTCGGCGGACGGATCCTTAATGTGGTCTTACCCCAAATAGATGTTTTGCATGTTACAAATCTTCACGAAGGCTAGACTGATATCAAGCTACACACATAACTAGATTAACCACAAATGGGAATGCATGTTACCGTTTTATCTCCGTCACGTAAGTTACAAGAACATATTACGTAAGTTATAGGTGTGAAAACTCATCCCCATTTGATGTTTTATCTTGTCTAAAGCAGCAGTACATTCAGTACTCACGATACAAACATGTCCCATGTCAAAGTTTTCGAACACAATTTATGCATATCACAGCATAACGGTATTTTAAGTGCACTTTTTTCGGCGGACGGATCCTTAATGTGGTCTTACCCCAAATAGATGTTTTGCATGTTACAAATCTTCACGAAGGCTAGACTGATATCAAGCTACACACATAACTAGATTAACCACAAATGGGAATGCATGTTACCGTTTTATCTCCGTCACGTACGTTACAAGAACATATTACGTAAGTTATAGGTGTGAAAACTCATCCCCATTTGATGTTTTATCTTGTCTAAAGCAGCAGTACATTCAGTACTCACGATACAAACATGTCCCATGTCAAAGTTTTCGAACAAAATTTATGCATATCACAGCATAACGGTATTTTAAGTGCACTTTTTTCGGCGGACGGATCCTTAATGTGGTCTTACCCCAAATATATGTTTTGCATGTTACAAATCTTCACGAAGGCTAGACTGATATCAAGCTACACACATAACTAGATTAACCACAAATGGGAATGCATGTTACCGTTTTATCTCCGTCACGTAAGTTACAAGAACATATTACGTAAGTTATAGGTGTGAAAACTCATCCCCATTTGATGTTTTATCTTGTCTAAAGCAGCAGTACATTCAGTACTCACGATACAAACATGTCCCATGTCAAAGTTTTCGAACAAAATTTATGCATATCACAGCATAACGGTATTTTAAGTGCACTTTTTTCGGCGGACGGATCCTTAATGTGGTCTTACCCCAAATAGATGTTTTGCATGTTACAAATCTTCACGAAGGCTAGACTGATATCAAGCTACACACATAACTAGATTAACCACAAATGGGAATGCATGTTACCGTTTTATCTCCGTCACGTAAGTTACAAGAACATATTACGTAAGTTATAGGTGTGAAAACTCATCCCCATTTGATGTTTTATCTTGTCTAAAGCAGCAGTACATTCAGTACTCACGATACAAACATGTCCCATGTCAAAGTTTTCGAACAACATTTATGCATATCACAGCATAACGGTATTTTAAGTGCACTTTTTTCGGCGGACGGATCCTTAATGTGGTCTTACCCCAAATAGATGTTTTGCATGTTACAAATCTTCACGAAGGCTAGACTGATATCAAGCTACACACATAACTAGATTAACCACAAATGGGAATGCATGTTACCGTTTTATCTCCGTCACGTACGTTACAAGAACATATTACGTAAGTTATAGGTGTGAAAACTCATCCCCATTTGATGTTTTATCTTGTCTAAAGCAGCAGTACATTCAGTACTCACGATACAAACATGTCCCATGTCAAAGTTTTCGAACAAAATTTATGCATATCACAGCATAACGGTATTTTAAGTGCACTTTTTTCGGCGGACGGATCCTTAATGTGGTCTTACCCCAAATAGATGTTTTGCATGTTACAAATCTTCACGAAGGCTAGACTGATATCAAGCTACACACATAACTAGATTAACCACAAATGGGAATGCATGTTACCGTTTTATCTCCGTCACGTAAGTTACAAGAACATATTACGTAAGTTATAGGTGTGAAAACTCATCCCCATTTGATGTTTTATCTTGTCTAAAGCAGCAGTACATTCAGTACTCACGATACAAACATGTCCCATGTCAAAGTTTTCGAACAAAATTTATGCATATCACAGCATAACGGTATTTTAAGTGCACTTTTTTCGGCGGACGGATCCTTAATGTGGTCTTACCTCAAATAGATGTTTTGCATGTTACAAATCTTCACGAAGGCTAGACTGATATCAAGCTACACACATAACTAGATTAACCACAAATGGGAATGCATGTTACCGTTTTATCTCCGTCACGTAAGTTACAAGAACATATTACGTAAGTTATAGGTGTGAAAACTCATCCCCATTTGATGTTTTATCTTGTCTAAAGCAGCAGTACATTCAGTACTCACGATACAAACATGTCCCATGTCAAAGTTTTCGAACAAAATTTATGCATATCACAGCATAACGGTATTTTAAGTGCACTTTTTTCGGCGGACGGATCCTTAATGTGGTCTTACCCCAAATAGATGTTTTGCATGTTACAAATCTTCACGAAGGCTAGACTGATATCAAGCTACACACATAACTAGATTAACCACAAATGGGAATGCATGTTACCGTTTTATCTCCGTCACGTAAGTTACAAGAACATATTACGTAAGTTATAGGTGTGAAAACTCATCCCCATTTGATGTTTTATCTTGTCTAAAGCAGCAGTACATTCAGTACTCACGATACAAACATGTCCCATGTCAAAGTTTTCGAACACAATTTATGCATATCACAGCATAACGGTATTTTAAGTGCACTTTTATCGGCGGACGGATCCTTAATGTGGTCTTACCCCAAATAGATGTTTTGCATGTTACAAATCTTCACGAAGGCTAGACTGATATCAAGCTACACACATAACTAGATTAACCACAAATGGGAATGCATGTTACCGTTTTATCTCCGTCACGTAAGTTACAAGAACATATTACGTAAGTTATAGGTGTGAAAACTCATCCCCATTTGATGTTTTATCTTGTCTAAAGCAGCAGTACATTCAGTACTCACGATACAAACATGTCCCATGTCAAAGTTTTCGAACAAAATTTATGCATATCACAGCATAACGGTATTTTAAGTGCACTTTTTTCGGCGGACGGATCCTTAATGTGGTCTTACCCCAAATAGATGTTTTGCATGTTACAAATCTTCACGAAGGCTAGACTGATATCAAGCTACACACATAACTAGATTAACCACAAATGGGAATGCATGTTACCGTTTTATCTCCGTCACGTAAGTTACAAGAACATATTACGTAAGTTATAGGTGTGAAAACTCATCCCCATTTGATGTTTTATCTTGTCTAAAGCAGCAGTACATTCAGTACTCACGATACAAACATGTCCCATGTCAAAGTTTTCGAACAAAATTTATGCATATCACAGCATAACGGTATTTTAAGTGCACTTTTTTCGGCGGACGGATCCTTAATGTGGTCTTACCCCAAATAGATGTTTTGCATGTTACAAATCTTCACGAAGGCTAGACTGATATCAAGCTACACACATAACTAGATTAACCACAAATGGGAATGCATGTTACCGTTTTATCTCCGTCACGTAAGTTACAAGAACATATTACGTAAGTTATAGGTGTGAAAACTCATCCCCATTTGATGTTTTATCTTGTCTAAAGCAGCAGTACATTCAGTACTCACGATACAAACATGTCCCATGTCAAAGTTTTCGAACAACATTTATGCATATCACAGCATAACGGTATTTTAAGTGCACTTTTTTCGGCGGACGGATCCTTAATGTGGTCTTACCCCAAATAGATGTTTTGCATGTTACAAATCTTCACGAAGGCTAGACTGATATCAAGCTACACACATAACTAGATTAACCACAAATGGGAATGCATGTTACCGTTTTATCTCCGTCACGTAAGTTACAAGAACATATTACGTAAGTTATAGGTGTGAAAACTCATCCCCATTTGATGTTTTATCTTGTCTAAAGCAGCAGTACATTCAGTACTCACGATACAAACATGTCCCATGTCAAAGTTTTCGAACAACATTTATGCATATCACAGCATAACGGTATTTTAAGTGCACTTTTTTCGGCGGACGGATCCTTAATGTGGTCTTACCCCAAATAGATGTTTTGCATGTTACAAATCTTCACGAAGGCTAGACTGATATCAAGCTACACACATAACTAGATTAACCACAAATGGGAATGCATGTTACCGTTTTATCTCCGTCACGTACGTTACAAGAACATATTACGTAAGTTATAGGTGTGAAAACTCATCCCCATTTGATGTTTTATCTTGTCTAAAGCAGCAGTACATTCAGTACTCACGATACAAACATGTCCCATGTCAAAGTTTTCGAACAAAATTTATGCATATCACAGCATAACGGTATTTTAAGTGCACTTTTTTCGGCGGACGGATCCTTAATGTGGTCTTACCCCAAATAGATGTTTTGCATGTTACAAATCTTCACGAAGGCTAGACTGATATCAAGCTACACACATAACTAGATTAACCACAAATGGGAATGCATGTTACCGTTTTATCTCCGTCACGTAAGTTACAAGAACATATTACGTAAGTTATAGGTGTGAAAACTCATCCCCATTTGATGTTTTATCTTGTCTAAAGCAGCAGTACATTCAGTACTCACGATACAAACATGTCCCATGTCAAAGTTTTCGAACAAAATTTATGCATATCACAGCATAACGGTATTTTAAGTGCACTTTTTTCGGCGGACGGATCCTTAATGTGGTCTTACCCCAAATAGATGTTTTGCATGTTACAAATCTTCACGAAGGCTAGACTGATATCAAGCTACACACATAACTAGATTAACCACAAATGGGAATGCATGTTACCGTTTTATCTCCGTCACGTAAGTTACAAGAACATATTACGTAAGTTATAGGTGTGAAAACTCATCCCCATTTGATGTTTTATCTTGTCTAAAGCAGCAGTACATTCAGTACTCACGATACAAACATGTCCCATGTCAAAGTTTTCGAACAAAATTTATGCATATCACAGCATAACGGTATTTTAAGTGCACTTTTTTCGGCGGACGGATCCTTAATGTGGTCTTACCCCAAATATATGTTTTGCATGTTACAAATCTTCACGAAGGCTAGACTGATATCAAGCTACACACATAACTAGATTAACCACAAATGGGAATGCATGTTACCGTTTTATCTCCGTCACGTAAGTTACAAGAACATATTACGTAAGTTATAGGTGTGAAAACTCATCCCCATTTGATGTTTTATCTTGTCTAAAGCAGCAGTACATTCAGTACTCACGATACAAACATGTCCCATGTCAAAGTTTTCGAACAAAATTTATGCATATCACAGCATAACGGTATTTTAAGTGCACTTTTTTCGGCGGACGGATCCTTAATGTGGTCTTACCCCAAATAGATGTTTTGCATGTTACAAATCTTCACGAAGGCTAGACTGATATCAAGCTACACACATAACTAGATTAACCACAAATGGGAATGCATGTTACCGTTTTATCTCCGTCACGTACGTTACAAGAACATATTACGTAAGTTATAGGTGTGAAAACTCATCCCCATTTGATGTTTTATCTTGTCTAAAGCAGCAGTACATTCAGTACTCACGATACAAACATGTCCCATGTCAAAGTTTTCGAACAAAATTTATGCATATCACAGCATAACGGTATTTTAAGTGCACTTTTTTCGGCGGACGGATCCTTAATGTGGTCTTACCCCAAATAGATGTTTTGCATGTTACAAATCTTCACGAAGGCTAGACTGATATCAAGCTACACACATAACTAGATTAACCACAAATGGGAATGCATGTTACCGTTTTATCTCCGTCACGTAAGTTACAAGAACATATTACGTAAGTTATAGGTGTGAAAACTCATCCCCATTTGATGTTTTATCTTGTCTAAAGCAGCAGTACATTCAGTACTCACGATACAAACATGTCCCATGTCAAAGTGTTCGAACAAAATTTATGCATATCACAGCATAACGGTATTTTAAGTGCACTTTTTTCGGCGGACGGATCCTTAATGTGGTCTTACCCCAAATATATGTTTTGCATGTTACAAATCTTCACGAAGGCTAGACTGATATCAAGCTACACACATAACTAGATTAACCACAAATGGGAATGCATGTTACCGTTTTATCTCCGTCACGTAAGTTACAAGAACATATTACGTAAGTTATAGGTGTGAAAACTCATCCCCATTTGATGTTTTATCTTGTCTAAAGCAGCAGTACATTCAGTACTCACGATACAAACATGTCCCATGTCAAAGTTTTCGAACAAAATTTATGCATATCACAGCATAACGGTATTTTAAGTGCACTTTTTTCGGCGGACGGATCCTTAATGTGGTCTTACCCCAAATAGATGTTTTGCATGTTACAAATCTTCACGAAGGCTAGACTGATATCAAGCTACACACATAACTAGATTAACCACAAATGGGAATGCATGTTACCGTTTTATCTCCGTCACGTAAGTTACAAGAACATATTACGTAAGTTATAGGTGTGAAAACTCATCCCCATTTGATGTTTTATCTTGTCTAAAGCAGCAGTACATTCAGTACTCACGATACAAACATGTCCCATGTCAAAGTTTTCGAACAAAATTTATGCATATCACAGCATAACGGTATTTTAAGTGCACTTTTTTCGGCGGACGGATCCTTAATGTGGTCTTACCCCAAATAGATGTTTTGCATGTTACAAATCTTCACGAAGGCTAGACTGATATCAAGCTACACACATAACTAGATTAACCACAAATGGGAATGCATGTTACCGTTTTATCTCCGTCACGTAAGTTACAAGAACATATTACGTAAGTTATAGGTGTGAAAACTCATCCCCATTTGATGTTTTATCTTGTCTAAAGCAGCAGTACATTCAGTACTCACGATACAAACATGTCCCATGTCAAAGTTTTCGAACAAAATTTATGCATATCACAGCATAACGGTATTTTAAGTGCACTTTTTTCGGCGGACGGATCCTTAATGTGGTCTTACTCCAAATAGATGTTTTGCATGTTACAAATCTTCACGAAGGCTAGACTGATATCAAGCTACACACATAACTAGATTAACCACAAATGGGAATGCATGTTACCGTTTTATCTCCGTCACGTAAGTTACAAGAACATATTACGTAAGTTATAGGTGTGAAAACTCATCCCCATTTGATGTTTTATCTTGTCTAAAGCAGCAGTACATTCAGTACTCACGATACAAACATGTCCCATGTCAAAGTTTTCGAACAAAATTTATGCATATCACAGCATAACGGTATTTTAAGTGCACTTTTTTCGGCGGACGGATCCTTAATGTGGTCTTACCCCAAATAGATGTTTTGCATGTTACAAATCTTCACGAAGGCTAGACTGATATCAAGCTACACACATAACTAGATTAACCACAAATGGGAATGCATGTTACCGTTTTATCTCCGTCACGTAAGTTACAAGAACATATTACGTAAGTTATAGGTGTGAAAACTCATCCCCATTTGATGTTTTATCTTGTCTAAAGCAGCAGTACATTCAGTACTCACGATACAAACATGTCCCATGTCAAAGTTTTCGAACAAAATTTATGCATATCACAGCATAACGGTATTTTAAGTGCACTTTTTTCGGTGGACGGATCCTTAATGTGGTCTTACCCCAAATAGATGTTTTGCATGTTACAAATCTTCACGAAGGCTAGACTGATATCAAGCTACACACATAACTAGATTAACCACAAATGGGAATGCATGTTACCGTTTTATCTCCGTCACGTAAGTTACAAGAACATATTACGTAAGTTATAGGTGTGAAAACTCATCCCCATTTGATGTTTTATCTTGTCTAAAGCAGCAGTACATTCAGTACTCACGATACAAACATGTCCCATGTCAAAGTTTTCGAACACAATTTATGCATATCACAGCATAACGGTATTTTAAGTGCACTTTTTTCGGCGGACGGATCCTTAATGTGGTCTTACCCCAAATAGATGTTTTGCATGTTACAAATCTTCACGAAGGCTAGACTGATATCAAGCTACACACATAACTAGATTAACCACAAATGGGAATGCATGTTACCGTTTTATCTCCGTCACGTAAGTTACAAGAACATATTACGTAAGTTATAGGTGTGAAAACTCATCCCCATTTGATGTTTTATCTTGTCTAAAGCAGCAGTACATTCAGTACTCACGATACAAACATGTCCCATGTCAAAGTTTTCGAACAAAATTTATGCATATCACAGCATAACGGTATTTTAAGTGCACTTTTTTCGGCGGACGGATCCTTAATGTGGTCTTACCCCAAATAGATGTTTTGCATGTTACAAATCTTCACGAAGGCTAGACTGATATCAAGCTACACACATAACTAGATTAACCACAAATGGGAATGCATGTTACCGTTTTATCTCCGTCACGTAAGTTACAAGAACATATTACGTAAGTTATAGGTGTGAAAACTCATCCCCATTTGATGTTTTATCTTGTCTAAAGCAGCAGTACATTCAGTACTCACGATACAAACATGTCCCATGTCAAAGTTTTCGAACAAAATTTATGCATATCACAGCATAACGGTATTTTAAGTGCACTTTTTTCGGCGGACGGATCCTTAATGTGGTCTTACCCCAAATAGATGTTTTGCATGTTACAAATCTTCACGAAGGCTAGACTGATATCAAGCTACACACATAACTAGATTAACCACAAATGGGAATGCATGTTACCGTTTTATCTCCGTCACGTAAGTTACAAGAACATATTACGTAAGTTATAGGTGTGAAAACTCATCCCCATTTGATGTTTTATCTTGTCTAAAGCAGCAGTACATTCAGTACTCACGATACAAACATGTCCCATGTCAAAGTTTTCGAACAAAATTTATGCATATCACAGCATAACGGTATTTTAAGTGCACTTTTTTCGGCGGACGGATCCTTAATGTGGTCTTACCCCAAATAGATGTTTTGCATGTTACAAATCTTCACGAAGGCTAGACTGATATCAAGCTACACACATAACTAGATTAACCACAAATGGGAATGCATGTTACCGTTTTATCTCCGTCACGTAAGTTACAAGAACATATTACGTAAGTTATAGGTGTGAAAACTCATCCCCATTTGATGTTTTATCTTGTCTAAAGCAGCAGTACATTCAGTACTCACGATACAAACATGTCCCATGTCAAAGTTTTCGAACAAAATTTATGCATATCACAGCATAACGGTATTTTAAGTGCACTTTTTTCGGCGGACGGATCCTTAATGTGGTCTTACCCCAAATAGATGTTTTGCATGTTACAAATCTTCACGAAGGCTAGACTGATATCAAGCTACACACATAACTAGATTAACCACAAATGGGAATGCATGTTACCGTTTTATCTCCGTCACGTAAGTTACAAGAACATATTACGTAAGTTATAGGTGTGAAAACTCATCCCCATTTGATGTTTTATCTTGTCTAAAGCAGCAGTACATTCAGTACTCACGATACAAACATGTCCCATGTCAAAGTTTTCGAACAAAATTTATGCATATCACAGCATAACGGTATTTTAAGTGCACTTTTTTCGGCGGACGGATCCTTAATGTGGTCTTACCCCAAATAGATGTTTTGCATGTTACAAATCTTCACGAAGGCTAGACTGATATCAAGCTACACACATAACTAGATTAACCACAAATGGGAATGCATGTTACCGTTTTATCTCCGTCACGTAAGTTACAAGAACATATTACGTAAGTTATAGGTGTGAAAACTCATCCCCATTTGATGTTTTATCTTGTCTAAAGCAGCAGTACATTCAGTACTCACGATACAAACATGTCCCATGTCAAAGTTTTCGAACAAAATTTATGCATATCACAGCATAACGGTATTTTAAGTGCACTTTTTTCGGCGGACGGATCCTTAATGTGGTCTTACCCCAAATAGATGTTTTGCATGTTACAAATCTTCACGAAGGCTAGACTGATATCAAGCTACACACATAACTAGATTAACCACAAATGGGAATGCATGTTACCGTTTTATCTCCGTCACGTAAGTTACAAGAACATATTACGTAAGTTATAGGTGTGAAAACTCATCCCCATTTGATGTTTTATCTTGTCTAAAGCAGCAGTACATTCAGTACTCACGATACAAACATGTCCCATGTCAAAGTTTTCGAACAAAATTTATGCATATCACAGCATAACGGTATTTTAAGTGCACTTTTTTCGGCGGACGGATCCTTAATGTGGTCTTACCCCAAATAGATGTTTTGCATGTTACAAATCTTCACGAAGGCTAGACTGATATCAAGCTACACACATAACTAGATTAACCACAAATGGGAATGCATGTTACCGTTTTATCTCCGTCACGTAAGTTACAAGAACATATTACGTAAGTTATAGGTGTGAAAACTCATCCCCATTTGATGTTTTATCTTGTCTAAAGCAGCAGTACATTCAGTACTCACGATACAAACATGTCCCATGTCAAAGTTTTCGAACAAAATTTATGCATATCACAGCATAACGGTATTTTAAGTGCACTTTTTTCGGCGGACGGATCCTTAATGTGGTCTTACTCCAAATAGATGTTTTGCATGTTACAAATCTTCACGAAGGCTAGACTGATATCAAGCTACACACATAACTAGATTAACCACAAATGGGAATGCATGTTACCGTTTTATCTCCGTCACGTAAGTTACAAGAACATATTACGTAAGTTATAGGTGTGAAAACTCATCCCCATTTGATGTTTTATCTTGTCTAAAGCAGCAGTACATTCAGTACTCACGATACAAACATGTCCCATGTCAAAGTTTTCGAACAAAATTTATGCATATCACAGCATAACGGTATTTTAAGTGCACTCTTTTCGGCGGACGGATCCTTAATGTGGTCTTACCCCAAATAGATGTTTTGCATGTTACAAATCTTCACGAAGGCTAGACTGATATCAAGCTACACACATAACTAGATTAACCACAAATGGGAATGCATGTTACCGTTTTATCTCCGTCACGTAAGTTACAAGAACATATTACGTAAGTTATAGGTGTGAAAACTCATCCCCATTTGATGTTTTATCTTGTCTAAAGCAGCAGTACATTCAGTACTCACGATACAAACATGTCCCATGTCAAAGTTTTCGAACAAAATTTATGCATATCACAGCATAACGGTATTTTAAGTGCACTTTTTTCGGCGGACGGATCCTTAATGTGGTCTTACCCCAAATAGATGTTTTGCATGTTACAAATCTTCACGAAGGCTAGACTGATATCAAGCTACACACATAACTAGATTAACCACAAATGGGAATGCATGTTACCGTTTTATCTCCGTCACGTAAGTTACAAGAACATATTACGTAAGTTATAGGTGTGAAAACTCATCCCCATTTGATGTTTTATCTTGTCTAAAGCAGCAGTACATTCAGTACTCACGATACAAACATGTCCCATGTCAAAGTTTTCGAACAAAATTTATGCATATCACAGCATAACGGTATTTTAAGTGCACTTTTTTCGGCGGACGGATCCTTAATGTGGTCTTACCCCAAATAGATGTTTTGCATGTTACAAATCTTCACGAAGGCTAGACTGATATCAAGCTACACACATAACTAGATTAACCACAAATGGGAATGCATGTTACCGTTTTATCTCCGTCACGTACGTTACAAGAACATATTACGTAAGTTATAGGTGTGAAAACTCATCCCCATTTGATGTTTTATCTTGTCTAAAGCAGCAGTACATTCAGTACTCACGATACAAACATGTCCCATGTCAAAGTTTTCGAACAAAATTTATGCATATCACAGCATAACGGTATTTTAAGTGCACTTTTTTCGGCGGACGGATCCTTAATGTGGTCTTACCCCAAATAGATGTTTTGCATGTTACAAATCTTCACGAAGGCTAGACTGATATCAAGCTACACACATAACTAGATTAACCACAAATGGGAATGCATGTTACCGTTTTATCTCCGTCACGTAAGTTACAAGAACATATTACGTAAGTTATAGGTGTGAAAACTCATCCCCATTTGATGTTTTATCTTGTCTAAAGCAGCAGTACATTAAGTACTCACGATGCAAACATGTCCCATGTCAAAGTTTTCGAACAAAATTTATGCATATCACAGCATAACGGTATTTTAAGTGCACTTTTTTCGGTGGACGGATCCTTAATGTGGTCTTACCCCAAATAGATGTTTTGCATGTTACAAATCTTCACGAAGGCTAGACTGATATCAAGCTACACACATAACTAGATTAACCACAAATGGGAATGCATGTTACCGTTTTATCTCCGTCACGTAAGTTACAAGAACATATTACGTAAGTTATAGGTGTGAAAACTCATCCCCATTTGATGTTTTATCTTGTCTAAAGCAGCAGTACATTCAGTACTCACGATACAAACATGTCCCATGTCAAAGTTTTCGAACACAATTTATGCATATCACAGCATAACGGTATTTTAAGTGCACTTTTTTCGGCGGACGGATCCTTAATGTGGTCTTACCCCAAATAGATGTTTTGCATGTTACAAATCTTCACGAAGGCTAGACTGATATCAAGCTACACACATAACTAGATTAACCACAAATGGGAATGCATGTTACCGTTTTATCTCCGTCACGTAAGTTACAAGAACATATTACGTAAGTTATAGGTGTGAAAACTCATCCCCATTTGATGTTTTATCTTGTCTAAAGCAGCAGTACATTCAGTACTCACGATACAAACATGTCCCATGTCAAAGTTTTCGAACAAAATTTATGCATATCACAGCATAACGGTATTTTAAGTGCACTTTTTTCGGCGGACGGATCCTTAATGTGGTCTTACCCCAAATAGATGTTTTGCATGTTACAAATCTTCACGAAGGCTAGACTGATATCAAGCTACACACATAACTAGATTAACCACAAATGGGAATGCATGTTACCGTTTTATCTCCGTCACGTAAGTTACAAGAACATATTACGTAAGTTATAGGTGTGAAAACTCATCCCCATTTGATGTTTTATCTTGTCTAAAGCAGCAGTACATTCAGTACTCACGATACAAACATGTCCCATGTCAAAGTTTTCGAACAAAATTTATGCATATCACAGCATAACGGTATTTTAAGTGCACTTTTTTCGGCGGACGGATCCTTAATGTGGTCTTACCCCAAATAGATGTTTTGCATGTTACAAATCTTCACGAAGGCTAGACTGATATCAAGCTACACACATAACTAGATTAACCACAAATGGGAATGCATGTTACCGTTTTATCTCCGTCACGTAAGTTACAAGAACATATTACGTAAGTTATAGGTGTGAAAACTCATCCCCATTTGATGTTTTATCTTGTCTAAAGCAGCAGTACATTCAGTACTCACGATACAAACATGTCCCATGTCAAAGTTTTCGAACAAAATTTATGCATATCACAGCATAACGGTATTTTAAGTGCACTTTTTTCGGCGGACGGATCCTTAATGTGGTCTTACCCCAAATAGATGTTTTGCATGTTACAAATCTTCACGAAGGCTAGACTGATATCAAGCTACACACATAACTAGATTAACCACAAATGGGAATGCATGTTACCGTTTTATCTCCGTCACGTAAGTTACAAGAACATATTACGTAAGTTATAGGTGTGAAAACTCATCCCCATTTGATGTTTTATCTTGTCTAAAGCAGCAGTACATTCAGTACTCACGATACAAACATGTCCCATGTCAAAGTTTTCGAACAAAATTTATGCATATCACAGCATAACGGTATTTTAAGTGCACTTTTTTCGGCGGACGGATCCTTAATGTGGTCTTACCCCAAATAGATGTTTTGCATGTTACAAATCTTCACGAAGGCTAGACTGATATCAAGCTACACACATAACTAGATTAACCACAAATGGGAATGCATGTTACCGTTTTATCTCCGTCACGTAAGTTACAAGAACATATTACGTAAGTTATAGGTGTGAAAACTCATCCCCATTTGATGTTTTATCTTGTCTAAAGCAGCAGTACATTCAGTACTCACGATACAAACATGTCCCATGTCAAAGTTTTCGAACAAAATTTATGCATATCACAGCATAACGGTATTTTAAGTGCACTTTTTTCGGCGGACGGATCCTTAATGTGGTCTTACCCCAAATAGATGTTTTGCATGTTACAAATCTTCACGAAGGCTAGACTGATATCAAGCTACACACATAACTAGATTAACCACAAATGGGAATGCATGTTACCGTTTTATCTCCGTCACGTAAGTTACAAGAACATATTACGTAAGTTATAGGTGTGAAAACTCATCCCCATTTGATGTTTTATCTTGTCTAAAGCAGCAGTACATTCAGTACTCACGATACAAACATGTCCCATGTCAAAGTTTTCGAACAAAATTTATGCATATCACAGCATAACGGTATTTTAAGTGCACTTTTTTCGGCGGACGGATCCTTAATGTGGTCTTACCCCAAATAGATGTTTTGCATGTTACAAATCTTCACGAAGGCTAGACTGATATCAAGCTACACACATAACTAGATTAACCACAAATGGGAATGCATGTTACCGTTTTATCTCCGTCACGTAAGTTACAAGAACATATTACGTAAGTTATAGGTGTGAAAACTCATCCCCATTTGATGTTTTATCTTGTCTAAAGCAGCAGTACATTCAGTACTCACGATACAAACATGTCCCATGTCAAAGTTTTCGAACAAAATTTATGCATATCACAGCATAACGGTATTTTAAGTGCACTTTTTTCGGCGGACGGATCCTTAATGTGGTCTTACCCCAAATAGATGTTTTGCATGTTACAAATCTTCACGAAGGCTAGACTGATATCAAGCTACACACATAACTAGATTAACCACAAATGGGAATGCATGTTACCGTTTTATCTCCGTCACGTAAGTTACAAGAACATATTACGTAAGTTATAGGTGTGAAAACTCATCCCCATTTGATGTTTTATCTTGTCTAAAGCAGCAGTACATTCAGTACTCACGATACAAACATGTCCCATGTCAAAGTTTTCGAACAAAATTTATGCATATCACAGCATAACGGTATTTTAAGTGCACTTTTTTCGGCGGACGGATCCTTAATGTGGTCTTACTCCAAATAGATGTTTTGCATGTTACAAATCTTCACGAAGGCTAGACTGATATCAAGCTACACACATAACTAGATTAACCACAAATGGGAATGCATGTTACCGTTTTATCTCCGTCACGTAAGTTACAAGAACATATTACGTAAGTTATAGGTGTGAAAACTCATCCCCATTTGATGTTTTATCTTGTCTAAAGCAGCAGTACATTCAGTACTCACGATACAAACATGTCCCATGTCAAAGTTTTCGAACAAAATTTATGCATATCACAGCATAACGGTATTTTAAGTGCACTCTTTTCGGCGGACGGATCCTTAATGTGGTCTTACCCCAAATAGATGTTTTGCATGTTACAAATCTTCACGAAGGCTAGACTGATATCAAGCTACACACATAACTAGATTAACCACAAATGGGAATGCATGTTACCGTTTTATCTCCGTCACTTAAGTTACAAGAACATATTACGTAAGTTATAGGTGTGAAAACTCATCCCCATTTGATGTTTTATCTTGTCTAAAGCAGCAGTACATTCAGTACTCACGATACAAACATGTCCCATGTCAAAGTTTTCGAACAAAATTTATGCATATCACAGCATAACGGTATTTTAAGTGCACTTTTTTCGGCGGACGGATCCTTAATGTGGTCTTACCCCAAATAGATGTTTTGCATGTTACAAATCTTCACGAAGGCTAGACTGATATCAAGCTACACACATAACTAGATTAACCACAAATGGGAATGCATGTTACCGTTTTATCTCCGTCACGTAAGTTACAAGAACATATTACGTAAGTTATAGGTGTGAAAACTCATCCCCATTTGATGTTTTATCTTGTCTAAAGCAGCAGTACATTCAGTACTCACGATACAAACATGTCCCATGTCAAAGTTTTCGAACAAAATTTATGCATATCACAGCATAACGGTATTTTAAGTGCACTTTTTTCGGCGGACGGATCCTTAATGTGGTCTTACCCCAAATAGATGTTTTGCATGTTACAAATCTTCACGAAGGCTAGACTGATATCAAGCTACACACATAACTAGATTAACCACAAATGGGAATGCATGTTACCGTTTTATCTCCGTCACGTACGTTACAAGAACATATTACGTAAGTTATAGGTGTGAAAACTCATCCCCATTTGATGTTTTATCTTGTCTAAAGCAGCAGTACATTCAGTACTCACGATACAAACATGTCCCATGTCAAAGTTTTCGAACAAAATTTATGCATATCACAGCATAACGGTATTTTAAGTGCACTTTTTTCGGCGGACGGATCCTTAATGTGGTCTTACCCCAAATAGATGTTTTGCATGTTACAAATCTTCACGAAGGCTAGACTGATATCAAGCTACACACATAACTAGATTAACCACAAATGGGAATGCATGTTACCGTTTTATCTCCGTCACGTAAGTTACAAGAACATATTACGTAAGTTATAGGTGTGAAAACTCATCCCCATTTGATGTTTTATCTTGTCTAAAGCAGCAGTACATTCAGTACTCACGATACAAACATGTCCCATGTCAAAGTTTTCGAACAAAATTTATGCATATCACAGCATAACGGTATTTTAAGTGCACTTTTTTCGGTGGACGGATCCTTAATGTGGTCTTACCCCAAATAGATGTTTTGCATGTTACAAATCTTCACGAAGGCTAGACTGATATCAAGCTACACACATAACTAGATTAACCACAAATGGGAATGCATGTTACCGTTTTATCTCCGTCACGTAAGTTACAAGAACATATTACGTAAGTTATAGGTGTGAAAACTCATCCCCATTTGATGTTTTATCTTGTCTAAAGCAGCAGTACATTCAGTACTCACGATACAAACATGTCCCATGTCAAAGTTTTCGAACAAAATTTATGCATATCACAGCATAACGGTATTTTAAGTGCACTCTTTTCGGCGGACGGATCCTTAATGTGGTCTTACCCCAAATAGATGTTTTGCATGTTACAAATCTTCACGAAGGCTAGACTGATATCAAGCTACACACATAACTAGATTAACCACAAATGGGAATGCATGTTACCGTTTTATCTCCGTCACGTAAGTTACAAGAACATATTACGTAAGTTATAGGTGTGAAAACTCATCCCCATTTGATGTTTTATCTTGTCTAAAGCAGCAGTACATTCAGTACTCACGATACAAACATGTCCCATGTCAAAGTTTTCGAACAAAATTTATGCATATCACAGCATAACGGTATTTTAAGTGCACTTTTTTCGGCGGACGGATCCTTAATGTGGTCTTACCCCAAATAGATGTTTTGCATGTTACAAATCTTCACGAAGGCTAGACTGATATCAAGCTACACACATAACTAGATTAACCACAAATGGGAATGCATGTTACCGTTTTATCTCCGTCACGTAAGTTACAAGAACATATTACGTAAGTTATAGGTGTGAAAACTCATCCCCATTTGATGTTTTATCTTGTCTAAAGCAGCAGTACATTCAGTACTCACGATACAAACATGTCCCATGTCAAAGTTTTCGAACAAAATTTATGCATATCACAGCATAACGGTATTTTAAGTGCACTTTTTTCGGCGGACGGATCCTTAATGTGGTCTTACCCCAAATAGATGTTTTGCATGTTACAAATCTTCACGAAGGCTAGACTGATATCAAGCTACACACATAACTAGATTAACCACAAATGGGAATGCATGTTACCGTTTTATCTCCGTCACGTACGTTACAAGAACATATTACGTAAGTTATAGGTGTGAAAACTCATCCCCATTTGATGTTTTATCTTGTCTAAAGCAGCAGTACATTCAGTACTCACGATACAAACATGTCCCATGTCAAAGTTTTCGAACAAAATTTATGCATATCACAGCATAACGGTATTTTAAGTGCACTTTTTTCGGCGGACGGATCCTTAATGTGGTCTTACCCCAAATAGATGTTTTGCATGTTACAAATCTTCACGAAGGCTAGACTGATATCAAGCTACACACATAACTAGATTAACCACAAATGGGAATGCATGTTACCGTTTTATCTCCGTCACGTAAGTTACAAGAACATATTACGTAAGTTATAGGTGTGAAAACTCATCCCCATTTGATGTTTTATCTTGTCTAAAGCAGCAGTACATTCAGTACTCACGATACAAACATGTCCCATGTCAAAGTTTTCGAACAAAATTTATGCATATCACAGCATAACGGTATTTTAAGTGCACTTTTTTCGGTGGACGGATCCTTAATGTGGTCTTACCCCAAATAGATGTTTTGCATGTTACAAATCTTCACGAAGGCTAGACTGATATCAAGCTACACACATAACTAGATTAACCACAAATGGGAATGCATGTTACCGTTTTATCTCCGTCACGTAAGTTACAAGAACATATTACGTAAGTTATAGGTGTGAAAACTCATCCCCATTTGATGTTTTATCTTGTCTAAAGCAGCAGTACATTCAGTACTCACGATACAAACATGTCCCATGTCAAAGTTTTCGAACACAATTTATGCATATCACAGCATAACGGTATTTTAAGTGCACTTTTTTCGGCGGACGGATCCTTAATGTGGTCTTACCCCAAATAGATGTTTTGCATGTTACAAATCTTCACGAAGGCTAGACTGATATCAAGCTACACACATAACTAGATTAACCACAAATGGGAATGCATGTTACCGTTTTATCTCCGTCACGTAAGTTACAAGAACATATTACGTAAGTTATAGGTGTGAAAACTCATCCCCATTTGATGTTTTATCTTGTCTAAAGCAGCAGTACATTCAGTACTCACGATACAAACATGTCCCATGTCAAAGTTTTCGAACAAAATTTATGCATATCACAGCATAACGGTATTTTAAGTGCACTTTTTTCGGCGGACGGATCCTTAATGTGGTCTTACCCCAAATAGATGTTTTGCATGTTACAAATCTTCACGAAGGCTAGACTGATATCAAGCTACACACATAACTAGATTAACCACAAATGGGAATGCATGTTACCGTTTTATCTCCGTCACGTAAGTTACAAGAACATATTACGTAAGTTATAGGTGTGAAAACTCATCCCCATTTGATGTTTTATCTTGTCTAAAGCAGCAGTACATTCAGTACTCACGATACAAACATGTCCCATGTCAAAGTTTTCGAACACAATTTATGCATATCACAGCATAACGGTATTTTAAGTGCACTTTTTTCGGCGGACGGATCCTTAATGTGGTCTTACCCCAAATAGATGTTTTGCATGTTACAAATCTTCACGAAGGCTAGACTGATATCAAGCTACACACATAACTAGATTAACCACAAATGGGAATGCATGTTACCGTTTTATCTCCGTCACGTAAGTTACAAGAACATATTACGTAAGTTATAGGTGTGAAAACTCATCCCCATTTGATGTTTTATCTTGTCTAAAGCAGCAGTACATTCAGTACTCACGATACAAACATGTCCCATGTCAAAGTTTTCGAACAAAATTTATGCATATCACAGCATAACGGTATTTTAAGTGCACTTTTTTCGGCGGACGGATCCTTAATGTGGTCTTACCCCAAATAGATGTTTTGCATGTTACAAATCTTCACGAAGGCTAGACTGATATCAAGCTACACACATAACTAGATTAACCACAAATGGGAATGCATGTTACCGTTTTATCTCCGTCACGTAAGTTACAAGAACATATTACGTAAGTTATAGGTGTGAAAACTCATCCCCATTTGATGTTTTATCTTGTCTAAAGCAGCAGTACATTCAGTACTCACGATACAAACATGTCCCATGTCAAAGTTTTCGAACAAAATTTATGCATATCACAGCATAACGGTATTTTAAGTGCACTTTTTTCGGCGGACGGATCCTTAATGTGGTCTTACCCCAAATAGATGTTTTGCATGTTACAAATCTTCACGAAGGCTAGACTGATATCAAGCTACACACATAACTAGATTAACCACAAATGGGAATGCATGTTACCGTTTTATCTCCGTCACGTAAGTTACAAGAACATATTACGTAAGTTATAGGTGTGAAAACTCATCCCCATTTGATGTTTTATCTTGTCTAAAGCAGCAGTACATTCAGTACTCACGATACAAACATGTCCCATGTCAAAGTTTTCGAACAAAATTTATGCATATCACAGCATAACGGTATTTTAAGTGCACTTTTTTCGGCGGACGGATCCTTAATGTGGTCTTACCCCAAATAGATGTTTTGCATGTTACAAATCTTCACGAAGGCTAGACTGATATCAAGCTACACACATAACTAGATTAACCACAAATGGGAATGCATGTTACCGTTTTATCTCCGTCACGTAAGTTACAAGAACATATTACGTAAGTTATAGGTGTGAAAACTCATCCCCATTTGATGTTTTATCTTGTCTAAAGCAGCAGTACATTCAGTACTCACGATACAAACATGTCCCATGTCAAAGTTTTCGAACAAAATTTATGCATATCACAGCATAACGGTATTTTAAGTGCACTTTTTTCGGCGGACGGATCCTTAATGTGGTCTTACCCCAAATAGATGTTTTGCATGTTACAAATCTTCACGAAGGCTAGACTGATATCAAGCTACACACATAACTAGATTAACCACAAATGGGAATGCATGTTACCGTTTTATCTCCGTCACGTAAGTTACAAGAACATATTACGTAAGTTATAGGTGTGAAAACTCATCCCCATTTGATGTTTTATCTTGTCTAAAGCAGCAGTACATTCAGTACTCACGATACAAACATGTCCCATGTCAAAGTTTTCGAACAAAATTTATGCATATCACAGCATAACGGTATTTTAAGTGCACTTTTTTCGGCGGACGGATCCTTAATGTGGTCTTACCCCAAATAGATGTTTTGCATGTTACAAATCTTCACGAAGGCTAGACTGATATCAAGCTACACACATAACTAGATTAACCACAAATGGGAATGCATGTTACCGTTTTATCTCCGTCACGTAAGTTACAAGAACATATTACGTAAGTTATAGGTGTGAAAACTCATCCCCATTTGATGTTTTATCTTGTCTAAAGCAGCAGTACATTCAGTACTCACGATACAAACATGTCCCATGTCAAAGTTTTCGAACAAAATTTATGCATATCACAGCATAACGGTATTTTAAGTGCACTTTTTTCGGCGGACGGATCCTTAATGTGGTCTTACCCCAAATAGATGTTTTGCATGTTACAAATCTTCACGAAGGCTAGACTGATATCAAGCTACACACATAACTAGATTAACCACAAATGGGAATGCATGTTACCGTTTTATCTCCGTCACGTAAGTTACAAGAACATATTACGTAAGTTATAGGTGTGAAAACTCATCCCCATTTGATGTTTTATCTTGTCTAAAGCAGCAGTACATTCAGTACTCACGATACAAACATGTCCCATGTCAAAGTTTTCGAACAAAATTTATGCATATCACAGCATAACGGTATTTTAAGTGCACTTTTTTCGGCGGACGGATCCTTAATGTGGTCTTACCCCAAATAGATGTTTTGCATGTTACAAATCTTCACGAAGGCTAGACTGATATCAAGCTACACACATAACTAGATTAACCACAAATGGGAATGCATGTTACCGTTTTATCTCCGTCACGTAAGTTACAAGAACATATTACGTAAGTTATAGGTGTGAAAACTCATCCCCATTTGATGTTTTATCTTGTCTAAAGCAGCAGTACATTCAGTACTCACGATACAAACATGTCCCATGTCAAAGTTTTCGAACAAAATTTATGCATATCACAGCATAACGGTATTTTAAGTGCACTTTTTTCGGCGGACGGATCCTTAATGTGGTCTTACCCCAAATAGATGTTTTGCATGTTACAAATCTTCACGAAGGCTAGACTGATATCAAGCTACACACATAACTAGATTAACCACAAATGGGAATGCATGTTACCGTTTTATCTCCGTCACGTAAGTTACAAGAACATATTACGTAAGTTATAGGTGTGAAAACTCATCCCCATTTGATGTTTTATCTTGTCTAAAGCAGCAGTACATTCAGTACTCACGATACAAACATGTCCCATGTCAAAGTTTTCGAACAACATTTATGCATATCACAGCATAACGGTATTTTAAGTGCACTTTTTTCGGCGGACGGATCCTTAATGTGGTCTTACCCCAAATAGATGTTTTGCATGTTACAAATCTTCACGAAGGCTAGACTGATATCAAGCTACACACATAACTAGATTAACCACAAATGGGAATGCATGTTACCGTTTTATCTCCGTCACGTACGTTACAAGAACATATTACGTCAGTTATAGGTGTGAAAACTCATCCCCATTTGATGTTTTATCTTGTCTAAAGCAGCAGTACATTCAGTACTCACGATACAAACATGTCCCATGTCAAAGTTTTCGAACAAAATTTATGCATATCACAGCATAACGGTATTTTAAGTGCACTTTTTTCGGCGGACGGATCCTTAATGTGGTCTTACCCCAAATAGATGTTTTGCATGTTACAAATCTTCACGAAGGCTAGACTGATATCAAGCTACACACATAACTAGATTAACCACAAATGGGAATGCATGTTACCGTTTTATCTCCGTCACGTAAGTTACAAGAACATATTACGTAAGTTATAGGTGTGAAAACTCATCCCCATTTGATGTTTTATCTTGTCTAAAGCAGCAGTACATTCAGTACTCACGATACAAACATGTCCCATGTCAAAGTTTTCGAACAAAATTTATGCATATCACAGCATAACGGTATTTTAAGTGCACTTTTTTCGGCGGACGGATCCTTAATGTGGTCTTACCCCAAATATATGTTTTGCATGTTACAAATCTTCACGAAGGCTAGACTGATATCAAGCTACACACATAACTAGATTAACCACAAATGGGAATGCATGTTACCGTTTTATCTCCGTCACGTAAGTTACAAGAACATATTACGTAAGTTATAGGTGTGAAAACTCATCCCCATTTGATGTTTTATCTTGTCTAAAGCAGCAGTACATTCAGTACTCACGATACAAACATGTCCCATGTCAAAGTTTTCGAACAAAATTTATGCATATCACAGCATAACGGTATTTTAAGTGCACTTTTTTCGGCGGACGGATCCTTAATGTGGTCTTACCCCAAATAGATGTTTTGCATGTTACAAATCTTCACGAAGGCTAGACTGATATCAAGCTACACACATAACTAGATTAACCACAAATGGGAATGCATGTTACCGTTTTATCTCCGTCACGTAAGTTACAAGAACATATTACGTAAGTTATAGGTGTGAAAACTCATCCCCATTTGATGTTTTATCTTGTCTAAAGCAGCAGTACATTCAGTACTCACGATACAAACATGTCCCATGTCAAAGTTTTCGAACAAAATTTATGCATATCACAGCATAACGGTATTTTAAGTGCACTTTTTTCGGCGGACGGATCCTTAATGTGGTCTTACCCCAAATAGATGTTTTGCATGTTACAAATCTTCACGAAGGCTAGACTGATATCAAGCTACACACATAACTAGATTAACCACAAATGGGAATGCATGTTACCGTTTTATCTCCGTCACGTACGTTACAAGAACATATTACGTAAGTTATAGGTGTGAAAACTCATCCCCATTTGATGTTTTATCTTGTCTAAAGCAGCAGTACATTCAGTACTCACGATACAAACATGTCCCATGTCAAAGTTTTCGAACAAAATTTATGCATATCACAGCATAACGGTATTTTAAGTGCACTTTTTTCGGCGGACGGATCCTTAATGTGGTCTTACCCCAAATAGATGTTTTGCATGTTACAAATCTTCACGAAGGCTAGACTGATATCAAGCTACACACATAACTAGATTAACCACAAATGGGAATGCATGTTACCGTTTTATCTCCGTCACGTAAGTTACAAGAACATATTACGTAAGTTATAGGTGTGAAAACTCATCCCCATTTGATGTTTTATCTTGTCTAAAGCAGCAGTACATTCAGTACTCACGATACAAACATGTCCCATGTCAAAGTGTTCGAACAAAATTTATGCATATCACAGCATAACGGTATTTTAAGTGCACTTTTTTCGGCGGACGGATCCTTAATGTGGTCTTACCCCAAATAGATGTTTTGCATGTTACAAATCTTCACGAAGGCTAGACTGATATCAAGCTACACACATAACTAGATTAACCACAAATGGGAATGCATGTTACCGTTTTATCTCCGTCACGTAAGTTACAAGAACATATTACGTAAGTTATAGGTGTGAAAACTCATCCCCATTTGATGTTTTATCTTGTCTAAAGCAGCAGTACATTCAGTACTCACGATACAAACATGTCCCATGTCAAAGTTTTCGAACAAAATTTATGCATATCACAGCATAACGGTATTTTAAGTGCACTTTTTTCGGCGGACGGATCCTTAATGTGGTCTTACCCCAAATAGATGTTTTGCATGTTACAAATCTTCACGAAGGCTAGACTGATATCAAGCTACACACATAACTAGATGAACCACAAATGGGAATGCATGTTACCGTTTTATCTCCGTCACGTAAGTTACAAGAACATATTACGTAATTTATAGGTGTGAAAACTCATCCCCATTTGATGTTTTATCTTGTCTAAAGCAGCAGTACATTCAGTACTCACGATTCAAACATGTCCCATGTCAAAGATTTCGAACAAAATTTATGCATATCACAGCATAACGGTATTTTAAGTGCACTTTTTTCGGCGGACGGATCCTTAATGTGGTCTTACCCCAAATAGATGTTTTGCATGTTACAAATCTTCACGAAGGCTAGACTGATATCAAGCTACACACATAACTAGATTAACCACAAATGGGAATGCATGTTACCGTTTTATCTCCGTCACGTAAGTTACAAGAACATATTACGTAAGTTATAGGTGTGAAAACTCATCCCCATTTGATGTTTTATCTTGTCTAAAGCAGCAGTACATTCAGTACTCACGATACAAACATGTCCCATGTCAAAGTTTTCGAACAAAATTTATGCATATCACAGCATAACGGTATTTTAAGTGCACTTTTTTCGGCGGACGGATCCTTAATGTGGTCTTACCCCAAATAGATGTTTTGCATGTTACAAATCTTCACGAAGGCTAGACTGATATCAAGCTACACACATAACTAGATTAACCACAAATGGGAATGCATGTTACCGTTTTATCTCCGTCACGTAAGTTACAAGAACATATTACGTAAGTTATAGGTGTGAAAACTCATCCCCATTTGATGTTTTATCTTGTCTAAAGCAGCAGTACATTCAGTACTCACGATACAAACATGTCCCATGTCAAAGTTTTCGAACAAAATTTATGCATATCACAGCATAACGGTATTTTAAGTGCACTTTTTTCGGCGGACGGATCCTTAATGTGGTCTTACCCCAAATATATGTTTTGCATGTTACAAATCTTCACGAAGGCTAGACTGATATCAAGCTACACACATAACTAGATTAACCACAAATGGGAATGCATGTTACCGTTTTATCTCCGTCACGTAAGTTACAAGAACATATTACGTAAGTTATAGGTGTGAAAACTCATCCCCATTTGATGTTTTATCTTGTCTAAAGCAGCAGTACATTCAGTACTCACGATACAAACATGTCCCATGTCAAAGTTTTCGAACAACATTTATGCATATCACAGCATAACGGTATTTTAAGTGCACTTTTTTCGGCGGACGGATCCTTAATGTGGTCTTACCCCAAATAGATGTTTTGCATGTTACAAATCTTCACGAAGGCTAGACTGATATCAAGCTACACACATAACTAGATTAACCACAAATGGGAATGCATGTTACCGTTTTATCTCCGTCACGTAAGTTACAAGAACATATTACGTAAGTTATAGGTGTGAAAACTCATCCCCATTTGATGTTTTATCTTGTCTAAAGCAGCAGTACATTCAGTACTCACGATACAAACATGTCCCATGTCAAAGTTTTCGAACAAAATTTATGCATATCACAGCATAACGGTATTTTAAGTGTACTTTTTTCGGCGGACGGATCCTTAATGTGGTCTTACCCCAAATAGATGTTTTGCATGTTACAAATCTTCACGAAGGCTAGACTGATATCAAGCTACACACATAACTAGATTAACCACAAATGGGAATGCATGTTACCGTTTTATCTCTGTCACGTAAGTTACAAGAACATATTACGTAAGTTATAGGTGTGAAAACTCATCCCCATTTGATGTTTTATCTTGTCTAAAGCAGCAGTACATTCAGTACTCACGATACAAACATGTCCCATGTCAAAGTTTTCGAACAAAATTTATGCATATCACAGCATAACGGTATTTTAAGTGCACTTTTTTCGGCGGACGGATCCTTAATGTGGTCTTACCCCAAATAGATGTTTTGCATGTTACAAATCTTCACGAAGGCTAGACTGATATCAAGCTACACACATAACTAGATTAACCACAAATGGGAATGCATGTTACCGTTTTATCTCCGTCACATAAGTTACAAGAACATATTACGTAAGTTATAGGTGTGAAAACTCATCCCCATTTGATGTTTTATCTTGTCTAAAGCAGCAGTACATTCAGTACTCACGATACAAACATGTCCCATGTCAAAGTTTTCGAACAAAATTTATGCATATCACAGCATAACGGTATTTTAAGTGCACTTTTTTCGGCGGACGGATCCTTAATGTGGTCTTACCCCAAATATATGTTTTGCATGTTACAAATCTTCACGAAGGCTAGACTGATATCAAGCTACACACATAACTAGATTAACCACAAATGGGAATGCATGTTACCGTTTTATCTCCGTCACGTAAGTTACAAGAACATATTACGTAAGTTATAGGTGTGAAAACTCATCCCCATTTGATGTTTTATCTTGTCTAAAGCAGCAGTACATTCAGTACTCACGATACAAACATGTCCCATGTCAAAGTTTTCGAACAACATTTATGCATATCACAGCATAACGGTATTTTAAGTGCACTTTTTTCGGCGGACGGATCCTTAATGTGGTCTTACCCCAAATAGATGTTTTGCATGTTACAAATCTTCACGAAGGCTAGACTGATATCAAGCTACACACATAACTAGATTAACCACAAATGGGAATGCATGTTACCGTTTTATCTCCGTCACGTAAGTTACAAGAACATATTACGTAAGTTATAGGTGTGAAAACTCATCCCCATTTGATGTTTTATCTTGTCTAAAGCAGCAGTACATTCAGTACTCACGATACAAACATGTCCCATGTCAAAGTTTTCGAACAAAATTTATGCATATCACAGCATAACGGTATTTTAAGTGCACTTTTTTCGGCGGACGGATCCTTAATGTGGTCTTACCCCAAATAGATGTTTTGCATGTTACAAATCTTCACGAAGGCTAGACTGATATCAAGCTACACACATAACTAGATTAACCACAAATGGGAATGCATGTTACCGTTTTATCTCTGTCACGTAAGTTACAAGAACATATTACGTAAGTTATAGGTGTGAAAACTCATCCCCATTTGATGTTTTATCTTGTCTAAAGCAGCAGTACATTCAGTACTCACGATACAAACATGTCCCATGTCAAAGTTTTCGAACAAAATTTATGCATATCACAGCATAACGGTATTTTAAGTGCACTTTTTTCGGCGGACGGATCCTTAATGTGGTCTTACCCCAAATAGATGTTTTGCATGTTACAAATCTTCACGAAGGCTAGACTGATATCAAGCTACACACATAACTAGATTAACCACAAATGGGAATGCATGTTACCGTTTTATCTCCGTCACATAAGTTACAAGAACATATTACGTAAGTTATAGGTGTGAAAACTCATCCCCATTTGATGTTTTATCTTGTCCAAAGCAGCAGTACATTCAGTACTCACGATACAAACATGTCCCATGTCAAAGTTTTCGAACAAAATGTATGCATATCACAGCATAACGGTATTTTAAGTGCACTTTTTTCGGCGGACGGATCCTTAATGTGGTCTTACCCCAAATAGATGTTTTGCATGTTACAAATCTTCACGAAGGCTAGACTGATATCAAGCTACACACATAACTAGATTAACCACAAATGGGAATGCATGTTACCGTTTTATCTCCGTCACGTAAGTTACAAGAACATATTACGTAAGTTATAGGTGTGAAAACTCATCCCCATTTGATGTTTTATCTTGTCTAAAGCAGCAGTACATTCAGTACTCACGATACAAACATGTCCCATGTCAAAGTTTTCGAACAAAATTTATGCATATCACAGCATAACGGTATTTTAAGTGCACTTTTTTCGGCGGACGGATCCTTAATGTGGTCTTACCCCCAATAGATGTTTTGCATGTTACAAATCTTCACGAAGGCTAGACTGATATCAAGGTACACACATAACTAGATTAACCACAAATGGGAATGCATGTTACCGTTTTATCTCCGTCACGTAAGTTACAAGAACATATTACGTAAGTTATAGGTGTGAAAACTCATCCCCATTTGATGTTTTATCTTGTCTAAAGCAGCAGTACATTCAGTACTCACGATACAAACATGTCCCATGTCAAAGTTTTCGAACAAAATTTATGCATATCACAGCATAACGGTATTTTAAGTGCACTTTTTTCGGCGGACGGATCCTTAATGTGGTCTTACCCCAAATATATGTTTTGCATGTTACAAATCTTCACGAAGGCTAGACTGATATCAAGCTACACACATAACTAGATTAACCACAAATGGGAATGCATGTTACCGTTTTATCTCCGTCACGTAAGTTACAAGAACATATTACGTAAGTTATAGGTGTGAAAACTCATCCCCATTTGATGTTTTATCTTGTCTAAAGCAGCAGTACATTCAGTACTCACGATACAAACATGTCCCATGTCAAAGTTTTCGAACAAAATTTATGCATATCACAGCATAACGGTATTTTAAGTGCACTTTTTTCGGCGGACGGATCCTTAATGTGGTCTTACCCCAAATAGATGTTTTGCATGTTACAAATCTTCACGAAGGCTAGACTGATATCAAGCTACACACATAACTAGATTAACCACAAATGGGAATGCATGTTACCGTTTTATCTCCGTCACGTAAGTTACAAGAACATATTACGTAAGTTATAGGTGTGAAAACTCATCCCCATTTGATGTTTTATCTTGTCTAAAGCAGCAGTACATTCAGTACTCACGATACAAACATGTCCCATGTCAAAGTTTTCGAACAAAATTTATGCATATCACAGCATAACGGTATTTTAAGTGCACTTTTTTCGGCGGACGGATCCTTAATGTGGTCTTACCCCAAATAGATGTTTTGCATGTTACAAATCTTCACGAAGGCTAGACTGATATCAAGCTACACACATAACTAGATTAACCACAAATGGGAATGCATGTTACCGTTTTATCTCCGTCACGTAAGTTACAAGAACATATTACGTAAGTTATAGGTGTGAAAACTCATCCCCATTTGATGTTTTATCTTGTCTAAAGCAGCAGTACATTCAGTACTCACGATACAAACATGTCCCATGTCAAAGTTTTCGAACAAAATTTATGCATATCACAGCATAACGGTATTTTAAGTGCACTTTTTTCGGCGGACGGATCCTTAATGTGGTCTTACCCCAAATAGATGTTTTGCATGTTACAAATCTTCACGAAGGCTAGACTGATATCAAGCTACACACATAACTAGATTAACCACAAATGGGAATGCATGTTACCGTTTTATCTCCGTCACGTAAGTTACAAGAACATATTACGTAAGTTATAGGTGTGAAAACTCATCCCCATTTGATGTTTTATCTTGTCTAAAGCAGCAGTACATTCAGTACTCACGATACAAACATGTCCCATGTCAAAGTTTTCGAACAAAATTTATGCATATCACAGCATAACGGTATTTTAAGTGCACTTTTTTCGGCGGACGGATCCTTAATGTGGTCTTACCCCAAATAGATGTTTTGCATGTTACAAATCTTCACGAAGGCTAGACTGATATCAAGCTACACACATAACTAGATTAACCACAAATGGGAATGCATGTTACCGTTTTATCTCCGTCACGTAAGTTACAAGAACATATTACGTAAGTTATAGGTGTGAAAACTCATCCCCATTTGATGTTTTATCTTGTCTAAAGCAGCAGTACATTCAGTACTCACGATACAAACATGTCCCATGTCAAAGTTTTCGAACAAAATTTATGCATATCACAGCATAACGGTATTTTAAGTGCACTTTTTTCGGCGGACGGATCCTTAATGTGGTCTTACCCCAAATAGATGTTTTGCATGTTACAAATCTTCACGAAGGCTAGACTGATATCAAGCTACACACATAACTAGATTAACCACAAATGGGAATGCATGTTACCGTTTTATCTCCGTCACGTAAGTTACAAGAACATATTACGTAAGTTATAGGTGTGAAAACTCATCCCCATTTGATGTTTTATCTTGTCTAAAGCAGCAGTACATTCAGTACTCACGATACAAACATGTCCCATGTCAAAGTTTTCGAACAAAATTTATGCATATCACAGCATAACGGTATTTTAAGTGCACTTTTTTCGGCGGACGGATCCTTAATGTGGTCTTACCCCAAATAGATGTTTTGCATGTTACAAATCTTCACGAAGGCTAGACTGATATCAAGCTACACACATAACTAGATTAACCACAAATGGGAATGCATGTTACCGTTTTATCTCCGTCACGTAAGTTACAAGAACATATTACGTAAGTTATAGGTGTGAAAACTCATCCCCATTTGATGTTTTATCTTGTCTAAAGCAGCAGTACATTCAGTACTCACGATACAAACATGTCCCATGTCAAAGTTTTCGAACAAAATTTATGCATATCACAGCATAACGGTATTTTAAGTGCACTTTTTTCGGCGGACGGATCCTTAATGTGGTCTTACCCCAAATAGATGTTTTGCATGTTACAAATCTTCACGAAGGCTAGACTGATATCAAGCTACACACATAACTAGATTAACCACAAATGGGAATGCATGTTACCGTTTTATCTCCGTCACGTAAGTTACAAGAACATATTACGTAAGTTATAGGTGTGAAAACTCATCCCCATTTGATGTTTTATCTTGTCTAAAGCAGCAGTACATTCAGTACTCACGATACAAACATGTCCCATGTCAAAGTTTTCGAACAAAATTTATGCATATCACAGCATAACGGTATTTTAAGTGCACTTTTTTCGGCGGACGGATCCTTAATGTGGTCTTACCCCAAATAGATGTTTTGCATGTTACAAATCTTCACGAAGGCTAGACTGATATCAAGCTACACACATAACTAGATTAACCACAAATGGGAATGCATGTTACCGTTTTATCTCCGTCACGTAAGTTACAAGAACATATTACGTAAGTTATAGGTGTGAAAACTCATCCCCATTTGATGTTTTATCTTGTCTAAAGCAGCAGTACATTCAGTACTCACGATACAAACATGTCCCATGTCAAAGTTTTCGAACAAAATTTATGCATATCACAGCATAACGGTATTTTAAGTGCACTTTTTTCGGCGGACGGATCCTTAATGTGGTCTTACCCCAAATAGATGTTTTGCATGTTACAAATCTTCACGAAGGCTAGACTGATATCAAGCTACACACATAACTAGATTAACCACAAATGGGAATGCATGTTACCGTTTTATCTCCGTCACGTAAGTTACAAGAACATATTACGTAAGTTATAGGTGTGAAAACTCATCCCCATTTGATGTTTTATCTTGTCTAAAGCAGCAGTACATTCAGTACTCACGATACAAACATGTCCCATGTCAAAGTTTTCGAACAAAATTTATGCATATCACAGCATAACGGTATTTTAAGTGCACTTTTTTCGGCGGACGGATCCTTAATGTGGTCTTACCCCAAATAGATGTTTTGCATGTTACAAATCTTCACGAAGGCTAGACTGATATCAAGCTACACACATAACTAGATTAACCACAAATGGGAATGCATGTTACCGTTTTATCTCCGTCACGTAAGTTACAAGAACATATTACGTAAGTTATAGGTGTGAAAACTCATCCCCATTTGATGTTTTATCTTGTCTAAAGCAGCAGTACATTCAGTACTCACGATACAAACATGTCCCATGTCAAAGTTTTCGAACAAAATTTATGCATATCACAGCATAACGGTATTTTAAGTGCACTTTTTTCGGCGGACGGATCCTTAATGTGGTCTTACCCCAAATAGATGTTTTGCATGTTACAAATCTTCACGAAGGCTAGACTGATATCAAGCTACACACATAACTAGATTAACCACAAATGGGAATGCATGTTACCGTTTTATCTCCGTCACGTAAGTTACAAGAACATATTACGTAAGTTATAGGTGTGAAAACTCATCCCCATTTGATGTTTTATCTTGTCTAAAGCAGCAGTACATTCAGTACTCACGATACAAACATGTCCCATGTCAAAGTTTTCGAACAAAATTTATGCATATCACAGCATAACGGTATTTTAAGTGCACTTTTTTCGGCGGACGGATCCTTAATGTGGTCTTACCCCAAATAGATGTTTTGCATGTTACAAATCTTCACGAAGGCTAGACTGATATCAAGCTACACACATAACTAGATTAACCACAAATGGGAATGCATGTTACCGTTTTATCTCCGTCACGTAAGTTACAAGAACATATTACGTAAGTTATAGGTGTGAAAACTCATCCCCATTTGATGTTTTATCTTGTCTAAAGCAGCAGTACATTCAGTACTCACGATACAAACATGTCCCATGTCAAAGTTTTCGAACAAAATTTATGCATATCACAGCATAACGGTATTTTAAGTGCACTTTTTTCGGCGGACGGATCCTTAATGTGGTCTTACCCCAAATAGATGTTTTGCATGTTACAAATCTTCACGAAGGCTAGACTGATATCAAGCTACACACATAACTAGATTAACCACAAATGGGAATGCATGTTACCGTTTTATCTCCGTCACATAAGTTACAAGAACATATTACGTAAGTTATAGGTGTGAAAACTCATCCCCATTTGATGTTTTATCTTGTCTAAAGCAGCAGTACATTCAGTACTCACGATACAAACATGTCCCATGTCAAAGTTTTCGAACAAAATTTATGCATATCACAGCATAACGGTATTTTAAGTGCACTTTTTTCGGCGGACGGATCCTTAATGTGGTCTTACCCCAAATAGATGTTTTGCATGTTACAAATCTTCACGAAGGCTAGACTGATATCAAGCTACACACATAACTAGATTAACCACAAATGGGAATGCATGTTACCGTTTTATCTCCGTCACGTAAGTTACAAGAACATATTACGTAAGTTATAGGTGTGAAAACTCATCCCCATTTGATGTTTTATCTTGTCTAAAGCAGCAGTACATTCAGTACTCACGATACAAACATGTCCCATGTCAAAGTTTTCGAACAAAATTTATGCATATCACAGCATAACGGTATTTTAAGTGCACTTTTTTCGGCGGACGGATCCTTAATGTGGTCTTACCCCAAATAGATGTTTTGCATGTTACAAATCTTCACGAAGGCTAGACTGATATCAAGCTACACACATAACTAGATTAACCACAAATGGGAATGCATGTTACCGTTTTATCTCCGTCACGTAAGTTACAAGAACATATTACGTAAGTTATAGGTGTGAAAACTCATCCCCATTTGATGTTTTATCTTGTCTAAAGCAGCAGTACATTCAGTACTCACGATACAAACATGTCCCATGTCAAAGTTTTCGAACAAAATTTATGCATATCACAGCATAACGGTATTTTAAGTGCACTTTTTTCGGCGGACGGATCCTTAATGTGGTCTTACCCCAAATAGATGTTTTGCATGTTACAAATCTTCACGAAGGCTAGACTGATATCAAGCTACACACATAACTAGATTAACCACAAATGGGAATGCATGTTACCGTTTTATCTCCGTCACGTAAGTTACAAGAACATATTACGTAAGTTATAGGTGTGAAAACTCATCCCCATTTGATGTTTTATCTTGTCTAAAGCAGCAGTACATTAAGTACTCACGATACAAACATGTCCCATGTCAAAGTTTTCGAACAAAATTTATGCATATCACAGCATAACGGTATTTTAAGTGCACTTTTTTCGGCGGACGGATCCTTAATGTGGTCTTACCCCAAATAGATGTTTTGCATGTTACAAATCTTCACGAAGGCTAGACTGATATCAAGCTACACACATAACTAGATTAACCACAAATGGGAATGCATGTTACCGTTTTATCTCCGTCACGTAAGTTACAAGAACATATTACGTAAGTTATAGGTGTGAAAACTCATCCCCATTTGATGTTTTATCTTGTCTAAAGCAGCAGTACATTCAGTACTCACGATACAAACATGTCCCATGTCAAAGTTTTCGAACAAAATTTATGCATATCACAGCATAACGGTATTTTAAGTGCACTTTTTTCGGCGGACGGATCCTTAATGTGGTCTTACCCCAAATAGATGTTTTGCATGTTACAAATCTTCACGAAGGCTAGACTGATATCAAGCTACACACATAACTAGATTAACCACAAATGGGAATGCATGTTACCGTTTTATCTCCGTCACGTAAGTTACAAGAACATATTACGTAAGTTATAGGTGTGAAAACTCATCCCCATTTGATGTTTTATCTTGTCTAAAGCAGCAGTACATTCAGTACTCACGATACAAACATGTCCCATGTCAAAGTTTTCGAACAAAATTTATGCATATCACAGCATAACGGTATTTTAAGTGCACTTTTTTCGGCGGACGGATCCTTAATGTGGTCTTACCCCAAATAGATGTTTTGCATGTTACAAATCTTCACGAAGGCTAGACTGATATCAAGCTACACACATAACTAGATTAACCACAAATGGGAATGCATGTTACCGTTTTATCTCCGTCACGTAAGTTACAAGAACATATTACGTAAGTTATAGGTGTGAAAACTCATCCCCATTTGATGTTTTATCTTGTCTAAAGCAGCAGTACATTCAGTACCCGCGATACAAACATGTCCCATGTCAAAGTTTTCGAACACAATTTATGCATATCACAGCATAACGGTATTTTAAGTGCACTTTTTTCGGCGGACGGATCCTTAATGTGGTCTTACCCCAAATAGATGTTTTGCATGTTACAAATCTTCACGAAGGCTAGACTGATATCAAGCTACACACATAACTAGATTAACCACAAATGGGAATGCATGTTACCGTTTTATCTCCGTCACGTAAGTTACAAGAACATATTACGTAAGTTATAGGTGTGAAAACTCATCCCCATTTGATGTTTTATCTTGTCTAAAGCAGCAGTACATTCAGTACTCACGATACAAACATGTCCCATGTCAAAGTTTTCGAACAAAATTTATGCATATCACAGCATAACGGTATTTTAAGTGCACTTTTTTCGGCGGACGGATCCTTAATGTGGTCTTACCCCAAATAGATGTTTTGCATGTTACAAATCTTCACGAAGGCTAGACTGATATCAAGCTACACACATAACTAGATTAACCACAAATGGGAATGCATGTTACCGTTTTATCTCCGTCACGTAAGTTACAAGAACATATTACGTAAGTTATAGGTGTGAAAACTCATCCCCATTTGATGTTTTATCTTGTCTAAAGCAGCAGTACATTCAGTACTCACGATACAAACATGTCCCATGTCAAAGTTTTCGAACAAAATTTATGCATATCACAGCATAACGGTATTTTAAGTGCACTTTTTTCGGCGGACGGATCCTTAATGTGGTCTTACCCCAAATAGATGTTTTGCATGTTACAAATCTTCACGAAGGCTAGACTGATATCAAGCTACACACATAACTAGATTAACCACAAATGGGAATGCATGTTACCGTTTTATCTCCGTCACGTAAGTTACAAGAACATATTACGTAAGTTATAGGTGTGAAAACTCATCCCCATTTGATGTTTTATCTTGTCTAAAGCAGCAGTACATTCAGTACTCACGATACAAACATGTCCCATGTCAAAGTTTTCGAAAAAAATTTATGCATATCACAGCATAACGGTATTTTAAGTGCACTTTTTTCGGCGGACGGATCCTTAATGTGGTCTTACCCCAAATAGATGTTTTGCATGTTACAAATCTTCACGAAGGCTAGACTGATATCAAGCTACACACATAACTAGATTAACCACAAATGGGAATGCATGTTACCGTTTTATCTCCGTCACGTAAGTTACAAGAACATATTACGTAAGTTATAGGTGTGAAAACTCATCCCCATTTGATGTTTTATCTTGTCTAAAGCAGCAGTACATTCAGTACTCACGATACAAACATGTCCCATGTCAAAGTTTTCGAACAAAATTTATGCATATCACAGCATAACGGTATTTTAAGTGCACTTTTTTCGGCGGACGGATCCTTAATGTGGTCTTACCCCAAATAGATGTTTTGCATGTTACAAATCTTCACGAAGGCTAGACTGATATCAAGCTACACACATAACTAGATTAACCACAAATGGGAATGCATGTTACCGTTTTATCTCCGTCACGTAAGTTACAAGAACATATTACGTAAGTTATAGGTGTGAAAACTCATCCCCATTTGATGTTTTATCTTGTCTAAAGCAGCAGTACATTCAGTACTCACGATACAAACATGTCCCATGTCAAAGTTTTCGAACAAAATTTATGCATATCACAGCATAACGGTATTTTAAGTGCACTTTTTTCGGCGGACGGATCCTTAATGTGGTCTTACCCCAAATAGATGTTTTGCATGTTACAAATCTTCACGAAGGCTAGACTGATATCAAGCTACACACATAACTAGATTAACCACAAATGGGAATGCATGTTACCGTTTTATCTCCGTCACGTAAGTTACAAGAACATATTACGTAAGTTATAGGTGTGAAAACTCATCCCCATTTGATGTTTTATCTTGTCTAAAGCAGCAGTACATTCAGTACCCGCGATACAAACATGTCCCATGTCAAAGTTTTCGAACAAAATTTATGCATATCACAGCATAACGGTATTTTAAGTGCACTTTTTTCGGCGGACGGATCCTTAATGTGGTCTTACCCCAAATAGATGTTTTGCATGTCACAAATCTTCACGAAGGCTAGACTTATATCAAGCTACACACATAACTAGATTAACCACAAATGGGAATGCATGTTACCGTTTTATCTCCGTCACGTAAGTTACAAGAACATATTACGTAAGTTATAAGTGTGAAAACTCATCCCCATTTGATGTTTTATCTTGTCTAAAGCAGCAGTACATTCAGTACTCACGATACAAACATGTCCCATGTCAAAGTTTTCGAACAAAATTTATGCATATCACAGCATAACGGTATTTTAAGTGCACTTTTTTCGGCGGACGGATCCTTAATGTGGTCTTACCCCAAATAGATGTTTTGCATGTTACAAATCTTCACGAAGGCTAGACTGATATCAAGCTACACACATAACTAGATTAACCACAAATGGGAATGCATGTTACCGTTTTATCTCCGTCACGTAAGTTACAAGAACATATTACGTAAGTTATAGGTGTGAAAACTCATCCCCATTTGATGTTTTATCTTGTCTAAAGCAGCAGTACATTCAGTACTCACGATACAAACATGTCCCATGTCAAAGTTTTCGAACAAAATTTATGCATATCACAGCATAACGGTATTTTAAGTGCACTTTTTTCGGCGGACGGATCCTTAATGTGGTCTTACCCCAAATAGATGTTTTGCATGTTACAAATCTTCACGAAGGCTAGACTGATATCAAGCTACACACATAACTAGATTAACCACAAATGGGAATGCATGTTACCGTTTTATCTCCGTCACGTAAGTTACAAGAACATATTACGTAAGTTATAGGTGTGAAAACTCATCCCCATTTGATGTTTTATCTTGTCTAAAGCAGCAGTACATTCAGTACTCACGATACAAACATGTCCCATGTCAAAGTTTTCGAACAAAATTTATGCATATCACAGCATAACGGTATTTTAAGTGCACTTTTTTCGGCGGACGGATCCTTAATGTGGTCTTACCCCAAATAGATGTTTTGCATGTTACAAATCTTCACGAAGGCTAGACTGATATCAAGCTACACACATAACTAGATTAACCACAAATGGGAATGCATGTTACCGTTTTATCTTCGTCACGTAAGTTACAAGAACATATTACGTAAGTTATAAGTGTGAAAACTCATCCCCATTTGATGTTTTATCTTGTCTAAAGCAGCAGTACATTCAGTACTCACGATACAAACATGTCCCATGTCAAAGTTTTCGAACAAAATTTATGCATGTCACAGCATAACGGTATTTTAAGTGCACTTTTTTCGGCGGACGGATCCTTAATGTGGTCTTACCCCAAATAGATGTTTTGCATGTTACAAATCTTCACGAAGGCTAGACTGATATAAAGCTACACACATAACTAGATTAACCACAAATGGGAATGCATGTTACCGTTTTATCTTCGTCACGTAAGTTACAAGAACATATTACGTAAATTATAGGTGTGAAAACTCATCCCCATTTGATGTTTTATCTTGTCTAAAGCAGCAGTACATTCAGTACTCACGATACAAACATGTCCCATGTCAAAGTTTTCGAACAAAATTTATGCATATCACAGCATAACGGTATTTTAAGTGCACTTTTTTCGGCGGACGGATCCTTAATGTGGTCTTACCCCAAATAGATGTTTTGCATGTTACAAATCTTCACGAAGGCTAGACTGATATCAAGCTACACACATAACTAGTTTAACCACAAATGGGAATGCATGTTACCGTTTTATCTCCGTCACGTAAGTTACAAGAACATATTACGTAAGTTATAGGTATGAAAACTCATCCCCATTTGATGTTTTATCTTGTCTAAAGCAGCAGTACATTCAGTACTCACGATACAAACATGTCCCATGTCAAAGTTTTCGAACAAAATTTATGCATATCACAGCATAACGGTATTTTAAGTGCACTTTTTTCGGCGGACGGATCCTTAATGTGGTCTTACCCCAAATATATGTTTTGCATGTTACAAATCTTCACGAAGGCTAGACTGATATCAAGCTATACACATAACTAGATTAACCACAAATGGGAATGCATGTTACCGTTTTATCTCCGTCACGTAAGTTACAAGAACATATTACGTAAGTTATAGGTGTGAAAACTCATCCCCATTTGATATTTTATCTTGTCTAAAGCAGCAGTACATTCAGTACTCACGATACAAACATGTCCCATATCAAAGTTTTCGAACAAAATTTATGCATATCACAGCATAACGGTATTTTAAGTGCACTTTTTTCGGCGGACGGATCCTTAATGTGGTCTTACCCCAAATAGATGTTTTGCATGTTACAAATCTTCACGAAGGCTAGACTGATATCAAGCTACACACATAACTAGATTAACCACAAATGGGAATGCATGTTACCGTTTTATCTCCGTCACGTAAGTTACAAGAACATATTACGTAAGTTATAAGTGTGAAAACTCATCCCCATTTGATGTTTTATCTTGTCTAAAGCAGCAGTACATTCAGTACTCACGATACAAACATGTCCCATGTCAAAGGTTTCGAACAAAATTTATGCATATCACAGCATAACGGTATTTTAAGTGCACTTTTTTCGGCGGACGGATCCTTAATGTGGTCTTACCCCAAATAGATGTTTTGCATGTTACAAATCTTCACGAAGGCTAGACTGATATCAAGCTACACACATAACTAGATTAACCACAAATGGGAATGCATGTTACCGTTTTATCTCCGTCACGTAAGTTACAAGAACATATTACGTAAGTTATAGGTGTGAAAACTCATCCCCATTTGATGTTTTATCTTGTCTAAAGCAGCAGTACATTCAGTACTCACGATACAAACATGTCCCATGTCAAAGTTTTCGAACAAAATTTATGCATATCACAGCATAACGGTATTTTAAGTGCACTTTTTTCGGCGGACGGATCCTTAATGTGGTCTTACCCCAAATATATGTTTTGCATGTTACAAATCTTCACGAAGGTTAGACTGATATCAAGCTACACACATAACTAGATTAACCACAAATGGGAATGCATGTTACCGTTTTATCTCCGTCACGTAAGTTACAAGAACATATTACGTAAGTTATAGGTGTGAAAACTCATCCCCATTTGATGTTTTATCTTGTCTAAAGCAGCAGTACATTCAGTACTCACGATACAAACATGTCCCATGTCAAAGTTTTCGAACAAAATTTATGCATATCACAGCATAACGGTATTTTAAGTGCACTTTTTTCGGCGGACGGATTCTTAATGTGGTCTTACCCCAAATAGATGTTTTGCATGTTACAAATCTTCACGAAGGCTAGACTGATATCAAGCTACACACATAACTAGATTAACCACAAATGGGAATGCATGTTACCGTTTTATCTCCGTCACGTAAGTTACAAGAACATATTACGTAAGTTATAGGTATGAAAACTCATCCCCATTTGATGTTTTATCTTGTCTAAAGCAGCAGTACATTCAGTACTCACGATACAAACATGTCCCATGTCAAAGTTTTCGAACAAAATTTATGCATATCACAGCATAACGGTATTTTAAGTGCACTTTTTTCGGCGGACGGATCCTTAATGTGGTCTTACCCCAAATAGATGTTTTGCATGTTACAAATCTTCACGAAGGCTAGACTGATATCAAGCTACACACATAACTAGATTAACCACAAATGGGAATGCATGTTACCGTTTTATCTCCGTCACGTAAGTTACAAGAACATATTACGTAAGTTATAGGTGTGAAAACGCATCCCCATTTGATGTTTTATCTTGTCTAAAGCAGCAGTACATTCAGTACTCACGATACAAACATGTCCCATGTCAAAGTTTTCGAACAAAATTTATGCATATCACAGCATAACGGTATTTTAAGTGCACTTTTTTCGGCGGACGGATCCTTAATGTGGTCTTACCCCAAATAGATGTTTTGCATGTTACAAATCTTCACGAAGGCTAGACTGATATCAAGCTACACACATAACTAGATTAACCACAAATGGGAATGCATGTTACCGTTTTATCTCCGTCACGTAAGTTACAAGAACATATTACGTAAGTTATAGGTGTGAAAACGCATCCCCATTTGATGTTTTATCTTGTCTAAAGCAGCAGTACATTCAGTACTCACGATACAAACATGTCCCATGTCAAAGTTTTCGAACAAAATTTATGCATATCACAGCATAACGGTATTTTAAGTGCACTTTTTTCGGCGGACGGATCCTTAATGTGGTCTTACCCCAAATAGATGTTTTGCATGTTACAAATCTTCACGAAGGCTAGACTGATATCAAGCTACACACATAACTAGATTAACCACAAATGGGAATGCATGTTACCGTTTTATCTCCGTCACGTAAGTTACAAGAACATATTACGTAAGTTATAGGTGTGAAAACTCATCCCCATTTGATGTTTTATCTTGTCTAAAGCAGCAGTACATTCAGTACTCACGATACAAACATGTCCCATGTCAAAGTTTTCGAACAAAATTTATGCATATCACAGCATAACGGTATTTTAAGTGCACTTTTTTCGGCGGACGGATCCTTAATGTGGTCTTACCCCAAATAGATGTTTTGCATGTTACAAATCTTCACGAAGGCTAGACTGATATCAAGCTACACACATAACTAGATTAACCACAAATGGGAATGCATGTTACCGTTTTATCTCCGTCACGTAAGTTACAAGAACATATTACGTAAGTTATAGGTGTGAAAACTCATCCCCATTTGATGTTTTATCTTGTCTAAAGCAGCAGTACATTCAGTACTCACGATACAAACATGTCCCATGTCAAAGTTTTCGAACAAAATTTATGCATATCACAGCATAACGGTATTTTAAGTGCACTTTTTTCGGCGGACGGATCCTTAATGTGGTCTTACCCCAAATAGATGTTTTGCATGTTACAAATCTTCACGAAGGCTAGACTGATATCAAGCTACACACATAACTAGATTAACCACAAATGGGAATGCATGTTACCGTTTTATCTCCGTCACGTAAGTTACAAGAACATATTACGTAAGTTATAGGTGTGAAAACTCATCCCCATTTGATGTTTTATCTTGTCTAAAGCAGCAGTACATTCAGTACTCACGATACAAACATGTCCCATGTCAAAGTTTTCGAACAAAATTTATGCATATCACAGCATAACGGTATTTTAAGTGCACTTTTTTCGGCGGACGGATCCTTAATGTGGTCTTACCCCAAATAGATGTTTTGCATGTTACAAATCTTCACGAAGGCTAGACTGATATCAAGCTACACACATAACTAGATTAACCACAAATGGGAATGCATGTTACCGTTTTATCTCCGTCACGTAAGTTACAAGAACATATTACGTAAGTTATAGGTGTGAAAACTCATCCCCATTTGATGTTTTATCTTGTCTAAAGCAGCAGTACATTCAGTACTCACGATACAAACATGTCCCATGTCAAAGTTTTCGAACAAAATTTATGCATATCACAGCATAACGGTATTTTAAGTGCACTTTTTTCGGCGGACGGATCCTTAATGTGGTCTTACCCCAAATAGATGTTTTGCATGTTACAAATCTTCACGAAGGCTAGACTGATATCAAGCTACACACATAACTAGATTAACCACAAATGGGAATGCATGTTACCGTTTTATCTCCGTCACGTAAGTTACAAGAACATATTACGTAAGTTATAGGTGTGAAAACTCATCCCCATTTGATGTTTTATCTTGTCTAAAGCAGCAGTACATTCAGTACTCACGATACAAACATGTCCCATGTCAAAGTTTTCGAACAAAATTTATGCATATCACAGCATAACGGTATTTTAAGTGCACTTTTTTCGGCGGACGGATCCTTAATGTGGTCTTACCCCAAATAGATGTTTTGCATGTTACAAATCTTCACGAAGGCTAGACTGATATCAAGCTACACACATAACTAGATTAACCACAAATGGGAATGCATGTTACCGTTTTATCTCCGTCACGTAAGTTACAAGAACATATTACGTAAGTTATAGGTGTGAAAACTCATCCCCATTTGATGTTTTATCTTGTCTAAAGCAGCAGTACATTCAGTACTCACGATACAAACATGTCCCATGTCAAAGTTTTCGAACACAATTTATGCATATCACAGCATAACGGTATTTTAAGTGCACTTTTTTCGGCGGACGGATCCTTAATGTGGTCTTACCCCAAATAGATGTTTTGCATGTTACAAATCTTCACGAAGGCTAGACTGATATCAAGCTACACACATAACTAGATTAACCACAAATGGGAATGCATGTTACCGTTTTTTATCTCCGTCACGTAAGTTACAAGAACATATTACGTAAGTTATAGGTGTGAAAACTCATCCCCATTTGATGTTTTATCTTGTCTAAAGCAGCAGTACATTCAGTACTCACGATACAAACATGTCCCATGTCAAAGTTTTCGAACAAAATTTATGCATATCACAGCATAACGGTATTTTAAGTGCACTTTTTTCAGCGGACGGATTCTTAATGTGGTCTTACCCCAAATAGATGTTTTGCATGTTACAAATCTTCACGAAGGCTAGACTGATATCAAGCTACACACATAACTAGATTAACCACAAATGGGAATGCATGTTACCGTTTTATCTCCGTCACGTAAGTTACAAGAACATATTACGTAAGTTATAGGTGTGAAAACTCATCCCCATTTGATGTTTTATCTTGTCTAAAGCAGCAGTACATTCAGTACTCACGATACAAACATGTCCCATGTCAAAGTTTTCGAACAAAATTTATGCATATCACAGCATAACGGTATTTTAAGTGCACTTTTTTCGGCGGACGGATCCTTAATGTGGTCTTACCCCAAATAGATGTTTTGCATGTTACAAATCTTCACGAAGGCTAGACTGATATCAAGCTACACACATAACTAGATTAACCACAAATGGGAATGCATGTTACCGTTTTATCTCCGTCACGTAAGTTACAAGAACATATTACGTAAGTTATAGGTGTGAAAACTCATCCCTATTTGATGTTTTATCTTGTCTAAAGCAGCAGTACATTCAGTACTCACGATACAAACATGTCCCATGTCAAAGTAGTTTTCGAACAAAATTTATGCATATCACAGCATAACGGTATTTTAAGTGCACTTTTTTCGGCGGACGGATCCTTAATGTGGTCTTACCCCAAATAGATGTTTTGCATGTTACAAATCTTCACGAAGGCTAGACTGATATCAAGCTACACACATAACTAGATTAACCACAAATGGGAATGCATGTTACCGTTTTATCTCCGTCCCGTAAGTTACAAGAACATATTACGTAAGTTATAGGTGTGAAAACTCATCCCCATTTGATGTTTTATCTTGTCTAAAGCAGCAGTACATTCAGTACTCACGATACAAACATGTCCCATGTCAAAGTAGTTTTCGAACAAAATTTATGCATATCACAGCATAACGGTATTTTAAGTGCACTTTTTTCGGCGGACGGATCCTTAATGTGGTCTTACCCCAAATAGATGTTTTGCATGTTACAAATCTTCACGAAGGCTAGACTGATATCAAGCTACACACATAACTAGAGTAACCACAAATGGGAATGCATGTTACCGTTTTATCTCCGTCACGTAAGTTACAAGAACATATTACGTAAGTTATAGGTGTGAAAACTCATCCCCATTTGATGTTTTATCTTGTCTAAAGCAGCAGTACATTCAGTACTCACGATACAAACATGTCCCATGTCAAAGTTTTCGAACAAAATTTATGCATATCACAGCATAACGGTATTTTAAGTGCACTTTTTTTCGGCGGACGGATCCTTAATGTGGTCTTACCCCAAATAGATGTTTTGCATGTTACAAATCTTCACGAAGGCTAGACTGATATCAAGCTACACACATAACTAGATTAACCAAAAATGGGAATGCATGTTACCGTTTTATCTCCGTCACGTAAGTTACAAGAACATATTACGTCAGTTATAGGTGTGAAAACTCATCCCCATTTGATGTTTTATCTTGTCTAAAGCAGCAGTACATTCAGTACTCACGATACAAACATGTCCCATGTCAAAGTAGTTTTCGAACAAAATTTATGCATATCACAGCATAACGGTATTTTAAGTGCACTTTTTTCGGCGGACGGATCCTTAATGTGGTCTTACCCCAAATAGATGTTTTGCATGTTACAAATCTTCACGAAGGCTAGACTGATATCAAGCTACACACATAACTAGATTAACCACAAATGGGAATGCATGTTACCGTTTTATCTCCGTCACGTAAGTTACAAGAACATATTACGTAAGTTATAGGTGTGAAAACTCATCCCCATTTGATGTTTTATCTTGTCTAAAGCAGCAGTACATTCAGTACTCACGATACAAACATGTCCCATGTCAAAGTAGTTTTCGAACAAAATTTATGCATATCACAGCATAACGGTATTTTAAGTGCACTTTTTTCGGCGGACGGATCCTTAATGTGGTCTTACCCCAAATAGATGTTTTGCATGTTACAAATCTTCACGAAGGCTAGACTGATATCAAGCTACACACATAACTAGATTAACCACAAATGGGAATGCATGTTACCGTTTTATCTCCGTCACGTAAGTTACAAGAACATATTACGTAAGTTATAGGTGTGAAAACTCATCCCCATTTGATGTTTTATCTTGTCTAAAGCAGCAGTACATTCAGTACTCACGATACAAACATGTCCCATGTCAAAGTTTTCGAACAAAATTTATGCATATCACAGCATAACGGTATTTTAAGTGCACTTTTTTCGGCGGACGGATCCTTAATGTGGTCTTACCCCAAATAGATGTTTTGCATGTTACAAATCTTCACGAAGGCTAGACTGATATCAAGCTACACACATAACTAGATTAACCACAAATGGGAATGCATGTTACCGTTTTATCTCCGTCACGTAAGTTACAAGAACATATTACGTAAGTTATAGGTGTGAAAACTCATCCCCATTTGATGTTTTATCTTGTCTAAAGCAGCAGTACATTCAGTACTCACGATACAAACATGTCCCATGTCAAAGTTTTCGAACAAAATTTATGCATATCACAGCATAACGGTATTTTAAGTGCACTTTTTTCGGCGGACGGATCCTTAATGTGGTCTTACCCCAAATAGATGTTTTGCATGTTACAAATCTTCACGAAGGCTAGACTGATATCAAGCTACACACATAACTAGATTAACCACAAATGGGAATGCATGTTACCGTTTTATCTCCGTCACGTAAGTTACAAGAACATATTACGTAAGTTATAGGTGTGAAAACTCATCCCCATTTGATGTTTTATCTTGTCTAAAGCAGCAGTACATTCAGTACTCACGATACAAACATGTCCCATGTCAAAGTAGTTTTCGAACAAAATTTATGCATATCACAGCATAACGGTATTTTAAGTGCACTTTTTTCGGCGGACGGATCCTTAATGTGGTCTTACCCCAAATAGATGTTTTGCATGTTACAAATCTTCACGAAGGCTAGACTGATATCAAGCTACACACATAACTAGATTAACCACAAATGGGAATGCATGTTACCGTTTTATCTCCGTCCCGTAAGTTACAAGAACATATTACGTAAGTTATAGGTGTGAAAACTCATCCCCATTTGATGTTTTATCTTGTCTAAAGCAGCAGTACATTCAGTACTCACGATACAAACATGTCCCATGTCAAAGTAGTTTTCGAACAAAATTTATGCATATCACAGCATAACGGTATTTTAAGTGCACTTTTTTCGGCGGACGGATCCTTAATGTGGTCTTACCCCAAATAGATGTTTTGCATGTTACAAATCTTCACGAAGGCTAGACTGATATCAAGCTACACACATAACTAGAGTAACCACAAATGGGAATGCATGTTACCGTTTTATCTCCGTCACGTAAGTTACAAGAACATATTACGTAAGTTATAGGTGTGAAAACTCATCCCCATTTGATGTTTTATCTTGTCTAAAGCAGCAGTACATTCAGTACTCACGATACAAACATGTCCCATGTCAAAGTTTTCGAACAAAATTTATGCATATCACAGCATAACGGTATTTTAAGTGCACTTTTTTTCGGCGGACGGATCCTTAATGTGGTCTTACCCCAAATAGATGTTTTGCATGTTACAAATCTTCACGAAGGCTAGACTGATATCAAGCTACACACATAACTAGATTAACCAAAAATGGGAATGCATGTTACCGTTTTATCTCCGTCACGTAAGTTACAAGAACATATTACGTCAGTTATAGGTGTGAAAACTCATCCCCATTTGATGTTTTATCTTGTCTAAAGCAGCAGTACATTCAGTACTCACGATACAAACATGTCCCATGTCAAAGTAGTTTTCGAACAAAATTTATGCATATCACAGCATAACGGTATTTTAAGTGCACTTTTTTCGGCGGACGGATCCTTAATGTGGTCTTACCCCAAATAGATGTTTTGCATGTTACAAATCTTCACGAAGGCTAGACTGATATCAAGCTACACACATAACTAGATTAACCACAAATGGGAATGCATGTTACCGTTTTATCTCCGTCACGTAAGTTACAAGAACATATTACGTAAGTTATAGGTGTGAAAACTCATCCCCATTTGATGTTTTATCTTGTCTAAAGCAGCAGTACATTCAGTACTCACGATACAAACATGTCCCATGTCAAAGTAGTTTTCGAACAAAATTTATGCATATCACAGCATAACGGTATTTTAAGTGCACTTTTTTCGGCGGACGGATCCTTAATGTGGTCTTACCCCAAATAGATGTTTTGCATGTTACAAATCTTCACGAAGGCTAGACTGATATCAAGCTACACACATAACTAGATTAACCACAAATGGGAATGCATGTTACCGTTTTATCTCCGTCACGTAAGTTACAAGAACATATTACGTAAGTTATAGGTGTGAAAACTCATCCCCATTTGATGTTTTATCTTGTCTAAAGCAGCAGTACATTCAGTACTCACGATACAAACATGTCCCATGTCAAAGTTTTCGAACAAAATTTATGCATATCACAGCATAACGGTATTTTAAGTGCACTTTTTTCGGCGGACGGATCCTTAATGTGGTCTTACCCCAAATAGATGTTTTGCATGTTACAAATCTTCACGAAGGCTAGACTGATATCAAGCTACACACATAACTAGATTAACCACAAATGGGAATGCATGTTACCGTTTTATCTCCGTCACGTAAGTTACAAGAACATATTACGTAAGTTATAGGTGTGAAAACTCATCCCCATTTGATGTTTTATCTTGTCTAAAGCAGCAGTACATTCAGTACTCACGATACAAACATGTCCCATGTCAAAGTTTTCGAACAAAATTTATGCATATCACAGCATAACGGTATTTTAAGTGCACTTTTTTCGGCGGACGGATCCTTAATGTGGTCTTACCCCAAATAGATGTTTTGCATGTTACAAATCTTCACAAAGGCTAGACTGATATCAAGCTACACACATAACTAGATTAACCACAAATGGGAATGCATGTTACCGTTTTATCTCCGTCACGTAAGTTACAAGAACATATTACGTAAGTTATAGGTGTGAAAACTCATCCCCATTTGATGTTTTATCTTGTCTAAAGCAGCAGTACATTCAGTACTCACGATACAAACATGTCCCATGTCAAAGTAGTTTTCGAACAAAATTTATGCATATCACAGCATAACGGTATTTTAAGTGCACTTTTTTCGGCGGACGGATCCTTAATGTGGTCTTACCCCAAATATATGTTTTGCATGTTACAAATCTTCACGAAGGCTAGACTGATATCAAGCTACACACATAACTAAATTAACCACAAATGGGAATGCATGTTACCGTTTTATCTCCGTCACGTAAGTTACAAGAACATATTACGTCAGTTATAGGTGTGAAAACTCATCCCCATTTGATGTTTTATCTTGTCTAAAGCAGCAGTACATTCAGTACTCACGATACAAACATGTCCCATGTCAAAGTTTTCGAACAAAATTTATGCATATCACAGCATAACGGTATTTTAAGTGCACTTTTTTCGGCGGACGGATCCTTAATGTGGTCTTACCCCAAATAGATGTTTTGCATGTTACAAATCTTCACCAAGGCTAGACTGATATCAAGCTACACACATAACTAGATTAACCACAAATGGGAATGCATGTTACCGTTTTATCTCCGTCACGTAAGTTACAAGAACATATTACGTAAGTTATAGGTGTGAAAACTCATCCCCATTTGATGTTTTATCTTGTCTAAAGCAGCAGTACATTCAGTACTCACGATACAAACATGTCCCATGTCAAAGTTTTCGAACAAAATTTATGCATATCACAGCATAACGGTATTTTAAGTGCACTTTTTTCGGCGGACGGATCCTTAATGTGGTCTTACCCCAAATAGATGTTTTGCATGTTACAAATCTTCACGAAGGCTAGACTGATATCAAGCTACACACATAACTAGATTAACCACAAATGGGAATGCATGTTACCGTTTTATCTCCGTCACGTAAGTTACAAGAACATATTACGTAAGTTATAGGTGTGAAAACTCATCCCCATTTGATGTTTTATCTTGTCTAAAGCAGCAGTACATTCAGTACTCACGATACAAACATGTCCCATGTCAAAGTTTTCGAACAAAATTTATGCATATCACAGCATAACGGTATTTTAAGTGCACTTTTTTCGGCGGACGGATCCTTAATGTGGTCTTACCCCAAATAGATGTTTTGCATGTTACAAATCTTCACGAAGGCTAGACTGATATCAAGCTACACACATAACTAGATTAACCACAAATGGGAATGCATGTTACCGTTTTATCTCCGTCACGTAAGTTACAAGAACATATTACGTAAGTTATAGGTGTGAACACTCATCCCCATTTGATGTTTTATCTTGTCTAAAGCAGCAGTACATTCAGTACTCACGATACAAACATGTCCCATGTCAAAGTTTTCGAACAAAATTTATGCATATCACAGCATAACGGTATTTTAAGTGCACTTTTTTCGGCGGACGGATCCTTAATGTGGTCTTACCCCAAATAGATGTTTTGCATGTTACAAATCTTCACGAAGGCTAGACTGATATCAAGCTACACACATAACTAGATTAACCACAAATGGGAATGCATGTTACCGTTTTATCTCCGTCACGTAAGTTACAAGAACATATTACGTAAGTTATAGGTGTGAAAACTCATCCCCATTTGATGTTTTATCTTGTCTAAAGCAGCAGTACATTCAGTACTCACGATACAAACATGTCCCATGTCAAAGTTTTCGAACAAAATTTATGCATATCACAGCATAACGGTATTTTAAGTGCACTTTTTTCGGCGGACGGATCCTTAATGTGGTCTTACCCCAAATAGATGTTTTGCATGTTACAAATCTTCACGAAGGCTAGACTGATATCAAGCTACACACATAACTAGATTAACCACAAATGGGAATGCATGTTACCGTTTTATCTCCGTCACGTAAGTTACAAGAACATATTACGTAAGTTATAGGTGTGAAAACTCATCCCCATTTGATGTTTTATCTTGTCTAAAGCAGCAGTACATTCAGTACTCACGATACAAACATGTCCCATGTCAAAGTTTTCGAACAAAATTTATGCATATCACAGCATAACGGTATTTTAAGTGCACTTTTTTCGGCGGACGGATCCTTAATGTGGTCTTACCCCAAATAGATGTTTTGCATGTTACAAATCTTCACGAAGGCTAGACTGATATCAAGCTACACACATAACTAGATTAACCACAAATGGGAATGCATGTTACCGTTTTATCTCCGTCACGTAAGTTACAAGAACATATTACGTAAGTTATAGGTGTGAAAACTCATCCCCATTTGATGTTTTATCTTGTCTAAAGCAGCAGTACATTCAGTACTCACGATACAAACATGTCCCATGTCAAAGTAGTTTTCGAACAAAATTTATGCATATCACAGCATAACGGTATTTTAAGTGCACTTTTTTCGGCGGACGGATCCTTAATGTGGTCTTACCCCAAATATATGTTTTGCATGTTACAAATCTTCACGAAGGCTAGACTGATATCAAGCTACACACATAACTAAATTAACCACAAATGGGAATGCATGTTACCGTTTTATCTCCGTCACGTAAGTTACAAGAACATATTACGTCAGTTATAGGTGTGAAAACTCATCCCCATTTGATGTTTTATCTTGTCTAAAGCAGCAGTACATTCAGTACTCACGATACAAACATGTCCCATGTCAAAGTTTTCGAACAAAATTTATGCATATCACAGCATAACGGTATTTTAAGTGCACTTTTTTCGGCGGACGGATCCTTAATGTGGTCTTACCCCAAATAGATGTTTTGCATGTTACAAATCTTCACCAAGGCTAGACTGATATCAAGCTACACACATAACTAGATTAACCACAAATGGGAATGCATGTTACCGTTTTATCTCCGTCACGTAAGTTACAAGAACATATTACGTAAGTTATAGGTGTGAAAACTCATCCCCATTTGATGTTTTATCTTGTCTAAAGCAGCAGTACATTCAGTACTCACGATACAAACATGTCCCATGTCAAAGTTTTCGAACAAAATTTATGCATATCACAGCATAACGGTATTTTAAGTGCACTTTTTTCGGCGGACGGATCCTTAATGTGGTCTTACCCCAAATAGATGTTTTGCATGTTACAAATCTTCACGAAGGCTAGACTGATATCAAGCTACACACATAACTAGATTAACCACAAATGGGAATGCATGTTACCGTTTTATCTCCGTCACGTAAGTTACAAGAACATATTACGTAAGTTATAGGTGTGAAAACTCATCCCCATTTGATGTTTTATCTTGTCTAAAGCAGCAGTACATTCAGTACTCACGATACAAACATGTCCCATGTCAAAGTTTTCGAACAAAATTTATGCATATCACAGCATAACGGTATTTTAAGTGCACTTTTTTCGGCGGACGGATCCTTAATGTGGTCTTACCCCAAATAGATGTTTTGCATGTTACAAATCTTCACGAAGGCTAGACTGATATCAAGCTACACACATAACTAGATTAACCACAAATGGGAATGCATGTTACCGTTTTATCTCCGTCACGTAAGTTACAAGAACATATTACGTAAGTTATAGGTGTGAAAACTCATCCCCATTTGATGTTTTATCTTGTCTAAAGCAGCAGTACATTCAGTACTCACGATACAAACATGTCCCATGTCAAAGTTTTCGAACAAAATTTATGCATATCACAGCATAACGGTATTTTAAGTGCACTTTTTTCGGCGGACGGATCCTTAATGTGGTCTTACCCCAAATAGATGTTTTGCATGTTACAAATCTTCACGAAGGCTAGACTGATATCAAGCTACACACATAACTAGATTAACCACAAATGGGAATGCATGTTACCGTTTTATCTCCGTCACGTAAGTTACAAGAACATATTACGTAAGTTATAGGTGTGAAAACTCATCCCCATTTGATGTTTTATCTTGTCTAAAGCAGCAGTACATTCAGTACTCACGATACAAACATGTCCCATGTCAAAGTAGTTTTCGAACAAAATTTATGCATATCACAGCATAACGGTATTTTAAGTGCACTTTTTTCGGCGGACGGATCCTTAATGTGGTCTTACCCCAAATAGATGTTTTGCATGTTACAAATCTTCACGAAGGCTAGACTGATATCAAGCTACACACATAACTAGATTAACCACAAATGGGAATGCATGTTACCGTTTTATCTCCGTCACGTAAGTTACAAGAACATATTACGTAAGTTATAGGTGTGAAAACTCATCCCCATTTGATGTTTTATCTTGTCTAAAGCAGCAGTACATTCAGTACTCACGATACAAACATGTCCCATGTCAAAGTTTTCGAACAAAATTTATGCATATCACAGCATAACGGTATTTTAAGTGCACTTTTTTCGGCGGACGGATCCTTAATGTGGTCTTACCCCAAATAGATGTTTTGCATGTTACAAATCTTCACGAAGGCTAGACTGATATCAAGCTACACACATAACTAGATTAACCACAAATGGGAATGCATGTTACCGTTTTATCTCCGTCACGTAAGTTACAAGAACATATTACGTAAGTTATAGGTGTGAACACTCATCCCCATTTGATGTTTTATCTTGTCTAAAGCAGCAGTACATTCAGTACTCACGATACAAACATGTCCCATGTCAAAGTTTTCGAACAAAATTTATGCATATCACAGCATAACGGTATTTTAAGTGCACTTTTTTCGGCGGACGGATCCTTAATGTGGTCTTACCCCAAATAGATGTTTTGCATGTTACAAATCTTCACGAAGGCTAGACTGATATCAAGCTACACACATAACTAGATTAACCACAAATGGGAATGCATGTTACCGTTTTATCTCCGTCACGTAAGTTACAAGAACATATTACGTAAGTTATAGGTGTGAAAACTCATCCCCATTTGATGTTTTATCTTGTCTAAAGCAGCAGTACATTCAGTACTCACGATACAAACATGTCCCATGTCAAAGTTTTCGAACAAAATTTATGCATATCACAGCATAACGGTATTTTAAGTGCACTTTTTTCGGCGGACGGATCCTTAATGTGGTCTTACCCCAAATAGATGTTTTGCATGTTACAAATCTTCACGAAGGCTAGACTGATATCAAGCTACACACATAACTAGATTAACCACAAATGGGAATGCATGTTACCGTTTTATCTCCGTCACGTAAGTTACAAGAACATATTACGTAAGTTATAGGTGTGAAAACTCATCCCCATTTGATGTTTTATCTTGTCTAAAGCAGCAGTACATTCAGTACTCACGATACAAACATGTCCCATGTCAAAGTTTTCGAACAAAATTTATGCATATCACAGCATAACGGTATTTTAAGTGCACTTTTTTCGGCGGACGGATCCTTAATGTGGTCTTACCCCAAATAGATGTTTTGCATGTTACAAATCTTCACGAAGGCTAGACTGATATCAAGCTACACACATAACTAGATTAACCACAAATGGGAATGCATGTTACCGTTTTATCTCCGTCACGTAAGTTACAAGAACATATTACGTAAGTTATAGGTGTGAAAACTCATCCCCATTTGATGTTTTATCTTGTCTAAAGCAGCAGTACATTCAGTACTCACGATACAAACATGTCCCATGTCAAAGTAGTTTCGAACAAAATTTATGCCACAGCATAACGGTATTTTAAGTGCCCTTTTTTCGGCGGACGGATCCTTAATGTGGTCTTACCCCAAATAGATGTTTTGCATGTTACAAATCTTCACGAAGGCTAGACTGATATCAAGCTACACACATAACTAGATTAACCACAAATGGGAATGCATGTTACCGTTTTATCTCCGTCACGTAAGTTACAAGAACATATTACGTAAGTTATAGGTGTGAAAACTCATCCCCATTTGATGTTTTATCTTGTCTAAAGCAGCAGTACATTCAGTACTCACGATACAAACATGTCCCATGTCAAAGTTTTCGAACAAAATTTATGCATATCACAGCATAACGGTATTTTAAGTGCACTTTTTTCGGCGGACGGATCCTTAATGTGGTCTTACCCCAAATATATGTTTTGCATGTTACAAATCTTCACGAAGGCTAGACTGATATCAAGCTACACACATAACTAGATTAACCACAAATGGGAATGCATGTTACCGTTTTATCTCCGTCACGTAAGTTACAAGAACATATTACGTAAGTTATAGGTGTGAAAACTCATCCCCATTTGATGTTTTATCTTGTCTAAAGCAGCAGTACATTCAGTACTCACTATACAAACATGTCCCATGTCAAAGTTTTCGAACAAAATTTATGCATATCACAGCATAACGGTATTTTAAGTGCACTTTTTTCGGCGGACGGATCCTTAATGTGGTCTTACCCCAAATAGATGTTTTGCATGTTACAAATCTTCACGAAGGCTAGACTGATATCAAGCTACACACATAACTAGATTAACCACAAATGGGAATGCATGTTACCGTTTTATCTCCGTCACGTAAGTTACAAGAACATATTACGTAAGTTATAGGTGTGAAAATTCATCCCCATTTGATGTTTTATCTTGTCTAAAGCAGCAGTACATTCAGTACTCACGATACAAACATGTCCCATGTCAAAGTTTTCGAACAAAATTTATGCATATCACAGCATAACGGTATTTTAAGTGCACTTTTTTCGGCGGACGGATCCTTAATGTGGTCTTACCCCAAATATATGTTTTGCATGTTACAAATCTTCACGAAGGCTAGACTGATATCAAGCTACACACATAACTAGATTAACCACAAATGGGAATGCATGTTACCGTTTTATCTCCGTCACGTAAGTTACAAGAACATATTACGTAAGTTATAGGTGTGAAAACTCATCCCCATTTGATGTTTTATCTTGTCTAAAGCAGCAGTACATTCAGTACTCACGATACAAACATGTCCCATGTCAAAGTTTTCGAACAAAATTTATGCATATCACAGCATAACGGTATTTTAAGTGCACTTTTTTCGGCGGACGGATCCTTAATGTGGTCTTACCCCAAATAGATGTTTTGCATGTTACAAATCTTCACGAAGGCTAGACTGATATCAAGCTACACACATAACTAGATTAACCACAAATGGGAATGCATGTTACCGTTTTATCTCCGTCACGTAAGTTACAAGAACATATTACGTAAGTTATAGGTGTGAAAACTCATCCCCATTTGATGTTTTATCTTGTCTAAAGCAGCAGTACATTCAGTACTCACGATACAAACATGTCCCATGTCAAAGTTTTTATAACACAATTTATGCATATCACAGCATAACGGTATTTTAAGTGCACTTTTTTCGGCGGACGGATCCTTAATGTGGTCTTACCCCAAATAGATGTTTTGCATGTTACAAATCTTCACGAAGGCTAGACTGATATCAAGCTACACACATAACTAGATTAACCACAAATGGGAATGCATGTTACCGTTTTATCTCCGTCACGTAAGTTACAAGAACATATTACGTAAGTTATAGGTGTGAAAATTCATCCCCATTTGATGTTTTATCTTGTCTAAAGCAGCAGTACATTCAGTACTCACGATACAAACATGTCCCATGTCAAAGTTTTCGAACAAAATTTATGCATATCACAGCATAACGGTATTTTAAGTGCACTTTTTTCGGCGGACGGATCCTTAATGTGGTCTTACCCCAAATATATGTTTTGCATGTTACAAATCTTCACGAAGGCTAGACTGATATCAAGCTACACACATAACTAGATTAACCACAAATGGGAATGCATGTTACCGTTTTATCTCCGTCACGTAAGTTACAAGAACATATTACGTAAGTTATAGGTGTGAAAACTCATCCCCATTTGATGTTTTATCTTGTCTAAAGCAGCAGTACATTCAGTACTCACGATACAAACATGTCCCATGTCAAAGTTTTCGAACAACATTTATGCATATCACAGCATAACGGTATTTTAAGTGCACTTTTTTCGGCGGACGGATCCTTAATGTGGTCTTACCCCAAATAGATGTTTTGCATGTTACAAATCTTCACGAAGGCTAGACTGATATCAAGCTACACACATAACTAGATTAACCACAAATGGGAATGCATGTTACCGTTTTATCTCCGTCACGTAAGTTACAAGAACATATTACGTAAGTTATAGGTGTGAAAACTCATCCCCATTTGATGTTTTATCTTGTCTAAAGCAGCAGTACATTCAGTACTCACGATACAAACATGTCCCATGTCAAAGTTTTCGAACAAAATTTATGCATATCACAGCATAACGGTATTTTAAGTGCACTTTTTTCGGCGGACGGATCCTTAATGTAGTCTTACCCCAAATAGATGTTTTGCATGTTACAAATCTTCACGAAGGCTAGACTGATATCAAGCTACACACATAACTAGATTAACCACAAATGGGAATGCATGTTACCGTTTTATCTCCGTCACGTAAGTTACAAGAACATATTACGTAAGTTATAGGTGTGAAAACTCATCCCCATTTGATGTTTTATCTTGTCTAAAGCAGCAGTACATTCAGTACTCACGATACAAACATGTCCCATGTCAAAGTTTTCGAACAAAATTTATGCATATCACAGCATAACGGTATTTTAAGTGCACTTTTTTCGGCGGACGGATCCTTAATGTGGTCTTACCCCAAATAGATGTTTTGCATGTTACAAATCTTCACGAAGGCTAGACTGATATCAAGCTACACACATAACTAGATTAACCACAAATGGGAATGCATGTTACCGTTTTATCTCCGTCACGTAAGTTACAAGAACATATTACGTAAGTTATAGGTGTGAAAACTCATCCCCATTTGATGTTTTATCTTGTCTAAAGCAGCAGTACATTCAGTACTCACGATACAAACATGTCCCATGTCAAAGTTTTCGAACAAAATTTATGCATATCACAGCATAACGGTATTTTAAGTGCCCTTTTTTCGGCGGACGGATCCTTAATGTGGTCTTACCCCAAATAGATGTTTTGCATGTTACAAATCTTCACGAAGGCTAGACTGATATCAAGCTACACACATAACTAGATTAACCACAAATGGGAATGCATGTTACCGTTTTATCTCCGTCACGTAAGTTACAAGAACATATTACGTAAGTTATAGGTGTGAAAACTCATCCCCATTTGATGTTTTATCTTGTCTAAAGCAGCAGTACATTCAGTACTCACGATACAAACATGTCCCATGTCAAAGTTTTCGAACAAAATTTATGCATATCACAGCATAACGGTATTTTAAGTGCACTTTTTTCGGCGGACGGATCCTTAATGTGGTCTTACCCCAAATATATGTTTTGCATGTTACAAATCTTCACGAAGGCTAGACTGATATCAAGCTACACACATAACTAGATTAACCACAAATGGGAATGCATGTTACCGTTTTATCTCCGTCACGTAAGTTACAAGAACATATTACGTAAGTTATAGGTGTGAAAACTCATCCCCATTTGATGTTTTATCTTGTCTAAAGCAGCAGTACATTCAGTACTCACTATACAAACATGTCCCATGTCAAAGTTTTCGAACAAAATTTATGCATATCACAGCATAACGGTATTTTAAGTGCACTTTTTTCGGCGGACGGATCCTTAATGTGGTCTTACCCCAAATAGATGTTTTGCATGTTACAAATCTTCACGAAGGCTAGACTGATATCAAGCTACACACATAACTAGATTAACCACAAATGGGAATGCATGTTACCGTTTTATCTCCGTCACGTAAGTTACAAGAACATATTACGTAAGTTATAGGTGTGAAAACTCATCCCCATTTGATGTTTTATCTTGTCTAAAGCAGCAGTACATTCAGTACTCACGATACAAACATGTCCCATGTCAAAGTTTTCGAACAAAATTTATGCATATCACAGCATAACGGTATTTTAAGTGCACTTTTTTCGGCGGACGGATCCTTAATGTAGTCTTACCCCAAATAGATGTTTTGCATGTTACAAATCTTCACGAAGGCTAGACTGATATCAAGCTACACACATAACTAGATTAACCACAAATGGGAATGCATGTTACCGTTTTATCTCCGTCACGTAAGTTACAAGAACATATTACGTAAGTTATAGGTGTGAAAACTCATCCCCATTTGATGTTTTATCTTGTCTAAAGCAGCAGTACATTCAGTACTCACGATACAAACATGTCCCATGTCAAAGTTTTCGAACAAAATTTATGCATATCACAGCATAACGGTATTTTAAGTGCACTTTTTTCGGCGGACGGATCCTTAATGTGGTCTTACCCCAAATAGATGTTTTGCATGTTACAAATCTTCACGAAGGCTAGACTGATATCAAGCTAAACACATAACTAGATTAACCACAAATGGGAATGCATGTTACCGTTTTATCTCCGTCACGTAAGTTACAAGAACATATTACGTAAGTTATAGGTGTGAAAACTCATCCCCATTTGATGTTTTATCTTGTCTAAAGCAGCAGTACATTCAGTACTCACGATACAAACATGTCCCATGTCAAAGTTTTCGAACACAATTTATGCATATCACAACATAACGGTATTTTAAGTGCACTTTTTTCGGCGGACGGATCCTTAATGTGGTCTTACCCCAAATAGATGTTTTGCATGTTACAAATCTTCACGAAGGCTAGACTGATATCAAGCTACACACATAACTAGATTAACCACAAATGGGAATGCATGTTACCGTTTTATCTCCGTCACGTAAGTTACAAGAACATATTACGTAAGTTATAGGTGTGAAAACTCATCCCCATTTGATGTTTTATATTGTCTAAAGCAGCAGTACATTCAGTACTCACGATACAAACATGTCCCATGTCAAAGTTTTCGAACAAAATTTATGCATATCACAGCATAACGGTATTTTAAGTGCACTTTTTTCGGCGGACGGATCCTTAATGTGGTCTTACCCCAAATAGATGTTTTGCATGTTACAAATCTTCACGAAGGCTAGACTGATATCAAGCTACACACATAACTAGATTAACCACAAATGGGAATGCATGTTACCGTTTTATCTCCGTCACGTAAGTTACAAGAACATATTACGTAAGTTATAGGTGTGAAAACTCATCCCCATTTGATGTTTTATCTTGTCTAAAGCAGCAGTACATTCAGTACTCACGATACAAACATGTCCCATGTCAAAGTTTTCGAACAAAATTTATGCATATCACAGCATAACGGTATTTTAAGTGCACTTTTTTCGGCGGACGGATCCTTAATGTGGTCTTACCCCAAATAGATGTTTTGCATGTTACAAATCTTCACGAAGGCTAGACTGATATCAAGCTACACACATAACTAGATTAACCACAAATGGGAATGCATGTAACCGTTTTATCTCCGTCACGTAAGTTACAAGAACATATTACGTAAGTTATAGGTGTGAAAATTCATCCCCATTTGATGTTTTATCTTGTCTAAAGCAGCAGTACATTCAGTACTCACGATACAAACATGTCCCATGTCAAAGTTTTCGAACAAAATTTATGCATATCACAGCATAACGGTATTTTAAGTGCACTTTTTTCGGCGGACGGATCCTTAATGTGGTCTTACCCCAAATATATGTTTTGCATGTTACAAATCTTCACGAAGGCTAGACTGATATCAAGCTACACACATAACTAGATTAACCACAAATGGGAATGCATGTTACCGTTTTATCTCCGTCACGTAAGTTACAAGAACATATTACGTAAGTTATAGGTGTGAAAACTCATCCCCATTTGATGTTTTATCTTGTCTAAAGCAGCAGTACATTCAGTACTCACGATACAAACATGTCCCATGTCAAAGTTTTCGAACAAAATTTATGCATATCACAGCATAACGGTATTTTAAGTGCACTTTTTTCGGCGGACGGATCCTTAATGTGGTCTTACCCCAAATAGATGTTTTGCATGTTACAAATCTTCACGAAGGCTAGACTGATATCAAGCTACACACATAACTAGATTAACCACAAATGGGAATGCATGTTACCGTTTTATCTCCGTCACGTAAGTTACAAGAACATATTACGTAAGTTATAGGTGTGAAAACTCATCCCCATTTGATGTTTTATCTTGTCTAAAGCAGCAGTACATTCAGTACTCACGATACAAACATGTCCCATGTCAAAGTTTTCGAACAAAATTTATGCATATCACAGCATAACGGTATTTTAAGTGCACTTTTTTCGGCGGACGGATCCTTAATGTAGTCTTACCCCAAATAGATGTTTTGCATGTTACAAATCTTCACGAAGGCTAGACTGATATCAAGCTACACACATAACTAGATTAACCACAAATGGGAATGCATGTTACCGTTTTATCTCCGTCACGTAAGTTACAAGAACATATTACGTAAGTTATAGGTGTGAAAACTCATCCCCATTTGATGTTTTATCTTGTCTAAAGCAGCAGTACATTCAGTACTCACGATACAAACATGTCCCATGTCAAAGTTTTCGAAAAAAATTTATGCATATCACAGCATAACGGTATTTTAAGTGCACTTTTTTCGGCGGACGGATCCTTAATGTGGTCTTACCCCAAATAGATGTTTTGCATGTTACAAATCTTCACGAAGGCTAGACTGATATCAAGCTACACACATAACTAGATTAACCACAAATGGGAATGCATGTTACCGTTTTATCTCCGTCACGTAAGTTACAAGAACATATTACGTAAGTTATAGGTGTGAAAACTCATCCCCATTTGATGTTTTATCTTGTCTAAAGCAGCAGTACATTCAGTACTCACGATACAAACATGTCCCATGTCAAAGTTTTCTAACAAAATTTATGCATATCACAGCATAACGGTATTTTAAGTGCCCTTTTTTCGGCGGACGGATCCTTAATGTGGTCTTACCCCAAATAGATGTTTTGCATGTTACAAATCTTCACGAAGGCTAGACTGATATCAAGCTACACACATAACTAGATTAACCACAAATGGGAATGCATGTTACCGTTTTATCTCCGTCACGTAAGTTACAAGAACATATTACGTAAGTTATAGGTGTGAAAACTCATCCCCATTTGATGTTTTATCTTGTCTAAAGCAGCAGTACATTCAGTACTCACGATACAAACATGTCCCATGTCAAAGTTTTCGAACAAAATTTATGCATATCACAGCATAACGGTATTTTAAGTGCACTTTTTTCGGCGGACGGATCCTTAATGTGGTCTTACCCCAAATATATGTTTTGCATGTTACAAATCTTCACGAAGGCTAGACTGATATCAAGCTACACACATAACTAGATTAACCACAAATGGGAATGCATGTTACCGTTTTATCTCCGTCACGTAAGTTACAAGAACATATTACGTAAGTTATAGGTGTGAAAACTCATCCCCATTTGATGTTTTATCTTGTCTAAAGCAGCAGTACATTCAGTACTCACTATACAAACATGTCCCATGTCAAAGTTTTCGAACAAAATTTATGCATATCACAGCATAACGGTATTTTAAGTGCACTTTTTTCGGCGGACGGATCCTTAATGTTGTCTTACCCCAAATAGATGTTTTGCATGTTACAAATCTTCACGAAGGCTAGACTGATATCAAGCTACACACATAACTAGATTAACCACAAATGGGAATGCATGTTACCGTTTTATCTCCGTCACGTAAGTTACAAGAACATATTACGTAAGTTATAGGTGTGAAAACTCATCCCCATTTGATGTTTTATCTTGTCTAAAGCAGCAGTACATTCAGTACTCACGATACAAACATGTCCCATGTCAAAGTTTTCGAACAAAATTTATGCATATCACAGCATAACGGTATTTTAAGTGCACTTTTTTCGGCGGACGGATCCTTAATGTAGTCTTACCCCAAATAGATGTTTTGCATGTTACAAATCTTCACGAAGGCTAGACTGATATCAAGCTACACACATAACTAGATTAACCACAAATGGGAATGCATGTTACCGTTTTATCTCCGTCACGTAAGTTACAAGAACATATTACGTAAGTTATAGGTGTGAAAACTCATCCCCATTTGATGTTTTATCTTGTCTAAAGCAGCAGTACATTCAGTACTCACGATACAAACATGTCCCATGTCAAAGTTTTCGAACAAAATTTATGCATATCACAGCATAACGGTATTTTAAGTGCACTTTTTTCGGCGGACGGATCCTTAATGTGGTCTTACCCCAAATAGATGTTTTGCATGTTACAAATCTTCACGAAGGCTAGACTGATATCAAGCTAAACACATAACTAGATTAACCACAAATGGGAATGCATGTTACCGTTTTATCTCCGTCACGTAAGTTACAAGAACATATTACGTAAGTTATAGGTGTGAAAACTCATCCCCATTTGATGTTTTATCTTGTCTAAAGCAGCAGTACATTCAGTACTCACGATACAAACATGTCCCATGTCAAAGTTTTCGAACACAATTTATGCATATCACAGCATAACGGTATTTTAAGTGCACTTTTTTCGGCGGACGGATCCTTAATGTGGTCTTACCCCAAATAGATGTTTTGCATGTTACAAATCTTCACGAAGGCTAGACTGATATCAAGCTACACACATAACTAGATTAACCACAAATGGGAATGCATGTTACCGTTTTATCTCCGTCACGTAAGTTACAAGAACATATTACGTAAGTTATAGGTGTGAAAACTCATCCCCATTTGATGTTTTATATTGTCTAAAGCAGCAGTACATTCAGTACTCACGATACAAACATGTCCCATGTCAAAGTTTTCGAACAAAATTTATGCATATCACAGCATAACGGTATTTTAAGTGCACTTTTTTCGGCGGACGGATCCTTAATGTGGTCTTACCCCAAATAGATGTTTTGCATGTTACAAATCTTCACGAAGGCTAGACTGATATCAAGCTACACACATAACTAGATTAACCACAAATGGGAATGCATGTTACCGTTTTATCTCCGTCACGTAAGTTACAAGAACATATTACGTAAGTTATAGGTGTGAAAACTCATCCCCATTTGATGTTTTATCTTGTCTAAAGCAGCAGTACATTCAGTACTCACGATACAAACATGTCCCATGTCAAAGTTTTCGAACAAAATTTATGCATATCACAGCATAACGGTATTTTAAGTGCACTTTTTTCGGCGGACGGATCCTTAATGTGGTCTTACCCCAAATAGATGTTTTGCATGTTACAAATCTTCACGAAGGCTAGACTGATATCAAGCTACACACATAACTAGATTAACCACAAATGGGAATGCATGTTACCGTTTTATCTCCGTCACGTAAGTTACAAGAACATATTACGTAAGTTATAGGTGTGAAAACTCATCCCCATTTGATGTTTTATCTTGTCTAAAGCAGCAGTACATTCAGTACTCACGATACAAACATGTCCCATGTCAAAGTTTTCGAACAAAATTTATGCATATCACAGCATAACGGTATTTTAAGTGCACTTTTTTCGGCGGACGGATCCTTAATGTGGTCTTACCCCAAATAGATGTTTTGCATGTTACAAATCTTCACGAAGGCTAGACTGATATCAAGCTACACACATAACTAGATTAACCACAAATGGGAATGCATGTAACCGTTTTATCTCCGTCACGTAAGTTACAAGAACATATTACGTAAGTTATAGGTGTGAAAATTCATCCCCATTTGATGTTTTATCTTGTCTAAAGCAGCAGTACATTCAGTACTCACGATACAAACATGTCCCATGTCAAAGTTTTCGAACAAAATTTATGCATATCACAGCATAACGGTATTTTAAGTGCACTTTTTTCGGCGGACGGATCCTTAATGTGGTCTTACCCCAAATATATGTTTTGCATGTTACAAATCTTCACGAAGGCTAGACTGATATCAAGCTACACACATAACTAGATTAACCACAAATGGGAATGCATGTTACCGTTTTATCTCCGTCACGTAAGTTACAAGAACATATTACGTAAGTTATAGGTGTGAAAACTCATCCCCATTTGATGTTTTATCTTGTCTAAAGCAGCAGTACATTCAGTACTCACGATACAAACATGTCCCATGTCAAAGTTTTCGAACAAAATTTATGCATATCACAGCATAACGGTATTTTAAGTGCACTTTTTTCGGCGGACGGATCCTTAATGTGGTCTTACCCCAAATAGATGTTTTGCATGTTACAAATCTTCACGAAGGCTAGACTGATATCAAGCTACACACATAACTAGATTAACCACAAATGGGAATGCATGTTACCGTTTTATCTCCGTCACGTAAGTTACAAGAACATATTACGTAAGTTATAGGTGTGAAAACTCATCCCCATTTGATGTTTTATCTTGTCTAAAGCAGCAGTACATTCAGTACTCACGATACAAACATGTCCCATGTCAAAGTTTTCGAACACAATTTATGCATATCACAGCATAACGGTATTTTAAGTGCACTTTTTTCGGCGGACGGATCCTTAATGTGGTCTTACCCCAAATAGATGTTTTGCATGTTACAAATCTTCACGAAGGCTAGACTGATATCAAGCTACACACATAACTAGATTAACCACAAATGGGAATGCATGTTACCGTTTTATCTCCGTCACGTAAGTTACAAGAACATATTACGTAAGTTATAGGTGTGAAAACTCATCCCCATTTGATGTTTTATCTTGTCTAAAGCAGCAGTACATTCAGTACTCACGATACAAACATGTCCCATGTCAAAGTTTTCGAACAAAATTTATGCATATCACAGCATAACGGTATTTTAAGTGCACTTTTTTCGGCGGACGGATCCTTAATGTGGTCTTACCCCAAATAGATGTTTTGCATGTTACAAATCTTCACGAAGGCTAGACTGATATCAAGCTACACACATAACTAGATTAACCACAAATGGGAATGCATGTTACCGTTTTATCTCCGTCACGTAAGTTACAAGAACATATTACGTAAGTTATAGGTGTGAAAACTCATCCCCATTTGATGTTTTATCTTGTCTAAAGCAGCAGTACATTCAGTACTCACGATACAAACATGTCCCATGTCAAAGTTTTCGAACAAAATTTATGCATATCACAGCATAACGGTATTTTAAGTGCACTTTTTTCGGCGGACGGATCCTTAATGTGGTCTTACCCCAAATATATGTTTTGCATGTTACAAATCTTCACGAAGGCTAGACTGATATCAAGCTACACACATAACTAGATTAACCACAAATGGGAATGCATGTTACCGTTTTATCTCCGTCACGTAAGTTACAAGAACATATTACGTAAGTTATAGGTGTGAAAACTCATCCCCATTTGATGTTTTATCTTGTCTAAAGCAGCAGTACATTCAGTACTCACGATACAAACATGTCCCATGTCAAAGTTTTCGAACAAAATTTATGCATATCACAGCATAACGGTATTTTAAGTGCACTTTTTTCGGCGGACGGATCCTTAATGTGGTCTTACCCCAAATAGATGTTTTGCATGTTACAAATCTTCACGAAGGCTAGACTGATATCAAGCTACACACATAACTAGATTAACCACAAATGGGAATGCATGTTACCGTTTTATCTCCGTCACGTAAGTTACAAGAACATATTACGTAAGTTATAGGTGTGAAAACTCATCCCCATTTGATGTTTTATCTTGTCTAAAGCAGCAGTACATTCAGTACTCACGATACAAACATGTCCCATGTCAAATTTTTCGAACAAAATTTATGCATATCACAGCATAACGGTATTTTAAGTGCACTTTTTTCGGCGGACGGATCCTTAATGTGGTCTTACCCCAAATAGATGTTTTGCATGTTACAAATCTTCACGAAGGCTAGACTGATATCAAGCTACACACATAACTAGATTAACCACAAATGGGAATGCATGTTACCGTTTTATCTCCGTCACGTAAGTTACAAGAACATATTACGTAAGTTATAGGTGTGAAAACTCATCCCCATTTGATGTTTTATCTTGTCTAAAGCAGCAGTACATTCAGTACTCACGATACAAACATGTCCCATGTCAAAGTTTTCGAACAAAATTTATGCATATCACAGCATAACGGTATTTTAAGTGCACTTTTTTCGGCGGACGGATCCTTAATGTGGTCTTACCCCAAATAGATGTTTTGCATGTTACAAATCTTCACGAAGGCTAGACTGATATCAAGCTACACACATAACTAGATTAACCACAAATGGGAATGCATGTTACCGTTTTATCTCCGTCACGTAAGTTACAAGAACATATTACGTAAGTTATAGGTGTGAAAACTCATCCCCATTTGATGTTTTATCTTGTCTAAAGCAGCAGTACATTCAGTACTCACGATACAAACATGTCCCATGTCAAAGTTTTCGAACAAAATTTATGCATATCACAGCATAACGGTATTTTAAGTGCACTTTTTTCGGCGGACGGATCCTTAATGTGGTCTTACCCCAAATATATGTTTTGCATGTTACAAATCTTCACGAAGGCTAGACTGATATCAAGCTACACACATAACTAGATTAACCACAAATGGGAATGCATGTTACCGTTTTATCTCCGTCACGTAAGTTACAAGAACATATTACGTAAGTTATAGGTGTGAAAACTCATCCCCATTTGATGTTTTATCTTGTCTAAAGCAGCAGTACATTCAGTACTCACGATACAAACATGTCCCATGTCAAAGTTTTCGAACAAAATTTATGCATATCACAGCATAACGGTATTTTAAGTGCACTTTTTTCGGCGGACGGATCCTTAATGTGGTCTTACCCCAAATAGATGTTTTGCATGTTACAAATCTTCACGAAGGCTAGACTGATATCAAGCTACACACATAACTAGATTAACCACAAATGGGAATGCATGTTACCGTTTTATCTCCGTCACGTAAGTTACAAGAACATATTACGTAAGTTATAGGTGTGAAAACTCATCCCCATTTGATGTTTTATCTTGTCTAAAGCAGCAGTACATTCAGTACTCACGATACAAACATGTCCCATGTCAAATTTTTCGAACAAAATTTATGCATATCACAGCATAACGGTATTTTAAGTGCACTTTTTTCGGCGGACGGATCCTTAATGTGGTCTTACCCCAAATAGATGTTTTGCATGTTACAAATCTTCACGAAGGCTAGACTGATATCAAGCTACACACATAACTAGATTAACCACAAATGGGAATGCATGTTACCGTTTTATCTCCGTCACGTAAGTTACAAGAACATATTACGTAAGTTATAGGTGTGAAAACTCATCCCCATTTGATGTTTTATCTTGTCTAAAGCAGCAGTACATTCAGTACTCACGATACAAACATGTCCCATGTCAAAGTTTTCGAACAAAATTTATGCATATCACAGCATAACGGTATTTTAAGTGCACTTTTTTCGGCGGACGGATCCTTAATGTGGTCTTACCCCAAATAGATGTTTTGCATGTTACAAATCCTCACGAAGGCTAGACTGATATCAAGCTACACACATAACTAGATTAACCACAAATGGGAATGCATGTTACCGTTTTATCTCCGTCACGTAAGTTACAAGAACATATTACGTAAGTTATAGGTGTGAAAACTCATCCCCATTTGATGTTTTATCTTGTCTAAAGCAGCAGTACATTCAGTACTCACGATACAAACATGTCCCATGTCAAAGTTTTCGAACAAAATTTATGCATATCACAGCATAACGGTATTTTAAGTGCACTTTTTTCGGCGGACGGATCCTTAATGTGGTCTTACCCCAAATAGATGTTTTGCATGTTACAAATCCTCACGAAGGCTAGACTGATATCAAGCTACACACATAACTAGATTAACCACAAATGGGAATGCATGTTACCGTTTTATCTCCGTCACGTAAGTTACAAGAACATATTACGTAAGTTATAGGTGTGAAAACTCATCCCCATTTGATGTTTTATCTTGTCTAAAGCAGCAGTACATTCAGTACTCACGATACAAACATGTCCCATGTCAAAGTTTTCGAACAAAATTTATGCATATCACAGCATAACGGTATTTTAAGTGCACTTTTTTCGGCGGACGGATCCTTAATGTGGTCTTATCCCAAATAGATGTTTTGCATGTTACAAATCTTCACGAAGGCTAGACTGATATCAAGCTACACACATAACTAGATTAACCACAAATGGGAATGCATGTTACCGTTTTATCTCCGTCACGTAAGTTACAAGAACATATTACGTAAGTTATAGGTGTGAAAACTCATCCCCATTTGATGTTTTATCTTGTCTAAAGCAGCAGTACATTCAGTACTCACGATACAAACATGTCCCATGTCAAAGTTTTCGAACAAAATTTATGCATATCACAGCATAACGGTATTTTAAGTGCACTTTTTTCGGCGGACGGATCCTTAATGTGGTCTTACCCCAAATAGATGTTTTGCATGTTACAAATCTTCACGAAGGCTAGACTGATATCAAGCTACACACATAACTAGATTAACCACAAATGGGAATGCATGTTACCGTTTTATCTCCGTCACGTAAGTTACAAGAACATATTACGTAAGTTATAGGTGTGAAAACTCATCCCCATTTGATGTTTTATCTTGTCTAAAGCAGCAGTACATTCAGTACTCACGATACAAACATGTCCCATGTCAAAGTTTTCGAACAAAATTTATGCATATCACAGCATAACGGTATTTTAAGTGCACTTTTTTCGGCGGACGGATCCTTAATGTGGTCTTACCCCAAATAGATGTTTTGCATGTTACAAATCTTCACGAAGGCTAGACTGATATCAAGCTACACACATAACTAGATTAACCACAAATGGGAATGCATGTTACCGTTTTATCTCCGTCACGTAAGTTACAAGAACATATTACGTAAGTTATAGGTGTGAAAACTCATCCCCATTTGATGTTTTATCTTGTCTAAAGCAGCAGTACATTCAGTACTCACGATACAAACATGTCCCATGTCAAAGTTTTCGAACAAAATTTATGCATATCACAGCATAACGGTATTTTAAGTGCACTTTTTTCGGCGGACGGATCCTTAATGTGGTCTTACCCCAAATAGATGTTTTGCATGTTACAAATCTTCACGAAGGCTAGACTGATATCAAGCTACACACATAACTAGATTAACCACAAATGGGAATGCATGTTACCGTTTTATCTCCGTCACGTAAGTTACAAGAACATATTACGTAAGTTATAGGTGTGAAAACTCATCCCCATTTGATGTTTTATCTTGTCTAAAGCAGCAGTACATTCAGTACTCACGATACAAACATGTCCCATGTCAAATTTTTCGAACAAAATTTATGCATATCACAGCATAACGGTATTTTAAGTGCACTTTTTTCGGCGGACGGATCCTTAATGTGGTCTTACCCCAAATAGATGTTTTGCATGTTACAAATCTTCACGAAGGCTAGACTGATATCAAGCTACACACATAACTAGATTAACCACAAATGGGAATGCATATTACCGTTTTATCTCCGTCACGTAAGTTACAAGAACATATTACGTAAGTTATAGGTGTGAAAACTCATCCCCATTTGATGTTTTATCTTGTCTAAAGCAGCAGTACATTCAGTACTCACGATACAAACATGTCCCATGTCAAAGTTTTCGAACAAAATTTATGCATATCACAGCATAACGGTATTTTAAGTGCACTTTTTTCGGCGGACGGATCCTTAATGTGGTCTTACCCCAAATAGATGTTTTGCATGTTACAAATCTTCACGAAGGCTAGACTGATATCAAGCTACACACATAACTAGATTAACCACAAATGGGAATGCATGTTACCGTTTTATCTCCGTCACGTAAGTTACAAGAACATATTACGTAAGTTATAGGTGTGAAAACTCATCCCCATTTGATGTTTTATCTTGTCTAAAGCAGCAGTACATTCAGTACTCACGATACAAACATGTCCCATGTCAAAGTTTTCGAACAAAATTTATGCATATCACAGCATAACGGTATTTTAAGTGCACTTTTTTCGGCGGACGGATCCTTAATGTGGTCTTACCCCAAATAGATGTTTTGCATGTTACAAATCCTCACGAAGGCTAGACTGATATCAAGCTACACACATAACTAGATTAACCACAAATGGGAATGCATGTTACCGTTTTATCTCCGTCACGTAAGTTACAAGAACATATTACGTAAGTTATAGGTGTGAAAACTCATCCCCATTTGATGTTTTATCTTGTCTAAAGCAGCAGTACATTCAGTACTCACGATACAAACATGTCCCATGTCAAAGTTTTCGAACAAAATTTATGCATATCACAGCATAACGGTATTTTAAGTGCACTTTTTTCGGCGGACGGATCCTTAATGTGGTCTTACCCCAAATAGATGTTTTGCATGTTACAAATCCTCACGAAGGCTAGACTGATATCAAGCTACACACATAACTAGATTAACCACAAATGGGAATGCATGTTACCGTTTTATCTCCGCAACGTAAGTTACAAGAACATATTACGTAAGTTATAGGTGTGAAAACTCATCCCCATTTGATGTTTTATCTTGTCTAAAGCAGCAGTACATTCAGTACTCACGATACAAACATGTCCCATGTCAAAGTTTTCGAACAAAATTTATGCATATCACAGCATAACGGTATTTTAAGTGCACTTTTTTCGGCGGACGGATCCTTAATGTGGTCTTACCCCAAATATATGTTTTGCATGTTACAAATCTTCACGAAGGCTAGACTGATATCAAGCTACACACATAACTAGATTAACCACAAATGGGAATGCATGTTACCGTTTTATCTCCGTCACGTAAGTTACAAGAACATATTACGTAAGTTATAGGTGTGAAAACTCATCCCCATTTGATGTTTTATCTTGTCTAAAGCAGCAGTACATTCAGTACTCACGATACAAACATGTCCCATGTCAAAGTTTTCGAACAAAATTTATGCATATCACAGCATAACGGTATTTTAAGTGCACTTTTTTCGGCGGACGGATCCTTAATGTGGTCTTATCCCAAATAGATGTTTTGCATGTTACAAATCTTCACGAAGGCTAGACTGATATCAAGCTACACACATAACTAGATTAACCACAAATGGGAATGCATGTTACCGTTTTATCTCCGTCACGTAAGTTACAAGAACATATTACGTAAGTTATAGGTGTGAAAACTCATCCCCATTTGATGTTTTATCTTGTCTAAAGCAGCAGTACATTCAGTACTCACGATACAAACATGTCCCATGTCAAAGTTTTCGAACAAAATTTATGCATATCACAGCATAACGGTATTTTAAGTGCACTTTTTTCGGCGGACGGATCCTTAATGTGGTCTTACCCCAAATAGATGTTTTGCATGTTACAAATCTTCACGAAGGCTAGACTGATATCAAGCTACACACATAACTAGATTAACCACAAATGGGAATGCATGTTACCGTTTTATCTCCGTCACGTAAGTTACAAGCTCACGATACAAACATGTCCCATGTCAAAGTTTTCGAACAAAATTTATGCATATCACAGCATAACGGTATTTTAAGTGCACTTTACTGATATCAAGCTACACACTTAACTAGATTAACCACAAATGGGAATGCATGTCAGCATAACGGTATTTTAAGTGCACTTTTTTCGGCGGACGGATCCTTAATGTGGTCTTACCCCAAATAGATGTTTTGCATGTTACAAATCTTCACGAAGGCTAGACTGATATCAAGCTACACACATAACTAGATTAACCACAAATGGGAATGCATGTTACCGTTTTATCTCCGTCACGTAAGTTACAAGAACATATTACGTAAGTTATAGGTGTGAAAACTCATCCCCATTTGATGTTTTATCTTGTCTAAAGCAGCAGTACATTCAGTACTCACGATACAAACATGTCCCATGTCAAAGTTTTCGAACAAAATTTATGCATATCACAGCATAACGGTATTTTAAGTGCACTTTTTTCGGCGGACGGATCCTTAATGTGGTCTTACCCCAAATAGATGTTTTGCATGTTACAAATCTTCACGAAGGCTAGACTGATATCAAGCTACACACATAACTAGATTAACCACAAATGGGAATGCATGTTACCGTTTTATCTCCGTCACGTAAGTTACAAGAACATATTACGTAAGTTATAGGTGTGAAAACTCATCCCCATTTGATGTTTTATCTTGTCTAAAGCAGCAGTACATTCAGTACTCACGATACAAACATGTCCCATGTCAAATTTTTCGAACAAAATTTATGCATATCACAGCATAACGGTATTTTAAGTGCACTTTTTTCGGCGGACGGATCCTTAATGTGGTCTTACCCCAAATAGATGTTTTGCATGTTACAAATCTTCACGAAGGCTAGACTGATATCAAGCTACACACATAACTAGATTAACCACAAATGGGAATGCATATTACCGTTTTATCTCCGTCACGTAAGTTACAAGAACATATTACGTAAGTTATAGGTGTGAAAACTCATCCCCATTTGATGTTTTATCTTGTCTAAAGCAGCAGTACATTCAGTACTCACGATACAAACATGTCCCATGTCAAAGTTTTCGAACAAAATTTATGCATATCACAGCATAACGGTATTTTAAGTGCACTTTTTTCGGCGGACGGATCCTTAATGTGGTCTTACCCCAAATAGATGTTTTGCATGTTACAAATCTTCACGAAGGCTAGACTGATATCAAGCTACACACATAACTAGATTAACCACAAATGGGAATGCATGTTACCGTTTTATCTCCGTCACGTAAGTTACAAGAACATATTACGTAAGTTATAGGTGTGAAAACTCATCCCCATTTGATGTTTTATCTTGTCTAAAGCAGCAGTACATTCAGTACTCACGATACAAACATGTCCCATGTCAAAGTTTTCGAACAAAATTTATGCATATCACAGCATAACGGTATTTTAAGTGCACTTTTTTCGGCGGACGGATCCTTAATGTGGTCTTACCCCAAATAGATGTTTTGCATGTTACAAATCTTCACGAAGGCTAGACTGATATCAAGCTACACACATAACTAGATTAACCACAAATGGGAATGCATGTTACCGTTTTATCTCCGTCACGTAAGTTACAAGAACATATTACGTAAGTTATAGGTGTGAAAACTCATCCCCATTTGATGTTTTATCTTGTCTAAAGCAGCAGTACATTCAGTACTCACGATACAAACATGTCCCATGTCAAAGTTTTCGAACAAAATTTATGCATATCACAGCATAACGGTATTTTAAGTGCACTTTTTTCGGCGGACGGATCCTTAATGTGGTCTTACCCCAAATAGATGTTTTGCATGTTACAAATCTTCACGAAGGCTAGACTGATATCAAGCTACACACATAACTAGATTAACCACAAATGGGAATGCATGTTACCGTTTTATCTCCGTCACGTAAGTTACAAGAACATATTACGTAAGTTATAGGTGTGAAAACTCATCCCCATTTGATGTTTTATCTTGTCTAAAGCAGCAGTACATTCAGTACTCACGATACAAACATGTCCCATGTCAAAGTTTTCGAACAAAATTTATGCATATCACAGCATAACGGTATTTTAAGTGCACTTTTTTCGGCGGACGGATCCTTAATGTGGTCTTACCCCAAATAGATGTTTTGCATGTTACAAATCTTCACGAAGGCTAGACTGATATCAAGCTACACACATAACTAGATTAACCACAAATGGGAATGCATGTTACCGTTTTATCTCCGTCACGTAAGTTACAAGAACATATTACGTAAGTTATAGGTGTGAAAACTCATCCCCATTTGATGTTTTATCTTGTCTAAAGCAGCAGTACATTCAGTACTCACGATACAAACATGTCCCATGTCAAAGTTTTCGAACAAAATTTATGCATATCACAGCATAACGGTATTTTAAGTGCACTTTTTTCGGCGGACGGATCCTTAATGTGGTCTTACCCCAAATAGATGTTTTGCATGTTACAAATCTTCACGAAGGCTAGACTGATATCAAGCTACACACATAACTAGATTAACCACAAATGGGAATGCATGTTACCGTTTTATCTCCGTCACGTAAGTTACAAGAACATATTACGTAAGTTATAGGTGTGAAAACTCATCCCCATTTGATGTTTTATCTTGTCTAAAGCAGCAGTACATTCAGTACTCACGATACAAACATGTCCCATGTCAAATTTTTCGAACAAAATTTATGCATATCACAGCATAACGGTATTTTAAGTGCACTTTTTTCGGCGGACGGATCCTTAATGTGGTCTTACCCCAAATAGATGTTTTGCATGTTACAAATCTTCACGAAGGCTAGACTGATATCAAGCTACACACATAACTAGATTAACCACAAATGGGAATGCATGTTACCGTTTTATCTCCGTCACGTAAGTTACAAGAACATATTACGTCAGTTATAGGTGTGAAAACTCATCCCCATTTGATGTTTTATCTTGTCTAAAGCAGCAGTACATTCAGTACTCACGATACAAACATGTCCCATGTCAAAGTTTTCGAACAAAATTTATGCATATCACAGCATAACGGTATTTTAAGTGCACTTTTTTCGGCGGACGGATCCTTAATGTGGTCTTACCCCAAATAGATGTTTTGCATGTTACAAATCTTCACGAAGGCTAGACTGATATCAAGCTACACACATAACTAGATTAACCACAAATGGGAATGCATGTTACCGTTTTATCTCCGTCACGTAAGTTACAAGAACATATTACGTCAGTTATAGGTGTGAAAACTCATCCCCATTTGATGTTTTATCTTGTCTAAAGCAGCAGTACATTCAGTACTCACGATACAAACATGTCCCATGTCAAAGTTTTCGAACAAAATTTATGCATATCACAGCATAACGGTATTTTAAGTGCACTTTTTTCGGCGGACGGATCCTTAATGTGGTCTTACCCAAAATAGATGTTTTGCATGTTACAAATCTTCACGAAGGCTAGACTGATATCAAGCTACACACATAACTAGATTAACCACAAATGGGAATGCATGTTACCGTTTTATCTCCGTCACGTAAGTTACAAGAACATATTACGTCAGTTATAGGTGTGAAAACTCATCCCCATTTGATGTTTTATCTTGTCTAAAGCAGCAGTACATTCAGTACTCACGATACAAACATGTCCCATGTCAAAGTGTTCGAACACAATTTATGCATATCACAGCATAACGGTATTTTAAGTGCACTTTTTTCGGCGGACGGATCCTTAATGTGGTCTTACCCAAAATAGATGTTTTGCATGTTACAAATCTTCACGAAGGCTAGACTGATATCAAGCTACACACATAACTAGATTAACCACAAATGGGAATGCATGTTACCGTTTTATCTCCGTCACGTAAGTTACAAGAACATATTACGTCAGTTATAGGTGTGAAAACTCATCCCCATTTGATGTTTTATCTTGTCTAAAGCAGCAGTACATTCAGTACTCACGATACAAACATGTCCCATGTCAAAGTTTTCGAACAAAATTGATGCATATCACAGCATAACGGTATTTTAAGTGCACTTTTTTCGGCGGACGGATCCTTAATGTGATCTTACCCCAAATAGATGTTTTGCATGTTACAAATCTTCACGAAGGCTAGACTGATATCAAGCTACACACATAACTAGATTAACCACAAATGGGAATGCATGTTACCGTTTTATCTCCGTCACGTAAGTTACAAGAACATATTACGTCAGTTATAGGTGTGAAAACTCATCCCCATTTGATGTTTTATCTTGTCTAAAGCAGCAGTACATTCAGTACTCACGATACAAACATGTCCCATGTCAAAGTTTTCAAACAAAATTTATGCATATCACAGCATAACGGTATTTTAAGTGCACTTTTTTCGGCGGACGGATCCTTAATGTGGTCTTACCCCAAATAGATGTTTTGCATGTTACAAATCTTCACGAAGGCTAGACTGATATCAAGCTACACACATAACTAGATTAACCACAAATGGGAATGCATGTTACCGTTTTATCTCCGTCACGTAAGTTACAAGAACATATTACGTAAGTTATAGGTGTGAAAACTCATCCCCATTTGATGTTTTATCTTGTCTAAAGCAGCAGTACATTCAGTACTCACGATACAAACATGTCCCATGTCAAAGTTTTCGAACAAAATTTATGCATATCACAGCATAACGGTATTTTAAGTGCATTTTTTTCGGCGGACGGATCCTTAATGTGGTCTTACCCCAAATAGATGTTTTGCATGTTACAAATCTTCACGAAGGCTAGACTGATATCAAGCTACACACATAACTAGATTAACCACAAATGGGAATGCATGTTACCGTTTTATCTCCGTCACGTAAGTTACAAGAACATATTACGTCAGTTATAGGTGTGAAAACTCATCCGCATTTGATGTTTTATCTTGTCTAAAGCAGCAGTACATTCAGTACTCACGATACAAACATGTCCCATGTCACATGTCAAAGTTTTCGAACAAAATTTATGCATATCACAGCATAACGGTATTTTAAGTGCACTTTTTTCGGCGGACGGATCCTTAATGTGGTCTTACCCCAAATAGATGTTTTGCATGTTACAAATCTTCACGAAGGCTAGACTGATATCAAGCTACACACATAACTAGATTAACCACAAATGGGAATGCATGTTACCGTTTTATCTCCGTCACGTAAGTTACAAGAACATATTACGTAAGTTATAGGTGTGAAAACTCATCCCCATTTGATGTTTTATCTTGTCTAAAGCAGCAGTACATTCAGTACTCACGATACAAACATGTCCCATGTCAAAGTTTTCGAACAAAATTTATGCATATCACAGCATAACGGTATTTTAAGTGCACTTTTTTCGGCGGACGGATCCTTAATGTGGTCTTACCCCAAATAGATGTTTTGCATGTTACAAATCTTCACGAAGGCTAGACTGATATCAAGATACACACATAACTAGATTAACCACAAATGGGAATGCATGTTACCGTTTTATCTCCGTCACGTAAGTTACAAGAACATATTACGTCAGTTATAGGTGTGAAAACTCATCCCCATTTGATGTTTTATCTTGTCTAAAGCAGCAGTACATTCAGTACTCACGATACAAACATGTCCCATGTCAAAGTTTTCGAACAAAATTTATGCATATCACAGCATAACGGTATTTTAAGTGCACTTTTTTCGGCGGACGGATCCTTAATGTGGTCTTACCCAAAATATATGTTTTGCATGTTACAAATCTTCACGAAGGCTAGACTGATATCAAGCTACACACATAACTAGATTAACCACAAATGGGAATGCATGTTACCGTTTTATCTCCGTCACGTAAGTTACAAGAACATATTACGTCAGTTATAGGTGTGAAAACTCATCCCCATTTGATGTTTTATCTTGTCTAAAGCAGCAGTACATTCAGTACTCACGATACAAACATGTCCCATGTCAAAGTTTTCGAACAAAATTTATGCATATCACAGCATAACGGTATTTTAAGTGCACTTTTTTCGGCGGACGGATCCTTAATGTGGTCTTACCCCAAATAGATGTTTTGCATGTTACAAATCTTCACGAAGGCTAGACTGATATCAAGCTACACACATAACTAGATTAACCACAAATGGGAATGCATGTTACCGTTTTATCTCCGTCACGTAAGTTACAAGAACATATTACGTCAGTTATAGGTGTGAAAACTCATCCCCATTTGATGTTTTATCTTGTCTAAAGCAGCAGTACATTCAGTACTCACGATACAAACATGTCCCATGTCAAAGTTTTCGAACAAAATTTATGCATATCACAGCATAACGGTATTTTAAGTGCACTTTTTTCGGCGGACGGATCCTTAATGTGGTCTTACCCAAAATAGATGTTTTGCATGTTACAAATCTTCACGAAGGCTAGACTGATATCAAGCTACACACATAACTAGATTAACCACAAATGGGAATGCATGTTACCGTTTTATCTCCGTCACGTAAGTTACAAGAACATATTACGTCAGTTATAGGTGTGAAAACTCATCCCCATTTGATGTTTTATCTTGTCTAAAGCAGCAGTACATTCAGTACTCACGATACAAACATGTCCCATGTCAAAGTTTTCGAACAAAATTTATGCATATCACAGCATAACGGTATTTTAAGTGCACTTTTTTCGGCGGACGGATCCTTAATGTGGTCTTACCCCAAATAGATGTTTTTCATGTTACAAATCTTCACGAAGGCTAGACTGATATCAAGCTACACACATAACTAGATTAACCACAAATGGGAATGCATGTTACCGTTTTATCTCCGTCACGTAAGTTACAAGAACATATTACGTCAGTTATAGGTGTGAAAACTCATCCCCATTTGATGTTTTATCTTGTCTAAAGCAGCAGTACATTCAGTACTCACGATACAAACATGTCCCATGTCAAAGTTTTCGAACAAAATTGATGCATATCACAGCATAACGGTATTTTAAGTGCACTTTTTTCGGCGGACGGATCCTTAATGTGGTCTTACCCCAAATAGATGTTTTGCATGTTACAAATCTTCACGAAGGCTAGACTGATATCAAGCTACACACATAACTAGATTAACCACAAATGGGAATGCATGTTACCGTTTTATCTCCGTCACGTAAGTTACAAGAACATATTACGTAAGTTATAGGTGTGAAAACTCATCCCCATTTGATGTTTTATCTTGTCTAAAGCAGCAGTACATTCAGTACTCACGATACAAACATGTCCCATGTCAAAGTTTTCGAACAAAATTTATGCATATCACAGCATAACGGTATTTTAAGTGCACTTTTTTCGGCGGACGGATCCTTAATGTGGTCTTACCCCAAATAGATGTTTTGCATGTTACAAATCTTCACGAAGGCTAGACTGATATCAAGCTACACACATAACTAGATTAACCACAAATGGGAATGCATGTTACCGTTTTATCTCCGTCACGTAAGTTACAAGAACATATTACGTCAGTTATAGGTGTGAAAACTCATCCCCATTTGATGTTTTATCTTGTCTAAAGCAGCAGTACATTCAGTACTCACGATACAAACATGTCCCATGTCAAAGTTTTCGAACAAAATTTATGCATATCACAGCATAACGGTATTTTAAGTGCACTTTTTTCGGCGGACGGATCCTTAATGTGGTCTTACCCAAAATAGATGTTTTGCATGTTACAAATCTTCACGAAGGCTAGACTGATATCAAGCTACACACATAACTAGATTAACCACAAATGGGAATGCATGTTACCGTTTTATCTCCGTCACGTAAGTTACAAGAACATATTACGTCAGTTATAGGTGTGAAAACTCATCCCCATTTGATGTTTTATCTTGTCTAAAGCAGCAGTACATTCAGTACTCACGATACAAACATGTCCCATGTCAAAGTTTTCGAACAAAATTTATGCATATCACAGCATAACGGTATTTTAAGTGCACTTTTTTCGGCGGACGGATCCTTAATGTGGTCTTACCCCAAATAGATGTTTTGCATGTTACAAATCTTCACGAAGGCTAGACTGATATCAAGCTACACACATAACTAGATTAACCACAAATGGGAATGCATGTTACCGTTTTATCTCCGTCACGTAAGTTACAAGAACATATTACGTCAGTTATAGGTGTGAAAACTCATCCCCATTTGATGTTTTATCTTGTCTAAAGCAGCAGTACATTCAGTACTCACGATACAAACATGTCCCATGTCAAAGTTTTCGAACAAAATTTATGCATATCACAGCATAACGGTATTTTAAGTGCACTTTTTTCGGCGGACGGATCCTTAATGTGGTCTTACCCAAAATAGATGTTTTGCATGTTACAAATCTTCACGAAGGCTAGACTGATATCAAGCTACACACATAACTAGATTAACCACAAATGGGAATGCATGTTACCGTTTTATCTCCGTCACGTAAGTTACAAGAACATATTACGTCAGTTATAGGTGTGAAAACTCATCCCCATTTGATGTTTTATCTTGTCTAAAGCAGCAGTACATTCAGTACTCACGATACAAACATGTCCCATGTCAAAGTGTTCGAACACAATTTATGCATATCACAGCATAACGGTATTTTAAGTGCACTTTTTTCGGCGGACGGATCCTTAATGTGGTCTTACCCAAAATAGATGTTTTGCATGTTACAAATCTTCACGAAGGCTAGACTGATATCAAGCTACACACATAACTAGATTAACCACAAATGGGAATGCATGTTACCGTTTTATCTCCGTCACGTAAGTTACAAGAACATATTACGTCAGTTATAGGTGTGAAAACTCATCCCCATTTGATGTTTTATCTTGTCTAAAGCAGCAGTACATTCAGTACTCACGATACAAACATGTCCCATGTCAAAGTTTTCGAACAAAATTGATGCATATCACAGCATAACGGTATTTTAAGTGCACTTTTTTCGGCGGACGGATCCTTAATGTGGTCTTACCCCAAATAGATGTTTTGCATGTTACAAATCTTCACGAAGGCTTGACTGATATCAAGCTACACACATAACTAGATTAACCACAAATGGGAATGCATGTTACCGTTTTATCTCCGTCACGTAAGTTACAAGAACATATTACGTCAGTTATAGGTGTGAAAACTCATCCCCATTTGATGTTTTATCTTGTCTAAAGCAGCAGTACATTCAGTACTCACGATACAAACATGTCCCATGTCAAAGTTTTCGAACAAAATTTATGTATATCACAGCATAACGGTATTTTAAGTGCACTTTTTTCGGCGGACGGATCCTTAATGTGGTCTTACCCCAAATAGATGTTTTGCATGTTACAAATCTTCACGAAGGCTAGACTGATATCAAGCTACACACATAACTAGATTAACCACAAATGGGAATGCATGTTACCGTTTTATCTCCGTCACGTAAGTTACAAGAACATATTACGTCAGTTATAGGTGTGAAAACTCATCCCCATTTGATGTTTTATCTTGTCTAAAGCAGCAGTACATTCAGTACTCACGATACAAACATGTCCCATGTCAAAGTTTTCGAACAAAATTTATGCATATCACAGCATAACGGTATTTTAAGTGCACTTTTTTCGGCGGACGGATCCTTAATGTGGTCTTACCCCAAATAGATGTTTTGCATGTTACAAATCTTCACGAAGGCTAGACTGATATCAAGCTACACACATAACTAGATTAACCACAAATGGGAATGCATGTTACCGTTTTATCTCCGTCACGTAAGTTACAAGAACATATTACGTCAGTTATAGGTGTGAAAACTCATCCCCATTTGATGTTTTATCTTGTCTAAAGCAGCAGTACATTCAGTACTCACGATACAAACATGTCCCATGTCAAAGTTTTCGAACAAAATTTATGCATATCACAGCATAACGGTATTTTAAGTGCACTTTTTTCGGCGGACGGATCCTTAATGTGGTCTTACCCCAAATAGATGTTTTGCATGTTACAAATCTTCACGAAGGCTAGACTGATATCAAGCTACACACATAACTAGATTAACCACAAATGGGAATGCATGTTACCGTTTTATCTCCGTCACGTAAGTTACAAGAACATATTACGTAAGTTATAGGTGTGAAAACTCATCCCCATTTGATGTTTTATCTTGTCTAAAGCAGCAGTACATTCAGTACTCACGATACAAACATGTCCCATGTCAAAGTTTTCGAACAAAATTTATGCATATCACAGCATAACGGTATTTTAAGTGCACTTTTTTCGGCGGACGGATCCTTAATGTGGTCTTACCCCAAATATATGTTTTGCATGTTACAAATCTTCACGAAGGCTAGACTGATATCAAGCTACACACATAACTAGATTAACCACAAATGGGAATGCATGTTACCGTTTTATCTCCGTCACGTAAGTTACAAGAACATATTACGTCAGTTATAGGTGTGAAAACTCATCCCCATTTGATGTTTTATCTTGTCTAAAGCAGCAGTACATTCAGTACTCACGATACAAACATGTCCCATGTCAAAGTTTTCGAACAAAATTTATGCATATCACAGCATAACGGTATTTTAAGTGCACTTTTTTCGGCGGACGGATCCTTAATGTGGTCTTACCCAAAATAGATGTTTTGCATGTTACAAATCTTCACGAAGGCTAGACTGATATCAAGCTACACACATAACTAGATTAACCACAAATGGGAATGCATGTTACCGTTTTATCTCCGTCACGTAAGTTACAAGAACATATTACGTCAGTTATAGGTGTGAAAACTCATCCCCATTTGATGTTTTATCTTGTCTAAAGCAGCAGTACATTCAGTACTCACGATACAAACATGTCCCATGTCAAAGTTTTCGAACAAAATTTATGCATATCACAGCATAACGGTATTTTAAGTGCACTTTTTTCGGCGGACGGATCCTTAATGTGGTCTTACCCCAAATAGATGTTTTGCATGTTACAAATCTTCACGAAGGCTAGACTGATATCAAGCTACACACATAACTAGATTAACCACAAATGGGAATGCATGTTACCGTTTTATCTCCGTCACGTAAGTTACAAGAACATATTACGTCAGTTATAGGTGTGAAAACTCATCCCCATTTGATGTTTTATCTTGTCTAAAGCAGCAGTACATTCAGTACTCACGATACAAACATGTCCCATGTCAAAGTTTTCGAACAAAATTTATGCATATCACAGCATAACGGTATTTTAAGTGCACTTTTTTCGGCGGACGGATCCTTAATGTGGTCTTACCCCAAATAGATGTTTTGCATGTTACAAATCTTCACGAAGGCTAGACTGATATCAAGCTACACACATAACTAGATTAACCACAAATGGGAATGCATGTTACCGTTTTATCTCCGTCACGTAAGTTACAAGAACATATTACGTCAGTTATAGGTGTGAAAACTCATCCCCATTTGATGTTTTATCTTGTCTAAAGCAGCAGTACATTCAGTACTCACGATACAAACATGTCCCATGTCAAAGTTTTCGAACAAAATTTATGCATATCAACGCATAACGGTATTTTAAGTGCACTTTTTTCGGCGGACGGATCCTTAATGTGGTCTTACCCCAAATAGATGTTTTGCATGTTACAAATCTTCACGAAGGCTAGACTGATATCAAGCTACACACATAACTAGATTAACCACAAATGGGAATGCATGTTACCGTTTTATCTCCGTCACGTAAGTTACAAGAACATATTACGTCAGTTATAGGTGTGAAAACTCATCCCCATTTGATGTTTTATCTTGTCTAAAGCAGCAGTACATTCAGTACTCACGATACAAACATGTCCCATGTCAAAGTTTTCGAACAAAATTTATGCATATCACAGCATAACGGTATTTTAAGTGCACTTTTTTCGGCGGACGGATCCTTAATGTGGTCTTACCCCAAATAGATGTTTTGCATGTTACAAATCTTCACGAAGGCTAGACTGATATCAAGCTACACACATAACTAGATTAACCACAAATGGGAATGCATGTTACCGTTTTATCTCCGTCACGTAAGTTACAAGAACATATTACGTCAGTTATAGGTGTGAAAACTCATCCCCATTTGATGTTTTATCTTGTCTAAAGCAGCAGTACATTCAGTACTCACGATACAAACATGTCCCATGTCAAAGTTTTCGAACAAAATTTATGCATATCAACGCATAACGGTATTTTAAGTGCACTTTTTTCGGCGGACGGATCCTTAATGTGGTCTTACCCCAAATAGATGTTTTGCATGTTACAAATCTTCACGAAGGCTAGACTGATATCAAGCTACACACATAACTAGATTAACCACAAATGGGAATGCATGTTACCGTTTTATCTCCGTCACGTAAGTTACAAGAACATATTACGTCAGTTATAGGTGTGAAAACTCATCCCCATTTGATGTTTTATCTTGTCTAAAGCAGCAGTACATTCAGTACTCACGATACAAACATGTCCCATGTCAAAGTTTTCGAACAAAATTTATGCATATCACAGCATAACGGTATTTTAAGTGCACTTTTTTCGGCGGACGGATCCTTAATGTGGTCTTACCCCAAATAGATGTTTTGCATGTTACAAATCTTCACGAAGGCTAGACTGATATCAAGCTACACACATAACTAGATTAACCACAAATGGGAATGCATGTTACCGTTTTATCTCCGTCACGTAAGTTACAAGAACATATTACGTCAGTTATAGGTGTGAAAACTCATCCCCATTTGATGTTTTATCTTGTCTAAAGCAGCAGTACATTCAGTACTCACGATACAAACATGTCCCATGTCAAAGTTTTCGAACAAAATTTATGCATATCACAGCATAACGGTATTTTAAGTGCACTTTTTTCGGCGGACGGATCCTTAATGTGGTCTTACCCCAAATAGATGTTTTGCATGTTACAAATCTTCACGAAGGCTAGACTGATATCAAGCTACACACATAACTAGATTAACCACAAATGGGAATGCATGTTACCGTTTTATCTCCGTCACGTAAGTTACAAGAACATATTACGTCAGTTATAGGTGTGAAAACTCATCCCCATTTGATGTTTTATCTTGTCTAAAGCAGCAGTACATTCAGTACTCACGATACAAACATGTCCCATGTCAAAGTTTTCGAACAAAATTTATGCATATCACAGCATAACGGTATTTTAAGTGCACTTTTTTCGGCGGACGGATCCTTAATGTGGTCTTACCCCAAATAGATGTTTTGCATGTTACAAATCTTCACGAAGGCTAGACTGATATCAAGCTACACACATAACTAGATTAACCACAAATGGGAATGCATGTTACCGTTTTATCTCCGTCACGTAAGTTACAAGAACATATTACGTAAGTTATAGGTGTGAAAACTCATCCCCATTTGATGTTTTATCTTGTCTAAAGCAGCAGTACATTCAGTACTCACGATACAAACATGTCCCATGTCAAAGTTTTCGAACAAAATTTATGCATATCACAGCATAACGGTATTTTAAGTGCACTTTTTTCGGCGGACGGATCCTTAATGTGGTCTTACCCCAAATAGATGTTTTGCATGTTACAAATCTTCACGAAGGCTAGACTGATATCAAGCTACACACATAACTAGATTAACCACAAATGGGAATGCATGTTACCGTTTTATCTCCGTCACGTAAGTTACAAGAACATATTACGTCAGTTATAGGTGTGAAAACTCATCCCCATTTGATGTTTTATCTTGTCTAAAGCAGCAGTACATTCAGTACTCACGATACAAACATGTCCCATGTCAAAGTTTTCGAACAAAATTTATGCATATCACAGCATAACGGTATTTTAAGTGCACTTTTTTCGGCGGACGGATCCTTAATGTGGTCTTACCCAAAATAGATGTTTTGCATGTTACAAATCTTCACGAAGGCTAGACTGATATCAAGCTACACACATAACTAGATTAACCACAAATGGGAATGCATGTTACCGTTTTATCTCCGTCACGTAAGTTACAAGAACATATTACGTCAGTTATAGGTGTGAAAACTCATCCCCATTTGATGTTTTATCTTGTCTAAAGCAGCAGTACATTCAGTACTCACGATACAAACATGTCCCATGTCAAAGTTTTCGAACAAAATTTATGCATATCACAGCATAACGGTATTTTAAGTGCACTTTTTTCGGCGGACGGATCCTTAATGTGGTCTTACCCCAAATAGATGTTTTGCATGTTACAAATCTTCACGAAGGCTAGACTGATATCAAGCTACACACATAACTAGATTAACCACAAATGGGAATGCATGTTACCGTTTTATCTCCGTCACGTAAGTTACAAGAACATATTACGTCAGTTATAGGTGTGAAAACTCATCCCCATTTGATGTTTTATCTTGTCTAAAGCAGCAGTACATTCAGTACTCACGATACAAACATGTCCCATGTCAAAGTTTTCGAACAAAATTTATGCATATCACAGCATAACGGTATTTTAAGTGCACTTTTTTCGGCGGACGGATCCTTAATGTGGTCTTACCCCAAATAGATGTTTTGCATGTTACAAATCTTCACGAAGGCTAGACTGATATCAAGCTACACACATAACTAGATTAACCACAAATGGGAATGCATGTTACCGTTTTATCTCCGTCACGTAAGTTACAAGAACATATTACGTCAGTTATAGGTGTGAAAACTCATCCCCATTTGATGTTTTATCTTGTCTAAAGCAGCAGTACATTCAGTACTCACGATACAAACATGTCCCATGTCAAAGTTTTCGAACAAAATTTATGCATATCAACGCATAACGGTATTTTAAGTGCACTTTTTTCGGCGGACGGATCCTTAATGTGGTCTTACCCCAAATAGATGTTTTGCATGTTACAAATCTTCACGAAGGCTAGACTGATATCAAGCTACACACATAACTAGATTAACCACAAATGGGAATGCATGTTACCGTTTTATCTCCGTCACGTAAGTTACAAGAACATATTACGTCAGTTATAGGTGTGAAAACTCATCCCCATTTGATGTTTTATCTTGTCTAAAGCAGCAGTACATTCAGTACTCACGATACAAACATGTCCCATGTCAAAGTTTTCGAACAAAATTTATGCATATCACAGCATAACGGTATTTTAAGTGCACTTTTTTCGGCGGACGGATCCTTAATGTGGTCTTACCCCAAATAGATGTTTTGCATGTTACAAATCTTCACGAAGGCTAGACTGATATCAAGCTACACACATAACTAGATTAACCACAAATGGGAATGCATGTTACCGTTTTATCTCCGTCACGTAAGTTACAAGAACATATTACGTCAGTTATAGGTGTGAAAACTCATCCCCATTTGATGTTTTATCTTGTATAAAGCAGCAGTACATTCAGTACTCACGATACAAACATGTCCCATGTCAAAGTTTTCGAACAAAATTTATGCATATCACAGCATAACGGTATTTTAAGTGCACTTTTTTCGGCGGACGGATCCTTAATGTGGTCTTACCCAAAATAGATGTTTTGCATGTTACAAATCTTCACGAAGGCTAGACTGATATCAAGCTACACACATAACTAGATCAACCACAAATGGGAATGCATGTTACCGTTTTATCTCCGTCACGTAAGTTACAAGAACATATTACGTCAGTTATAGGTGTGAAAACTCATCCCCATTTGATGTTTTATCTTGTCTAAAGCAGCAGTACATTCAGTACTCACGATACAAACATGTCCCATGTCAAAGTTTTCGAACAAAATTTATGCATATCACAGCATAACGGTATTTTAAGTGCACTTTTTTCGGCGGACGGATCCTTAATGTGGTCTTACCCCAAATAGATGTTTTGCATGTTACAAATCTTCACGAAGGCTAGACTGATATCAAGCTACACACATAACTAGATTAACCACAAATGGGAATGCATGTTACCGTTTTATCTCCGTCACGTAAGTTACAAGAACATATTACGTCAGTTATAGGTGTGAAAACTCATCCCCATTTGATGTTTTATCTTGTCTAAAGCAGCAGTACATTCAGTACTCACGATACAAACATGTCCCATGTCAAAGTTTTCGAACAAAATTTATGCATATCACAGCATAACGGTATTTTAAGTGCACTTTTTTCGGCGGACGGATCCTTAATGTGGTCTTACCCCAAATAGATGTTTTGCATGTTACAAATCTTCACGAAGGCTAGACTGATATCAAGCTACACACATAACTAGATTAACCACAAATGGGAATGCATGTTACCGTTTTATCTCCGTCACGTAAGTTACAAGAACATATTACGTCAGTTATAGGTGTGAAAACTCATCCCCATTTGATGTTTTATCTTGTCTAAAGCAGCAGTACATTCAGTACTCACGATACAAACATGTCCCATGTCAAAGTTTTCGAACAAAATTTATGCATATCACAGCATAACGGTATTTTAAGTGCACTTTTTTCGGCGGACGGATCCTTAATGTGGTCTTACCCAAAATAGATGTTTTGCATGTTACAAATCTTCACGAAGGCTAGACTGATATCAAGCTACACACATAACTAGATTAACCACAAATGGGAATGCATGTTACCGTTTTATCTCCGTCACGTAAGTTACAAGAACATATTACGTCAGTTATAGGTGTGAAAACTCATCCCCATTTGATGTTTTATCTTGTCTAAAGCAGCAGTACATTCAGTACTCACGATACAAACATGTCCCATGTCAAAGTGTTCGAACACAATTTATGCATATCACAGCATAACGGTATTTTAAGTGCACTTTTTTCGGCGGACGGATCCTTAATGTGGTCTTACCCAAAATAGATGTTTTGCATGTTACAAATCTTCACGAAGGCTAGACTGATATCAAGCTACACACATAACTAGATTAACCACAAATGGGAATGCATGTTACCGTTTTATCTCCGTCACGTAAGTTACAAGAACATATTACGTCAGTTATAGGTGTGAAAACTCATCCCCATTTGATGTTTTATCTTGTCTAAAGCAGCAGTACATTCAGTACTCACGATACAAACATGTCCCATGTCAAAGTTTTCGAACAAAATTGATGCATATCACAGCATAACGGTATTTTAAGTGCACTTTTTTCGGCGGACGGATCCTTAATGTGGTCTTACCCCAAATAGATGTTTTGCATGTTACAAATCTTCACGAAGGCTTGACTGATATCAAGCTACACACATAACTAGATTAACCACAAATGGGAATGCATGTTACCGTTTTATCTCCGTCACGTAAGTTACAAGAACATATTACGTCAGTTATAGGTGTGAAAACTCATCCCCATTTGATGTTTTATCTTGTCTAAAGCAGCAGTACATTCAGTACTCACGATACAAACATGTCCCATGTCAAAGTTTTCGAACAAAATTTATGCATATCACAGCATAACGGTATTTTAAGTGCACTTTTTTCGGCGGACGGATCCTTAATGTGGTCTTACCCCAAATAGATGTTTTGCATGTTACAAATCTTCACGAAGGCTAGACTGATATCAAGCTACACACATAACTAGATTAACCACAAATGGGAATGCATGTTACCGTTTTATCTCCGTCACGTAAGTTACAAGAACATATTACGTCAGTTATAGGTGTGAAAACTCATCCCCATTTGATGTTTTATCTTGTCTAAAGCAGCAGTACATTCAGTACTCACGATACAAACATGTCCCATGTCAAAGTTTTCGAACAAAATTTATGCATATCACAGCATAACGGTATTTTAAGTGCACTTTTTTCGGCGGACGGATCCTTAATGTGGTCTTACCCCAAATAGATGTTTTGCATGTTACAAATCTTCACGAAGGCTAGACTGATATCAAGCTACACACATAACTAGATTAACCACAAATGGGAATGCATGTTACCGTTTTATCTCCGTCACGTAAGTTACAAGAACATATTACGTCAGTTATAGGTGTGAAAACTCATCCCCATTTGATGTTTTATCTTGTCTAAAGCAGCAGTACATTCAGTACTCACGATACAAACATGTCCCATGTCAAAGTTTTCGAACAAAATTTATGCATATCACAGCATAACGGTATTTTAAGTGCACTTTTTTCGGCGGACGGATCCTTAATGTGGTCTTACCCCAAATAGATGTTTTGCATGTTACAAATCTTCACGAAGGCTAGACTGATATCAAGCTACACACATAACTAGATTAACCACAAATGGGAATGCATGTTACCGTTTTATCTCCGTCACGTAAGTTACAAGAACATATTACGTAAGTTATAGGTGTGAAAACTCATCCCCATTTGATGTTTTATCTTGTCTAAAGCAGCAGTACATTCAGTACTCACGATACAAACATGTCCCATGTCAAAGTTTTCGAACAAAATTTATGCATATCACAGCATAACGGTATTTTAAGTGCACTTTTTTCGGCGGACGGATCCTTAATGTGGTCTTACCCCAAATAGATGTTTTGCATGTTACAAATCTTCACGAAGGCTAGACTGATATCAAGCTACACACATAACTAGATTAACCACAAATGGGAATGCATGTTACCGTTTTATCTCCGTCACGTAAGTTACAAGAACATATTACGTCAGTTATAGGTGTGAAAACTCATCCCCATTTGATGTTTTATCTTGTCTAAAGCAGCAGTACATTCAGTACTCACGATACAAACATGTCCCATGTCAAAGTTTTCGAACAAAATTTATGCATATCACAGCATAACGGTATTTTAAGTGCACTTTTTTCGGCGGACGGATCCTTAATGTGGTCTTACCCAAAATAGATGTTTTGCATGTTACAAATCTTCACGAAGGCTAGACTGATATCAAGCTACACACATAACTAGATTAACCACAAATGGGAATGCATGTTACCGTTTTATCTCCGTCACGTAAGTTACAAGAACATATTACGTCAGTTATAGGTGTGAAAACTCATCCCCATTTGATGTTTTATCTTGTCTAAAGCAGCAGTACATTCAGTACTCACGATACAAACATGTCCCATGTCAAAGTTTTCGAACAAAATTTATGCATATCACAGCATAACGGTATTTTAAGTGCACTTTATTCGGCGGACGGATCCTTAATGTGGTCTTACCCCAAATAGATGTTTTGCATGTTACAAATCTTCACGAAGGCTAGACTGATATCAAGCTACACACATAACTAGATTAACCACAAATGGGAATGCATGTTACCGTTTTATCTCCGTCACGTAAGTTACAAGAACATATTACGTCAGTTATAGGTGTGAAAACTCATCCCCATTTGATGTTTTATCTTGTCTAAAGCAGCAGTACATTCAGTACTCACGATACAAACATGTCCCATGTCAAAGTTTTCGAACAAAATTTATGCATATCACAGCATAACGGTATTTTAAGTGCACTTTTTTCGGCGGACGGATCCTTAATGTGGTCTTACCCCAAATAGATGTTTTGCATGTTACAAATCTTCACGAAGGCTAGACTGATATCAAGCTACACACATAACTAGATTAACCACAAATGGGAATGCATGTTACCGTTTTATCTCCGTCACGTAAGTTACAAGAACATATTACGTCAGTTATAGGTGTGAAAACTCATCCCCATTTGATGTTTTATCTTGTCTAAAGCAGCAGTACATTCAGTACTCACGATACAAACATGTCCCATGTCAAAGTTTTCGAACAAAATTTATGCATATCAACGCATAACGGTATTTTAAGTGCACTTTTTTCGGCGGACGGATCCTTAATGTGGTCTTACCCCAAATAGATGTTTTGCATGTTACAAATCTTCACGAAGGCTAGACTGATATCAAGCTACACACATAACTAGATTAACCACAAATGGGAATGCATGTTACCGTTTTATCTCCGTCACGTAAGTTACAAGAACATATTACGTCAGTTATAGGTGTGAAAACTCATCCCCATTTGATGTTTTATCTTGTCTAAAGCAGCAGTACATTCAGTACTCACGATACAAACATGTCCCATGTCAAAGTTTTCGAACAAAATTTATGCATATCAACGCATAACGGTATTTTAAGTGCACTTTTTTCGGCGGACGGATCCTTAATGTGGTCTTACCCCAAATAGATGTTTTGCATGTTACAAATCTTCACGAAGGCTAGACTGATATCAAGCTACACACATAACTAGATTAACCACAAATGGGAATGCATGTTACCGTTTTATCTCCGTCACGTAAGTTACAAGAACATATTACGTCAGTTATAGGTGTGAAAACTCATCCCCATTTGATGTTTTATCTTGTCTAAAGCAGCAGTACATTCAGTACTCACGATACAAACATGTCCCATGTCAAAGTTTTCGAACAAAATTTATGCATATCACAGCATAACGGTATTTTAAGTGCACTTTTTTCGGCGGACGGATCCTTAATGTGGTCTTACCCCAAATAGATGTTTTGCATGTTACAAATCTTCACGAAGGCTAGACTGATATCAAGCTACACACATAACTAGATTAACCACAAATGGGAATGCATGTTACCGTTTTATCTCCGTCACGTAAGTTACAAGAACATATTACGTCAGTTATAGGTGTGAAAACTCATCCCCATTTGATGTTTTATCTTGTATAAAGCAGCAGTACATTCAGTACTCACGATACAAACATGTCCCATGTCAAAGTTTTCGAACAAAATTTATGCATATCACAGCATAACGGTATTTTAAGTGCACTTTTTTCGGCGGACGGATCCTTAATGTGGTCTTACCCAAAATAGATGTTTTGCATGTTACAAATCTTCACGAAGGCTAGACTGATATCAAGCTACACACATAACTAGATCAACCACAAATGGGAATGCATGTTACCGTTTTATCTCCGTCACGTAAGTTACAAGAACATATTACGTCAGTTATAGGTGTGAAAACTCATCCCCATTTGATGTTTTATCTTGTCTAAAGCAGCAGTACATTCAGTACTCACGATACAAACATGTCCCATGTCAAAGTTTTCGAACAAAATTTATGCATATCACAGCATAACGGTATTTTAAGTGCACTTTTTTCGGCGGACGGATCCTTAATGTGGTCTTACCCCAAATAGATGTTTTGCATGTTACAAATCTTCACGAAGGCTAGACTGATATCAAGCTACACACATAACTAGATTAACCACAAATGGGAATGCATGTTACCGTTTTATCTCCGTCACGTAAGTTACAAGAACATATTACGTAAGTTATAGGTGTGAAAACTCATCCCCATTTGATGTTTTATCTTGTCTAAAGCAGCAGTACATTCAGTACTCACGATACAAACATGTCCCATGTCAAAGTTTTCGAACAAAATTTATGCATATCACAGCATAACGGTATTTTAAGTGCACTTTTTTCGGCGGACGGATCCTTAATGTGGTCTTACCCCAAATAGATGTTTTGCATGTTACAAATCTTCACGAAGGCTAGACTGATATCAAGCTACACACATAACTAGATTAACCACAAATGGGAATGCATGTTACCGTTTTATCTCCGTCACGTAAGTTACAAGAACATATTACGTCAGTTATAGGTGTGAAAACTCATCCCCATTTGATGTTTTATCTTGTCTAAAGCAGCAGTACATTCAGTACTCACGATACAAACATGTCCCATGTCAAAGTTTTCGAACAAAATTTATGCATATCACAGCATAACGGTATTTTAAGTGCACTTTTTTCGGCGGACGGATCCTTAATGTGGTCTTACCCCAAATAGATGTTTTGCATGTTACAAATCTTCACGAAGGCTAGACTGATATCAAGCTACACACATAACTAGATTAACCACAAATGGGAATGCATGTTACCGTTTTATCTCCGTCACGTAAGTTACAAGAACATATTACGTCAGTTATAGGTGTGAAAACTCATCCCCATTTGATGTTTTATCTTGTATAAAGCAGCAGTACATTCAGTACTCACGATACAAACATGTCCCATGTCAAAGTTTTCGAACAAAATTTATGCATATCACAGCATAACGGTATTTTAAGTGCACTTTTTTCGGCGGACGGATCCTTAATGTGGTCTTACCCAAAATAGATGTTTTGCATGTTACAAATCTTCACGAAGGCTAGACTGATATCAAGCCACACACATAACTAGATTAACCACAAATGGGAATGCATGTTACCGTTTTATCTCCGTCACGTAAGTTACAAGAACATATTACGTCAGTTATAGGTGTGAAAACTCATCCCCATTTGATGTTTTATCTTGTCTAAAGCAGCAGTACATTCAGTACTCACGATACAAACATGTCCCATGTCAAAGTTTTCGAACAAAATTTATGCATATCACAGCATAACGGTATTTTAAGTGCACTTTTTTCGGCGGACGGATCCTTAATGTGGTCTTACCCCAAATAGATGTTTTGCATGTTACAAATCTTCACGAAGGCTAGACTGATATCAAGCTACACACATAACTAGATTAACCACAAATGGGAATGCATGTTACCGTTTTATCTCCGTCACGTAAGTTACAAGAACATATTACGTCAGTTATAGGTGTGAAAACTCATCCCCATTTGATGTTTTATCTTGTCTAAAGCAGCAGTACATTCAGTACTCACGATACAAACATGTCCCATGTCAAAGTTTTCGAACAAAATTTATGCATATCACAGCATAACGGTATTTTAAGTGCACTTTTTTCGGCGGACGGATCCTTAATGTGGTCTTACCCCAAATAGATGTTTTGCATGTTACAAATCTTCACGAAGGCTAGACTGATATCAAGCTACACACATAACTAGATTAACCACAAATGGGAATGCATGTTACCGTTTTATCTCCGTCACGTAAGTTACAAGAACATATTACGTCAGTTATAGGTGTGAAAACTCATCCCCATTTGATGTTTTATCTTGTCTAAAGCAGCAGTACATTCAGTACTCACGATACAAACATGTCCCATGTCAAAGTTTTCGAACAAAATTTATGCATATCACAGCATAACGGTATTTTAAGTGCACTTTTTTCGGCGGACGGATCCTTAATGTGGTCTTACCCCAAATAGATGTTTTGCATGTTACAAATCTTCACGAAGGCTAGACTGATATCAAGCTACACACATAACTAGATTAACCACAAATGGGAATGCATGTTACCGTTTTATCTCCGTCACGTAAGTTACAAGAACATATTACGTCAGTTATAGGTGTGAAAACTCATCCCCATTTGATGTTTTATCTTGTCTAAAGCAGCAGTACATTCAGTACTCACGATACAAACATGTCCCATATCAAAGTTTTCGAACAAAATTTATGCATATCACAGCATAACGGTATTTTAAGTGCACTTTTTTCGGCGGACGGATCCTTAATGTGGTCTTACCCCAAATATATGTTTTGCATGTTACAAATCTTCACGAAGGCTAGACTGATATCAAGCTACACACATAACTAGATTAACCACAAATGGGAATGCATGTTACCGTTTTATCTCCGTCACGTAAGTTACAAGAACATATTACGTCAGTTATAGGTGTGAAAACTCATCCCCATTTGATGTTTTATCTTGTCTAAAGCAGCAGTACATTCAGTACTCACGATACAAACATGTCCCATGTCAAAGTTTTCGAACAAAATTTATGCATATCACAGCATAACGGTATTTTAAGTGCACTTTTTTCGACGGACGGATCCTTAATGTGGTCTTACCCCAAATAGATGTTTTGCATGTTACAAATCTTCACGAAGGCTAGACTGATATCAAGCTACACACATAACTAGATTAACCACAAATGGGAATGCATGGTACCGTTTTATCTCCGTCACGTAAGTTACAAGAACATATTACGTAAGTTATAGGTGTGAAAACTCATTCCCATTTGATGTTTTATCTTGTCTAAAGCAGCAGTACATTCAGTACTCACGATACAAACATGTCCCATGTCAAAGTTTTCGAACAAAATTTATGCATATCACAGCATAACGGTATTTTAAGTGCACTTTTTTCGGCGGACGGATCCTTAATGTGGTCTTACCCCAAATAGATGTTTTGCATGTTACAAATCTTCACGAAGGCTAGACTGATATCAAGCTACACACATAACTAGATTAACCACAAATGGGAATGCATGTTACCGTTTTATCTCCGTCACGTAAGTTACAAGAACATATTACGTCAGTTATAGGTGTGAAAACTCATCCCCATTTGATGTTTTATCTTGTCTAAAGCAGCAGTACATTCAGTACTCACGATACAAACATGTCCCATGTCAAAGTTTTCGAACAAAATTTATGCATATCACAGCATAACGGTATTTTAAGTGCACTTTTTTCGGCGGACGGATCCTTAATGTGGTCTTACCCAAAATAGATGTTTTGCATGTTACAAATCTTCACGAAGGCTAGACTGATATCAAGCTACACACATAACTAGATTAACCACAAATGGGAATGCATGTTACCGTTTTATCTCCGTCACGTAAGTTACAAGAACATATTACGTCAGTTATAGGTGTGAAAACTCATCCCCATTTGATGTTTTATCTTGTCTAAAGCAGCAGTACATTCAGTACTCACGATACAAACATGTCCCATGTCAAAGTTTTCGAACAAAATTTATGCATATCACAGCATAACGGTATTTTAAGTGCACTTTTTTCGAAGGACGGATCCTTAATGTGGTCTTACCCCAAATAGATGTTTTGCATGTTACAAATCTTCACGAAGGCTAGACTGATATCAAGCTACACACATAACTAGATTAACCACAAATGGGAATGCATGTTACCGTTTTATCTCCGTCACGTAAGTTACAAGAACATATTACGTCAGTTATAGGTGTGAAAACTCATCCCCATTTGATGTTTTATCTTGTCTAAAGCAGCAGTACATTCAGTACTCACGATACAAACATGTCCCATGTCAAAGTTTTCGAACAAAATTTATGCATATCACAGCATAACGGTATTTTAAGTGCACTTTTTTCGGCGGACGGATCCTTAATGTGGTCTTACCCCAAATAGATGTTTTGCATGTTACAAATCTTCACGAAGGCTAGACTGATATCAAGCTACACACATAACTAGATTAACCACAAATGGGAATGCATGTTACCGTTTTATCTCCGTCACGTAAGTTACAAGAACATATTACGTCAGTTATAGGTGTGAAAACTCATCCCCATTTGATGTTTTATCTTGTCTAAAACAGCAGTACATTCAGTACTCACGATACAAACATGTCCCATGTCAAAGTTTTCGAACAAAATTTATGCATATCACAGCATAACGGTATTTTAAGTGCACTTTTTTCGGCGGACGGATCCTTAATGTGGTCTTACCCCAAATAGATGTTTTGCATGTTACAAATCTTCACGAAGGCTAGATTGATATCAAGCTATACACATAACTAGATTAACCACAAATGGGAATGCATGTTACCGTTTTATCTCCGTCACGTAAGTTACAAGAACATATTACGTCAGTTATAGGTGTGAAAACTCATCCCCATTTGATGTTTTATCTTGTCTAAAGCAGCAGTACATTCAGTACTCACGATACAAACATGTCCCATGTCAAAGTTTTCGAACAAAATTTATGCATATCACAGCATAACGGTATTTTAAGTGCACTTTTTTCGGCGGACGGATCCTTAATGTGGTCTTACCCCAAATAGATGTTTTGCATGTTACAAATCTTCACGAAGGCTAGACTGATATCAAGCTACACACATAACTAGATTAACCACAAATGGGAATGCATGTTACCGTTTTATCTCCGTCACGTAAGTTACAAGAACATATTACGTCAGTTATAGGTGTGAAAACTCATCCCCATTTGATGTTTTATCTTGTCTAAAGCAGCAGTACATTCAGTACTCACGATACAAACATGTCCCATGTCAAAGTTTTCGAACAAAATTTATGCATATCACAGCATAACGGTATTTTAAGTGCACTTTTTTCGACGGACGGATCCTTAATGTGGTCTTACCCCAAATAGATGTTTTGCATGTTACAAATCTTCACGAAGGCTAGACTGATATCAAGCTACACACATAACTAGATTAACCACAAATGGGAATGCATGTTACCGTTTTATCTCCGTCACGTAAGTTACAAGAACATATTACGTAAGTTATAGGTGTGAAAACTCATTCCCATTTGATGTTTTATCTTGTCTAAAGCAGCAGTACATTCAGTACTCACGATACAAACATGTCCCATGTCAAAGTTTTCGAACAAAATTTATGCATATCACAGCATAACGGTATTTTAAGTGCACTTTTTTCGGCGGACGGATCCTTAATGTGGTCTTACCCCAAATAGATGTTTTGCATGTTACAAATCTTCACGAAGGCTAGACTGATATCAAGCTACACACATAACTAGATTAACCACAAATGGGAATGCATGTTACCGTTTTATCTCCGTCACGTAAGTTACAAGAACATATTACGTCAGTTATAGGTGTGAAAACTCATCCCCATTTGATGTTTTATCTTGTCTAAAGCAGCAGTACATTCAGTACTCACGATACAAACATGTCCCATGTCAAAGTTTTCGAACAAAATTTATGCATATCACAGCATAACGGTATTTTAAGTGCACTTTTTTCGGCGGACGGATCCTTAATGTGGTCTTACCCAAAATAGATGTTTTGCATGTTACAAATCTTCACGAAGGCTAGACTGATATCAAGCTACACACATAACTAGATTAACCACAAATGGGAATGCATGTTACCGTTTTATCTCCGTCACGTAAGTTACAAGAACATATTACGTCAGTTATAGGTGTGAAAACTCATCCCCATTTGATGTTTTATCTTGTCTAAAGCAGCAGTACATTCAGTACTCACGATACAAACATGTCCCATGTCAAAGTTTTCGAACAAAATTTATGCATATCACAGCATAACGGTATTTTAAGTGCACTTTTTTCGACGGACGGATCCTTAATGTGGTCTTACCCCAAATAGATGTTTTGCATGTTACAAATCTTCACGAAGGCTAGACTGATATCAAGCTACACACATAACTAGATTAACCACAAATGGGAATGCATGTTACCGTTTTATCTCCGTCACGTAAGTTACAAGAACATATTACGTCAGTTATAGGTGTGAAAACTCATCCCCATTTGATGTTTTATCTTGTCTAAAGCAGCAGTACATTCAGTACTCACGATACAAACATGTCCCATGTCAAAGTTTTCGAACAAAATTTATGCATATCACAGCATAACGGTATTTTAAGTGCACTTTTTTCGGCGGACGGATCCTTAATGTGGTCTTACCCCAAATAGATGTTTTGCATGTTACAAATCTTCACGAAGGCTAGACTGATATCAAGCTACACACATAACTAGATTAACCACAAATGGGAATGCATGTTACCGTTTTATCTCCGTCACGTAAGTTACAAGAACATATTACGTAAGTTATAGGTGTGAAAACTCATCCCCATTTGATGTTTTATCTTGTCTAAAGCAGCAGTACATTCAGTACTCACGATACAAACATGTCCCATGTCAAAGTTTTCGAACAAAATTTATGCATATCACAGCATAACGGTATTTTAAGTGCACCTTTTTCGGCGGACGGATCCTTAATGTGGTCTTACCCCAAATATATGTTTTGCATGTTACAAATCTTCACGAAGGCTAGACTGATATCAAGCTACACACATAACTAGATTAACCACAAATGGGAATGCATGTTACCGTTTTATCTCCGTCACGTAAGTTACAAGAACATATTACGTCAGTTATAGGTGTGAAAACTCATCCCCATTTGATGTTTTATCTTGTCTAAAGCAGCAGTACATTCAGTACTCACGATACAAACATGTCCCATGTCAAAGTTTTCGAACAAAATTTATGCATATCACAGCATAACGGTATTTTAAGTGCACTTTTTTCGGCGGACGGATCCTTAATGTGGTCTTACCCCAAATAGATGTTTTGCATGTTACAAATCTTCACGAAGGCTAGACTGATATCAAGCTACACACATAACTAGATTAACCACAAATGGGAATGCATGTTACCGTTTTATCTCCGTCACGTAAGTTACAAGAACATATTACGTAAGTTATAGGTGTGAAAACTCATCCCCATTTGATGTTTTATCTTGTCTAAAGCAGCAGTACATTCAGTACTCACGATACAAACATGTCCCATGTCAAAGTTTTCGAACAAAATTTATGCATATCACAGCATAACGGTATTTTAAGTGCACTTTTTTCGGCGGACGGATCCTTAATGTGGTCTTACCCCAAATAGATGTTTTGCATGTTACAAATCTTCACGAAGGCTAGACTGATATCAAGCTACACACATAACTAGATTAACCACAAATGGGAATGCATGTTACCGTTTTATCTCCGTCACGTAAGTTACAAGAACATATTACGTCAGTTATAGGTGTGAAAACTCATCCCCATTTGATGTTTTATCTTGTCTAAAGCAGCAGTACATTCAGTACTCACGATACAAACATGTCCCATGTCAAAGTTTTCGAACAAAATTTATGCATATCACAGCATAACGGTATTTTAAGTGCACTTTTTTCGGCGGACGGATCCTTAATGTGGTCTTACCCCAAATAGATGTTTTGCATGTTACAAATCTTCACGAAGGCTAGACTGATATCAAGCTACACACATAACTAGATTAACCACAAATGGGAATGCATGTTACCGTTTTATCTCCGTCACGTAAGTTACAAGAACATATTACGTCAGTTATAGGTGTGAAAACTCATCCCCATTTGATGTTTTATCTTGTCTAAAGCAGCAGTACATTCAGTACTCACGATACAAACATGTCCCATGTCAAAGTTTTCGAACAAAATTTATGCATATCACAGCATAACGGTATTTTAAGTGCACTTTTTTCGGCGGACGGATCCTTAATGTGGTCTTACCCCAAATAGATGTTTTGCATGTTACAAATCTTCACGAAGGCTAGACTGATATCAAGCTACACACATAACTAGATTAACCACAAATGGGAATGCATGTTACCGTTTTATCTCCGTCACGTAAGTTACAAGAACATATTACGTCAGTTATAGGTGTGAAAACTCATCCCCATTTGATGTTTTATCTTGTCTAAAGCAGCAGTACATTCAGTACTCACGATACAAACATGTCCCATGTCAAAGTTTTCGAACCAAATTTATGCATATCACAGCATAACGGTATTTTAAGTGCACTTTTTTCGGCGGACGGATCCTTAATGTGGTCTTACCCCAAATAGATGTTTTGCATGTTACAAATCTTCACGAAGGCTAGACTGATATCAAGCTACACACATAACTAGATTAACCACAAATGGGAATGCATGTTACCGTTTTATCTCCGTCACGTAAGTTACAAGAACATATTACGTCAGTTATAGGTGTGAAAACTCATCCCCATTTGATGTTTTATCTTGTCTAAAGCAGCAGTACATTCAGTACTCACGATACAAACATGTCCCATGTCAAAGTTTTCGAACAAAATTTATGCATATCACAGCATAACGGTATTTTAAGTGCACTTTTTTCGGCGGACGGATCCTTAATGTGGTCTTACCCCAAATAGATGTTTTGTATGTTACAAATCTTCACGAAGGCTAGACTGATATCAAGCTACACACATAACTAGATTAACCACAAATGGGAATGCATGTTACCGTTTTATCTCCGTCACGTAAGTTACAAGAACATATTACGTCAGTTATAGGTGTGAAAACTCATCCCCATTTGATGTTTTATCTTGTCTAAAGCAGCAGTACATTCAGTACTCACGATACAAACATGTCCCATGTCAAAGTTTTCGAACAAAATTTATGCATATCACAGCATAACGGTATTTTAAGTGCACTTTTTTCGGCGGACGGATCCTTAATGTGGTCTTACCCCAAATAGATGTTTTGCATGTTACAAATCTTCACGAAGGCTAGACTGATATCAAGCTACACACATAACTAGATTAACCACAAATGGGAATGCATGTTACCGTTTTATCTCCGTCACGTAAGTTACAAGAACATATTACGTCAGTTATAGGTGTGAAAACTCATCCCCATTTGATGTTTTATCTTGTCTAAAGCAGCAGTACATTCAGTACTCACGATACAAACATGTCCCATGTCAAAGTTTTCGAACAAAATTTATGCATATCACAGCATAACGGTATTTTAAGTGCACTTTTTTCGGCGGACGGATCCTTAATGTGGTCTTACCCCAAATAGATGTTTTGCATGTTACAAATCTTCACGAAGGCTAGACTGATATCAAGCTACACACATAACTAGATTAACCACAAATGGGAATGCATGTTACCGTTTTATCTCCGTCACGTAAGTTACAAGAACATATTACGTCAGTTATAGGTGTGAAAACTCATCCCCATTTGATGTTTTATCTTGTCTAAAGCAGCAGTACATTCAGTACTCACGATACAAACATGTCCCATGTCAAAGTTTTCGAACAAAATTTATGCATATCACAGCATAACGGTATTTTAAGTGCACTTTTTTCGGCGGACGGATCCTTAATGTGGTCTTACCCCAAATAGATGTTTTGCATGTTACAAATCTTCACGAAGGCTAGACTGATATCAAGCTACACACATAACTAGATTAACCACAAATGGGAATGCATGTTACCGTTTTATCTCCGTCACGTAAGTTACAAGAACATATTACGTCAGTTATAGGTGTGAAAACTCATCCCCATTTGATGTTTTATCTTGTCTAAAGCAGCAGTACATTCAGTACTCACGATACAAACATGTCCCATGTCAAAGTTTTCGAACAAAATTTATGCATATCACAGCATAACGGTATTTTAAGTGCACTTTTTTCGGCGGACGGATCCTTAATGTGGTCTTACCCCAAATAGATGTTTTGCATGTTACAAATCTTCACGAAGGCTAGACTGATATCAAGCTACACACATAACTAGATTAACCACAAATGGGAATGCATGTTACCGTTTTATCTCCGTCACGTAAGTTACAAGAACATATTACGTCAGTTATAGGTGTGAAAACTCATCCCCATTTGATGTTTTATCTTGTCTAAAGCAGCAGTACATTCAGTACTCACGATACAAACATGTCCCATGTCAAAGTTTTCGAACAAAATTTATGCATATCACAGCATAACGGTATTTTAAGTGCACTTTTTTCGGCGGACGGATCCTTAATGTGGTCTTACCCCAAATAGATGTTTTGCATGTTACAAATCTTCACGAAGGCTAGACTGATATCAAGCTACACACATAACTAGATTAACCACAAATGGGAATGCATGTTACCGTTTTATCTCCGTCACGTAAGTTACAAGAACATATTACGTCAGTTATAGGTGTGAAAACTCATCCCCATTTGATGTTTTATCTTGTCTAAAGCAGCAGTACATTCAGTACTCACGATACAAACATGTCCCATATCAAAGTTTTCCAACAAAATTTATGCATATCACAGCATAACGGTATTTTAAGTGCACTTTTTTCGGCGGACGGATCCTTAATGTGGTCTTACCCCAAATAGATGTTTTGCATGTTACAAATCTTCACGAAGGCTAGACTGATATCAAGCTACACACATAACTAGATTAACCACAAATGGGAATGCATGTTACCGTTTTATCTCCGTCACGTAAGTTACAAGAACATATTACGTCAGTTATAGGTGTGAAAACTCATCCCCATTTGATGTTTTATCTTGTCTAAAGCAGCAGTACATTCAGTACTCACGATACAAACATGTCCCATGTCAAAGTTTTCGAACAAAATTTATGCATATCACAGCATAACGGTATTTTAAGTGCACTTTTTTCGGCGGACGGATCCTTAATGTGGTCTTACCCCAAATAGATGTTTTGCATGTTACAAATCTTCACGAAGGCTAGACTGATATCAAGCTACACACATAACTAGATTAACCACAAATGGGAATGCATGTTACCGTTTTATCTCCGTCACGTAAGTTACAAGAACATATTACGTCAGTTATAGGTGTGAAAACTCATCCCCATTTGATGTTTTATCTTGTCTAAAGCAGCAGTACATTCAGTACTCACGATACAAACATGTCCCATGTCAAAGTTTTCGAACAAAATTTATGCATATCACAGCATAACGGTATTTTAAGTGCACTTTTTTCGGCGGACGGATCCTTAATGTGGTCTTACCCCAAATAGATGTTTTGCATGTTACAAATCTTCACGAAGGCTAGACTGATATCAAGCTACACACATAACTAGATTAACCACAAATGGGAATGCATGTTACCGTTTTATCTCCGTCACGTAAGTTACAAGAACATATTACGTCAGTTATAGGTGTGAAAACTCATCCCCATTTGATGTTTTATCTTGTCTAAAGCAGCAGTACATTCAGTACTCACGATACAAACATGTCCCATGTCAAAGTTTTCCAACAAAATTTATGCATATCACAGCATAACGGTATTTTAAGTGCACTTTTTTCGGCGGACGGATCCTTAATGTGGTCTTACCCCAAATAGATGTTTTGCATGTTACAAATCTTCACGAAGGCTAGACTGATATCAAGCTACACACATAACTAGATTAACCACAAATGGGAATGCATGTTACCGTTTTATCTCCGTCACGTAAGTTACAAGAACATATTACGTCAGTTATAGGTGTGAAAACTCATCCCCATTTGATGTTTTATCTTGTCTAAAGCAGCAGTACATTCAGTACTCACGATACAAACATGTCCCATGTCAAAGTTTTCGAACAAAATTTATGCATATCACAGCATAACGGTATTTTAAGTGCACTTTTTTCGGCGGACGGATCCTTAATGTGGTCTTACCCCAAATAGATGTTTTGCATGTTACAAATCTTCACGAAGGCTAGACTGATATCAAGCTACACACATAACTAGATTAACCACAAATGGGAATGCATGTTACCGTTTTATCTCCGTCACGTAAGTTACAAGAACATATTACGTCAGTTATAGGTGTGAAAACTCATCCCCATTTGATGTTTTATCTTGTCTAAAGCAGCAGTACATTCAGTACTCACGATACAAACATGTCCCATGTCAAAGTTTTCCAACAAAATTTATGCATATCACAGCATAACGGTATTTTAAGTGCACTTTTTTCGGCGGACGGATCCTTAATGTGGTCTTACCCCAAATAGATGTTTTGCATGTTACAAATCTTCACGAAGGCTAGACTGATATCAAGCTACACACATAACTAGATTAACCACAAATGGGAATGCATGTTACCGTTTTATCTCCGTCACGTAAGTTACAAGAACATATTACGTCAGTTATAGGTGTGAAAACTCATCCCCATTTGATGTTTTATCTTGTCTAAAGCAGCAGTACATTCAGTACTCACGATACAAACATGTCCCATGTCAAAGTTTTCGAACAAAATTTATGCATATCACAGCATAACGGTATTTTAAGTGCACTTTTTTCGGCGGACGGATCCTTAATGTGGTCTTACCCCAAATAGATGTTTTGCATGTTACAAATCTTCACGAAGGCTAGACTGATATCAAGCTACACACATAACTAGATTAACCACAAATGGGAATGCATGTTACCGTTTTATCTCCGTCACGTAAGTTACAAGAACATATTACGTCAGTTATAGGTGTGAAAACTCATCCCCATTTGATGTTTTATCTTGTCTAAAGCAGCAGTACATTCAGTACTCACGATACAAACATGTCCCATGTCAAAGTTTTCGAACAAAATTTATGCATATCACAGCATAACGGTATTTTAAGTGCACTTTTTTCGGCGGACGGATCCTTAATGTGGTCTTACCCCAAATATATGTTTTGCATGTTACAAATCTTCACGAAGGCTAGACTGATATCAAGCTACACACATAACTAGATTAACCACAAATGGGAATGCATGTTACCGTTTTATCTCCGTCACGTAAGTTACAAGAACATATTACGTCAGTTATAGGTGTGAAAACTCATCCCCATTTGATGTTTTATCTTGTCTAAAGCAGCAGTACATTCAGTACTCACGATACAAACATGTCCCATGTCAAAGTTTTCGAACAAAATTTATGCATATCACAGCATAACGGTATTTTAAGTGCACTTTTTTCGGCGGACGGATCCTTAATGTGGTCTTACCCCAAATAGATGTTTTGCATGTTACAAATCTTCACGAAGGCTAGACTGATATCAAGCTACACACATAACTAGATTAACCACAAATGGGAATGCATGTTACCGTTTTATCTCCGTCACGTAAGTTACAAGAACATATTACGTCAGTTATAGGTGTGAAAACTCATCCCCATTTGATGTTTTATCTTGTCTAAAGCAGCAGTACATTCAGTACTCACGATACAAACATGTCCCATATCAAAGTTTTCCAACAAAATTTATGCATATCACAGCATAACGGTATTTTAAGTGCACTTTTTTCGGCGGACGGATCCTTAATGTGGTCTTACCCCAAATAGATGTTTTGCATGTTACAAATCTTCACGAAGGCTAGACTGATATCAAGCTACACACATAACTAGATTAACCACAAATGGGAATGCATGTTACCGTTTTATCTCCGTCACGTAAGTTACAAGAACATATTACGTCAGTTATAGGTGTGAAAACTCATCCCCATTTGATGTTTTATCTTGTCTAAAGCAGCAGTACATTCAGTACTCACGATACAAACATGTCCCATGTCAAAGTTTTCGAACAAAATTTATGCATATCACAGCATAACGGTATTTTAAGTGCACTTTTTTCGGCGGACGGATCCTTAATGTGGTCTTACCCCAAATAGATGTTTTGCATGTTACAAATCTTCACGAAGGCTAGACTGATATCAAGCTACACACATAACTAGATTAACCACAAATGGGAATGCATGTTACCGTTTTATCTCCGTCACGTAAGTTACAAGAACATATTACGTCAGTTATAGGTGTGAAAACTCATCCCCATTTGATGTTTTATCTTGTCTAAAGCAGCAGTACATTCAGTACTCACGATACAAACATGTCCCATGTCAAAGTTTTCGAACAAAATTTATGCATATCACAGCATAACGGTATTTTAAGTGCACTTTTTTCGGCGGACGGATCCTTAATGTGGTCTTACCCCAAATAGATGTTTTGCATGTTACAAATCTTCACGAAGGCTAGACTGATATCAAGCTACACACATAACTAGATTAACCACAAATGGGAATGCATGTTACCGTTTTATCTCCGTCACGTAAGTTACAAGAACATATTACGTCAGTTATAGGTGTGAAAACTCATCCCCATTTGATGTTTTATCTTGTCTAAAGCAGCAGTACATTCAGTACTCACGATACAAACATGTCCCATGTCAAAGTTTTCGAACAAAATTTATGCATATCACAGCATAACGGTATTTTAAGTGCACTTTTTTCGGCGGACGGATCCTTAATGTGGTCTTACCCCAAATAGATGTTTTGCATGTTACAAATCTTCACGAAGGCTAGACTGATATCAAGCTACACACATAACTAGATTAACCACAAATGGGAATGCATGTTACCGTTTTATCTCCGTCACGTAAGTTACAAGAACATATTACGTCAGTTATAGGTGTGAAAACTCATCCCCATTTGATGTTTTATCTTGTCTAAAGCAGCAGTACATTCAGTACTCACGATACAAACATGTCCCATGTCAAAGTTTTCGAACAAAATTTATGCATATCACAGCATAACGGTATTTTAAGTGCACTTTTTTCGGCGGACGGATCCTTAATGTGGTCTTACCCCAAATAGATGTTTTGCATGTTACAAATCTTCACGAAGGCTAGACTGATATCAAGCTACACACATAACTAGATTAACCACAAATGGGAATGCATGTTACCGTTTTATCTCCGTCACGTAAGTTACAAGAACATATTACGTCAGTTATAGGTGTGAAAACTCATCCCCATTTGATGTTTTATCTTGTCTAAAGCAGCAGTACATTCAGTACTCACGATACAAACATGTCCCATGTCAAAGTTTTCGAACAAAATTTATGCATATCACAGCATAACGGTATTTTAAGTGCACTTTTTTCGGCGGACGGATCCTTAATGTGGTCTTACCCCAAATAGATGTTTTGCATGTTACAAATCTTCACGAAGGCTAGACTGATATCAAGCTACACACATAACTAGATTAACCACAAATGGGAATGCATGTTACCGTTTTATCTCCGTCACGTAAGTTACAAGAACATATTACGTCAGTTATAGGTGTGAAAACTCATCCCCATTTGATGTTTTATCTTGTCTAAAGCAGCAGTACATTCAGTACTCACGATACAAACATGTCCCATGTCAAAGTTTTCCAACAAAATTTATGCATATCACAGCATAACGGTATTTTAAGTGCACTTTTTTCGGCGGACGGATCCTTAATGTGGTCTTACCCCAAATAGATGTTTTGCATGTTACAAATCTTCACGAAGGCTAGACTGATATCAAGCTACACACATAACTAGATTAACCACAAATGGGAATGCATGTTACCGTTTTATCTCCGTCACGTAAGTTACAAGAACATATTACGTCAGTTATAGGTGTGAAAACTCATCCCCATTTGATGTTTTATCTTGTCTAAAGCAGCAGTACATTCAGTACTCACGATACAAACATGTCCCATGTCAAAGTTTTCGAACAAAATTTATGCATATCACAGCATAACGGTATTTTAAGTGCACTTTTTTCGGCGGACGGATCCTTAATGTGGTCTTACCCCAAATAGATGTTTTGCATGTTACAAATCTTCACGAAGGCTAGACTGATATCAAGCTACACACATAACTAGATTAACCACAAATGGGAATGCATGTTACCGTTTTATCTCCGTCACGTAAGTTACAAGAACATATTACGTCAGTTATAGGTGTGAAAACTCATCCCCATTTGATGTTTTATCTTGTCTAAAGCAGCAGTACATTCAGTACTCACGATACAAACATGTCCCATGTCAAAGTTTTCGAACAAAATTTATGCATATCACAGCATAACGGTATTTTAAGTGCACTTTTTTCGGCGGACGGATCCTTAATGTGGTCTTACCCCAAATAGATGTTTTGCATGTTACAAATCTTCACGAAGGCTAGACTGATATCAAGCTACACACATAACTAGATTAACCACAAATGGGAATGCATGTTACCGTTTTATCTCCGTCACGTAAGTTACAAGAACATATTACGTCAGTTATAGGTGTGAAAACTCATCCCCATTTGATGTTTTATCTTGTCTAAAGCAGCAGTACATTCAGTACTCACGATACAAACATGTCCCATGTCAAAGTTTTCCAACAAAATTTATGCATATCACAGCATAACGGTATTTTAAGTGCACTTTTTTCGGCGGACGGATCCTTAATGTGGTCTTACCCCAAATAGATGTTTTGCATGTTACAAATCTTCACGAAGGCTAGACTGATATCAAGCTACACACATAACTAGATTAACCACAAATGGGAATGCATGTTACCGTTTTATCTCCGTCACGTAAGTTACAAGAACATATTACGTCAGTTATAGGTGTGAAAACTCATCCCCATTTGATGTTTTATCTTGTCTAAAGCAGCAGTACATTCAGTACTCACGATACAAACATGTCCCATGTCAAAGTTTTCGAACAAAATTTATGCATATCACAGCATAACGGTATTTTAAGTGCACTTTTTTCGGCGGACGGATCCTTAATGTGGTCTTACCCCAAATAGATGTTTTGCATGTTACAAATCTTCACGAAGGCTAGACTGATATCAAGCTACACACATAACTAGATTAACCACAAATGGGAATGCATGTTACCGTTTTATCTCCGTCACGTAAGTTACAAGAACATATTACGTCAGTTATAGGTGTGAAAACTCATCCCCATTTGATGTTTTATCTTGTCTAAAGCAGCAGTACATTCAGTACTCACGATACGAACATGTCCCATGTCAAAGTTTTCGAACCAAATTTATGCATATCACAGCATAACGGTATTTTAAGTGCACTTTTTTCGGCGGACGGATCCTTAATGTGGTCTTACCCCAAATAGATGTTTTGCATGTTACAAATCTTCACGAAGGCTAGACTGATATCAAGCTACACACATAACTAGATTAACCACAAATGGGAATGCATGTTACCGTTTTATCTCCGTCACGTAAGTTACAAGAACATATTACGTCAGTTATAGGTGTGAAAACTCATCCCCATTTGATGTTTTATCTTGTCTAAAGCAGCAGTACATTCAGTACTCACGATACAAACATGTCCCATGTCAAAGTTTTCGAACAAAATTTATGCATATCACAGCATAACGGTATTTTAAGTGCACTTTTTTCGGCGGACGGATCCTTAATGTGGTCTTACCCCAAATAGATGTTTTGCATGTTACAAATCTTCACGAAGGCTAGACTGATATCAAGCTACACACATAACTAGATTAACCACAAATGGGAATGCATGTTACCGTTTTATCTCCGTCACGTAAGTTACAAGAACATATTACGTCAGTTATAGGTGTGAAAACTCATCCCCATTTGATGTTTTATCTTGTCTAAAGCAGCAGTACATTCAGTACTCACGATACAAACATGTCCCATGTCAAAGTTTTCGAACAAAATTTATGCATATCACAGCATAACGGTATTTTAAGTGCACTTTTTTCGGCGGACGGATCCTTAATGTGGTCTTACCCCAAATAGATGTTTTGCATGTTACAAATCTTCACGAAGGCTAGACTGATATCAAGCTACACACATAACTAGATTAACCACAAATGGGAATGCATGTTACCGTTTTATCTCCGTCACGTAAGTTACAAGAACATATTACGTCAGTTATAGGTGTGAAAACTCATCCCCATTTGATGTTTTATCTTGTCTAAAGCAGCAGTACATTCAGTACTCACGATACAAACATGTCCCATGTCAAAGTTTTCGAACAAAATTGATGCATATCACAGCATAACGGTATTTTAAGTGCACTTTTTTCGGCGGACGGATCCTTAATGTGGTCTTACCCCAAATAGATGTTTTGCATGTTACAAATCTTCACGAAGGCTAGACTGATATCAAGCTACACACATAACTAGATTAACCACAAATGGGAATGCATGTTACCGTTTTATCTCCGTCACGTAAGTTACAAGAACATATTACGTCAGTTATAGGTGTGAAAACTCATCCCCATTTGATGTTTTATCTTGTCTAAAGCAGCAGTACATTCAGTACTCACGATACAAACATGTCCCATGTCAAAGTTTTCGAACAAAATTTATGCATATCACAGCATAACGGTATTTTAAGTGCACTTTTTTCGGCGGACGGATCCTTAATGTGGTCTTACCCCAAATAGATGTTTTGCATGTTACAAATCTTCACGAAGGCTAGACTGATATCAAGCTACACACATAACTAGATTAACCACAAATGGGAATGCATGTTACCGTTTTATCTCCGTCACGTAAGTTACAAGAACATATTACGTCAGTTATAGGTGTGAAAACTCATCCCCATTTGATGTTTTATCTTGTCTAAAGCAGCAGTACATTCAGTACTCACGATACAAACATGTCCCATGTCAAAGTTTTCGAACAAAATTTATGCATATCACAGCATAACGGTATTTTAAGTGCACTTTTTTCGGCGGACGGATCCTTAATGTGGTCTTACCCCAAATAGATGTTTTGCATGTTACAAATCTTCACGAAGGCTAGACTGATATCAAGCTACACACATAACTAGATTAACCACAAATGGGAATGCATGTTACCGTTTTATCTCCGTCACGTAAGTTACAAGAACATATTACGTCAGTTATAGGTGTGAAAACTCATCCCCATTTGATGTTTTATCTTGTCTAAAGCAGCAGTACATTCAGTACTCACGATACAAACATGTCCCATGTCAAAGTTTTCGAACAAAATTTATGCATATCACAGCATAACGGTATTTTAAGTGCACTTTTTTCGGCGGACGGATCCTTAATGTGGTCTTACCCCAAATAGATGTTTTGCATGTTACAAATCTTCACGAAGGCTAGACTGATATCAAGCTACACACATAACTAGATTAACCACAAATGGGAATGCATGTTACCGTTTTATCTCCGTCACGTAAGTTACAAGAACATATTACGTCAGTTATAGGTGTGAAAACTCATCCCCATTTGATGTTTTATCTTGTCTAAAGCAGCAGTACATTCAGTACTCACGATACAAACATGTCCCATGTCAAAGTTTTCGAACAAAATTTATGCATATCACAGCATAACGGTATTTTAAGTGCACTTTTTTCGGCGGACGGATCCTTAATGTGGTCTTACCCCAAATAGATGTTTTGCATGTTACAAATCTTCACGAAGGCTAGACTGATATCAAGCTACACACATAACTAGATTAACCACAAATGGGAATGCATGTTACCGTTTTATCTCCGTCACGTAAGTTACAAGAACATATTACGTCAGTTATAGGTGTGAAAACTCATCCCCATTTGATGTTTTATCTTGTCTAAAGCAGCAGTACATTCAGTACTCACGATACAAACATGTCCCATGTCAAAGTTTTCGAACAAAATTTATGCATATCACAGCATAACGGTATTTTAAGTGCACTTTTTTCGGCGGACGGATCCTTAATGTGGTCTTACCCCAAATAGATGTTTTGCATGTTACAAATCTTCACGAAGGCTAGACTGATATCAAGCTACACACATAACTAGATTAACCACAAATGGGAATGCATGTTACCGTTTTATCTCCGTCACGTAAGTTACAAGAACATATTACGTCAGTTATAGGTGTGAAAACTCATCCCCATTTGATGTTTTATCTTGTCTAAAGCAGCAGTACATTCAGTACTCACGATACAAACATGTCCCATGTCAAAGTTTTCGAACAAAATTTATGCATATCACAGCATAACGGTATTTTAAGTGCACTTTTTTCGGCGGACGGATCCTTAATGTGGTCTTACCCCAAATAGATGTTTTGCATGTTACAAATCTTCACGAAGGCTAGACTGATATCAAGCTACACACATAACTAGATTAACCACAAATGGGAATGCATGTTACCGTTTTATCTCCGTCACGTAAGTTACAAGAACATATTACGTCAGTTATAGGTGTGAAAACTCATCCCCATTTGATGTTTTATCTTGTCTAAAGCAGCAGTACATTCAGTACTCACGATACAAACATGTCCCATGTCAAAGTTTTCGAACAAAATTTATGCATATCACAGCATAACGGTATTTTAAGTGCACTTTTTTCGGCGGACGGATCCTTAATGTGGTCTTACCCCAAATAGATGTTTTGCATGTTACAAATCTTCACGAAGGCTAGACTGATATCAAGCTACACACATAACTAGATTAACCACAAATGGGAATGCATGTTACCGTTTTATCTCCGTCACGTAAGTTACAAGAACATATTACGTCAGTTATAGGTGTGAAAACTCATCCCCATTTGATGTTTTATCTTGTCTAAAGCAGCAGTACATTCAGTACTCACGATACAAACATGTCCCATGTCAAAGTTTTCGAACAAAATTTATGCATATCACAGCATAACGGTATTTTAAGTGCACTTTTTTCGGCGGACGGATCCTTAATGTGGTCTTACCCCAAATAGATGTTTTGCATGTTACAAATCTTCACGAAGGCTAGACTGATATCAAGCTACACACATAACTAGATTAACCACAAATGGGAATGCATGTTACCGTTTTATCTCCGTCACGTAAGTTACAAGAACATATTACGTCAGTTATAGGTGTGAAAACTCATCCCCATTTGATGTTTTATCTTGTCTAAAGCAGCAGTACATTCAGTACTCACGATACAAACATGTCCCATGTCAAAGTTTTCGAACAAAATTTATGCATATCACAGCATAACGGTATTTTAAGTGCACTTTTTTCGGCGGACGGATCCTTAATGTGGTCTTACCCCAAATAGATGTTTTGCATGTTACAAATCTTCACGAAGGCTAGACTGATATCAAGCTACACACATAACTAGATTAACCACAAATGGGAATGCATGTTACCGTTTTATCTCCGTCACGTAAGTTACAAGAACATATTACGTCAGTTATAGGTGTGAAAACTCATCCCCATTTGATGTTTTATCTTGTCTAAAGCAGCAGTACATTCAGTACTCACGATACAAACATGTCCCATGTCAAAGTTTTCGAACAAAATTTATGCATATCACAGCATAACGGTATTTTAAGTGCACTTTTTTCGGCGGACGGATCCTTAATGTGGTCTTACCCCAAATAGATGTTTTGCATGTTACAAATCTTCACGAAGGCTAGACTGATATCAAGCTACACACATAACTAGATTAACCACAAATGGGAATGCATGTTACCGTTTTATCTCCGTCACGTAAGTTACAAGAACATATTACGTCAGTTATAGGTGTGAAAACTCATCCCCATTTGATGTTTTATCTTGTCTAAAGCAGCAGTACATTCAGTACTCACGATACAAACATGTCCCATGTCAAAGTTTTCGAACAAAATTTATGCATATCACAGCATAACGGTATTTTAAGTGCACTTTTTTCGGCGGACGGATCCTTAATGTGGTCTTACCCCAAATAGATGTTTTGCATGTTACAAATCTTCACGAAGGCTAGACTGATATCAAGCTACACACATAACTAGATTAACCACAAATGGGAATGCATGTTACCGTTTTATCTCCGTCACGTAAGTTACAAGAACATATTACGTCAGTTATAGGTGTGAAAACTCATCCCCATTTGATGTTTTATCTTGTCTAAAGCAGCAGTACATTCAGTACTCACGATACAAACATGTCCCATGTCAAAGTTTTCGAACAAAATTTATGCATATCACAGCATAACGGTATTTTAAGTGCACTTTTTTCGGCGGACGGATCCTTAATGTGGTCTTACCCCAAATAGATGTTTTGCATGTTACAAATCTTCACGAAGGCTAGACTGATATCAAGCTACACACATAACTAGATTAACCACAAATGGGAATGCATGTTACCGTTTTATCTCCGTCACGTAAGTTACAAGAACATATTACGTCAGTTATAGGTGTGAAAACTCATCCCCATTTGATGTTTTATCTTGTCTAAAGCAGCAGTACATTCAGTACTCACGATACAAACATGTCCCATGTCAAAGTTTTCGAACAAAATTTATGCATATCACAGCATAACGGTATTTTAAGTGCACTTTTTTCGGCGGACGGATCCTTAATGTGGTCTTACCCCAAATAGATGTTTTGCATGTTACAAATCTTCACGAAGGCTAGACTGATATCAAGCTACACACATAACTAGATTAACCACAAATGGGAATGCATGTTACCGTTTTATCTCCGTCACGTAAGTTACAAGAACATATTACGTCAGTTATAGGTGTGAAAACTCATCCCCATTTGATGTTTTATCTTGTCTAAAGCAGCAGTACATTCAGTACTCACGATACAAACATGTCCCATGTCAAAGTTTTCGAACAAAATTTATGCATATCACAGCATAACGGTATTTTAAGTGCACTTTTTTCGGCGGACGGATCCTTAATGTGGTCTTACCCCAAATAGATGTTTTGCATGTTACAAATCTTCACGAAGGCTAGACTGATATCAAGCTACACACATAACTAGATTAACCACAAATGGGAATGCATGTTACCGTTTTATCTCCGTCACGTAAGTTACAAGAACATATTACGTCAGTTATAGGTGTGAAAACTCATCCCCATTTGATGTTTTATCTTGTCTAAAGCAGCAGTACATTCAGTACTCACGATACAAACATGTCCCATGTCAAAGTTTTCGAACAAAATTTATGCATATCACAGCATAACGGTATTTTAAGTGCACTTTTTTCGACGGACGGATCCTTAATGTGGTCTTACCCCAAATAGATGTTTTGCATGTTACAAATCTTCACGAAGGCTAGACTGATATCAAGCTACACACATAACTAGATTAACCACAAATGGGAATGCATGTTACCGTTTTATCTCCGTCACGTAAGTTACAAGAACATATTACGTCAGTTATAGGTGTGAAAACTCATCCCCATTTGATGTTTTATCTTGTCTAAAGCAGCAGTACATTCAGTACTCACGATACAAACATGTCCCATGTCAAAGTTTTCGAACAAAATTTATGCATATCACAGCATAACGGTATTTTAAGTGCACTTTTTTCGGCGGACGGATCCTTAATGTGGTCTTACCCCAAATAGATGTTTTGCATGTTACAAATCTTCACGAAGGCTAGACTGATATCAAGCTACACACATAACTAGATTAACCACAAATGGGAATGCATGTTACCGTTTTATCTCCGTCACGTAAGTTACAAGAACATATTACGTCAGTTATAGGTGTGAAAACTCATCCCCATTTGATGTTTTATCTTGTCTAAAGCAGCAGTACATTCAGTACTCACGATACAAACATGTCCCATGTCAAAGTTTTCGAACAAAATTTATGCATATCACAGCATAACGGTATTTTAAGTGCACTTTTTTCGGCGGACGGATCCTTAATGTGGTCTTACCCCAAATAGATGTTTTGCATGTTACAAATCTTCACGAAGGCTAGACTGATATCAAGCTACACACATAACTAGATTAACCACAAATGGGAATGCATGTTACCGTTTTATCTCCGTCACGTAAGTTACAAGAACATATTACGTCAGTTATAGGTGTGAAAACTCATCCCCATTTGATGTTTTATCTTGTCTAAAGCAGCAGTACATTCAGTACTCACGATACAAACATGTCCCATGTCAAAGTTTTCGAACAAAATTTATGCATATCACAGCATAACGGTATTTTAAGTGCACTTTTTTCGGCGGACGGATCCTTAATGTGGTCTTACCCCAAATAGATGTTTTGCATGTTACAAATCTTCACGAAGGCTAGACTGATATCAAGCTACACACATAACTAGATTAACCACAAATGGGAATGCATGTTACCGTTTTATCTCCGTCACGTAAGTTACAAGAACATATTACGTCAGTTATAGGTGTGAAAACTCATCCCCATTTGATGTTTTATCTTGTCTAAAGCAGCAGTACATTCAGTACTCACGATACAAACATGTCCCATGTCAAAGTTTTCGAACAAAATTTATGCATATCACAGCATAACGGTATTTTAAGTGCACTTTTTTCGGCGGACGGATCCTTAATGTGGTCTTACCCCAAATAGATGTTTTGCATGTTACAAATCTTCACGAAGGCTAGACTGATATCAAGCTACACACATAACTAGATTAACCACAAATGGGAATGCATGTTACCGTTTTATCTCCGTCACGTAAGTTACAAGAACATATTACGTCAGTTATAGGTGTGAAAACTCATCCCCATTTGATGTTTTATCTTGTCTAAAGCAGCAGTACATTCAGTACTCACGATACAAACATGTCCCATGTCAAAGTTTTCGAACAAAATTTATGCATATCACAGCATAACGGTATTTTAAGTGCACTTTTTTCGGCGGACGGATCCTTAATGTGGTCTTACCCCAAATAGATGTTTTGCATGTTACAAATCTTCACGAAGGCTAGACTGATATCAAGCTACACACATAACTAGATTAACCACAAATGGGAATGCATGTTACCGTTTTATCTCCGTCACGTAAGTTACAAGAACATATTACGTAAGTTATAGGTGTGAAAACTCATTCCCATTTGATGTTTTATCTTGTCTAAAGCAGCAGTACATTCAGTACTCACGATACAAACATGTCCCATGTCAAAGTTTTCGAACAAAATTTATGCATATCACAGCATAACGGTATTTTAAGTGCACTTTTTTCGGCGGACGGATCCTTAATGTGGTCTTACCCCAAATAGATGTTTTGCATGTTACAAATCTTCACGAAGGCTAGACTGATATCAAGCTACACACATAACTAGATTAACCACAAATGGGAATGCATGTTACCGTTTTATCTCCGTCACGTAAGTTACAAGAACATATTACGTCAGTTATAGGTGTGAAAACTCATCCCCATTTGATGTTTTATCTTGTCTAAAGCAGCAGTACATTCAGTACTCACGATACAAACATGTCCCATGTCAAAGTTTTCGAACAAAATTTATGCATATCACAGCATAACGGTATTTTAAGTGCACTTTTTTCGACGGACGGATCCTTAATGTGGTCTTACCCCAAATAGATGTTTTGCATGTTACAAATCTTCACGAAGGCTAGACTGATATCAAGCTACACACATAACTAGATTAACCACAAATGGGAATGCATGTTACCGTTTTATCTCCGTCACGTAAGTTACAAGAACATATTACGTCAGTTATAGGTGTGAAAACTCATCCCCATTTGATGTTTTATCTTGTCTAAAGCAGCAGTACATTCAGTACTCACGATACAAACATGTCCCATGTCAAAGTTTTCGAACAAAATTTATGCATATCACAGCATAACGGTATTTTAAGTGCACTTTTTTCGGCGGACGGATCCTTAATGTGGTCTTACCCCAAATAGATGTTTTGCATGTTACAAATCTTCACGAAGGCTAGACTGATATCAAGCTACACACATAACTAGATTAACCACAAATGGGAATGCATGTTACCGTTTTATCTCCGTCACGTAAGTTACAAGAACATATTACGTAAGTTATAGGTGTGAAAACTCATCCCCATTTGATGTTTTATCTTGTCTAAAGCAGCAGTACATTCAGTACTCACGATACAAACATGTCCCATGTCAAAGTTTTCGAACAAAATTTATGCATATCACAGCATAACGGTATTTTAAGTGCACCTTTTTCGGCGGACGGATCCTTAATGTGGTCTTACCCCAAATAGATGTTTTGCATGTTACAAATCTTCACGAAGGCTAGACTGATATCAAGCTACACACATAACTAGATTAACCACAAATGGGAATGCATGTTACCGTTTTATCTCCGTCACGTAAGTTACAAGAACATATTACGTCAGTTATAGGTGTGAAAACTCATCCCCATTTGATGTTTTATCTTGTCTAAAGCAGCAGTACATTCAGTACTCACGATACAAACATGTCCCATGTCAAAGTTTTCGAACAAAATTTATGCATATCACAGCATAACGGTATTTTAAGTGCACTTTTTTCGGCGGACGGATCCTTAATGTGGTCTTACCCCAAATAGATGTTTTGCATGTTACAAATCTTCACGAAGGCTAGACTGATATCAAGCTACACACATAACTAGATTAACCACAAATGGGAATGCATGTTACCGTTTTATCTCCGTCACGTAAGTTACAAGAACATATTACGTCAGTTATAGGTGTGAAAACTCATCCCCATTTGATGTTTTATCTTGTCTAAAGCAGCAGTACATTCAGTACTCACGATACAAACATGTCCCATGTCAAAGTTTTCGAACAAAATTTATGCATATCACAGCATAACGGTATTTTAAGTGCACTTTTTTCGGCGGACGGATCCTTAATGTGGTCTTACCCCAAATAGATGTTTTGCATGTTACAAATCTTCACGAAGGCTAGACTGATATCAAGCTACACACATAACTAGATTAACCACAAATGGGAATGCATGTTACCGTTTTATCTCCGTCACGTAAGTTACAAGAACATATTACGTCAGTTATAGGTGTGAAAACTCATCCCCATTTGATGTTTTATCTTGTCTAAAGCAGCAGTACATTCAGTACTCACGATACAAACATGTCCCATGTCAAAGTTTTCGAACAAAATTTATGCATATCACAGCATAACGGTATTTTAAGTGCACTTTTTTCGGCGGACGGATCCTTAATGTGGTCTTACCCCAAATAGATGTTTTGCATGTTACAAATCTTCACGAAGGCTAGACTGATATCAAGCTACACACATAACTAGATTAACCACAAATGGGAATGCATGTTACCGTTTTATCTCCGTCACGTAAGTTACAAGAACATATTACGTCAGTTATAGGTGTGAAAACTCATCCCCATTTGATGTTTTATCTTGTCTAAAGCAGCAGTACATTCAGTACTCACGATACAAACATGTCCCATGTCAAAGTTTTCGAACAAAATTTATGCATATCACAGCATAACGGTATTTTAAGTGCACTTTTTTCGACGGACGGATCCTTAATGTGGTCTTACCCCAAATAGATGTTTTGCATGTTACAAATCTTCACGAAGGCTAGACTGATATCAAGCTACACACATAACTAGATTAACCACAAATGGGAATGCATGTTACCGTTTTATCTCCGTCACGTAAGTTACAAGAACATATTACGTCAGTTATAGGTGTGAAAACTCATCCCCATTTGATGTTTTATCTTGTCTAAAGCAGCAGTACATTCAGTACTCACGATACAAACATGTCCCATGTCAAAGTTTTCGAACAAAATTTATGCATATCACAGCATAACGGTATTTTAAGTGCACTTTTTTCGGCGGACGGATCCTTAATGTGGTCTTACCCCAAATAGATGTTTTGCATGTTACAAATCTTCACGAAGGCTAGACTGATATCAAGCTACACACATAACTAGATTAACCACAAATGGGAATGCATGTTACCGTTTTATCTCCGTCACGTAAGTTACAAGAACATATTACGTCAGTTATAGGTGTGAAAACTCATCCCCATTTGATGTTTTATCTTGTCTAAAGCAGCAGTACATTCAGTACTCACGATACAAACATGTCCCATGTCAAAGTTTTCGAACAAAATTTATGCATATCACAGCATAACGGTATTTTAAGTGCACTTTTTTCGGCGGACGGATCCTTAATGTGGTCTTACCCCAAATAGATGTTTTGCATGTTACAAATCTTCACGAAGGCTAGACTGATATCAAGCTACACACATAACTAGATTAACCACAAATGGGAATGCATGTTACCGTTTTATCTCCGTCACGTAAGTTACAAGAACATATTACGTCAGTTATAGGTGTGAAAACTCATCCCCATTTGATGTTTTATCTTGTCTAAAGCAGCAGTACATTCAGTACTCACGATACAAACATGTCCCATGTCAAAGTTTTCGAACAAAATTTATGCATATCACAGCATAACGGTATTTTAAGTGCACTTTTTTCGGCGGACGGATCCTTAATGTGGTCTTACCCCAAATAGATGTTTTGCATGTTACAAATCTTCACGAAGGCTAGACTGATATCAAGCTACACACATAACTAGATTAACCACAAATGGGAATGCATGTTACCGTTTTATCTCCGTCACGTAAGTTACAAGAACATATTACGTCAGTTATAGGTGTGAAAACTCATCCCCATTTGATGTTTTATCTTGTCTAAAGCAGCAGTACATTCAGTACTCACGATACAAACATGTCCCATGTCAAAGTTTTCGAACAAAATTTATGCATATCACAGCATAACGGTATTTTAAGTGCACTTTTTTCGACGGACGGATCCTTAATGTGGTCTTACCCCAAATAGATGTTTTGCATGTTACAAATCTTCACGAAGGCTAGACTGATATCAAGCTACACACATAACTAGATTAACCACAAATGGGAATGCATGTTACCGTTTTATCTCCGTCACGTAAGTTACAAGAACATATTACGTCAGTTATAGGTGTGAAAACTCATCCCCATTTGATGTTTTATCTTGTCTAAAGCAGCAGTACATTCAGTACTCACGATACAAACATGTCCCATGTCAAAGTTTTCGAACAAAATTTATGCATATCACAGCATAACGGTATTTTAAGTGCACTTTTTTCGGCGGACGGATCCTTAATGTGGTCTTACCCCAAATAGATGTTTTGCATGTTACAAATCTTCACGAAGGCTAGACTGATATCAAGCTACACACATAACTAGATTAACCACAAATGGGAATGCATGTTACCGTTTTATCTCCGTCACGTAAGTTACAAGAACATATTACGTCAGTTATAGGTGTGAAAACTCATCCCCATTTGATGTTTTATCTTGTCTAAAGCAGCAGTACATTCAGTACTCACGATACAAACATGTCCCATGTCAAAGTTTTCGAACAAAATTTATGCATATCACAGCATAACGGTATTTTAAGTGCACTTTTTTCGGCGGACGGATCCTTAATGTGGTCTTACCCCAAATAGATGTTTTGCATGTTACAAATCTTCACGAAGGCTAGACTGATATCAAGCTACACACATAACTAGATTAACCACAAATGGGAATGCATGTTACCGTTTTATCTCCGTCACGTAAGTTACAAGAACATATTACGTCAGTTATAGGTGTGAAAACTCATCCCCATTTGATGTTTTATCTTGTCTAAAGCAGCAGTACATTCAGTACTCACGATACAAACATGTCCCATGTCAAAGTTTTCGAACAAAATTTATGCATATCACAGCATAACGGTATTTTAAGTGCACTTTTTTCGGCGGACGGATCCTTAATGTGGTCTTACCCCAAATAGATGTTTTGTATGTTACAAATCTTCACGAAGGCTAGACTGATATCAAGCTACACACATAACTAGATTAACCACAAATGGGAATGCATGTTACCGTTTTATCTCCGTCACGTAAGTTACAAGAACATATTACGTCAGTTATAGGTGTGAAAACTCATCCCCATTTGATGTTTTATCTTGTCTAAAGCAGCAGTACATTCAGTACTCACGATACAAACATGTCCCATGTCAAAGTTTTCGAACAAAATTTATGCATATCACAGCATAACGGTATTTTAAGTGCACTTTTTTCGGCGGACGGATCCTTAATGTGGTCTTACCCCAAATAGATGTTTTGCATGTTACAAATCTTCACGAAGGCTAGACTGATATCAAGCTACACACATAACTAGATTAACCACAAATGGGAATGCATGTTACCGTTTTATCTCCGTCACGTAAGTTACAAGAACATATTACGTCAGTTATAGGTGTGAAAACTCATCCCCATTTGATGTTTTATCTTGTCTAAAGCAGCAGTACATTCAGTACTCACGATACAAACATGTCCCATGTCAAAGTTTTCGAACAAAATTTATGCATATCACAGCATAACGGTATTTTAAGTGCACTTTTTTCGGCGGACGGATCCTTAATGTGGTCTTACCCCAAATAGATGTTTTGCATGTTACAAATCTTCACGAAGGCTAGACTGATATCAAGCTACACACATAACTAGATTAACCACAAATGGGAATGCATGTTACCGTTTTATCTCCGTCACGTAAGTTACAAGAACATATTACGTCAGTTATAGGTGTGAAAACTCATCCCCATTTGATGTTTTATCTTGTCTAAAGCAGCAGTACATTCAGTACTCACGATACAAACATGTCCCATGTCAAAGTTTTCGAACAAAATTTATGCATATCACAGCATAACGGTATTTTAAGTGCACTTTTTTCGGCGGACGGATCCTTAATGTGGTCTTACCCCAAATAGATGTTTTGCATGTTACAAATCTTCACGAAGGCTAGACTGATATCAAGCTACACACATAACTAGATTAACCACAAATGGGAATGCATGTTACCGTTTTATCTCCGTCACGTAAGTTACAAGAACATATTACGTCAGTTATAGGTGTGAAAACTCATCCCCATTTGATGTTTTATCTTGTCTAAAGCAGCAGTACATTCAGTACTCACGATACAAACATGTCCCATGTCAAAGTTTTCCAACAAAATTTATGCATATCACAGCATAACGGTATTTTAAGTGCACTTTTTTCGGCGGACGGATCCTTAATGTGGTCTTACCCCAAATAGATGTTTTGCATGTTACAAATCTTCACGAAGGCTAGACTGATATCAAGCTACACACATAACTAGATTAACCACAAATGGGAATGCATGTTACCGTTTTATCTCCGTCACGTAAGTTACAAGAACATATTACGTCAGTTATAGGTGTGAAAACTCATCCCCATTTGATGTTTTATCTTGTCTAAAGCAGCAGTACATTCAGTACTCACGATACAAACATGTCCCATGTCAAAGTTTTCGAACAAAATTTATGCATATCACAGCATAACGGTATTTTAAGTGCACTTTTTTCGGCGGACGGATCCTTAATGTGGTCTTACCCCAAATAGATGTTTTGCATGTTACAAATCTTCACGAAGGCTAGACTGATATCAAGCTACACACATAACTAGATTAACCACAAATGGGAATGCATGTTACCGTTTTATCTCCGTCACGTAAGTTACAAGAACATATTACGTCAGTTATAGGTGTGAAAACTCATCCCCATTTGATGTTTTATCTTGTCTAAAGCAGCAGTACATTCAGTACTCACGATACAAACATGTCCCATGTCAAAGTTTTCGAACAAAATTTATGCATATCACAGCATAACGGTATTTTAAGTGCACTTTTTTCGGCGGACGGATCCTTAATGTGGTCTTACCCCAAATAGATGTTTTGCATGTTACAAATCTTCACGAAGGCTAGACTGATATCAAGCTACACACATAACTAGATTAACCACAAATGGGAATGCATGTTACCGTTTTATCTCCGTCACGTAAGTTACAAGAACATATTACGTCAGTTATAGGTGTGAAAACTCATCCCCATTTGATGTTTTATCTTGTCTAAAGCAGCAGTACATTCAGTACTCACGATACAAACATGTCCCATATCAAAGTTTTCCAACAAAATTTATGCATATCACAGCATAACGGTATTTTAAGTGCACTTTTTTCGGCGGACGGATCCTTAATGTGGTCTTACCCCAAATAGATGTTTTGCATGTTACAAATCTTCACGAAGGCTAGACTGATATCAAGCTACACACATAACTAGATTAACCACAAATGGGAATGCATGTTACCGTTTTATCTCCGTCACGTAAGTTACAAGAACATATTACGTCAGTTATAGGTGTGAAAACTCATCCCCATTTGATGTTTTATCTTGTCTAAAGCAGCAGTACATTCAGTACTCACGATACAAACATGTCCCATGTCAAAGTTTTCGAACAAAATTTATGCATATCACAGCATAACGGTATTTTAAGTGCACTTTTTTCGGCGGACGGATCCTTAATGTGGTCTTACCCCAAATAGATGTTTTGCATGTTACAAATCTTCACGAAGGCTAGACTGATATCAAGCTACACACATAACTAGATTAACCACAAATGGGAATGCATGTTACCGTTTTATCTCCGTCACGTAAGTTACAAGAACATATTACGTCAGTTATAGGTGTGAAAACTCATCCCCATTTGATGTTTTATCTTGTCTAAAGCAGCAGTACATTCAGTACTCACGATACAAACATGTCCCATGTCAAAGTTTTCGAACAAAATTTATGCATATCACAGCATAACGGTATTTTAAGTGCACTTTTTTCGGCGGACGGATCCTTAATGTGGTCTTACCCCAAATAGATGTTTTGCATGTTACAAATCTTCACGAAGGCTAGACTGATATCAAGCTACACACATAACTAGATTAACCACAAATGGGAATGCATGTTACCGTTTTATCTCCGTCACGTAAGTTACAAGAACATATTACGTCAGTTATAGGTGTGAAAACTCATCCCCATTTGATGTTTTATCTTGTCTAAAGCAGCAGTACATTCAGTACTCACGATACAAACATGTCCCATGTCAAAGTTTTCCAACAAAATTTATGCATATCACAGCATAACGGTATTTTAAGTGCACTTTTTTCGGCGGACGGATCCTTAATGTGGTCTTACCCCAAATAGATGTTTTGCATGTTACAAATCTTCACGAAGGCTAGACTGATATCAAGCTACACACATAACTAGATTAACCACAAATGGGAATGCATGTTACCGTTTTATCTCCGTCACGTAAGTTACAAGAACATATTACGTAAGTTATAGGTGTGAAAACTCATCCCCATTTGATGTTTTATCTTGTCTAAAGCAGCAGTACATTCAGTACTCACGATACAAACATGTCCCATGTCAAAGTTTTCGAACAAAATTTATGCATATCACAGCATAACGGTATTTTAAGTGCACTTTTTTCGGCGGACGGATCCTTAATGTGGTCTTACCCCAAATAGATGTTTTGCATGTTACAAATCTTCACGAAGGCTAGACTGATATCAAGCTACACACATAACTAGATTAACCACAAATGGGAATGCATGTTACCGTTTTATCTCCGTCACGTAAGTTACAAGAACATATTACGTCAGTTATAGGTGTGAAAACTCATCCCCATTTGATGTTTTATCTTGTCTAAAGCAGCAGTACATTCAGTACTCACGATACAAACATGTCCCATGTCAAAGTTTTCCAACAAAATTTATGCATATCACAGCATAACGGTATTTTAAGTGCACTTTTTTCGGCGGACGGATCCTTAATGTGGTCTTACCCCAAATAGATGTTTTGCATGTTACAAATCTTCACGAAGGCTAGACTGATATCAAGCTACACACATAACTAGATTAACCACAAATGGGAATGCATGTTACCGTTTTATCTCCGTCACGTAAGTTACAAGAACATATTACGTCAGTTATAGGTGTGAAAACTCATCCCCATTTGATGTTTTATCTTGTCTAAAGCAGCAGTACATTCAGTACTCACGATACAAACATGTCCCATGTCAAAGTTTTCGAACAAAATTTATGCATATCACAGCATAACGGTATTTTAAGTGCACTTTTTTCGGCGGACGGATCCTTAATGTGGTCTTACCCCAAATAGATGTTTTGCATGTTACAAATCTTCACGAAGGCTAGACTGATATCAAGCTACACACATAACTAGATTAACCACAAATGGGAATGCATGTTACCGTTTTATCTCCGTCACGTAAGTTACAAGAACATATTACGTCAGTTATAGGTGTGAAAACTCATCCCCATTTGATGTTTTATCTTGTCTAAAGCAGCAGTACATTCAGTACTCACGATACAAACATGTCCCATGTCAAAGTTTTCCAACAAAATTTATGCATATCACAGCATAACGGTATTTTAAGTGCACTTTTTTCGGCGGACGGATCCTTAATGTGGTCTTACCCCAAATAGATGTTTTGCATGTTACAAATCTTCACGAAGGCTAGACTGATATCAAGCTACACACATAACTAGATTAACCACAAATGGGAATGCATGTTACCGTTTTATCTCCGTCACGTAAGTTACAAGAACATATTACGTCAGTTATAGGTGTGAAAACTCATCCCCATTTGATGTTTTATCTTGTCTAAAGCAGCAGTACATTCAGTATTCACGATACAAACATGTCCCATGTCAAAGTTTTCGAACAAAATTTATGCATATCACAGCATAACGGTATTTTAAGTGCACTTTTTTCGGCGGACGGATCCTTAATGTGGTCTTACCCCAAATAGATGTTTTGCATGTTACAAATCTTCACGAAGGCTAGACTGATATCAAGCTACACACATAACTAGATTAACCACAAATGGGAATGCATGTTACCGTTTTATCTCCGTCACGTAAGTTACAAGAACATATTACGTCAGTTATAGGTGTGAAAACTCATCCCCATTTGATGTTTTATCTTGTCTAAAGCAGCAGTACATTCAGTACTCACGATACAAACATGTCCCATGTCAAAGTTTTCGAACAAAATTTATGCATATCACAGCATAACGGTATTTTAAGTGCACTTTTTTCGGCGGACGGATCCTTAATGTGGTCTTACCCCAAATAGATGTTTTGCATGTTACAAATCTTCACGAAGGCTAGACTGATATCAAGCTACACACATAACTAGATTAACCACAAATGGGAATGCATGTTACCGTTTTATCTCCGTCACGTAAGTTACAAGAACATATTACGTCAGTTATAGGTGTGAAAACTCATCCCCATTTGATGTTTTATCTTGTCTAAAGCAGCAGTACATTCAGTACTCACGATACAAACATGTCCCATGTCAAAGTTTTCGAACAAAATTTATGCATATCACAGCATAACGGTATTTTAAGTGCACTTTTTTCGGCGGACGGATCCTTAATGTGGTCTTACCCCAAATAGATGTTTTGCATGTTACAAATCTTCACGAAGGCTAGACTGATATCAAGCTACACACATAACTAGATTAACCACAAATGGGAATGCATGTTACCGTTTTATCTCCGTCACGTAAGTTACAAGAACATATTACGTCAGTTATAGGTGTGAAAACTCATCCCCATTTGATGTTTTATCTTGTCTAAAGCAGCAGTACATTCAGTACTCACGATACAAACATGTCCCATGTCAAAGTTTTCGAACAAAATTTATGCATATCACAGCATAACGGTATTTTAAGTGCACTTTTTTCGGCGGACGGATCCTTAATGTGGTCTTACCCCAAATAGATGTTTTGCATGTTACAAATCTTCACGAAGGCTAGACTGATATCAAGCTACACACATAACTAGATTAACCACAAATGGGAATGCATGTTACCGTTTTATCTCCGTCACGTAAGTTACAAGAACATATTACGTCAGTTATAGGTGTGAAAACTCATCCCCATTTGATGTTTTATCTTGTCTAAAGCAGCAGTACATTCAGTACTCACGATACAAACATGTCCCATGTCAAAGTTTTCGAACAAAATTTATGCATATCACAGCATAACGGTATTTTAAGTGCACTTTTTTCGGCGGACGGATCCTTAATGTGGTCTTACCCCAAATAGATGTTTTGCATGTTACAAATCTTCACGAAGGCTAGACTGATATCAAGCTACACACATAACTAGATTAACCACAAATGGGAATGCATGTTACCGTTTTATCTCCGTCACGTAAGTTACAAGAACATATTACGTCAGTTATAGGTGTGAAAACTCATCCCCATTTGATGTTTTATCTTGTCTAAAGCAGCAGTACATTCAGTACTCACGATACAAACATGTCCCATGTCAAAGTTTTCGAACAAAATTTATGCATATCACAGCATAACGGTATTTTAAGTGCACTTTTTTCGGCGGACGGATCCTTAATGTGGTCTTACCCCAAATAGATGTTTTGCATGTTACAAATCTTCACGAAGGCTAGACTGATATCAAGCTACACACATAACTAGATTAACCACAAATGGGAATGCATGTTACCGTTTTATCTCCGTCACGTAAGTTACAAGAACATATTACGTCAGTTATAGGTGTGAAAACTCATCCCCATTTGATGTTTTATCTTGTCTAAAGCAGCAGTACATTCAGTACTCACGATACAAACATGTCCCATATCAAAGTTTTCGAACAAAATTTATGCATATCACAGCATAACGGTATTTTAAGTGCACTTTTTTCGGCGGACGGATCCTTAATGTGGTCTTACCCCAAATAGATGTTTTGCATGTTACAAATCTTCACGAAGGCTAGACTGATATCAAGCTACACACATAACTAGATTAACCACAAATGGGAATGCATGTTACCGTTTTATCTCCGTCACGTAAGTTACAAGAACATATTACGTCAGTTATAGGTGTGAAAACTCATCCCCATTTGATGTTTTATCTTGTCTAAAGCAGCAGTACATTCAGTACTCACGATACAAACATGTCCCATGTCAAAGTTTTCGAACAAAATTTATGCATATCACAGCATAACGGTATTTTAAGTGCACTTTTTTCGGCGGACGGATCCTTAATGTGGTCTTACCCCAAATAGATGTTTTGCATGTTACAAATCTTCACGAAGGGTAGACTGATATCAAGCTACACACATAACTAGATTAACCACAAATGGGAATGCATGTTACCGTTTTATCTCCGTCACGTAAGTTACAAGAACATATTACGTCAGTTATAGGTGTGAAAACTCATCCCCATTTGATGTTTTATCTTGTCTAAAGCAGCAGTACATTCAGTACTCACGATACAAACATGTCCCATGTCAAAGTTTTCGAACAAAATTTATGCATATCACAGCATAACGGTATTTTAAGTGCACTTTTTTCGGCGGACTGATCCTTAATGTGGTCTTACCCCAAATAGATGTTTTGCATGTTACAAATCTTCACGAAGGCTAGACTGATATCAAGCTATACACATAACTAGATTAACCACAAATGGGAATGCATGTTACCGTTTTATCTCCGTCACGTAAGTTACAAGAACATATTACGTCAGTTATAGGTGTGAAAACTGATCCCCATTTGATGTTTTATCTTGTCTAAAGCAGCAGTACATTCAGTACTCACGATACAAACATGTCCCATGTCAAAGTTTTCGAACAAAATTTATGCATATCACAGCATAACGGTATTTTAAGTGCACTTTTTTCGGCGGACGGATCCTTAATGTGGTCTTACCCCAAATAGATGTTTTGCATGTTACAAATCTTCACGAAGGCTAGACTGATATCAAGCTACACACATAACTAGATTAACCACAAATGGGAATGCATGTTACCGTTTTATCTCCGTCACGTAAGTTACAAGAACATATTACGTCAGTTATAGGTGTGAAAACTCATCCCCATTTGATGTTTTATCTTGTCTAAAGCAGCAGTACATTCAGTACTCACGATACAAACATGTCCCATGTCAAAGTTTTCGAACAAAATTTATGCATATCACAGCATAACGGTATTTTAAGTTCACTTTTTTCGGCGGACGGATCCTTAATGTGGTCTTACCCCAAATAGATGTTTTGCATGTTACAAATCTTCACGAAGGCTAGACTGATATCAAGCTACACACATAACTAGATTAACCACAAATGGGAATGCATGTTACCGTTTTATCTCCGTCATGTAAGTTACAAGAACATATTACGTCAGTTATAGGTGTGAAAACTCATCCCCATTTGATGTTTTATCTTGTCTAAAGCAGCAGTACATTCAGTACTCACCATACAAACATGTCCCATGTCAAAGTTTTCGAACAAAATTTATGCATATCACAGCATAACGGTATTTTAAGTGCACTTTTTTCGGCGGACGGATCCTTAATGTGGTCTTACCCCAAATAGATGTTTTGCATGTTACAAATCTTCACGAAGGCTAGACTGATATCAAGCTACACACATAACTAGATTAACCACAAATGGGAATGCATGTTACCGTTTTATCTCCGTCACGTAAGTTACAAGAACATATTACGTCAGTTATAGGTGTGAAAACTCATCCCCATTTGATGTTTTATCTTGTCTAAAGCAGCAGTACATTCAGTACTCACGATACAAACATGTCCCATGTCAAAGTTTTCCAACAAAATTTATGCATATCACAGCATAACGGTATTTTAAGTGCACTTTTTTCGGCGGACGGATCCTTAATGTGGTCTTACCCCAAATAGATGTTTTGCATGTTACAAATCTTCACGAAGGCTAGACTGATATCAAGCTACACACATAACTAGATTAACCACAAATGGGAATGCATGTTACCGTTTTATCTCCGTCACGTAAGTTACAAGAACATATTACGTCAGTTATAGGTGTGAAAACTCATCCCCATTTGATGTTTTATCTTGTCTAAAGCAGCAGTACATTCAGTACTCACGATACAAACATGTCCCATGTCAAAGTTTTCGAACAAAATTTATGCATATCACAGCATAACGGTATTTTAAGTGCACTTTTTTCGGCGGACGGATCCTTAATGTGGTCTTACCCCAAATAGATGTTTTGCATGTTACAAATCTTCACGAAGGCTAGACTGATATCAAGCTACACACATAACTAGATTAATCACAAATGGGAATGCATGTTACCGTTTTATCTCCGTCACGTAAGTTACAAGAACATATTACGTCAGTTATAGGTGTGAAAACTCATCCCCATTTGATGTTTTATCTTGTCTAAAGCAGCAGTACATTCAGTACTCACGATACAAACATGTCCCATGTCAAAGTTTTCGAACAAAATTTATGCATATCACAGCATAACGGTATTTTAAGTGCACTTTTTTCGGCGGACGGATCCTTAATGTGGTCTTACCCCAAATAGATGTTTTGCATGTTACAAATCTTCACGAAGGCTAGACTGATATCAAGCTACACACATAACTAGATTAACCACAAATGGGAATGCATGTTACCGTTTTATCTCCGTCACGTAAGTTACAAGAACATATTACGTCAGCTATAGGTGTGAAAACTGATCCCCATTTGATGTTTTATCTTGTCTAAAGCAGCAGTACATTCAGTACTCACGATACAAACATGTCCCATGTCAAAGTTTTCGAACAAAATTTATGCATATCACAGCATAACGGTATTTTAAGTGCACTTTTTTCGGCGGACGGATCCTTAATGTGGTCTTACCCCAAATAGATGTTTTGCATGTTACAAATCTTCACGAAGGCTAGACTGATATCAAGCTACACACATAACTAGATTAACCACAAATGGGAATGCATGTTACCGTTTTATCTCCGTCACGTAAGTTACAAGAACATATTACGTCAGTTATAGGTGTGAAAACTCATCCCCATTTGATGTTTTATCTTGTCTAAAGCAGCAGTACATTCAGTACTCACGATACAAACATGTCCCATGTCAAAGTTTTCGAACAAAATTTATGCATATCACAGCATAACGGTATTTTAAGTGCACTTTTTTCGGCGGACGGATCCTTAATGTGGTCTTACCCCAAATAGATGTTTTGCATGTTACAAATCTTCACGAAGGCTAGACTGATATCAAGCTACACACATAACTAGATTAACCACAAATGGGAATGCATGTTACCGTTTTATCTCCGTCACGTAAGTTACAAGAACATATTACGTCAGTTATAGGTGTGAAAACTGATCCCCATTTGATGTTTTATCTTGTCTAAAGCAGCAGTACATTCAGTACTCACGATACAAACATGTCCCATGTCAAAGTTTTCGAACAAAATTTATGCATATCACAGCATAACGGTATTTTAAGTGCACTTTTTTCGGCGGACGGATCCTTAATGTGGTCTTACCCCAAATAGATGTTTTGCATGTTACAAATCTTCACGAAGGCTAGACTGATATCAAGCTACACACATAACTAGATTAACCACAAATGGGAATGCATGTTACCGTTTTATCTCCGTCACGTAAGTTACAAGAACATATTACGTCAGTTATAGGTGTGAAAACTCATCCCCATTTGATGTTTTATCTTGTCTAAAGCAGCAGTACATTCAGTACTCACGATACAAACATGTCCCATGTCAAAGTTTTCGAACAAAATTTATGCATATCACAGCATAACGGTATTTTAAGTTCACTTTTTTCGGCGGACGGATCCTTAATGTGGTCTTACCCCAAATAGATGTTTTGCATGTTACAAATCTTCACGAAGGCTAGACTGATATCAAGCTACACACATAACTAGATTAACCACAAATGGGAATGCATGTTACCGTTTTATCTCCGTCATGTAAGTTACAAGAACATATTACGTCAGTTATAGGTGTGAAAACTCATCCCCATTTGATGTTTTATCTTGTCTAAAGCAGCAGTACATTCAGTACTCACCATACAAACATGTCCCATGTCAAAGTTTTCGAACAAAATTTATGCATATCACAGCATAACGGTATTTTAAGTGCACTTTTTTCGGCGGACGGATCCTTAATGTGGTCTTACCCCAAATAGATGTTTTGCATGTTACAAATCTTCACGAAGGCTAGACTGATATCAAGCTACACACATAACTAGATTAACCACAAATGGGAATGCATGTTACCGTTTTATCTCCGTCACGTAAGTTACAAGAACATATTACGTCAGTTATAGGTGTGAAAACTCATCCCCATTTGATGTTTTATCTTGTCTAAAGCAGCAGTACATTCAGTACTCACGATACAAACATGTCCCATGTCAAAGTTTTCCAACAAAATTTATGCATATCACAGCATAACGGTATTTTAAGTGCAATTTTTTCGGCGGACGGATCCTTAATGTGGTCTTACCCCAAATAGATGTTTTGCATGTTACAAATCTTCACGAAGGCTAGACTGATATCAAGCTACACACATAACTAGATTAACCACAAATGGGAATGCATGTTACCGTTTTATCTCCGTCACGTAAGTTACAAGAACATATTACGTCAGTTATAGGTGTGAAAACTCATCCCCATTTGATGTTTTATCTTGTCTAAAGCAGCAGTACATTCAGTACTCACGATACAAACATGTCCCATGTCAAAGTTTTCGAACAAAATTTATGCATATCACAGCATAACGGTATTTTAAGTGCACTTTTTTCGGCGGACGGATCCTTAATGTGGTCTTACCCCAAATAGATGTTTTGCATGTTACAAATCTTCACGAAGGCTAGACTGATATCAAGCTACACACATAACTAGATTAACCAAAAATGGGAATGCATGTTACCGTTTTATCTCCGTCACGTAAGTTACAAGAACATATTACGTCAGTTATAGGTGTGAAAACTCATCCCCATTTGATGTTTTATCTTGTCTAAAGCAGCAGTACATTCAGTACTCACGATACAAACATGTCCCATGTCAAAGTTTTCGAACAAAATTTATGCATATCACAGCATAACGGTATTTTAAGTGCACTTTTTTCGGCGGACGGATCCTTAATGTGGTCTTACCCCAAATAGATGTTTTGCATGTTACAAATCTTCACGAAGGCTAGACTGATATCAAGCTACACACATAACTAGATTAACCACAAATGGGAATGCATGTTACCGTTTTATCTCCGTCACGTAAGTTACAAGAACATATTACGTCAGTTATAGGTGTGAAAACTGATCCCCATTTGATGTTTTATCTTGTCTAAAGCAGCAGTACATTCAGTACTCACGATACAAACATGTCCCATGTCAAAGTTTTCGAACAAAATTTATGCATATCACAGCATAACGGTATTTTAAGTGCACTTTTTTCGGCGGACGGATCCTTAATGTGGTCTTACCCCAAATAGATGTTTTGCATGTTACAAATCTTCACGAAGGCTAGACTGATATCAAGCTACACACATAACTAGATTAACCACAAATGGGAATGCATGTTACCGTTTTATCTCCGTCACGTAAGTTACAAGAACATATTACGTCAGTTATAGGTGTGAAAACTCATCCCCATTTGATGTTTTATCTTGTCTAAAGCAGCAGTACATTCAGTACTCACGATACAAACATGTCCCATGTCAAAGTTTTCGAACAAAATTTATGCATATCACAGCATAACGGTATTTTAAGTTCACTTTTTTCGGCGGACGGATCCTTAATGTGGTCTTACCCCAAATAGATGTTTTGCATGTTACAAATCTTCACGAAGGCTAGACTGATATCAAGCTACACACATAACTAGATTAACCACAAATGGGAATGCATGTTACCGTTTTATCTCCGTCATGTAAGTTACAAGAACATATTACGTCAGTTATAGGTGTGAAAACTCATCCCCATTTGATGTTTTATCTTGTCTAAAGCAGCAGTACATTCAGTACTCACCATACAAACATGTCCCATGTCAAAGTTTTCGAACAAAATTTATGCATATCACAGCATAACGGTATTTTAAGTGCACTTTTTTCGGCGGACGGATCCTTAATGTGGTCTTACCCCAAATAGATGTTTTGCATGTTACAAATCTTCACGAAGGCTAGACTGATATCAAGCTACACACATAACTAGATTAACCACAAATGGGAATGCATGTTACCGTTTTATCTCCGTCACGTAAGTTACAAGAACATATTACGTCAGTTATAGGTGTGAAAACTCATCCCCATTTGATGTTTTATCTTGTCTAAAGCAGCAGTACATTCAGTACTCACGATACAAACATGTCCCATGTCAAAGTTTTCCAACAAAATTTATGCATATCACAGCATAACGGTATTTTAAGTGCACTTTTTTCGGCGGACGGATCCTTAATGTGGTCTTACCCCAAATAGATGTTTTGCATGTTACAAATCTTCACGAAGGCTAGACTGATATCAAGCTACACACATAACTAGATTAACCACAAATGGGAATGCATGTTACCGTTTTATCTCCGTCACGTAAGTTACAAGAACATATTACGTCAGTTATAGGTGTGAAAACTCATCCCCATTTGATGTTTTATCTTGTCTAAAGCAGCAGTACATTCAGTACTCACGATACAAACATGTCCCATGTCAAAGTTTTCGAACAAAATTTATGCATATCACAGCATAACGGTATTTTAAGTGCACTTTTTTCGGCGGACGGATCCTTAATGTGGTCTTACCCCAAATAGATGTTTTGCATGTTACAAATCTTCACGAAGGCTAGACTGATATCAAGCTACACACATAACTAGATTAACCACAAATGGGAATGCATGTTACCGTTTTATCTCCGTCACGTAAGTTACAAGAACATATTACGTCAGTTATAGGTGTGAAAACTCATCCCCATTTGATGTTTTATCTTGTCTAAAGCAGCAGTACATTCAGTACTCACGATACAAACATGTCCCATGTCAAAGTTTTCCAACAAAATTTATGCATATCACAGCATAACGGTATTTTAAGTGCACTTTTTTCGGCGGACGGATCCTTAATGTGGTCTTACCCCAAATAGATGTTTTGCATGTTACAAATCTTCACGAAGGCTAGACTGATATCAAGCTACACACATAACTAGATTAACCACAAATGGGAATGCATGTTACCGTTTTATCTCCGTCACGTAAGTTACAAGAACATATTACGTCAGTTATAGGTGTGAAAACTCATCCCCATTTGATGTTTTATCTTGTCTAAAGCAGCAGTACATTCAGTACTCACGATACAAACATGTCCCATGTCAAAGTTTTCGAACAAAATTTATGCATATCACAGCATAACGGTATTTTAAGTGCACTTTTTTCGGCGGACGGATCCTTAATGTGGTCTTACCCCAAATAGATGTTTTGCATGTTACAAATCTTCACGAAGGCTAGACTGATATCAAGCTACACACATAACTAGATTAACCACAAATGGGAATGCATGTTACCGTTTTATCTCCGTCACGTAAGTTACAAGAACATATTACGTCAGTTATAGGTGTGAAAACTCATCCCCATTTGATGTTTTATCTTGTCTAAAGCAGCAGTACATTCAGTACTCACGATACAAACATGTCCCATGTCAAAGTTTTCGAACAACATTTATGCATATCACAGCATAACGGTATTTTAAGTGCACTTTTTTCGGCGGACGGATCCTTAATGTGGTCTTACCCCAAATAGATGTTTTGCATGTTACAAATCTTCACGAAGGCTAGACTGATATCAAGCTACACACATAACTAGATTAACCACAAATGGGAATGCATGTTACCGTTTTATCTCCGTCACGTAAGTTACAAGAACATATTACGTCAGTTATAGGTGTGAAAACTCATCCCCATTTGATGTTTTATCTTGTCTAAAGCAGCAGTACATTCAGTACTCACGATACAAACATGTCCCATGTCAAAGTTTTCCAACAAAATTTATGCATATCACAGCATAACGGTATTTTAAGTGCACTTTTTTCGGCGGACGGATCCTTAATGTGGTCTTACCCCAAATAGATGTTTTGCATGTTACAAATCTTCACGAAGGCTAGACTGATATCAAGCTACACACATAACTAGATTAACCACAAATGGGAATGCATGTTACCGTTTTATCTCCGTCACGTAAGTTACAAGAACATATTACGTCAGTTATAGGTGTGAAAACTCATCCCCATTTGATGTTTTATCTTGTCTAAAGCAGCAGTACATTCAGTACTCACGATACAAACATGTCCCATGTCAAAGTTTTCGAACAAAATTTATGCATATCACAGCATAACGGTATTTTAAGTGCACTTTTTTCGGCGGACGGATCCTTAATGTGGTCTTACCCCAAATAGATGTTTTGCATGTTACAAATCTTCACGAAGGCTAGACTGATATCAAGCTACACACATAACTAGATTAACCACAAATGGGAATGCATGTTACCGTTTTATCTCCGTCACGTAAGTTACAAGAACATATTACGTCAGTTATAGGTGTGAAAACTCATCCCCATTTGATGTTTTATCTTGTCTAAAGCAGCAGTACATTCAGTACTCACGATACGAACATGTCCCATGTCAAAGTTTTCGAACAAAATTTATGCATATCACAGCATAACGGTATTTTAAGTGCACTTTTTTCGGCGGACGGATCCTTAATGTGGTCTTACCCCAAATAGATGTTTTGCATGTTACAAATCTTCACGAAGGCTAGACTGATATCAAGCTACACACATAACTAGATTAACCACAAATGGGAATGCATGTTACCGTTTTATCTCCGTCACGTAAGTTACAAGAACATATTACGTCAGTTATAGGTGTGAAAACTCATCCCCATTTGATGTTTTATCTTGTCTAAAGCAGCAGTACATTCAGTACTCACGATACAAACATGTCCCATGTCAAAGTTTTCGAACAAAATTTATGCATATCACAGCATAACGGTATTTTAAGTGCACTTTTTTCGGCGGACGGATCCTTAATGTGGTCTTACCCCAAATAGATGTTTTGCATGTTACAAATCTTCACGAAGGCTAGACTGATATCAAGCTACACACATAACTAGATTAACCACAAATGGGAATGCATGTTACCGTTTTATCTCCGTCACGTAAGTTACAAGAACATATTACGTCAGTTATAGGTGTGAAAACTCATCCCCATTTGATGTTTTATCTTGTCTAAAGCAGCAGTACATTCAGTACTCACGATACAAACATGTCCCATGTCAAAGTTTTCGAACAAAATTGATGCATATCACAGCATAACGGTATTTTAAGTGCACTTTTTTCGGCGGACGGATCCTTAATGTGGTCTTACCCCAAATAGATGTTTTGCATGTTACAAATCTTCACGAAGGCTAGACTGATATCAAGCTACACACATAACTAGATTAACCACAAATGGGAATGCATGTTACCGTTTTATCTCCGTCACGTAAGTTACAAGAACATATTACGTCAGTTATAGGTGTGAAAACTCATCCCCATTTGATGTTTTATCTTGTCTAAAGCAGCAGTACATTCAGTACTCACGATACAAACATGTCCCATGTCAAAGTTTTCGAACAAAATTTATGCATATCACAGCATAACGGTATTTTAAGTGCACTTTTTTCGGCGGACGGATCCTTAATGTGGTCTTACCCCAAATAGATGTTTTGCATGTTACAAATCTTCACGAAGGCTAGACTGATATCAAGCTACACACATAACTAGATTAACCACAAATGGGAATGCATGTTACCGTTTTATCTCCGTCACGTAAGTTACAAGAACATATTACGTCAGTTATAGGTGTGAAAACTCATCCCCATTTGATGTTTTATCTTGTCTAAAGCAGCAGTACATTCAGTACTCACGATACAAACATGTCCCATGTCAAAGTTTTCGAACAAAATTTATGCATATCACAGCATAACGGTATTTTAAGTGCACTTTTTTCGGCGGACGGATCCTTAATGTGGTCTTACCCCAAATAGATGTTTTGCATGTTACAAATCTTCACGAAGGCTAGACTGATATCAAGCTACACACATAACTAGATTAACCACAAATGGGAATGCATGTTACCGTTTTATCTCCGTCACGTAAGTTACAAGAACATATTACGTCAGTTATAGGTGTGAAAACTCATCCCCATTTGATGTTTTATCTTGTCTAAAGCAGCAGTACATTCAGTACTCACGATACAAACATGTCCCATGTCAAAGTTTTCGAACAAAATTTATGCATATCACAGCATAACGGTATTTTAAGTTCACTTTTTTCGGCGGACGGATCCTTAATGTGGTCTTACCCCAAATAGATGTTTTGCATGTTACAAATCTTCACGAAGGCTAGACTGATATCAAGCTACACACATAACTAGATTAACCACAAATGGGAATGCATGTTACCGTTTTATCTCCGTCATGTAAGTTACAAGAACATATTACGTCAGTTATAGGTGTGAAAACTCATCCCCATTTGATGTTTTATCTTGTCTAAAGCAGCAGTACATTCAGTACTCACCATACAAACATGTCCCATGTCAAAGTTTTCGAACAAAATTTATGCATATCACAGCATAACGGTATTTTAAGTGCACTTTTTTCGGCGGACGGATCCTTAATGTGGTCTTACCCCAAATAGATGTTTTGCATGTTACAAATCTTCACGAAGGCTAGACTGATATCAAGCTACACACATAACTAGATTAACCACAAATGGGAATGCATGTTACCGTTTTATCTCAGTCACGTAAGTTACAAGAACATATTACGTCAGTTATAGGTGTGAAAACTCATCCCCATTTGATGTTTTATCTTGTCTAAAGCAGCAGTACATTCAGTACTCACGATACAAACATGTCCCATGTCAAAGTTTTCGAACAAAATTTATGCATATCACAGCATAACGGTATTTTAAGTGCACTTTTTTCGGCGGACGGATCCTTAATGTGGTCTTACCCCAAATAGATGTTTTGCATGTTACAAATCTTCACGAAGGCTAGACTGATATCAAGCTACACACATAACTAGATTAACCACAAATGGGAATGCATGTTACCGTTTTATCTCCGTCACGTAAGTTACAAGAACATATTACGTCAGTTATAGGTGTGAAAACTCATCCCCATTTGATGTTTTATCTTGTCTAAAGCAGCAGTACATTCAGTACTCACGATACAAACATGTCCCATGTCAAAGTTTTCGAACAAAATTTATGCATATCACAGCATAACGGTATTTTAAGTTCACTTTTTTCGGCGGACGGATCCTTAATGTGGTCTTACCCCAAATAGATGTTTTGCATGTTACAAATCTTCACGAAGGCTAGACTGATATCAAGCTACACACATAACTAGATTAACCACAAATGGGAATGCATGTTACCGTTTTATCTCCGTCATGTAAGTTACAAGAACATATTACGTCAGTTATAGGTGTGAAAACTCATCCCCATTTGATGTTTTATCTTGTCTAAAGCAGCAGTACATTCAGTACTCACCATACAAACATGTCCCATGTCAAAGTTTTCGAACAAAATTTATGCATATCACAGCATAACGGTATTTTAAGTGCACTTTTTTCGGCGGACGGATCCTTAATGTGGTCTTACCCCAAATAGATGTTTTGCATGTTACAAATCTTCACGAAGGCTAGACTGATATCAAGCTACACACATAACTAGATTAACCACAAATGGGAATGCATGTTACCGTTTTATCTCAGTCACGTAAGTTACAAGAACATATTACGTCAGTTATAGGTGTGAAAACTCATCCCCATTTGATGTTTTATCTTGTCTAAAGCAGCAGTACATTCAGTACTCACGATACAAACATGTCCCATGTCAAAGTTTTCGAACAAAATTTATGCATATCACAGCATAACGGTATTTTAAGTGCACTTTTTTCGGCGGACGGATCCTTAATGTGGTCTTACCCCAAATAGATGTTTTGCATGTTACAAATCTTCACGAAGGCTAGACTGATATCAAGCTACACACATAACTAGATTAACCACAAATGGGAATGCATGTTACCGTTTTATCTCCGTCACGTAAGTTACAAGAACATATTACGTCAGTTATAGGTGTGAAAACTCATCCCCATTTGATGTTTTATCTTGTCTAAAGCAGCAGTACATTCAGTACTCACGATACAAACATGTCCCATGTCAAAGTTTTCGAACAACATTTATGCATATCACAGCATAACGGTATTTTAAGTGCACTTTTTTCGGCGGACGGATCCTTAATGTGGTCTTACCCCAAATAGATGTTTTGCATGTTACAAATCTTCACGAAGGCTAGACTGATATCAAGCTACACACATAACTAGATTAACCACAAATGGGAATGCATGTTACCGTTTTATCTCCGTCACGTAAGTTACAAGAACATATTACGTCAGTTATAGGTGTGAAAACTCATCCCCATTTGATGTTTTATCTTGTCTAAAGCAGCAGTACATTCAGTACTCACGATACAAACATGTCCCATGTCAAAGTTTTCCAACAAAATTTATGCATATCACAGCATAACGGTATTTTAAGTGCACTTTTTTCGGCGGACGGATCCTTAATGTGGTCTTACCCCAAATAGATGTTTTGCATGTTACAAATCTTCACGAAGGCTAGACTGATATCAAGCTACACACATAACTAGATTAACCACAAATGGGAATGCATGTTACCGTTTTATCTCCGTCACGTAAGTTACAAGAACATATTACGTCAGTTATAGGTGTGAAAACTCATCCCCATTTGATGTTTTATCTTGTCTAAAGCAGCAGTACATTCAGTACTCACGATACAAACATGTCCCATGTCAAAGTTTTCGAACAAAATTTATGCATATCACAGCATAACGGTATTTTAAGTGCACTTTTTTCGGCGGACGGATCCTTAATGTGGTCTTACCCCAAATAGATGTTTTGCATGTTACAAATCTTCACGAAGGCTAGACTGATATCAAGCTACACACATAACTAGATTAACCACAAATGGGAATGCATGTTACCGTTTTATCTCCGTCACGTAAGTTACAAGAACATATTACGTCAGTTATAGGTGTGAAAACTCATCCCCATTTGATGTTTTATCTTGTCTAAAGCAGCAGTACATTCAGTACTCACGATACAAACATGTCCCATGTCAAAGTTTTCGAACAACATTTATGCATATCACAGCATAACGGTATTTTAAGTGCACTTTTTTCGGCGGACGGATCCTTAATGTGGTCTTACCCCAAATAGATGTTTTGCATGTTACAAATCTTCACGAAGGCTAGACTGATATCAAGCTACACACATAACTAGATTAACCACAAATGGGAATGCATGTTACCGTTTTATCTCCGTCACGTAAGTTACAAGAACATATTACGTCAGTTATAGGTGTGAAAACTCATCCCCATTTGATGTTTTATCTTGTCTAAAGCAGCAGTACATTCAGTACTCACGATACAAACATGTCCCATGTCAAAGTTTTCCAACAAAATTTATGCATATCACAGCATAACGGTATTTTAAGTGCACTTTTTTCGGCGGACGGATCCTTAATGTGGTCTTACCCCAAATAGATGTTTTGCATGTTACAAATCTTCACGAAGGCTAGACTGATATCAAGCTACACACATAACTAGATTAACCACAAATGGGAATGCATGTTACCGTTTTATCTCCGTCACGTAAGTTACAAGAACATATTACGTCAGTTATAGGTGTGAAAACTCATCCCCATTTGATGTTTTATCTTGTCTAAAGCAGCAGTACATTCAGTACTCACGATACAAACATGTCCCATGTCAAAGTTTTCGAACAAAATTTATGCATATCACAGCATAACGGTATTTTAAGTGCACTTTTTTCGGCGGACGGATCCTTAATGTGGTCTTACCCCAAATAGATGTTTTGCATGTTACAAATCTTCACGAAGGCTAGACTGATATCAAGCTACACACATAACTAGATTAACCACAAATGGGAATGCATGTTACCGTTTTATCTCCGTCACGTAAGTTACAAGAACATATTACGTCAGTTATAGGTGTGAAAACTCATCCCCATTTGATGTTTTATCTTGTCTAAAGCAGCAGTACATTCAGTACTCACGATACGAACATGTCCCATGTCAAAGTTTTCGAACCAAATTTATGCATATCACAGCATAACGGTATTTTAAGTGCACTTTTTTCGGCGGACGGATCCTTAATGTGGTCTTACCCCAAATAGATGTTTTGCATGTTACAAATCTTCACGAAGGCTAGACTGATATCAAGCTACACACATAACTAGATTAACCACAAATGGGAATGCATGTTACCGTTTTATCTCCGTCACGTAAGTTACAAGAACATATTACGTCAGTTATAGGTGTGAAAACTCATCCCCATTTGATGTTTTATCTTGTCTAAAGCAGCAGTACATTCAGTACTCACGATACAAACATGTCCCATGTCAAAGTTTTCGAACAAAATTTATGCATATCACAGCATAACGGTATTTTAAGTGCACTTTTTTCGGCGGACGGATCCTTAATGTGGTCTTACCCCAAATAGATGTTTTGCATGTTACAAATCTTCACGAAGGCTAGACTGATATCAAGCTACACACATAACTAGATTAACCACAAATGGGAATGCATGTTACCGTTTTATCTCCGTCACGTAAGTTACAAGAACATATTACGTCAGTTATAGGTGTGAAAACTCATCCCCATTTGATGTTTTATCTTGTCTAAAGCAGCAGTACATTCAGTACTCACGATACAAACATGTCCCATGTCAAAGTTTTCGAACAAAATTTATGCATATCACAGCATAACGGTATTTTAAGTGCACTTTTTTCGGCGGACGGATCCTTAATGTGGTCTTACCCCAAATAGATGTTTTGCATGTTACAAATCTTCACGAAGGCTAGACTGATATCAAGCTACACACATAACTAGATTAACCACAAATGGGAATGCATGTTACCGTTTTATCTCCGTCACGTAAGTTACAAGAACATATTACGTCAGTTATAGGTGTGAAAACTCATCCCCATTTGATGTTTTATCTTGTCTAAAGCAGCAGTACATTCAGTACTCACGATACAAACATGTCCCATGTCAAAGTTTTCGAACAAAATTGATGCATATCACAGCATAACGGTATTTTAAGTGCACTTTTTTCGGCGGACGGATCCTTAATGTGGTCTTACCCCAAATAGATGTTTTGCATGTTACAAATCTTCACGAAGGCTAGACTGATATCAAGCTACACACATAACTAGATTAACCACAAATGGGAATGCATGTTACCGTTTTATCTCCGTCACGTAAGTTACAAGAACATATTACGTCAGTTATAGGTGTGAAAACTCATCCCCATTTGATGTTTTATCTTGTCTAAAGCAGCAGTACATTCAGTACTCACGATACAAACATGTCCCATGTCAAAGTTTTCGAACAAAATTTATGCATATCACAGCATAACGGTATTTTAAGTGCACTTTTTTCGGCGGACGGATCCTTAATGTGGTCTTACCCCAAATAGATGTTTTGCATGTTACAAATCTTCACGAAGGCTAGACTGATATCAAGCTACACACATAACTAGATTAACCACAAATGGGAATGCATGTTACCGTTTTATCTCCGTCACGTAAGTTACAAGAACATATTACGTCAGTTATAGGTGTGAAAACTCATCCCCATTTGATGTTTTATCTTGTCTAAAGCAGCAGTACATTCAGTACTCACGATACAAACATGTCCCATGTCAAAGTTTTCGAACAAAATTTATGCATATCACAGCATAACGGTATTTTAAGTGCACTTTTTTCGGCGGACGGATCCTTAATGTGGTCTTACCCCAAATAGATGTTTTGCATGTTACAAATCTTCACGAAGGCTAGACTGATATCAAGCTACACACATAACTAGATTAACCACAAATGGGAATGCATGTTACCGTTTTATCTCCGTCACGTAAGTTACAAGAACATATTACGTCAGTTATAGGTGTGAAAACTCATCCCCATTTGATGTTTTATCTTGTCTAAAGCAGCAGTACATTCAGTACTCACGATACAAACATGTCCCATGTCAAAATTTTCGAACAAAATTTATGCATATCACAGCATAACGGTATTTTAAGTGCACTTTTTTCGGCGGACGGATCCTTAATGTGGTCTTACCCCAAATAGATGTTTTGCATGTTACAAATCTTCACGAAGGCTAGACTGATATCAAGCTACACACATAACTAGATTAACCACAAATGGGAATGCATGTTACCGTTTTATCTCCGTCACGTAAGTTACAAGAACATATTACGTCAGTTATAGGTGTGAAAACTCATCCCCATTTGATGTTTTATCTTGTCTAAAGCAGCAGTACATTCAGTACTCACGATACAAACATGTCCCATGTCAAAGTTTTCGAACAAAATTTATGCATATCACAGCATAACGGTATTTTAAGTGCACTTTTTTCGGCGGACGGATCCTTAATGTGGTCTTACCCCAAATAGATGTTTTGCATGTTACAAATCTTCACGAAGGCTAGACTGATATCAAGCTACACACATAACTAGATTAATCACAAATGGGAATGCATGTTACCGTTTTATCTCCGTCACGTAAGTTACAAGAACATATTACGTCAGTTATAGGTGTGAAAACTCATCCCCATTTGATGTTTTATCTTGTCTAAAGCAGCAGTACATTCAGTACTCACGATACAAACATGTCCCATGTCAAAGTTTTCGAACAAAATTTATGCATATCACAGCATAACGGTATTTTAAGTGCACTTTTTTCGGCGGACGGATCCTTAATGTGGTCTTACCCCAAATAGATGTTTTGCATGTTACAAATCTTCACGAAGGCTAGACTGATATCAAGCTACACACATAACTAGATTAACCACAAATGGGAATGCATGTTACCGTTTTATCTCCGTCACGTAAGTTACAAGAACATATTACGTCAGTTATAGGTGTGAAAACTCATCCCCATTTGATGTTTTATCTTGTCTAAAGCAGCAGTACATTCAGTACTCACGATACAAACATGTCCCATGTCAAAGTTTTCGAACAAAATTTATGCATATCACAGCATAACGGTATTTTAAGTGCACTTTCTTCGGCGGACGGATCCTTAATGTGGTCTTACCCCAAATAGATGTTTTGCATGTTACAAATCTTCACGAAGGCTAGACTGATATCAAGCTACACACATAACTAGATTAACCACAAATGGGAATGCATGTTACCGTTTTATCTCCGTCACGTAAGTTACAAGAACATATTACGTCAGTTATAGGTGTGAAAACTCATCCCCATTTGATGTTTTATCTTGTCTAAAGCAGCAGTACATTCAGTACTCACGATACAAACATGTCCCATGTCAAAGTTTTCGAACACAATTTATGCATATCACAGCATAACGGTATTTTAAGTGCACTTTTTTCGGCGGACGGATCCTTAATGTGGTCTTACCCCAAATAGATGTTTTGCATGTTACAAATCTTCACGAAGGCTAGACTGATATCAAGCTACACACATAACTAGATTAACCACAAATGGGAATGCATGTTACCGTTTTATCTCCGTCACGTAAGTTACAAGAACATATTACGTCAGTTATAGGTGTGAAAACTCATCCCCATTTGATGTTTTATCTTGTCTAAAGCAGCAGTACATTCAGTACTCACGATACAAACATGTCCCATGTCAAAGTTTTCGAACAAAATTTATGCATATCACAGCATAACGGTATTTTAAGTGCACTTTTTTCGGCGGACGGATCCTTAATGTGGTCTTACCCCAAATAGATGTTTTGCATGTTACAAATCTTCACGAAGGCTAGACTGATATCAAGCTACACACATAACTAGATTAACCACAAATGGGAATGCATGTTACCGTTTTATCTCCGTCACGTAAGTTACAAGAACATATTACGTCAGTTATAGGTGTGAAAACTCATCCCCATTTGATGTTTTATCTTGTCTAAAGCAGCAGTACATTCAGTACTCACGATACAAACATGTCCCATGTCAAAGTTTTCGAACAAAATTTATGCATATCACAGCATAACGGTATTTTAAGTGCACTTTTTTCGGCGGACGGATCCTTAATGTGGTCTTACCCCAAATAGATGTTTTGCATGTTACAAATCTTCACGAAGGCTAGACTGATATCAAGCTACACACATAACTAGATTAACCACAAATGGGAATGCATGTTACCGTTTTATCTCCGTCACGTAAGTTACAAGAACATATTACGTCAGTTATAGGTGTGAAAACTCATCCCCATTTGATGTTTTATCTTGTCTAAAGCAGCAGTACATTCAGTACTCACGATACAAACATGTCCCATGTCAAAGTTTTCGAACAAAATTTATGCATATCACAGCATAACGGTATTTTAAGTGCACTTTTTTCGGCGGACGGATCCTTAATGTGGTCTTACCCCAAATAGATGTTTTGCATGTTACAAATCTTCACGAAGGCTAGACTGATATCAAGCTACACACATAACTAGATTAACCACAAATGGGAATGCATGTTACCGTTTTATCTCCGTCACGTAAGTTACAAGAACATATTACGTCAGTTATAGGTGTGAAAACTCATCCCCATTTGATGTTTTATCTTGTCTAAAGCAGCAGTACATTCAGTACTCACGATACAAACATGTCCCATGTCAAAGTTTTCGAACAAAATTTATGCATATCACAGCATAACGGTATTTTAAGTGCACTTTTTTCGGCGGACGGATCCTTAATGTGGTCTTACCCCAAATAGATGTTTTGCATGTTACAAATCTTCACGAAGGCTAGACTGATATCAAGCTACACACATAACTAGATTAACCACAAATGGGAATGCATGTTACCGTTTTATCTCCGTCACGTAAGTTACAAGAACATATTACGTCAGTTATAGGTGTGAAAACTCATCCCCATTTGATGTTTTATCTTGTCTAAAGCAGCAGTACATTCAGTACTCACGATACAAACATGTCCCATGTCAAAGTTTTCGAACAAAATTTATGCATATCACAGCATAACGGTATTTTAAGTGCACTTTTTTCGGCGGACGGATCCTTAATGTGGTCTTACCCCAAATAGATGTTTTGCATGTTACAAATCTTCACGAAGGCTAGACTGATATCAAGCTACACACATAACTAGATTAACCACAAATGGGAATGCATGTTACCGTTTTATCTCCGTCACGTAATTTACAAGAACATATTACGTCAGTTATAGGTGTGAAAACTCATCCCCATTTGATGTTTTATCTTGTCTAAAGCAGCAGTACATTCAGTACTCACGATACAAACATGTCCCATGTCAAAGTTTTCGAACAAAATTTATGCATATCACAGCATAACGGTATTTTAAGTGCACTTTTTTCGGCGGACGGATCCTTAATGTGGTCTTACCCCAAATAGATGTTTTGCATGTTACAAATCTTCACGAAGGCTAGACTGATATCAAGCTACACACATAACTAGATTAACCACAAATGGGAATGCATGTTACCGTTTTATCTCCGTCACGTAAGTTACAAGAACATATTACGTCAGTTATAGGTGTGAAAACTCATCCCCATTTGATGTTTTATCTTGTCTAAAGCAGCAGTACATTCAGTACTCACGATACAAACATGTCCCATGTCAAAGTTTTCGAACAAAATTTATGCATATCACAGCATAACGGTATTTTAAGTGCACTTTTTTCGGCGGACGGATCCTTAATGTGGTCTTACCCCAAATAGATGTTTTGCATGTTACAAATCTTCACGAAGGCTAGACTGATATCAAGCTACACACATAACTAGATTAACCACAAATGGGAATGCATGTTACCGTTTTATCTCCGTCACGTAAGTTACAAGAACATATTACGTCAGTTATAGGTGTGAAAACTCATCCCCATTTGATGTTTTATCTTGTCTAAAGCAGCAGTACATTCAGTACTCACGATACAAACATGTCCCATGTCAAAGTTTTCGAACAAAATTTATGCATATCACAGCATAACGGTATTTTAAGTGCACTTTTTTCGGCGGACGGATCCTTAATGTGGTCTTACCCCAAATAGATGTTTTGCATGTTACAAATCTTCACGAAGGCTAGACTGATATCAAGCTACACACATAACTAGATTAACCACAAATGGGAATGCATGTTACCGTTTTATCTCCGTCACGTAAGTTACAAGAACATATTACGTCAGTTATAGGTGTGAAAACTCATCCCCATTTGATGTTTTATCTTGTCTAAAGCAGCAGTACATTCAGTACTCACGATACAAACATGTCCCATGTCAAAGTTTTCGAACAAAATTTATGCATATCACAGCATAACGGTATTTTAAGTGCACTTTTTTCGACGGACGGATCCTTAATGTGGTCTTACCCCAAATAGATGTTTTGCATGTTACAAATCTTCACGAAGGCTAGACTGATATCAAGCTACACACATAACTAGATTAACCACAAATGGGAATGCATGTTACCGTTTTATCTCCGTCACGTAAGTTACAAGAACATATTACGTCAGTTATAGGTGTGAAAACTCATCCCCATTTGATGTTTTATCTTGTCTAAAGCAGCAGTACATTCAGTACTCACGATACAAACATGTCCCATGTCAAAGTTTTCGAACAAAATTTATGCATATCACAGCATAACGGTATTTTAAGTGCACTTTTTTCGGCGGACGGATCCTTAATGTGGTCTTACCCCAAATAGATGTTTTGCATGTTACAAATCTTCACGAAGGCTAGACTGATATCAAGCTACACACATAACTAGATTAACCACAAATGGGAATGCATGTTACCGTTTTATCTCCGTCACGTAAGTTACAAGAACATATTACGTCAGTTATAGGTGTGAAAACTCATCCCCATTTGATGTTTTATCTTGTCTAAAGCAGCAGTACATTCAGTACTCACGATACAAACATGTCCCATGTCAAAGTTTTCGAACAAAATTTATGCATATCACAGCATAACGGTATTTTAAGTGCACTTTTTTCGGCGGACGGATCCTTAATGTGGTCTTACCCCAAATAGATGTTTTGCATGTTACAAATCTTCACGAAGGCTAGACTGATATCAAGCTACACACATAACTAGATTAATCACAAATGGGAATGCATGTTACCGTTTTATCTCCGTCACGTAAGTTACAAGAACATATTACGTCAGTTATAGGTGTGAAAACTCATCCCCATTTGATGTTTTATCTTGTCTAAAGCAGCAGTTCATTCAGTACTCACGATACAAACATGTCCCATGTCAAAGTTTTCGAACAAAATTTATGCATATCACAGCATAACGGTATTTTAAGTGCACTTTTTTCGGCGGACGGATCCTTAATGTGGTCTTACCCCAAATAGATGTTTTGCATGTTACAAATCTTCACGAAGGCTAGACTGATATCAAGCTACACACATAACTAGATTAACCACAAATGGGAATGCATGTTACCGTTTTATCTCCGTCACGTAAGTTACAAGAACATATTACGTCAGTTATAGGTGTGAAAACTCATCCCCATTTGATGTTTTATCTTGTCTAAAGCAGCAGTACATTCAGTACTCACGATACAAACATGTCCCATGTCAAAGTTTTCGAACAAAATTTATGCATATCACAGCATAACGGTATTTTAAGTGCACTTTTTTCGGCGGACGGATCCTTAATGTGGTCTTACCCCAAATAGATGTTTTGCATGTTACAAATCTTCACGAAGGCTAGACTGATATCAAGCTACACACATAACTAGATTAACCACAAATGGGAATGCATGTTACCGTTTTATCTCCGTCACGTAAGTTACAAGAACATATTACGTCAGTTATAGGTGTGAAAACTCATCCCCATTTGATGTTTTATCTTGTCTAAAGCAGCAGTACATTCAGTACTCACGATACAAACATGTCCCATGTCAAAGTTTTCGAACAAAATTTATGCATATCACAGCATAACGGTATTTTAAGTGCACTTTTTTCGGCGGACGGATCCTTAATGTGGTCTTACCCCAAATAGATGTTTTGCATGTTACAAATCTTCACGAAGGCTAGACTGATATCAAGCTACACACATAACTAGATTAACCACAAATGGGAATGCATGTTACCGTTTTATCTCCGTCACGTAAGTTACAAGAACATATTACGTCAGTTATAGGTGTGAAAACTCATCCCCATTTGATGTTTTATCTTGTCTAAAGCAGCAGTACATTCAGTACTCACGATACAAACATGTCCCATGTCAAAGTTTTCGAAAAAAATTTATGCATATCACAGCATAACGGTATTTTAAGTGCACTTTTTTCGGCGGACGGATCCTTAATGTGGTCTTACCCCAAATAGATGTTTTGCATGTTACAAATCTTCACGAAGGCTAGACTGATATCAAGCTACACACATAACTAGATTAACCACAAATGGGAATGCATGTTACCGTTTTATCTCCGTCACGTAAGTTACAAGAACATATTACGTCAGTTATAGGTGTGAAAACTCATCCCCATTTGATGTTTTATCTTGTCTAAAGCAGCAGTACATTCAGTACTCACGATACAAACATGTCCCATGTCAAAGTTTTCGAACAAAATTTATGCATATCACAGCATAACGGTATTTTAAGTGCACTTTTTTCGGCGGACGGATCCTTAATGTGGTCTTACCCCAAATAGATGTTTTGCATGTTACAAATCTTCACGAAGGCTAGACTGATATCAAGCTACACACATAACTAGATTAACCACAAATGGGAATGCATGTTACCGTTTTATCTCCGTCACGTAAGTTACAAGAACATATTACGTCAGTTATAGGTGTGAAAACTCATCCCCATTTGATGTTTTATCTTGTCTAAAGCAGCAGTACATTCAGTACTCACGATACAAACATGTCCCATGTCAAAGTTTTCGAACAAAATTTATGCATATCACAGCATAACGGTATTTTAAGTGCACTTTTTTCGGCGGACGGATCCTTAATGTGGTCTTACCCCAAATAGATGTTTTGCATGTTACAAATCTTCACGAAGGCTAGACTGATATCAAGCTACACACATAACTAGATTAACCACAAATGGGAATGCATGTTACCGTTTTATCTCCGTCACGTAAGTTACAAGAACATATTACGTCAGTTATAGGTGTGAAAACTCATCCCCATTTGATGTTTTATCTTGTCTAAAGCAGCAGTACATTCAGTACTCACGATACAAACATGTCCCATGTCAAAGTTTTCGAACAAAATTTATGCATATCACAGCATAACGGTATTTTAAGTGCACTTTTTTCGGCGGACGGATCCTTAATGTGGTCTTACCCCAAATAGATGTTTTGCATGTTACAAATCTTCACGAAGGCTAGACTGATATCAAGCTACACACATAACTAGATTAACCACAAATGGGAATGCATGTTACCGTTTTATCTCCGTCACGTAAGTTACAAGAACATATTACGTCAGTTATAGGTGTGAAAACTCATCCCCATTTGATGTTTTATCTTGTCTAAAGCAGCAGTACATTCAGTACTCACGATACAAACATGTCCCATGTCAAAGTTTTCGAACAAAATTTATGCATATCACAGCATAACGGTATTTTAAGTGCACTTTTTTCGGCGGACGGATCCTTAATGTGGTCTTACCCCAAATAGATGTTTTGCATGTTACAAATCTTCACGAAGGCTAGACTGATATCAAGCTACACACATAACTAGATTAACCACAAATGGGAATGCATGTTACCGTTTTATCTCCGTCACGTAAGTTACAAGAACATATTACGTCAGTTATAGGTGTGAAAACTCATCCCCATTTGATGTTTTATCTTGTCTAAAGCAGCAGTACATTCAGTACTCACGATACAAACATGTCCCATGTCAAAGTTTTCGAACAAAATTTATGCATATCACAGCATAACGGTATTTTAAGTGCACTTTTTTCGGCGGACGGATCCTTAATGTGGTCTTACCCCAAATAGATGTTTTGCATGTTACAAATCTTCACGAAGGCTAGACTGATATCAAGCTACACACATAACTAGATTAACCACAAATGGGAATGCATGTTACCGTTTTATCTCCGTCACGTAAGTTACAAGAACATATTACGTCAGTTATAGGTGTGAAAACTCATCCCCATTTGATGTTTTATCTTGTCTAAAGCAGCAGTACATTCAGTACTCACGATACAAACATGTCCCATGTCAAAATTTTCGAACAAAATTTATGCATATCACAGCATAACGGTATTTTAAGTGCACTTTTTTCGGCGGACGGATCCTTAATGTGGTCTTACCCCAAATAGATGTTTTGCATGTTACAAATCTTCACGAAGGCTAGACTGATATCAAGCTACACACATAACTAGATTAACCACAAATGGGAATGCATGTTACCGTTTTATCTCCGTCACGTAAGTTACAAGAACATATTACGTCAGTTATAGGTGTGAAAACTCATCCCCATTTGATGTTTTATCTTGTCTAAAGCAGCAGTACATTCAGTACTCACGATACAAACATGTCCCATGTCAAAGTTTTCGAACAAAATTTATGCATATCACAGCATAACGGTATTTTAAGTGCACTTTTTTCGGCGGACGGATCCTTAATGTGGTCTTACCCCAAATAGATGTTTTGCATGTTACAAATCTTCACGAAGGCTAGACTGATATCAAGCTACACACATAACTAGATTAACCACAAATGGGAATGCATGTTACCGTTTTATCTCCGTCACGTAAGTTACAAGAACATATTACGTCAGTTATAGGTGTGAAAACTCATCCCCATTTGATGTTTTATCTTGTCTAAAGCAGCAGTACATTCAGTACTCACGATACAAACATGTCCCATGTCAAAGTTTTCGAACAAAATTTATGCATATCACAGCATAACGGTATTTTAAGTGCACTTTTTTCGGCGGACGGATCCTTAATGTGGTCTTACCCCAAATAGATGTTTTGCATGTTACAAATCTTCACGAAGGCTAGACTGATATCAAGCTACACACATAACTAGATTAACCACAAATGGGAATGCATGTTACCGTTTTATCTCCGTCACGTAAGTTACAAGAACATATTACGTCAGTTATAGGTGTGAAAACTCATCCCCATTTGATGTTTTATCTTGTCTAAAGCAGCAGTACATTCAGTACTCACGATACAAACATGTCCCATGTCAAAGTTTTCGAACAAAATTTATGCATATCACAGCATAACGGTATTTTAAGTGCACTTTTTTCGGCGGACGGATCCTTAATGTGGTCTTACCCCAAATAGATGTTTTGCATGTTACAAATCTTCACGAAGGCTAGACTGATATCAAGCTACACACATAACTAGATTAACCACAAATGGGAATGCATGTTACCGTTTTATCTCCGTCACGTAATTTACAAGAACATATTACGTCAGTTATAGGTGTGAAAACTCATCCCCATTTGATGTTTTATCTTGTCTAAAGCAGCAGTACATTCAGTACTCACGATACAAACATGTCCCATGTCAAAGTTTTCGAACAAAATTTATGCATATCACAGCATAACGGTATTTTAAGTGCACTTTTTTCGGCGGACGGATCCTTAATGTGGTCTTACCCCAAATAGATGTTTTGCATGTTACAAATCTTCACGAAGGCTAGACTGATATCAAGCTACACACATAACTAGATTAACCACAAATGGGAATGCATGTTACCGTTTTATCTCCGTCACGTAAGTTACAAGAACATATTACGTCAGTTATAGGTGTGAAAACTCATCCCCATTTGATGTTTTATCTTGTCTAAAGCAGCAGTACATTCAGTACTCACGATACAAACATGTCCCATGTCAATGTTTTCGAACAAAATTTATGCATATCACAGCATAACGGTATTTTAAGTGCACTTTTTTCGGCGGACGGATCCTTAATGTGGTCTTACCCCAAATAGATGTTTTGCATGTTACAAATCTTCACGAAGGCTAGATTGATATCAAGCTACACACATAACTAGATTAACCACAAATGGGAATGCATGTTACCGTTTTATCTCCGTCACGTAAGTTACAAGAACATATTACGTCAGTTATAGGTGTGAAAACTCATCCCCATTTGATGTTTTATCTTGTCTAAAGCAGCAGTACATTCAGTACTCACGATACAAACATGTCCCATGTCAAAGTTTTCGAACAAAATTTATGCATATCACAGCATAACGGTATTTTAAGTGCACTTTTTTCGGCGGACGGATCCTTAATGTGGTCTTACCCCAAATAGATGTTTTGCATGTTACAAATCTTCACGAAGGCTAGACTGATATCAAGCTACACACATAACTAGATTAACCACAAATGGGAATGCATGTTACCGTTTTATCTCCGTCACGTAAGTTACAAGAACATATTACGTCAGTTATAGGTGTGAAAACTCATCCCCATTTGATGTTTTATCTTGTCTAAAGCAGCAGTACATTCAGTACTCACGATACAAACATGTCCCATGTCAAAGTTTTCGAACAAAATTTATGCATATCACAGCATAACGGTATTTTAAGTGCACTTTTTTCGGCGGACGGATCCTTAAAGTGGTCTTACCCCAAATAGATGTTTTGCATGCTACAAATCTTCACGAAGGCTAGACTGATATCAAGCTACACACATAACTAGATTAACCACAAATGGGAATGCATGTTACCGTTTTATCTCCGTCACGTAAGTTACAAGAACATATTACGTCAGTTATAGGTGTGAAAACTCATCCCCATTTGATGTTTTATCTTGTCTAAAGCAGCAGTACATTCAGTACTCACGATACAAACATGTCCCATATCAAAGTTTTCGAACAAAATTTATGCATATCACAGCATAACGGTATTTTAAGTGCACTTTTTTCGGCGGACGGATCCTTAATGTGGTCTTACCCCAAATAGATGTTTTGCATGTTACAAATCTTCACGAAGGCTAGACTGATATCAAGCTACACACATAACTAGATTAACCACAAATGGGAATGCATGTTACCGTTTTATCTCCGTCACGTAAGTTACAAGAACATATTACGTCAGTTATAGGTGTGAAAACTCATCCCCATTTGATGTTTTATCTTGTCTAAAGCAGCAGTACATTCAGTACTCACGATACAAACATGTCCCATGTCAAAGTTTTCGAACAAAATTTATGCATATCACAGCATAACGGTATTTTAAGTGCACTTTTTTCGGCGGACGGATCCTTAATGTGGTCTTACCCCAAATAGATGTTTTGCATGTTACAAATCTTCACGAAGGCTAGACTGATATCAAGCTACACACATAACTAGATTAACCACAAATGGGAATGCATGTTACCGTTTTATCTCCGTCACGTAAGTTACAAGAACATATTACGTCAGTTATAGGTGTGAAAACTCATCCCCATTTGATGTTTTATCTTGTCTAAAGCAGCAGTACATTCAGTACTCACGATACAAACATGTCCCATGTCAAAGTTTTCGAACAAAATTTATGCATATCACAGCATAACGGTATTTTAAGTGCACTTTTTTCGGCGGACGGATCCTTAATGTGGTCTTACCCCAAATAGATGTTTTGCATGTTACAAATCTTCACGAAGGCTAGACTGATATCAAGCTACACACATAACTAGATTAACCACAAATGGGAATGCATGTTACCGTTTTATCTCCGTCACGTAAGTTACAAGAACATATTACGTCAGTTATAGGTGTGAAAACTCATCCCCATTTGATGTTTTATCTTGTCTAAAGCAGCAGTACATTCAGTACTCACGATACAAACATGTCCCATGTCAAAGTTTTCGAACAAAATTTATGCATATCACAGCATAACGGTATTTTAAGTGCACTTTTTTCGGCGGACTGATCCTTAATGTGGTCTTACCCCAAATAGATGTTTTGCATGTTACAAATCTTCACGAAGGCTAGACTGATATCAAGCTACACACATAACTAGATTAACCACAAATGGGAATGCATGTTACCGTTTTATCTCCGTCACGTAAGTTACAAGAACATATTACGTCAGTTATAGGTGTGAAAACTCATCCCCATTTGATGTTTTATCTTGTCTAAAGCAGCAGTACATTCAGTACTCACGATACAAACATGTCCCATGTCAAAGTTTTCGAACAAAATTTATGCATATCACAGCATAACGGTATTTTAAGTGCACTTTTTTCGGCGGACGGATCCTTAATGTGGTCTTACCCCAAATAGATGTTTTTCATGTTACAAATCTTCACGAAGGCTAGACTGATATCAAGCTACACACATAACTAGATTAACCACAAATGGGAATGCATGTTACCGTTTTATCTCCGTCACGTAAGTTACAAGAACATATTACGTCAGTTATAGGTGTGAAAACTCATCCCCATTTGATGTTTTATCTTGTCTAAAGCAGCAGTACATTCAGTACTCACGATACAAACATGTCCCATGTCAAAGTTTTCGAACAAAATTTATGCATATCACAGCATAACGGTATTTTAAGTGCACTTTTTTCGGCGGACGGATCCTTAATGTGGTCTTACCCCAAATATATGTTTTTCATGTTACAAATCTTCACGAAGGCTAGACTGATATCAAGCTACACACATAACTAGATTAACCACAAATGGGAATGCATGTTACCGTTTTATCTCAGTCACGTAAGTTACAAGAACATATTACGTCAGTTATAGGTGTGAAAACTCATCCCCATTTGATGTTTTATCTTGTCTAAAGCAGCAGTACATTCAGTACTCACGATACAAACATGTCCCATGTCAAAGTTTTCGAACAAAATTTATGCATATCACAGCATAACGGTATTTTAAGTGCACTTTTTTCGGCGGACGGATCCTTAATGTGGTCTTACCCCAAATAGATGTTTTGCATGTTACAAATCTTCACGAAGGCTAGACTGATATCAAGCTACACACATAACTAGATTAACCACAAATGGGAATGCATGTTACCGTTTTATCTCCGTCACGTAAGTTACAAGAACATATTACGTCAGTTATAGGTGTGAAAACTCATCCCCATTTGATGTTTTATCTTGTCTAAAGCAGCAGTACATTCAGTACTCACGATACAAACATGTCCCATGTCAAAGTTTTCGAACAAAATTTATGCATATCACAGCATAACGGTATTTTAAGTGCACTTTTTTCGGCGGACGGATCCTTAATGTGGTCTTACCCCAAATAGATGTTTTGCATGTTACAAATCTTCACGAAGGCTAGACTGATATCAAGCTACACACATAACTAGATTAACCACAAATGGGAATGCATGTTACCGTTTTATCTCCGTCACGTAAGTTACAAGAACATATTACGTCAGTTATAGGTGTGAAAACTCATCCCCATTTGATGTTTTATCTTGTCTAAAGCAGCAGTACATTCAGTACTCACGATACAAACATGTCCCATGTCAAAGTTTTCGAACAAAATTTATGCATATCACAGCATAACGGTATTTTAAGTGCACTTTTTTCGGCGGACGGATCCTTAATGTGGTCTTACCCCAAATAGATGTTTTGCATGTTACAAATCTTCACGAAGGCTAGACTGATATCAAGCTACACACATAACTAGATTAACCACAAATGGGAATGCATGTTACCGTTTTATCTCCGTCACGTAAGTTACAAGAACATATTACGTCAGTTATAGATGTGAAAACTCATCCCCATTTGATGTTTTATCTTGTCTAAAGCAGCAGTACATTCAGTACTCACGATACAAACATGTCCCATGTCAAAGTTTTCGAACAAAATTTATGCATATCACAGCATAACGGTATTTTAAGTGCACTTTTTTCGGCGGACTGATCCTTAATGTGGTCTTACCCCAAATAGATGTTTTGCATGTTACAAATCTTCACGAAGGCTAGACTGATATCAAGCTACACACATAACTAGATTAACCACAAATGGGAATGCATGTTACCGTTTTATCTCCGTCACGTAAGTTACAAGAACATATTACGTCAGTTATAGGTGTGAAAACTCATCCCCATTTGATGTTTTATCTTGTCTAAAGCAGCAGTACATTCAGTACTCACGATACAAACATGTCCCATGTCAAAGTTTTCGAACAAAATTTATGCATATCACAGCATAACGGTATTTTAAGTGCACTTTTTTCGGCGGACGGATCCTTAATGTGGTCTTACCCCAAATAGATGTTTTTCATGTTACAAATCTTCACGAAGGCTAGACTGATATCAAGCTACACACATAACTAGATTAACCACAAATGGGAATGCATGTTACCGTTTTATCTCCGTCACGTAAGTTACAAGAACATATTACGTCAGTTATAGGTGTGAAAACTCATCCCCATTTGATGTTTTATCTTGTCTAAAGCAGCAGTACATTCAGTACTCACGATACAAACATGTCCCATGTCAAAGTTTTCGAACAAAATTTATGCATATCACAGCATAACGGTATTTTAAGTGCACTTTTTTCGGCGGACGGATCCTTAATGTGGTCTTACCCCAAATATATGTTTTTCATGTTACAAATCTTCACGAAGGCTAGACTGATATCAAGCTACACACATAACTAGATTAACCACAAATGGGAATGCATGTTACCGTTTTATCTCAGTCACGTAAGTTACAAGAACATATTACGTCAGTTATAGGTGTGAAAACTCATCCCCATTTGATGTTTTATCTTGTCTAAAGCAGCAGTACATTCAGTACTCACGATACAAACATGTCCCATGTCAAAGTTTTCGAACAAAATTTATGCATATCACAGCATAACGGTATTTTAAGTGCACTTTTTTCGGCGGACGGATCCTTAATGTGGTCTTACCCCAAATAGATGTTTTGCATGTTACAAATCTTCACGAAGGCTAGACTGATATCAAGCTACACACATAACTAGATTAACCACAAATGGGAATGCATGTTACCGTTTTATCTCCGTCACGTAAGTTACAAGAACATATTACGTCAGTTATAGGTGTGAAAACTCATCCCCATTTGATGTTTTATCTTGACTAAAGCAGCAGTACATTCAGTACTCACGATACAAACATGTCCCATGTCAAAGTTTTCGAACAACATTTATGCATATCACAGCATAACGGTATTTTAAGTGCACTTTTTTCGGCGGACGGATCCTTAATGTGGTCTTACCCCAAATAGATGTTTTGCATGTTACAAATCTTCACGAAGGCTAGACTGATATCAAGCTACACACATAACTAGATTAACCACAAATGGGAATGCATGTTACCGTTTTATCTCCGTCACGTAAGTTACAAGAACATATTACGTCAGTTATAGGTGTGAAAACTCATCCCCATTTGATGTTTTATCTTGTCTAAAGCAGCAGTACATTCAGTACTCACGATACAAACATGTCCCATGTCAAAGTTTTCGAACAAAATTTATGCATATCACAGCATAACGGTATTTTAAGTGCACTTTTTTCGGCGGACGGATCCTTAATGTGGTCTTACCCCAAATAGATGTTTTGCATGTTACAAATCTTCACGAAGGCTAGACTGATATCAAGCTACACACATAACTAGATTAACCACAAATGGGAATGCATGTTACCGTTTTATCTCCGTCACGTAAGTTACAAGAACATATTACGTCAGTTATAGGTGTGAAAACTCATCCCCATTTGATGTTTTATCTTGTCTAAAGCAGCAGTACATTCAGTACTCACGATACAAACATGTCCCATGTCAAAGTTTTCGAACAACATTTATGCATATCACAGCATAACGGTATTTTAAGTGCACTTTTTTCGGCGGACGGATCCTTAATGTGGTCTTACCCCAAATATATGTTTTGCATGTTACAAATCTTCACGAAGGCTAGACTGATATCAAGCTACACACATAACTAGATTAACCACAAATGGGAATGCATGTTACCGTTTTATCTCCGTCACGTAAGTTACAAGAACATATTACGTCAGTTATAGGTGTGAAAACTCATCCCCATTTGATGTTTTATCTTGTCTAAAGCAGCAGTACATTCAGTACTCACGATACAAACATGTCCCATGTCAAAGTTTTCGAACAAAATTTATGCATATCACAGCATAACGGTATTTTAAGTGCACTTTTTTCGGCGGACGGATCCTTAATGTGGTCTTACCCCAAATAGATGTTTTGCATGTTACAAATCTTCACGAAGGCTAGACTGATATCAAGCTACACACATAACTAGATTAACCACAAATGGGAATGCATGTTACCGTTTTATCTCCGTCACGTAAGTTACAAGAACATATTACGTCAGTTATAGGTGTGAAAACTCATCCCCATTTGATGTTTTATCTTGTCTAAAGCAGCAGTACATTCAGTACTCACGATACAAACATGTCCCATGTCAAAGTTTTCGAAAAAAAATTATGCATATCACAGCATAACGGTATTTTAAGTGCACTTTTTTCGGCGGACGGATCCTTAATGTGGTCTTACCCCAAATAGATGTTTTGCATGTTACAAATCTTCACGAAGGCTAGACTGATATCAAGCTACACACATAACTAGATTAACCACAAATGGGAATGCATGTTACCGTTTTATCTCCGTCACGTAAGTTACAAGAACATATTACGTCAGTTATAGGTGTGAAAACTCATCCCCATTTGATGTTTTATCTTGTCTAAAGCAGCAGTACATTCAGTACTCACGATACAAACATGTCCCATGTCAAAGTTTTCGAAAAAAATTTATGCATATCACAGCATAACGGTATTTTAAGTGCACTTTTTTCGGCGGACGGATCCTTAATGTGGTCTTACCCCAAATAGATGTTTTGCATGTTACAAATCTTCACGAAGGCTAGACTGATATCAAGCTACACACATAACTAGATTAACCACAAATGGGAATGCATGTTACCGTTTTATCTCCGTCACGTAAGTTACAAGAACATATTACGTCAGTTATAGGTGTGAAAACTCATCCCCATTTGATGTTTTATCTTGTCTAAAGCAGCAGTACATTCAGTACTCACGATACAAACATGTCCCATGTCAAAGTTTTCGAACAAAATTTATGCATATCACAGCATAACGGTATTTTAAGTGCACTTTTTTCGGCGGACGGATCCTTAATGTGGTCTTACCCCAAATATATGTTTTTCATGTTACAAATCTTCACGAAGGCTAGACTGATATCAAGCTACACACATAACTAGATTAACCACAAATGGGAATGCATGTTACCGTTTTATCTCCGTCACGTAAGTTACAAGAACATATTACGTCAGTTATAGGTGTGAAAACTCATCCCCATTTGATGTTTTATCTTGTCTAAAGCAGCAGTACATTCAGTACTCACGATACAAACATGTCCCATGTCAAAGTTTTCGAACAAAATTTATGCATATCACAGCATAACGGTATTTTAAGTGCACTTTTTTCGGCGGACGGATCCTTAATGTGGTCTTACCCCAAATATATGTTTTGCATGTTACAAATCTTCACGAAGGCTAGACTGATATCAAGCTACACACATAACTAGATTAACCACAAATGGGAATGCATGTTACCGTTTTATCTCCGTCACGTAAGTTACAAGAACATATTACGTAAGTTATAGGTGTGAAAACTCATCCCCATTTGATGTTTTATCTTGTCTAAAGCAGCAGTACATTCAGTACTCACGATACAAACATGTCCCATGTCAAAGTTTTCGAACAAAATTTATGCATATCACAGCATAACGGTATTTTAAGTGCACTTTTTTCGGCGGACGGATCCTTAATGTGGTCTTACCCCAAATAGATGTTTTGCATGTTACAAATCTTCACGAAGGCTAGACTGATATCAAGCTACACACATAACTAGATTAACCACAAATGGGAATGCATGTTACCGTTTTATCTCCGTCACGTAAGTTACAAGAACATATTACGTCAGTTATAGGTGTGAAAACTCATCCCCATTTGATGTTTTATCTTGTCTAAAGCAGCAGTACATTCAGTACTCACGATACAAACATGTCCCATGTCAAAGTTTTCGAACAAAATTTATGCATATCACAGCATAACGGTATTTTAAGTGCACTTTTTTCGGCGGACGGATCCTTAATGTGGTCTTACCCCAAATAGATGTTTTGCATGTTACAAATCTTCACGAAGGCTAGACTGATATCAAGCTACACACATAACTAGATTAACCACAAATGGGAATGCATGTTACCGTTTTATCTCCGTCACGTAAGTTACAAGAACATATTACGTCAGTTATAGGTGTGAAAACTCATCCCCATTTGATGTTTTATCTTGTCTAAAGCAGCAGTACATTCAGTACTCACGATACAAACATGTCCCATGTCAAAGTTTTCGAAAAAAAATTATGCATATCACAGCATAACGGTATTTTAAGTGCACTTTTTTCGGCGGACGGATCCTTAATGTGGTCTTACCCCAAATAGATGTTTTGCATGTTACAAATCTTCACGAAGGCTAGACTGATATCAAGCTACACACATAACTAGATTAACCACAAATGGGAATGCATGTTACCGTTTTATCTCCGTCACGTAAGTTACAAGAACATATTACGTAAGTTATAGGTGTGAAAACTCATCCCCATTTGATGTTTTATCTTGTCTAAAGCAGCAGTACATTCAGTACTCACGATACAAACATGTCCCATGTCAAAGTTTTCGAACAAAATTTATGCATATCACAGCATAACGGTATTTTAAGTGCACTTTTTTCGGCGGACGGATCCTTAATGTGGTCTTACCCCAAATAGATGTTTTGCATGTTACAAATCTTCACGAAGGCTAGACTGATATCAAGCTACACACATAACTAGATTAACCACAAATGGGAATGCATGTTACCGTTTTATCTCCGTCACGTAAGTTACAAGAACATATTACGTCAGTTATAGGTGTGAAAACTCATCCCCATTTGATGTTTTATCTTGTCTAAAGCAGCAGTACATTCAGTACTCACGATACAAACATGTCCCATGTCAAAGTTTTCGAACAAAATTTATGCATATCACAGCATAACGGTATTTTAAGTGCACTTTTTTCGGCGGACGGATCCTTAATGTGGTCTTACCCCAAATAGATGTTTTGCATGTTACAAATCTTCACGAAGGCTAGACTGATATCAAGCTACACACATAACTAGATTAACCACAAATGGGAATGCATGTTACCGTTTTATCTCCGTCACGTAAGTTACAAGAACATATTACGTCAGTTATAGGTGTGAAAACTCATCCCCATTTGATGTTTTATCTTGTCTAAAGCAGCAGTACATTCAGTACTCACGATACAAACATGTCCCATGTCAAAGTTTTCGAAAAAAAATTATGCATATCACAGCATAACGGTATTTTAAGTGCACTTTTTTCGGCGGACGGATCCTTAATGTGGTCTTACCCCAAATAGATGTTTTGCATGTTACAAATCTTCACGAAGGCTAGACTGATATCAAGCTACACACATAACTAGATTAACCACAAATGGGAATGCATGTTACCGTTTTATCTCCGTCACGTAAGTTACAAGAACATATTACGTAAGTTATAGGTGTGAAAACTCATCCCCATTTGATGTTTTATCTTGTCTAAAGCAGCAGTACATTCAGTACTCACGATACAAACATGTCCCATGTCAAAGTTTTCGAACAAAATTTATGCATATCACAGCATAACGGTATTTTAAGTGCACTTTTTTCGGCGGACGGATCCTTAATGTGGTCTTACCCCAAATAGATGTTTTGCATGTTACAAATCTTCACGAAGGCTAGACTGATATCAAGCTACACACATAACTAGATTAACCACAAATGGGAATGCATGTTACCGTTTTATCTCCGTCACGTAAGTTACAAGAACATATTACGTCAGTTATAGGTGTGAAAACTCATCCCCATTTGATGTTTTATCTTGTCTAAAGCAGCAGTACATTCAGTACTCACGATACAAACATGTCCCATGTCAAAGTTTTCGAACAAAATTTATGCATATCACAGCATAACGGTATTTTAAGTGCACTTTTTTCGGCGGACGGATCCTTAATGTGGTCTTACCCCAAATAGATGTTTTGCATGTTACAAATCTTCACGAAGGCTAGACTGATATCAAGCTACACACATAACTAGATTAACCACAAATGGGAATGCATGTTACCGTTTTATCTCCGTCACGTAAGTTACAAGAACATATTACGTCAGTTATAGGTGTGAAAACTCATCCCCATTTGATGTTTTATCTTGTCTAAAGCAGCAGTACATTCAGTACTCACGATACAAACATGTCCCATGTCAAAGTTTTCGAACAAAATTTATGCATATCACAGCATAACGGTATTTTAAGTGCACTTTTTTCGGCGGACGGATCCTTAATGTGGTCTTACCCCAAATAGATGTTTTGCATGTTACAAATCTTCACGAAGGCTAGACTGATATCAAGCTACACACATAACTAGATTAACCACAAATGGGAATGCATGTTACCGTTTTATCTCCGTCACGTAAGTTACAAGAACATATTACGTCAGTTATAGGTGTGAAAACTCATCCCCATTTGATGTTTTATCTTGTCTAAAGCAGCAGTACATTCAGTACTCACGATACAAACATGTCCCATGTCAAAGTTTTCGAACAAAATTTATGCATATCACAGCATAACGGTATTTTAAGTGCACTTTTTTCGGCGGACGGATCCTTAATGTGGTCTTACCCCAAATAGATGTTTTGCATGTTACAAATCTTCACGAAGGCTAGACTGATATCAAGCTACACACATAACTAGATTAACCACAAATGGGAATGCATGTTACCGTTTTATCTCCGTCACGTAAGTTACAAGAACATATTACGTCAGTTATAGGTGTGAAAACTCATCCCCATTTGATGTTTTATCTTGTCTAAAGCAGCAGTACATTCAGTACTCACGATACAAACATGTCCCATGTCAAAGTTTTCGAACAAAATTTATGCATATCACAGCATAACGGTATTTTAAGTGCACTTTTTTCGGCGGACGGATCCTTAATGTGGTCTTACCCCAAATAGATGTTTTGCATGTTACAAATCTTCACGAAGGCTAGACTGATATCAAGCTACACACATAACTAGATTAACCACAAATGGGAATGCATGTTACCGTTTTATCTCCGTCACGTAAGTTACAAGAACATATTACGTCAGTTATAGGTGTGAAAACTCATCCCCATTTGATGTTTTATCTTGTCTAAAGCAGCAGTACATTCAGTACTCACGATACAAACATGTCCCATGTCAAAGTTTTCGAACAAAATTTATGCATATCACAGCATAACGGTATTTTAAGTGCACTTTTTTCGGCGGACGGATCCTTAATGTGGTCTTACCCCAAATAGATGTTTTGCATGTTACAAATCTTCACGAAGGCTAGACTGATATCAAGCTACACACATAACTAGATTAACCACAAATGGGAATGCATGTTACCGTTTTATCTCCGTCACGTAAGTTACAAGAACATATTACGTCAGTTATAGGTGTGAAAACTCATCCCCATTTGATGTTTTATCTTGTCTAAAGCAGCAGTACATTCAGTACTCACGATACAAACATGTCCCATGTCAAAGTTTTCGAACAAAATTTATGCATATCACAGCATAACGGTATTTTAAGTGCACTTTTTTCGGCGGACGGATCCTTAATGTGGTCTTACCCCAAATAGATGTTTTGCATGTTACAAATCTTCACGAAGGCTAGACTGATATCAAGCTACACACATAACTAGATTAACCACAAATGGGAATGCATGTTACCGTTTTATCTCCGTCACGTAAGTTACAAGAACATATTACGTCAGTTATAGGTGTGAAAACTCATCCCCATTTGATGTTTTATCTTGTCTAAAGCAGCAGTACATTCAGTACTCACGATACAAACATGTCCCATGTCAAAGTTTTCGAACAAAATTTATGCATATCACAGCATAACGGTATTTTAAGTGCACTTTTTTCGGCGGACGGATCCTTAATGTGGTCTTACCCCAAATAGATGTTTTGCATGTTACAAATCTTCACGAAGGCTAGACTGATATCAAGCTACACACATAACTAGATTAACCACAAATGGGAATGCATGTTACCGTTTTATCTCCGTCACGTAAGTTACAAGAACATATTACGTCAGTTATAGGTGTGAAAACTCATCCCCATTTGATGTTTTATCTTGTCTAAAGCAGCAGTACATTCAGTACTCACGATACAAACATGTCCCATGTCAAAGTTTTCGAACAAAATTTATGCATATCACAGCATAACGGTATTTTAAGTGCACTTTTTTCGGCGGACGGATCCTTAATGTGGTCTTACCCCAAATAGATGTTTTGCATGTTACAAATCTTCACGAAGGCTAGACTGATATCAAGCTACACACATAACTAGATTAACCACAAATGGGAATGCATGTTACCGTTTTATCTCCGTCACGTAAGTTACAAGAACATATTACGTCAGTTATAGGTGTGAAAACTCATCCCCATTTGATGTTTTATCTTGTCTAAAGCAGCAGTACATTCAGTACTCACGATACAAACATGTCCCATGTCAAAGTTTTCGAACAAAATTTATGCATATCACAGCATAACGGTATTTTAAGTGCACTTTTTTCGGCGGACGGATCCTTAATGTGGTCTTACCCCAAATAGATGTTTTGCATGTTACAAATCTTCACGAAGGCTAGACTGATATCAAGCTACACACATAACTAGATTAACCACAAATGGGAATGCATGTTACCGTTTTATCTCCGTCACGTAAGTTACAAGAACATATTACGTCAGTTATAGGTGTGAAAACTCATCCCCATTTGATGTTTTATCTTGTCTAAAGCAGCAGTACATTCAGTACTCACGATACAAACATGTCCCATGTCAAAGTTTTCGAACAAAATTTATGCATATCACAGCATAACGGTATTTTAAGTGCACTTTTTTCGGCGGACGGATCCTTAATGTGGTCTTACCCCAAATAGATGTTTTGCATGTTACAAATCTTCACGAAGGCTAGACTGATATCAAGCTACACACATAACTAGATTAACCACAAATGGGAATGCATGTTACCGTTTTATCTCCGTCACGTAAGTTACAAGAACATATTACGTCAGTTATAGGTGTGAAAACTCATCCCCATTTGATGTTTTATCTTGTCTAAAGCAGCAGTACATTCAGTACTCACGATACAAACATGTCCCATGTCAAAGTTTTCGAACAAAATTTATGCATATCACAGCATAACGGTATTTTAAGTGCACTTTTTTCGGCGGACGGATCCTTAATGTGGTCTTACCCCAAATAGATGTTTTGCATGTTACAAATCTTCACGAAGGCTAGACTGATATCAAGCTACACACATAACTAGATTAACCACAAATGGGAATGCATGTTACCGTTTTATCTCCGTCACGTAAGTTACAAGAACATATTACGTCAGTTATAGGTGTGAAAACTCATCCCCCATTTGATGTTTTATCTTGTCTAAAGCAGCAGTACATTCAGTACTCACGATACAAACATGTCCCATGTCAAAGTTTTCGAACAACATTTATGCATATCACAGCATAACGGTATTTTAAGTGCACTTTTTTCGGCGGACGGATCCTTAATGTGGTCTTACCCCAAATAGATGTTTTGCATGTTACAAATCTTCACGAAGGCTAGACTGATATCAAGCTACACACATAACTAGATTAACCACAAATGGGAATGCATGTTACCGTTTTATCTCAGTCACGTAAGTTACAAGAACATATTACGTCAGTTATAGGTGTGAAAACTCATCCCCATTTGATGTTTTATCTTGTCTAAAGCAGCAGTACATTCAGTACTCACGATACAAACATGTCCCATGTCAAAGTTTTCGAACAAAATTTATGCATATCACAGCATAACGGTATTTTAAGTGCACTTTTTTCGGCGGACGGATCCTTAATGTGGTCTTACCCCAAATAGATGTTTTGCATGTTACAAATCTTCACGAAGGCTAGACTGATATCAAGCTACACACATAACTAGATTAACCACAAATGGGAATGCATGTTACCGTTTTATCTCCGTCACGTAAGTTACAAGAACATATTACTTCAGTTATAGGTGTGAAAACTCATCCCCATTTGATGTTTTATCTTGTCTAAAGCAGCAGTACATTCAGTACTCACGATACAAACATGTCCCATGTCAAAGTTTTCGAACAAAATTTATGCATATCACAGCATAACGGTATTTTAAGTGCACTTTTTTCGACGGACGGATCCTTAATGTGGTCTTACCCCAAATAGATGTTTTGCATGTTACAAATCTTCACGAAGGCTAGACTGATATCAAGCTACACACATAACTAGATTAACCACAAATGGGAATGCATGTTACCGTTTTATCTCCGTCACGTAAGTTACAAGAACATATTACCTCAGTTATAGGTGTGAAAACTCATCCCCATTTGATGTTTTATCTTGTCTAAAGCAGCAGTACATTCAGTACTCACGATACAAACATGTCCCATGTCAAAGTTTTCGAACAAAATTTATGCATATCACAGCATAACGGTATTTTAAGTGCACTTTTTTCGGCGGACGGATCCTTAATGTGGTCTTACCCCAAATAGATGTTTTGCATGTTACAAATCTTCACGAAGGCTAGACTGATATCAAGCTACACACATAACTAGATTAACCACAAATGGGAATGCATGTTACCGTTTTATCTCCGTCACGTAAGTTACAAGAACATATTACGTCAGTTATAGGTGTGAAAACTCATCCCCCATTTGATGTTTTATCTTGTCTAAAGCAGCAGTACATTCAGTACTCACGATACAAACATGTCCCATGTCAAAGTTTTCGAACAACATTTATGCATATCACAGCATAACGGTATTTTAAGTGCACTTTTTTCGGCGGACGGATCCTTAATGTGGTCTTACCCCAAATAGATGTTTTGCATGTTACAAATCTTCACGAAGGCTAGACTGATATCAAGCTACACACATAACTAGATTAACCACAAATGGGAATGCATGTTACCGTTTTATCTCCGTCACGTAAGTTACAAGAACATATTACGTCAGTTATAGGTGTGAAAACTCATCCCCATTTGATGTTTTATCTTGTCTAAAGCAGCAGTACATTCAGTACTCACGATACAAACATGTCCCATGTCAAAGTTTTCGAAAAAAAATTATGCATATCACAGCATAACGGTATTTTAAGTGCACTTTTTTCGGCGGACGGATCCTTAATGTGGTCTTACCCCAAATAGATGTTTTGCATGTTACAAATCTTCACGAAGGCTAGACTGATATCAAGCTACACACATAACTAGATTAACCACAAATGGGAATGCATGTTACCGTTTTATCTCCGTCACGTAAGTTACAAGAACATATTACGTCAGTTATAGGTGTGAAAACTCATCCCCATTTGATGTTTTATCTTGTCTAAAGCAGCAGTACATTCAGTACTCACGATACAAACATGTCCCATGTCAAAGTTTTCGAACACAATTTATGCATATCACAGCATAACGGTATTTTAAGTGCACTTTTTTCGGCGGACGGATCCTTAATGTGGTCTTACCCCAAATAGATGTTTTGCATGTTACAAATCTTCACGAAGGCTAGACTGATATCAAGCTACACACATAACTAGATTAACCACAAATGGGAATGCATGTTACCGTTTTATCTCCGTCACGTAAGTTACAAGAACATATTACATCAGTTATAGGTGTGAAAACTCATCCCCATTTGATGTTTTATCTTGTCTAAAGCAGCAGTACATTCAGTACTCACGATACAAACATGTCCCATGTCAAAGTTTTCGAACAAAATTTATGCATATCACAGCATAACGGTATTTTAAGTGCACTTTTTTCGGCGGACGGATCCTTAATGTGGTCTTACCCCAAATAGATGTTTTGCATGTTACAAATCTTCACGAAGGCTAGACTGATATCAAGCTACACACATAACTAGATTAACCACAAATGGGAATGCATGTTACCGTTTTATCTCCGTCACGTAAGTTACAAGAACATATTACGTCAGTTATAGGTGTGAAAACTCATCCCCCATTTGATGTTTTATCTTGTCTAAAGCAGCAGTACATTCAGTACTCACGATACAAACATGTCCCATGTCAAAGTTTTCGAACAACATTTATGCATATCACAGCATAACGGTATTTTAAGTGCACTTTTTTCGGCGGACGGATCCTTAATGTGGTCTTACCCCAAATAGATGTTTTGCATGTTACAAATCTTCACGAAGGCTAGACTGATATCAAGCTACACACATAACTAGATTAACCACAAATGGGAATGCATGTTACCGTTTTATCTCCGTCACGTAAGTTACAAGAACATATTACGTCAGTTATAGGTGTGAAAACTCATCCCCATTTGATGTTTTATCTTGTCTAAAGCAGCAGTACATTCAGTACTCACGATACAAACATGTCCCATGTCAAAGTTTTCGAACAAAATTTATGCATATCACAGCATAACGGTATTTTAAGTGCACTTTTTTCGGCGGACGGATCCTTAATGTGGTCTTACCCCAAATAGATGTTTTGCATGTTACAAATCTTCACGAAGGCTAGACTGATATCAAGCTACACACATAACTAGATTAACCACAAATGGGAATGCATGTTACCGTTTTATCTCCGTCACGTAAGTTACAAGAACATATTACGTCAGTTATAGGTGTGAAAACTCATCCCCCATTTGATGTTTTATCTTGTCTAAAGCAGCAGTACATTCAGTACTCACGATACAAACATGTCCCATGTCAAAGTTTTCGAACAACATTTATGCATATCACAGCATAACGGTATTTTAAGTGCACTTTTTTCGGCGGACGGATCCTTAATGTGGTCTTACCCCAAATAGATGTTTTGCATGTTACAAATCTTCACGAAGGCTAGACTGATATCAAGCTACACACATAACTAGATTAACCACAAATGGGAATGCATGTTACCGTTTTATCTCCGTCACGTAAGTTACAAGAACATATTACGTCAGTTATAGGTGTGAAAACTCATCCCCATTTGATGTTTTATCTTGTCTAAAGCAGCAGTACATTCAGTACTCACGATACAAACATGTCCCATGTCAAAGTTTTCGAACAAAATTTATGCATATCACAGCATAACGGTATTTTAAGTGCACTTTTTTCGGCGGACGGATCCTTAATGTGGTCTTACCCCAAATAGATGTTTTGCATGTTACAAATCTTCACGAAGGCTAGACTGATATCAAGCTACACACATAACTAGATTAACCACAAATGGGAATGCATGTTACCGTTTTATCTCCGTCACGTAAGTTACAAGAACATATTACTTCAGTTATAGGTGTGAAAACTCATCCCCATTTGATGTTTTATCTTGTCTAAAGCAGCAGTACATTCAGTACTCACGATACAAACATGTCCCATGTCAAAGTTTTCGAACAAAATTTATGCATATCACAGCATAACGGTATTTTAAGTGCACTTTTTTCGACGGACGGATCCTTAATGTGGTCTTACCCCAAATAGATGTTTTGCATGTTACAAATCTTCACGAAGGCTAGACTGATATCAAGCTACACACATAACTAGATTAACCACAAATGGGAATGCATGTTACCGTTTTATCTCCGTCACGTAAGTTACAAGAACATATTACCTCAGTTATAGGTGTGAAAACTCATCCCCATTTGATGTTTTATCTTGTCTAAAGCAGCAGTACATTCAGTACTCACGATACAAACATGTCCCATGTCAAAGTTTTCGAACAAAATTTATGCATATCACAGCATAACGGTATTTTAAGTGCACTTTTTTCGGCGGACGGATCCTTAATGTGGTCTTACCCCAAATAGATGTTTTGCATGTTACAAATCTTCACGAAGGCTAGACTGATATCAAGCTACACACATAACTAGATTAACCACAAATGGGAATGCATGTTACCGTTTTATCTCCGTCACGTAAGTTACAAGAACATATTACGTCAGTTATAGGTGTGAAAACTCATCCCCCATTTGATGTTTTATCTTGTCTAAAGCAGCAGTACATTCAGTACTCACGATACAAACATGTCCCATGTCAAAGTTTTCGAACAACATTTATGCATATCACAGCATAACGGTATTTTAAGTGCACTTTTTTCGGCGGACGGATCCTTAATGTGGTCTTACCCCAAATAGATGTTTTGCATGTTACAAATCTTCACGAAGGCTAGACTGATATCAAGCTACACACATAACTAGATTAACCACAAATGGGAATGCATGTTACCGTTTTATCTCCGTCACGTAAGTTACAAGAACATATTACGTCAGTTATAGGTGTGAAAACTCATCCCCATTTGATGTTTTATCTTGTCTAAAGCAGCAGTACATTCAGTACTCACGATACAAACATGTCCCATGTCAAAGTTTTCGAAAAAAAATTATGCATATCACAGCATAACGGTATTTTAAGTGCACTTTTTTCGGCGGACGGATCCTTAATGTGGTCTTACCCCAAATAGATGTTTTGCATGTTACAAATCTTCACGAAGGCTAGACTGATATCAAGCTACACACATAACTAGATTAACCACAAATGGGAATGCATGTTACCGTTTTATCTCCGTCACGTAAGTTACAAGAACATATTACGTCAGTTATAGGTGTGAAAACTCATCCCCATTTGATGTTTTATCTTGTCTAAAGCAGCAGTACATTCAGTACTCACGATACAAACATGTCCCATGTCAAAGTTTTCGAACAAAATTTATGCATATCACAGCATAACGGTATTTTAAGTGCACTTTTTTCGGCGGACGGATCCTTAATGTGGTCTTACCCCAAATAGATGTTTTGCATGTTACAAATCTTCACGAAGGCTAGACTGATATCAAGCTACACACATAACTAGATTAACCACAAATGGGAATGCATGTTACCGTTTTATCTCCGTCACGTAAGTTACAAGAACATATTACGTCAGTTATAGGTGTGAAAACTCATCCCCATTTGATGTTTTATCTTGTCTAAAGCAGCAGTACATTCAGTACTCACGATACAAACATGTCCCATGTCAAAGTTTTCGAACAAAATTTATGCATATCACAGCATAACGGTATTTTAAGTGCACTTTTTTCGGCGGACGGATCCTTAATGTGGTCTTACCCCAAATAGATGTTTTGCATGTTACAAATCTTCACGAAGGCTAGACTGATATCAAGCTACACACATAACTAGATTAACCACAAATGGGAATGCATGTTACCGTTTTATCTCCGTCACGTAAGTTACAAGAACATATTACATCAGTTATAGGTGTGAAAACTCATCCCCATTTGATGTTTTATCTTGTCTAAAGCAGCAGTACATTCAGTACTCACGATACAAACATGTCCCATGTCAAAGTTTTCGAACAAAATTTATGCATATCACAGCATAACGGTATTTTAAGTGCACTTTTTTCGGCGGACGGATCCTTAATGTGGTCTTACCCCAAATAGATGTTTTGCATGTTACAAATCTTCACGAAGGCTAGACTGATATCAAGCTACACACATAACTAGATTAACCACAAATGGGAATGCATGTTACCGTTTTATCTCCGTCACGTAAGTTACAAGAACATATTACGTCAGTTATAGGTGTGAAAACTCATCCCCCATTTGATGTTTTATCTTGTCTAAAGCAGCAGTACATTCAGTACTCACGATACAAACATGTCCCATGTCAAAGTTTTCGAACAACATTTATGCATATCACAGCATAACGGTATTTTAAGTGCACTTTTTTCGGCGGACGGATCCTTAATGTGGTCTTACCCCAAATAGATGTTTTGCATGTTACAAATCTTCACGAAGGCTAGACTGATATCAAGCTACACACATAACTAGATTAACCACAAATGGGAATGCATGTTACCGTTTTATCTCCGTCACGTAAGTTACAAGAACATATTACGTCAGTTATAGGTGTGAAAACTCATCCCCATTTGATGTTTTATCTTGTCTAAAGCAGCAGTACATTCAGTACTCACGATACAAACATGTCCCATGTCAAAGTTTTCGAACAAAATTTATGCATATCACAGCATAACGGTATTTTAAGTGCACTTTTTTCGGCGGACGGATCCTTAATGTGGTCTTACCCCAAATAGATGTTTTGCATGTTACAAATCTTCACGAAGGCTAGACTGATATCAAGCTACACACATAACTAGATTAACCACAAATGGGAATGCATGTTACCGTTTTATCTCCGTCACGTAAGTTACAAGAACATATTACGTCAGTTATAGGTGTGAAAACTCATCCCCATTTGATGTTTTATCTTGTCTAAAGCAGCAGTACATTCAGTACTCACGATACAAACATGTCCCATGTCAAAGTTTTCGAACAAAATTTATGCATATCACAGCATAACGGTATTTTAAGTGCACTTTTTTCGGCGGACGGATCCTTAATGTGGTCTTACCCCAAATAGATGTTTTGCATGTTACAAATCTTCACGAAGGCTAGACTGATATCAAGCTACACACATAACTAGATTAACCACAAATGGGAATGCATGTTACCGTTTTATCTCCGTCACGTAAGTTACAAGAACATATTACGTCAGTTATAGGTGTGAAAACTCATCCCCATTTGATGTTTTATCTTGTCTAAAGCAGCAGTACATTCAGTACTCACGATACAAACATGTCCCATGTCAAAGTTTTCGAACAAAATTTATGCATATCACAGCATAACGGTATTTTAAGTGCACTTTTTTCGGCGGACGGATCCTTAATGTGGTCTTACCCCAAATAGATGTTTTGCATGTTACAAATCTTCACGAAGGCTAGACTGATATCAAGCTACACACATAACTAGATTAACCACAAATGGGAATGCATGTTACCGTTTTATCTCCGTCACGTAAGTTACAAGAACATATTACATCAGTTATAGGTGTGAAAACTCATCCCCATTTGATGTTTTATCTTGTCTAAAGCAGCAGTACATTCAGTACTCACGATACAAACATGTCCCATGTCAAAGTTTTCGAACAAAATTTATGCATATCACAGCATAACGGTATTTTAAGTGCACTTTTTTCGGCGGACGGATCCTTAATGTGGTCTTACCCCAAATAGATGTTTTGCATGTTACAAATCTTCACGAAGGCTAGACTGATATCAAGCTACACACATAACTAGATTAACCACAAATGGGAATGCATGTTACCGTTTTATCTCCGTCACGTAAGTTACAAGAACATATTACGTCAGTTATAGGTGTGAAAACTCATCCCCCATTTGATGTTTTATCTTGTCTAAAGCAGCAGTACATTCAGTACTCACGATACAAACATGTCCCATGTCAAAGTTTTCGAACAACATTTATGCATATCACAGCATAACGGTATTTTAAGTGCACTTTTTTCGGCGGACGGATCCTTAATGTGGTCTTACCCCAAATAGATGTTTTGCATGTTACAAATCTTCACGAAGGCTAGACTGATATCAAGCTACACACATAACTAGATTAACCACAAATGGGAATGCATGTTACCGTTTTATCTCCGTCACGTAAGTTACAAGAACATATTACGTCAGTTATAGGTGTGAAAACTCATCCCCATTTGATGTTTTATCTTGTCTAAAGCAGCAGTACATTCAGTACTCACGATACAAACATGTCCCATGTCAAAGTTTTCGAACAAAATTTATGCATATCACAGCATAACGGTATTTTAAGTGCACTTTTTTCGGCGGACGGATCCTTAATGTGGTCTTACCCCAAATAGATGTTTTGCATGTTACAAATCTTCACGAAGGCTAGACTGATATCAAGCTACACACATAACTAGATTAACCACAAATGGGAATGCATGTTACCGTTTTATCTCCGTCACGTAAGTTACAAGAACATATTACGTCAGTTATAGGTGTGAAAACTCATCCCCATTTGATGTTTTATCTTGTCTAAAGCAGCAGTACATTCAGTACTCACGATACAAACATGTCCCATGTCAAAGTTTTCGAACAAAATTTATGCATATCACAGCATAACGGTATTTTAAGTGCACTTTTTTCGGCGGACGGATCCTTAATGTGGTCTTACCCCAAATAGATGTTTTGCATGTTACAAATCTTCACGAAGGCTAGACTGATATCAAGCTACACACATAACTAGATTAACCACAAATGGGAATGCATGTTACCGTTTTATCTCCGTCACGTAAGTTACAAGAACATATTACGTCAGTTATAGGTGTGAAAACTCATCCCCATTTGATGTTTTATCTTGTCTAAAGCAGCAGTACATTCAGTACTCACGATACAAACATGTCCCATGTCAAAGTTTTCGAACAAAATTTATGCATATCACAGCATAACGGTATTTTAAGTGCACTTTTTTCGGCGGACGGATCCTTAATGTGGTCTTACCCCAAATAGATGTTTTGCATGTTACAAATCTTCACGAAGGCTAGACTGATATCAAGCTACACACATAACTAGATTAACCACAAATGGGAATGCATGTTACCGTTTTATCTCCGTCACGTAAGTTACAAGAACATATTACGTCAGTTATAGGTGTGAAAACTCATCCCCATTTGATGTTTTATCTTGTCTAAAGCAGCAGTACATTCAGTACTCACGATACAAACATGTCCCATGTCAAAGTTTTCGAACAAAATTTATGCATATCACAGCATAACGGTATTTTAAGTGCACTTTTTTCGGCGGACGGATCCTTAATGTGGTCTTACCCCAAATATATGTTTTTCATGTTACAAATCTTCACGAAGGCTAGACTGATATCAAGCTACACACATAACTAGATTAACCACAAATGGGAATGCATGTTACCGTTTTATCTCCGTCACGTAAGTTACAAGAACATATTACGTCAGTTATAGGTGTGAAAACTCATCCCCATTTGATGTTTTATCTTGTCTAAAGCAGCAGTACATTCAGTACTCACGATACAAACATGTCCCATGTCAAAGTTTTCGAACAAAATTTATGCATATCACAGCATAACGGTATTTTAAGTGCACTTTTTTCGGCGGACGGATCCTTAATGTGGTCTTACCCCAAATAGATGTTTTGCATGTTACAAATCTTCACGAAGGCTAGACTGATATCAAGCTACACACATAACTAGATTAACCACAAATGGGAATGCATGTTACCGTTTTATCTCCGTCACGTAAGTTACAAGAACATATTACGTCAGTTATAGGTGTGAAAACTCATCCCCATTTGATGTTTTATCTTGTCTAAAGCAGCAGTACATTCAGTACTCACGATACAAACATGTCCCATGTCAAAGTTTTCGAACAAAATTTATGCATATCACAGCATAACGGTATTTTAAGTGCACTTTTTTCGGCGGACGGATCCTTAATGTGGTCTTACCCCAAATATATGTTTTTCATGTTACAAATCTTCACGAAGGCTAGACTGATATCAAGCTACACACATAACTAGATTAACCACAAATGGGAATGCATGTTACCGTTTTATCTCCGTCACGTAAGTTACAAGAACATATTACGTCAGTTATAGGTGTGAAAACTCATCCCCATTTGATGTTTTATCTTGTCTAAAGCAGCAGTACATTCAGTACTCACGATACAAACATGTCCCATGTCAAAGTTTTCGAACAAAATTTATGCATATCACAGCATAACGGTATTTTAAGTGCACTTTTTTCGGCGGACGGATCCTTAATGTGGTCTTACCCCAAATAGATGTTTTGCATGTTACAAATCTTCACGAAGGCTAGACTGATATCAAGCTACACACATAACTAGATTAACCACAAATGGGAATGCATGTTACCGTTTTATCTCAGTCACGTAAGTTACAAGAACATATTACGTCAGTTATAGGTGTGAAAACTCATCCCCATTTGATGTTTTATCTTGTCTAAAGCAGCAGTACATTCAGTACTCACGATACAAACATGTCCCATGTCAAAGTTTTCGAACAAAATTTATGCATATCACAGCATAACGGTATTTTAAGTGCACTTTTTTCGGCGGACGGATCCTTAATGTGGTCTTACCCCAAATAGATGTTTTGCATGTTACAAATCTTCACGAAGGCTAGACTGATATCAAGCTACACACATAACTAGATTAACCACAAATGGGAATGCATGTTACCGTTTTATCTCCGTCACGTAAGTTACAAGAACATATTACGTCAGTTATAGGTGTGAAAACTCATCCCCATTTGATGTTTTATCTTGTCTAAAGCAGCAGTACATTCAGTACTCACGATACAAACATGTCCCATGTCAAAGTTTTCGAACAACATTTATGCATATCACAGCATAACGGTATTTTAAGTGCACTTTTTTCGGCGGACGGATCCTTAATGTGGTCTTACCCCAAATAGATGTTTTGCATGTTACAAATCTTCACGAAGGCTAGACTGATATCAAGCTACACACATAACTAGATTAACCACAAATGGGAATGCATGTTACCGTTTTATCTCCGTCACGTAAGTTACAAGAACATATTACGTCAGTTATAGGTGTGAAAACTCATCCCCATTTGATGTTTTATCTTGTCTAAAGCAGCAGTACATTCAGTACTCACGATACAAACATGTCCCATGTCAAAGTTTTCGAACAAAATTTATGCATATCACAGCATAACGGTATTTTAAGTGCACTTTTTTCGGCGGACGGATCCTTAATGTGGTCTTACCCCAAATATATGTTTTTCATGTTACAAATCTTCACGAAGGCTAGACTGATATCAAGCTACACACATAACTAGATTAACCACAAATGGGAATGCATGTTACCGTTTTATCTCCGTCACGTAAGTTACAAGAACATATTACGTCAGTTATAGGTGTGAAAACTCATCCCCATTTGATGTTTTATCTTGTCTAAAGCAGCAGTACATTCAGTACTCACGATACAAACATGTCCCATGTCAAAGTTTTCGAACAAAATTTATGCATATCACAGCATAACGGTATTTTAAGTGCACTTTTTTCGGCGGACGGATCCTTAATGTGGTCTTACCCCAAATAGATGTTTTGCATGTTACAAATCTTCACGAAGGCTAGACTGATATCAAGCTACACACATAACTAGATTAACCATAAATGGGAATGCATGTTACCGTTTTATCTCCGTTACGTAAGTTACAAGAACATATTACGTCAGTTATAGGTGTGAAAACTCATCCCCATTTGATGTTTTATCTTGTCTAAAGCAGCAGTACATTCAGTACTCACGATACAAACATGTCCCATGTCAAAGTTTTCGAACAAAATTTATGCATATCACAGCATAACGGTATTTTAAGTGCACTTTTTTCGGCGGACGGATCCTTAATGTGGTCTTACCCCAAATAGATGTTTTGCATGTTACAAATCTTCACGAAGGCTAGACTGATATCAAGCTACACACATAACTAGATTAACCACAAATGGGAATGCATGTTACCGTTTTATCTCAGTCACGTAAGTTACAAGAACATATTACGTCAGTTATAGGTGTGAAAACTCATCCCCATTTGATGTTTTATCTTGTCTAAAGCAGCAGTACATTCAGTACTCACGATACAAACATGTCCCATGTCAAAGTTTTCGAACAACATTTATGCATATCACAGCATAACGGTATTTTAAGTGCACTTTTTTCGGCGGACGGATCCTTAATGTGGTCTTACCCCAAATAGATGTTTTGCATGTTACAAATCTTCACGAAGGCTAGACTGATATCAAGCTACACACATAACTAGATTAACCATAAATGGGAATGCATGTTACCGTTTTATCTCCGTTACGTAAGTTACAAGAACATATTACGTCAGTTATAGGTGTGAAAACTCATCCCCATTTGATGTTTTATCTTGTCTAAAGCAGCAGTACATTCAGTACTCACGATACAAACATGTCCCATGTCAAAGTTTTCGAACAAAATTTATGCATATCACAGCATAACGGTATTTTAAGTGCACTTTTTTCGGCGGACGGATCCTTAATGTGGTCTTACCCCAAATAGATGTTTTGCATGTTACAAATCTTCACGAAGGCTAGACTGATATCAAGCTACACACATAACTAGATTAACCACAAATGGGAATGCATGTTACCGTTTTATCTCCGTCACGTAAGTTACAAGAACATATTACGTCAGTTATAGGTGTGAAAACTCATCCCCATTTGATGTTTTATCTTGTCTAAAGCAGCAGTACATTCAGTACTCACGATACAAACATGTCCCATGTCAAAGTTTTCGAACAACATTTATGCATATCACAGCATAACGGTATTTTAAGTGCACTTTTTTCGGCGGACGGATCCTTAATGTGGTCTTACCCCAAATAGATGTTTTGCATGTTACAAATCTTCACGAAGGCTAGACTGATATCAAGCTACACACATAACTAGATTAACCACAAATGGGAATGCATGTTACCGTTTTATCTCCGTCACGTAAGTTACAAGAACATATTACGTCAGTTATAGGTGTGAAAACTCATCCCCATTTGATGTTTTATCTTGTCTAAAGCAGCAGTACATTCAGTACTCACGATACAAACATGTCCCATGTCAAAGTTTTCGAACAAAATTTATGCATATCACAGCATAACGGTATTTTAAGTGCACTTTTTTCGGCGGACGGATCCTTAATGTGGTCTTACCCCAAATATATGTTTTTCATGTTACAAATCTTCACGAAGGCTAGACTGATATCAAGCTACACACATAACTAGATTAACCACAAATGGGAATGCATGTTACCGTTTTATCTCCGTCACGTAAGTTACAAGAACATATTACGTCAGTTATAGGTGTGAAAACTCATCCCCATTTGATGTTTTATCTTGTCTAAAGCAGCAGTACATTCAGTACTCACGATACAAACATGTCCCATGTCAAAGTTTTCGAACAAAATTTATGCATATCACAGCATAACGGTATTTTAAGTGCACTTTTTTCGGCGGACGGATCCTTAATGTGGTCTTACCCCAAATAGATGTTTTGCATGTTACAAATCTTCACGAAGGCTAGACTGATATCAAGCTACACACATAACTAGATTAACCATAAATGGGAATGCATGTTACCGTTTTATCTCCGTTACGTAAGTTACAAGAACATATTACGTCAGTTATAGGTGTGAAAACTCATCCCCATTTGATGTTTTATCTTGTCTAAAGCAGCAGTACATTCAGTACTCACGATACAAACATGTCCCATGTCAAAGTTTTCGAACAAAATTTATGCATATCACAGCATAACGGTATTTTAAGTGCACTTTTTTCGGCGGACGGATCCTTAATGTGGTCTTACCCCAAATATATGTTTTTCATGTTACAAATCTTCACGAAGGCTAGACTGATATCAAGCTACACACATAACTAGATTAACCACAAATGGGAATGCATGTTACCGTTTTATCTCCGTCACGTAAGTTACAAGAACATATTACGTCAGTTATAGGTGTGAAAACTCATCCCCATTTGATGTTTTATCTTGTCTAAAGCAGCAGTACATTCAGTACTCACGATACAAACATGTCCCATGTCAAAGTTTTCGAACAAAATTTATGCATATCACAGCATAACGGTATTTTAAGTGCACTTTTTTCGGCGGACGGATCCTTAATGTGGTCTTACCCCAAATAGATGTTTTGCATGTTACAAATCTTCACGAAGGCTAGACTGATATCAAGCTACACACATAACTAGATTAACCATAAATGGGAATGCATGTTACCGTTTTATCTCCGTTACGTAAGTTACAAGAACATATTACGTCAGTTATAGGTGTGAAAACTCATCCCCATTTGATGTTTTATCTTGTCTAAAGCAGCAGTACATTCAGTACTCACGATACAAACATGTCCCATGTCAAAGTTTTCGAACAAAATTTATGCATATCACAGCATAACGGTATTTTAAGTGCACTTTTTTCGGCGGACGGATCCTTAATGTGGTCTTACCCCAAATAGATGTTTTGCATGTTACAAATCTTCACGAAGGCTAGACTGATATCAAGCTACACACATAACTAGATTAACCACAAATGGGAATGCATGTTACCGTTTTATCTCAGTCACGTAAGTTACAAGAACATATTACGTCAGTTATAGGTGTGAAAACTCATCCCCATTTGATGTTTTATCTTGTCTAAAGCAGCAGTACATTCAGTACTCACGATACAAACATGTCCCATGTCAAAGTTTTCGAACAACATTTATGCATATCACAGCATAACGGTATTTTAAGTGCACTTTTTTCGGCGGACGGATCCTTAATGTGGTCTTACCCCAAATAGATGTTTTGCATGTTACAAATCTTCACGAAGGCTAGACTGATATCAAGCTACACACATAACTAGATTAACCATAAATGGGAATGCATGTTACCGTTTTATCTCCGTTACGTAAGTTACAAGAACATATTACGTCAGTTATAGGTGTGAAAACTCATCCCCATTTGATGTTTTATCTTGTCTAAAGCAGCAGTACATTCAGTACTCACGATACAAACATGTCCCATGTCAAAGTTTTCGAACAAAATTTATGCATATCACAGCATAACGGTATTTTAAGTGCACTTTTTTCGGCGGACGGATCCTTAATGTGGTCTTACCCCAAATAGATGTTTTGCATGTTACAAATCTTCACGAAGGCTAGACTGATATCAAGCTACACACATAACTAGATTAACCACAAATGGGAATGCATGTTACCGTTTTATCTCCGTCACGTAAGTTACAAGAACATATTACGTCAGTTATAGGTGTGAAAACTCATCCCCATTTGATGTTTTATCTTGTCTAAAGCAGCAGTACATTCAGTACTCACGATACAAACATGTCCCATGTCAAAGTTTTCGAACAACATTTATGCATATCACAGCATAACGGTATTTTAAGTGCACTTTTTTCGGCGGACGGATCCTTAATGTGGTCTTACCCCAAATAGATGTTTTGCATGTTACAAATCTTCACGAAGGCTAGACTGATATCAAGCTACACACATAACTAGATTAACCACAAATGGGAATGCATGTTACCGTTTTATCTCCGTCACGTAAGTTACAAGAACATATTACGTCAGTTATAGGTGTGAAAACTCATCCCCATTTGATGTTTTATCTTGTCTAAAGCAGCAGTACATTCAGTACTCACGATACAAACATGTCCCATGTCAAAGTTTTCGAACAAAATTTATGCATATCACAGCATAACGGTATTTTAAGTGCACTTTTTTCGGCGGACGGATCCTTAATGTGGTCTTACCCCAAATATATGTTTTTCATGTTACAAATCTTCACGAAGGCTAGACTGATATCAAGCTACACACATAACTAGATTAACCACAAATGGGAATGCATGTTACCGTTTTATCTCCGTCACGTAAGTTACAAGAACATATTACGTCAGTTATAGGTGTGAAAACTCATCCCCATTTGATGTTTTATCTTGTCTAAAGCAGCAGTACATTCAGTACTCACGATACAAACATGTCCCATGTCAAAGTTTTCGAACAAAATTTATGCATATCACAGCATAACGGTATTTTAAGTGCACTTTTTTCGGCGGACGGATCCTTAATGTGGTCTTACCCCAAATAGATGTTTTGCATGTTACAAATCTTCACGAAGGCTAGACTGATATCAAGCTACACACATAACTAGATTAACCATAAATGGGAATGCATGTTACCGTTTTATCTCCGTTACGTAAGTTACAAGAACATATTACGTCAGTTATAGGTGTGAAAACTCATCCCCATTTGATGTTTTATCTTGTCTAAAGCAGCAGTACATTCAGTACTCACGATACAAACATGTCCCATGTCAAAGTTTTCGAACAAAATTTATGCATATCACAGCATAACGGTATTTTAAGTGCACTTTTTTCGGCGGACGGATCCTTAATGTGGTCTTACCCCAAATAGATGTTTTGCATGTTACAAATCTTCACGAAGGCTAGACTGATATCAAGCTACACACATAACTAGATTAACCACAAATGGGAATGCATGTTACCGTTTTATCTCAGTCACGTAAGTTACAAGAACATATTACGTCAGTTATAGGTGTGAAAACTCATCCCCATTTGATGTTTTATCTTGTCTAAAGCAGCAGTACATTCAGTACTCACGATACAAACATGTCCCATGTCAAAGTTTTCGAACAACATTTATGCATATCACAGCATAACGGTATTTTAAGTGCACTTTTTTCGGCGGACGGATCCTTAATGTGGTCTTACCCCAAATAGATGTTTTGCATGTTACAAATCTTCACGAAGGCTAGACTGATATCAAGCTACACACATAACTAGATTAACCATAAATGGGAATGCATGTTACCGTTTTATCTCCGTTACGTAAGTTACAAGAACATATTACGTCAGTTATAGGTGTGAAAACTCATCCCCATTTGATGTTTTATCTTGTCTAAAGCAGCAGTACATTCAGTACTCACGATACAAACATGTCCCATGTCAAAGTTTTCGAACAAAATTTATGCATATCACAGCATAACGGTATTTTAAGTGCACTTTTTTCGGCGGACGGATCCTTAATGTGGTCTTACCCCAAATAGATGTTTTGCATGTTACAAATCTTCACGAAGGCTAGACTGATATCAAGCTACACACATAACTAGATTAACCACAAATGGGAATGCATGTTACCGTTTTATCTCAGTCACGTAAGTTACAAGAACATATTACGTCAGTTATAGGTGTGAAAACTCATCCCCATTTGATGTTTTATCTTGTCTAAAGCAGCAGTACATTCAGTACTCACGATACAAACATGTCCCATGTCAAAGTTTTCGAACAAAATTTATGCATATCACAGCATAACGGTATTTTAAGTGCACTTTTTTCGGCGGACGGATCCTTAATGTGGTCTTACCCCAAATAGATGTTTTGCATGTTACAAATCTTCACGAAGGCTAGACTGATATCAAGCTACACACATAACTAGATTAACCACAAATGGGAATGCATGTTACCGTTTTATCTCCGTCACGTAAGTTACAAGAACATATTACGTCAGTTATAGGTGTGAAAACTCATCCCCATTTGATGTTTTATCTTGTCTAAAGCAGCAGTACATTCAGTACTCACGATACAAACATGTCCCATGTCAAAGTTTTCGAACAACATTTATGCATATCACAGCATAACGGTATTTTAAGTGCACTTTTTTCGGCGGACGGATCCTTAATGTGGTCTTACCCCAAATAGATGTTTTGCATGTTACAAATCTTCACGAAGGCTAGACTGATATCAAGCTACACACATAACTAGATTAACCACAAATGGGAATGCATGTTACCGTTTTATCTCCGTCACGTAAGTTACAAGAACATATTACGTCAGTTATAGGTGTGAAAACTCATCCCCATTTGATGTTTTATCTTGTCTAAAGCAGCAGTACATTCAGTACTCACGATACAAACATGTCCCATGTCAAAGTTTTCGAACAAAATTTATGCATATCACAGCATAACGGTATTTTAAGTGCACTTTTTTCGGCGGACGGATCCTTAATGTGGTCTTACCCCAAATATATGTTTTTCATGTTACAAATCTTCACGAAGGCTAGACTGATATCAAGCTACACACATAACTAGATTAACCACAAATGGGAATGCATGTTACCGTTTTATCTCCGTCACGTAAGTTACAAGAACATATTACGTCAGTTATAGGTGTGAAAACTCATCCCCATTTGATGTTTTATCTTGTCTAAAGCAGCAGTACATTCAGTACTCACGATACAAACATGTCCCATGTCAAAGTTTTCGAACAAAATTTATGCATATCACAGCATAACGGTATTTTAAGTGCACTTTTTTCGGCGGACGGATCCTTAATGTGGTCTTACCCCAAATAGATGTTTTGCATGTTACAAATCTTCACGAAGGCTAGACTGATATCAAGCTACACACATAACTAGATTAACCACAAATGGGAATGCATGTTACCGTTTTATCCCAGTCACGTAAGTTACAAGAACATATTACGTCAGTTATAGGTGTGAAAACTCATCCCCATTTGATGCTTTATCTTGTCTAAAGCAGCAGTACATTCAGTACTCACGATACAAACATGTCCCATGTCAAAGTTTTCGAACAAAATTTATGCATATCACAGCATAACGGTATTTTAAGTGCACTTTTTTCGGCGGACGGATCCTTAATGTGGTCTTACCCCAAATAGATGTTTTGCATGTTACAAATCTTCACGAAGGCTAGACTGATATCAAGCTACACACATAACTAGATTAACCACAAATGGGAATGCATGTTACCGTTTTATCTCCGTCACGTAAGTTACAAGAACATATTACGTCAGTTATAGGTGTGAAAACTCATCCCCATTTGATGTTTTATCTTGTCTAAAGCAGCAGTACATTCAGTACTCACGATACAAACATGTCCCATGTCAAAGTTTTCGAACAACATTTATGCATATCACAGCATAACGGTATTTTAAGTGCACTTTTTTCGGCGGACGGATCCTTAATGTGGTCTTACCCCAAATAGATGTTTTGCATGTTACAAATCTTCACGAAGGCTAGACTGATATCAAGCTACACACATAACTAGATTAACCACAAATGGGAATGCATGTTACCGTTTTATCTCCGTCACGTAAGTTACAAGAACATATTACGTCAGTTATAGGTGTGAAAACTCATCCCCATTTGATGTTTTATCTTGTCTAAAGCAGCAGTACATTCAGTACTCACGATACAAACATGTCCCATGTCAAAGTTTTCGAACAAAATTTATGCATATCACAGCATAACGGTATTTTAAGTGCACTTTTTTCGGCGGACGGATCCTTAATGTGGTCTTACCCCAAATAGATGTTTTGCATGTTACAAATCTTCACGAAGGCTAGACTGATATCAAGCTACACACATAACTAGATTAACCACAAATGGGAATGCATGTTACCGTTTTATCTCAGTCACGTAAGTTACAAGAACATATTACGTCAGTTATAGGTGTGAAAACTCATCCCCATTTGATGTTTTATCTTGTCTAAAGCAGCAGTACATTCAGTACTCACGATACAAACATGTCCCATGTCAAAGTTTTCGAACAAAATTTATGCATATCACAGCATAACGGTATTTTAAGTGCACTTTTTTCGGCGGACGGATCCTTAATGTGGTCTTACCCCAAATAGATGTTTTGCATGTTACAAATCTTCACGAAGGCTAGACTGATATCAAGCTACACACATAACTAGATTAACCACAAATGGGAATGCATGTTACCGTTTTATCTCCGTCACGTAAGTTACAAGAACATATTACGTCAGTTATAGGTGTGAAAACTCATCCCCATTTGATGTTTTATCTTGTCTAAAGCAGCAGTACATTCAGTACTCACGATACAAACATGTCCCATGTCAAAGTTTTCGAACAACATTTATGCATATCACAGCATAACGGTATTTTAAGTGCACTTTTTTCGGCGGACGGATCCTTAATGTGGTCTTACCCCAAATAGATGTTTTGCATGTTACAAATCTTCACGAAGGCTAGACTGATATCAAGCTACACACATAACTAGATTAACCACAAATGGGAATGCATGTTACCGTTTTATCTCCGTCACGTAAGTTACAAGAACATATTACGTCAGTTATAGGTGTGAAAACTCATCCCCATTTGATGTTTTATCTTGTCTAAAGCAGCAGTACATTCAGTACTCACGATACAAACATGTCCCATGTCAAAGTTTTCGAACAAAATTTATGCATATCACAGCATAACGGTATTTTAAGTGCACTTTTTTCGGCGGACGGATCCTTAATGTGGTCTTACCCCAAATATATGTTTTTCATGTTACAAATCTTCACGAAGGCTAGACTGATATCAAGCTACACACATAACTAGATTAACCACAAATGGGAATGCATGTTACCGTTTTATCTCCGTCACGTAAGTTACAAGAACATATTACGTCAGTTATAGGTGTGAAAACTCATCCCCATTTGATGTTTTATCTTGTCTAAAGCAGCAGTACATTCAGTACTCACGATACAAACATGTCCCATGTCAAAGTTTTCGAACAAAATTTATGCATATCACAGCATAACGGTATTTTAAGTGCACTTTTTTCGGCGGACGGATCCTTAATGTGGTCTTACCCCAAATAGATGTTTTGCATGTTACAAATCTTCACGAAGGCTAGACTGATATCAAGCTACACACATAACTAGATTAACCACAAATGGGAATGCATGTTACCGTTTTATCTCAGTCACGTAAGTTACAAGAACATATTACGTCAGTTATAGGTGTGAAAACTCATCCCCATTTGATGTTTTATCTTGTCTAAAGCAGCAGTACATTCAGTACTCACGATACAAACATGTCCCATGTCAAAGTTTTCGAACAAAAGTTATGCATATCACAGCATAACAGTATTTTAAGTGCACTTTTTTCGGCGGACGGATCCTTAATGTGGTCTTACCCCAAATAGATGTTTTGCATGTTACAAATCTTCACGAAGGCTAGACTGATATCAAGCTACACACATAACTAGATTAACCACAAATGGGAATGCATGTTACCGTTTTATCTCCGTCACGTAAGTTACAAGAACATATTACGTCAGTTATAGGTGTGAAAACTCATCCCCATTTGATGTTTTATCTTGTCTAAAGCAGCAGTACATTCAGTACTCACGATACAAACATGTCCCATGTCAAAGTTTTCGAACAACATTTATGCATATCACAGCATAACGGTATTTTAAGTGCACTTTTTTCGGCGGACGGATCCTTAATGTGGTCTTACCCCAAATAGATGTTTTGCATGTTACAAATCTTCACGAAGGCTAGACTGATATCAAGCTACACACATAACTAGATTAACCACAAATGGGAATGCATGTTACCGTTTTATCTCCGTCACGTAAGTTACAAGAACATATTACGTCAGTTATAGGTGTGAAAACTCATCCCCATTTGATGTTTTATCTTGTCTAAAGCAGCAGTACATTCAGTACTCACGATACAAACATGTCCCATGTCAAAGTTTTCGAACAAAATTTATGCATATCACAGCATAACGGTATTTTAAGTGCACTTTTTTCGGCGGACGGATCCTTAATGTGGTCTTACCCCAAATAGATGTTTTGCATGTTACAAATCTTCACGAAGGCTAGACTGATATCAAGCTACACACATAACTAGATTAACCACAAATGGGAATGCATGTTACCGTTTTATCTCAGTCACGTAAGTTACAAGAACATATTACGTCAGTTATAGGTGTGAAAACTCATCCCCATTTGATGTTTTATCTTGTCTAAAGCAGCAGTACATTCAGTACTCACGATACAAACATGTCCCATGTCAAAGTTTTCGAAAAAAAATTATGCATATCACAGCATAACGGTATTTTAAGTGCACTTTTTTCGGCGGACGGATCCTTAATGTGGTCTTACCCCAAATAGATGTTTTGCATGTTACAAATCTTCACGAAGGCTAGACTGATATCAAGCTACACACATAACTAGATTAACCACAAATGGGAATGCATGTTACCGTTTTATCTCCGTCACGTAAGTTACAAGAACATATTACGTCAGTTATAGGTGTGAAAACTCATCCCCATTTGATGTTTTATCTTGTCTAAAGCAGCAGTACATTCAGTACTCACGATACAAACATGTCCCATGTCAAAGTTTTCGAACAACATTTATGCATATCACAGCATAACGGTATTTTAAGTGCACTTTTTTCGGCGGACGGATCCTTAATGTGGTCTTACCCCAAATAGATGTTTTGCATGTTACAAATCTTCACGAAGGCTAGACTGATATCAAGCTACACACATAACTAGATTAACCACAAATGGGAATGCATGTTACCGTTTTATCTCCGTCACGTAAGTTACAAGAACATATTACGTCAGTTATAGGTGTGAAAACTCATCCCCATTTGATGTTTTATCTTGTCTAAAGCAGCAGTACATTCAGTACTCACGACACAAACATGTCCCATGTCAAAGTTTTCGAACAAAATTTATGCATATCACAGCATAACGGTATTTTAAGTGCACTTTTTTCGGCGGACGGATCCTTAATGTGGTCTTACCCCAAATAGATGTTTTGCATGTTACAAATCTTCACGAAGGCTAGACTGATATCAAGCTACACACATAACTAGATTAACCACAAATGGGAATGCATGTTACCGTTTTATCTCCGTCACGTAAGTTACAAGAACATATTACGTCAGTTATAGGTGTGAAAACTCATCCCCATTTGATGTTTTATCTTGTCTAAAGCAGCAGTACATTCAGTACTCACGATACAAACATGTCCCATGTCAAAGTTTTCGAACAAAATTTATGCATATCACAGCATAACGGTATTTTAAGTGCACTTTTTTCGGCGGACGGATCCTTAATGTGGTCTTACCCCAAATAGATATTTTGCATGTTACAAATCTTCACGAAGGCTAGACTGATATCAAGCTACACACATAACTAGATTAACCACAAATGGGAATGCATGTTACCGTTTTATCTCCGTCACGTAAGTTACAAGAACATATTACGTCAGTTATAGGTGTGAAAACTCATCCCCATTTGATGTTTTATCTTGTCTAAAGCAGCAGTACATTCAGTACTCACGATACAAACATGTCCCATGTCAAAGTTTTCGAACAAAATTTATGCATATCACAGCATAACGGTATTTTAAGTGCACTTTTTTCGGCGGACGGATCCTTAATGTGGTCTTACCCCAAATAGATGTTTTGCATGTTACAAATCTTCACGAAGGCTAGACTGATATCAAGCCACACACATAACTAGATTAACCACAAATGGGAATGCATGTTACCGTTTTATCTCCGTCACGTAAGTTACAAGAACATATTACGTCAGTTATAGGTGTGAAAACTCATCCCCATTTGATGTTTTATCTTGTCTAAAGCAGCAGTACATTCAGTACTCACGATACAAACATGTCCCATGTCAAAGTTTTCGAACAACATTTATGCATATCACAGCATAACGGTATTTTAAGTGCACTTTTTTCGGCGGACGGATCCTTAATGTGGTCTTACCCCAAATAGATGTTTTGCATGTTACAAATCTTCACGAAGGCTAGACTGATATCAAGCTACACACATAACTAGATTAACCACAAATGGGAATGCATGTTACCGTTTTATCTCCGTCACGTAAGTTACAAGAACATATTACGTCAGTTATAGGTGTGAAAACTCATCCCCATTTGATGTTTTATCTTGTCTAAAGCAGCAGTACATTCAGTACTCACGATACAAACATGTCCCATGTCAAAGTTTTCGAACAAAATGTATGCATATCACAGCATAACGGTATTTTAAGTGCACTTTTTTCGGCGGACGGATCCTTAATGTGGTCTTACCCCAAATAGATGTTTTGCATGTTACAAATCTTCACGAAGGCTAGACTGATATCAAGCTACACACATAACTAGATTAACCACAAATGGGAATGCATGTTACCGTTTTATCTCCGTCACGTAAGTTACAAGAACATATTACGTCAGTTATAGGTGTGAAAACTCATCCCCATTTGATGTTTTATCTTGTCTAAAGCAGCAGTACATTCAGTACTCACGATACAAACATGTCCCATGTCAAAGTTTTCGAACAACATTTATGCATATCACAGCATAACGGTATTTTAAGTGCACTTTTTTCGGCGGACGGATCCTTAATGTGGTCTTACCCCAAATAGATGTTTTGCATGTTACAAATCTTCACGAAGGCTAGACTGATATCAAGCTACACACATAACTAGATTAACCACAAATGGGAATGCATGTTACCGTTTTATCTCCGTCACGTAAGTTACAAGAACATATTACGTCAGTTATAGGTGTGAAAACTCATCCCCATTTGATGTTTTATCTTGTCTAAAGCAGCAGTACATTCAGTACTCACGATACAAACATGTCCCATGTCAAAGTTTTCGAAAAAAATTTATGCATATCACAGCATAACGGTATTTTAAGTGCACTTTTTTCGGCGGACGGATCCTTAATGTGGTCTTACCCCAAATAGATGTTTTGCATGTTACAAATCTTCACGAAGGCTAGACTGATATCAAGCTACACACATAACTAGATTAACCACAAATGGGAATGCATGTTACCGTTTTATCTCCGTCACGTAAGTTACAAGAACATATTACGTCAGTTATAGGTGTGAAAACTCATCCCCATTTGATGTTTTATCTTGTCTAAAGCAGCAGTACATTCAGTACTCACGATACAAACATGTCCCATGTCAAAGTTTTCGAACAACATTTATGCATATCACAGCATAACGGTATTTTAAGTGCACTTTTTTCGGCGGACGGATCCTTAATGTGGTCTTACCCCAAATAGATGTTTTGCATGTTACAAATCTTCACGAAGGCTAGACTGATATCAAGCTACACACATAACTAGATTAACCACAAATGGGAATGCATGTTACCGTTTTATCTCCGTCACGTAAGTTACAAGAACATATTACGTCAGTTATAGGTGTGAAAACTCATCCCCATTTGATGTTTTATCTTGTCTAAAGCAGCAGTACATTCAGTACTCACGATACAAACATGTCCCATGTCAAAGTTTTCGAACAAAATTTATGCATATCACAGCATAACGGTATTTTAAGTGCACTTTTTTCGGCGGACGGATCCTTAATGTGGTCTTACCCCAAATAGATGTTTTGCATGTTACAAATCTTCACGAAGGCTAGACTGATATCAAGCCACACACATAACTAGATTAACCACAAATGGGAATGCATGTTACCGTTTTATCTCCGTCACGTAAGTTACAAGAACATATTACGTCAGTTATAGGTGTGAAAACTCATCCCCATTTGATGTTTTATCTTGTCTAAAGCAGCAGTACATTCAGTACTCACGATACAAACATGTCCCATGTCAAAGTTTTCGAACAACATTTATGCATATCACAGCATAACGGTATTTTAAGTGCACTTTTTTCGGCGGACGGATCCTTAATGTGGTCTTACCCCAAATAGATGTTTTGCATGTTACAAATCTTCACGAAGGCTAGACTGATATCAAGCTACACACATAACTAGATTAACCACAACTGGGAATGCATGTTACCGTTTTATCTCCGTCACGTAAGTTACAAGAACATATTACGTCAGTTATAGTTGTGAAAACTCATCCCCATTTGATGTTTTATCTTGTCTAAAGCAGCAGTACATTCAGTACTCACGATACAAACATGTCCCATGTCAAAGTTTTCGAACAAAATTTATGCATATCACAGCATAACGGTATTTTAAGTGCACTTTTTTCGGCGGACGGATCCTTAATGTGGTCTTACCCCAAATAGATGTTTTGCATGTTACAAATCTTCACGAAGGCTATACTGATATCAAGCTACACACATAACTAGATTAACCACAAATGGGAATGCATGTTACCGTTTTATCTCCGTCACGTAAGTTACAAGAACATATTACGTCAGTTATAGGTGTGAAAACTCATCCCCATTTGATGTTTTATCTTGTCTAAAGCAGCAGTACATTCAGTACTCACGATACAAACATGTCCCATGTCAAAGTTTTCGAACAACATTTATGCATATCACAGCATAACGGTATTTTAAGTGCACTTTTTTCGGCGGACGGATCCTTAATGTGGTCTTACCCCAAATAGATGTTTTGCATGTTACAAATCTTCACGAAGGCTAGACTGATATCAAGCTACACACATAACTAGATTAACCACAAATGGGAATGCATGTTACCGTTTTATCTCCGTCACGTAAGTTACAAGAACATATTACGTCAGTTATAGGTGTGAAAACTCATCCCCATTTGATGTTTTATCTTGTCTAAAGCAGCAGTACATTCAGTACTCACGATACAAACATGTCCCATGTCAAAGTTTTCGAACAACATTTATGCATATCACAGCATAACGGTATTTTAAGTGCACTTTTTTCGGCGGACGGATCCTTAATGTGGTCTTACCCCAAATAGATGTTTTGCATGTTACAAATCTTCACGAAGGCTAGACTGATATCAAGCTACACACATAACTAGATTAACCACAAATGGGAATGCATGTTACCGTTTTATCTCCGTCACGTAAGTTACAAGAACATATTACGTCAGTTATAGGTGTGAAAACTCATCCCCATTTGATGTTTTATCTTGTCTAAAGCAGCAGTACATTCAGTACTCACGATACAAACATGTCCCATGTCAAAGTTTTCGAACAAAATTTATGCATATCACAGCATAACGGTATTTTAAGTGCACTTTTTTCGGCGGACGGATCCTTAATGTGGTCTTACCCCAAATAGATGTTTTGCATGTTACAAATCTTCACGAAGGCTAGACTGATATCAAGCTACACACATAACTAGATTAACCACAAATGGGAATGCATGTTACCGTTTTATCTCCGTCACGTAAGTTACAAGAACATATTACGTCAGTTATAGGTGTGAAAACTCATCCCCATTTGATGTTTTATCTTGTCTAAAGCAGCAGTACCTTCAGTACTCACGATACAAACATGTCCCATGTCAAAGTTTTCGAACAACATTTATGCATATCACAGCATAACGGTATTTTAAGTGCACTTTTTTCGGCGGACGGATCCTTAATGTGGTCTTACCCCAAATAGATGTTTTGCATGTTACAAATCTTCACGAAGGCTAGACTGATATCAAGCTACACACATAACTAGATTAACCACAAATGGGAATGCATGTTACCGTTTTATCTCCGTCACGTAAGTTACAAGAACATATTACGTCAGTTATAGGTGTGAAAACTCATCCCCATTTGATGTTTTATCTTGTCTAAAGCAGCAGTACATTCAGTACTCACGATACAAACATGTCCCATGTCAAAGTTTTCGAACAAAATTTATGCATATCACAGCATAACGGTATTTTAAGTGCACTTTTTTCGGCGGACGGATCCTTAATGTGGTCTTACCCCAAATAGATGTTTTGCATGTTACAAATCTTCACGAAGGCTAGACTGATATCAAGCTACACACATAACTAGATTAACCACAAATGGGAATGCATGTTACCGTTTTATCTCAGTCACGTAAGTTACAAGAACATATTACGTCAGTTATAGGTGTGAAAACTCATCCCCATTTGATGTTTTATCTTGTCTAAAGCAGCAGTACATTCAGTACTCACGATACAAACATGTCCCATGTCAAAGTTTTCGAACAAAATTTATGCATATCACAGCATAACGGTATTTTAAGTGCACTTTTTTCGGCGGACGGATCCTTAATGTGGTCTTACCCCAAATAGATGTTTTGCATGTTACAAATCTTCACGAAGGCTAGACTGATATCAAGCTACACACATAACTAGATTAACCACAAATGGGAATGCATGTTACCGTTTTATCTCCGTCACGTAAGTTACAAGAACATATTACGTCAGTTATAGGTGTGAAAACTCATCCCCATTTGATGTTTTATCTTGTGTAAAGCAGCAGTACATTCAGTACTCACGATACAAACATGTCCCATGTCAAAGTTTTCGAACAACATTTATGCATATCACAGCATAACGGTATTTTAAGTGCACTTTTTTCGGCGGACGGATCCTTAATGTGGTCTTACCCCAAATACATGTTTTGCATGTTACAAATCTTCACGAAGGCTAGACTGATATCAAGCTACACACATAACTAGATTAACCACAAATGGGAATGCATGTTACCGTTTTATCTCCGTCACGTAAGTTACAAGAACATATTACGTCAGTTATAGGTGTGAAAACTCATCCCCATTTGATGTTTTATCTTGTGTAAAGCAGCAGTACATTCAGTACTCACGATACAAACATGTCCCATGTCAAAGTTTTCGAACAAAATTTATGCATATCACAGCATAACGGTATTTTAAGTGCACTTTTTTCGGCGGACGGATCCTTAATGTGGTCTTACCCCAAATAGATGTTTTGCATGTTACAAATCTTCACGAAGGCTAGACTGATATCAAGCTACACACATAACTAGATTAACCACAAATGGGAATGCATGTTACCGTTTTATCTCCGTCACGTAAGTTACAAGAACATATTACGTCAGTTATAGGTGTGAAAACTCATCCCCATTTGATGTTTTATCTTGTCTAAAGCAGCAGTACATTCAGTACTCACGATACAAACATGTCCCATGTCAAAGTTTTCGAACAAAATTTATGCATATCACAGCATAACGGTATTTTAAGTGCACTTTTTTCGGCGGACGGATCCTTAATGTGGTCTTACCCCAAATAGATGTTTTGCATGTTACAAATCTTCACGAAGGCTAGACTGATATCAAGCTACACACATAACTAGATTAACCACAAATGGGAATGCATGTTACCGTTTTATCTCCGTCACGTAAGTTACAAGAACATATTACGTCAGTTATAGGTGTGAAAACTCATCCCCATTTGATGTTTTATCTTGTCTAAAGCAGCAGTACATTCAGTACTCACGATACAAACATGTCCCATGTCAAAGTTTTCCAACAAAATTTATGCATATCACAGCATAACGGTATTTTAAGTGCACTTTTTTCGGCGGACGGATCCTTAATGTGGTCTTACCCCAAATAGATGTTTTGCATGTTACAAATCTTCACGAAGGCTAGACTGATATCAAGCTACACACATAACTAGATTAATCACAAATGGGAATGCATGTTACCGTTTTATCTCCGTCACTTAAGTTACAAGAACATATTACGTCAGTTATAGGTGTGAAAACTCATCCCCATTTGATGTTTTATCTTGTCTAAAGCAGCAGTACATTCAGTACTCACGATACAAACATGTCCCATGTCAAAGTTTTCGAACAACATTTATGCATATCACAGCATAACGGTATTTTAAGTGCACTTTTTTCGGCGGACGGATCCTTAATGTGGTCTTACCCCAAATAGATGTTTTGCATGTTACAAATCTTCACGAAGGCTAGACTGATATCAAGCTACACACATAACTAGATTAACCACAAATGGGAATGCATGTTACCGTTTTATCTCAGTCACGTAAGTTACAAGAACATATTACGTCAGTTATAGGTGTGAAAACTCATCCCCATTTGATGTTTTATCTTGTCTAAAGCAGCAGTACATTCAGTACTCACGATACAAACATGTCCCATGTCAAAGTTTTCGAACAAAATTTATGCATATCACAGCATAACGGTATTTTAAGTGCACTTTTTTCGGCGGACGGATCCTTAATGTGGTCTTACCCCAAATAGATGTTTTGCATGTTACAAATCTTCACGAAGGCTAGACTGATATCAAGCTACACACATAACTAGATTAACCACAAATGGGAATGCATGTTACCGTTTTATCTCCGTCACGTAAGTTACAAGAACATATTACGTCAGTTATAGGTGTGAAAACTCATCCCCATTTGATGTTTTATCTTGTGTAAAGCAGCAGTACATTCAGTACTCACGATACAAACATGTCCCATGTCAAAGTTTTCGAACAACATTTATGCATATCACAGCATAACGGTATTTTAAGTGCACTTTTTTCGGCGGACGGATCCTTAATGTGGTCTTACCCCAAATACATGTTTTGCATGTTACAAATCTTCACGAAGGCTAGACTGATATCAAGCTACACACATAACTAGATTAACCACAAATGGGAATGCATGTTACCGTTTTATCTCCGTCACGTAAGTTACAAGAACATATTACGTCAGTTATAGGTGTGAAAACTCATCCCCATTTGATGTTTTATCTTGTGTAAAGCAGCAGTACATTCAGTACTCACGATACAAACATGTCCCATGTCAAAGTTTTCGAACAAAATTTATGCATATCACAGCATAACGGTATTTTAAGTGCACTTTTTTCGGCGGACGGATCCTTAATGTGGTCTTACCCCAAATAGATGTTTTGCATGTTACAAATCTTCACGAAGGCTAGACTGATATCAAGCTACACACATAACTAGATTAACCACAAATGGGAATGCATGTTACCGTTTTATCTCCGTCACGTAAGTTACAAGAACATATTACGTCAGTTATAGGTGTGAAAACTCATCCCCATTTGATGTTTTATCTTGTCTAAAGCAGCAGTACATTCAGTACTCACGATACAAACATGTCCCATGTCAAAGTTTTCGAACAAAATTTATGCATATCACAGCATAACGGTATTTTAAGTGCACTTTTTTCGGCGGACGGATCCTTAATGTGGTCTTACCCCAAATAGATGTTTTGCATGTTACAAATCTTCACGAAGGCTAGACTGATATCAAGCTACACACATAACTAGATTAACCACAAATGGGAATGCATGTTACCGTTTTATCTCCGTCACGTAAGTTACAAGAACATATTACGTCAGTTATAGGTGTGAAAACTCATCCCCATTTGATGTTTTATCTTGTCTAAAGCAGCAGTACATTCAGTACTCACGATACAAACATGTCCCATGTCAAAGTTTTCCAACAAAATTTATGCATATCACAGCATAACGGTATTTTAAGTGCACTTTTTTCGGCGGACGGATCCTTAATGTGGTCTTACCCCAAATAGATGTTTTGCATGTTACAAATCTTCACGAAGGCTAGACTGATATCAAGCTACACACATAACTAGATTAATCACAAATGGGAATGCATGTTACCGTTTTATCTCCGTCACTTAAGTTACAAGAACATATTACGTCAGTTATAGGTGTGAAAACTCATCCCCATTTGATGTTTTATCTTGTCTAAAGCAGCAGTACATTCAGTACTCACGATACAAACATGTCCCATGTCAAAGTTTTCGAACAACATTTATGCATATCACAGCATAACGGTATTTTAAGTGCACTTTTTTCGGCGGACGGATCCTTAATGTGGTCTTACCCCAAATAGATGTTTTGCATGTTACAAATCTTCACGAAGGCTAGACTGATATCAAGCTACACACATAACTAGATTAACCACAAATGGGAATGCATGTTACCGTTTTATCTCCGTCACGTAAGTTACAAGAACATATTACGTCAGTTATAGGTGTGAAAACTCATCCCCATTTGATGTTTTATCTTGTCTAAAGCAGCAGTACATTCAGTACTCACGATACAAACATGTCCCATGTCAAAGTTTTCGAACAAAATTTATGCATATCACAGCATAACGGTATTTTAAGTGCACTTTTTTCGGCGGACGGATCCTTAATGTGGTCTTACCCCAAATAGATGTTTTGCATGTTACAAATCTTCACGAAGGCTAGACTGATATCAAGCTACACACATAACTAGATTAACCACAAATGGGAATGCATGTTACCGTTTTATCTCAGTCACGTAAGTTACAAGAACATATTACGTCAGTTATAGGTGTGAAAACTCATCCCCATTTGATGTTTTATCTTGTCTAAAGCAGCAGTACATTCAGTACTCACGATACAAACATGTCCCATGTCAAAGTTTTCGAACAAAATTTATGCATATCACAGCATAACGGTATTTTAAGTGCACTTTTTTCGGCGGACGGATCCTTAATGTGGTCTTACCCCAAATAGATGTTTTGCATGTTACAAATCTTCACGAAGGCTAGACTGATATCAAGCTACACACATAACTAGATTAACCACAAATGGGAATGCATGTTACCGTTTTATCTCCGTCACGTAAGTTACAAGAACATATTACGTCAGTTATAGGTGTGAAAACTCATCCCCATTTGATGTTTTATCTTGTGTAAAGCAGCAGTACATTCAGTACTCACGATACAAACATGTCCCATGTCAAAGTTTTCGAACAAAATTTATGCATATCACAGCATAACGGTATTTTAAGTGCACTTTTTTCGGCGGACGGATCCTTAATGTGGTCTTACCCCAAATAGATGTTTTGCATGTTACAAATCTTCACGAAGGCTAGACTGATATCAAGCTACACACATAACTAGATTAACCACAAATGGGAATGCATGTTACCGTTTTATCTCCGTCACGTAAGTTACAAGAACATATTACGTCAGTTATAGGTGTGAAAACTCATCCCCATTTGATGTTTTATCTTGTCTAAAGCAGCAGTACATTCAGTACTCACGATACAAACATGTCCCATGTCAAAGTTTTCGAACAAAATTTATGCATATCACAGCATAACGGTATTTTAAGTGCACTTTTTTCGGCGGACGGATCCTTAATGTGGTCTTACCCCAAATAGATGTTTTGCATGTTACAAATCTTCACGAAGGCTAGACTGATATCAAGCTACACACATAACTAGATTAACCACAAATGGGAATGCATGTTACCGTTTTATCTCCGTCACGTAAGTTACAAGAACATATTACGTCAGTTATAGGTGTGAAAACTCATCCCCATTTGATGTTTTATCTTGTCTAAAGCAGCAGTACATTCAGTACTCACGATACAAACATGTCCCATGTCAAAGTTTTCGAACAAAATTTATGCATATCACAGCATAACGGTATTTTAAGTGCACTTTTTTTCGGCGGACGGATCCTTAATGTGGTCTTACCCCAAATAGATGTTTTGCATGTTACAAATCTTCACGAAGGCTAGACTGATATCAAGCTACACACATAACTAGATTAACCACAAATGGGAATGCATGTTACCGTTTTATCTCCGTCACGTAAGTTACAAGAACATATTACGTCAGTTATAGGTGTGAAAACTCATCCCCATTTGATGTTTTATCTTGTCTAAAGCAGCAGTACATTCAGTACTCACGATACAAACATGTCCCATGTCAAAGTTTTCGAACAACATTTATGCATATCACAGCATAACGGTATTTTAAGTGCACTTTTTTCGGCGGACGGATCCTTAATGTGGTCTTACCCCAAATAGATGTTTTGCATGTTACAAATCTTCACGAAGGCTAGACTGATATCAAGCTACACACATAACTAGATTAACCACAAATGGGAATGCATGTTACCGTTTTATCTCCGTCACGTAAGTTACAAGAACATATTACGTCAGTTATAGGTGTGAAAACTCATCCCCATTTGATGTTTTATCTTGTCTAAAGCAGCAGTACATTCAGTACTCACGATACAAACATGTCCCATGTCAAAGTTTTCGAACAAAATTTATGCATATCACAGCATAACGGTATTTTAAGTGCACTTTTTTCGGCGGACGGATCCTTAATGTGGTCTTACCCCAAATAGATGTTTTGCATGTTACAAATCTTCACGAAGGCTAGACTGATATCAAGCTACACACATAACTAGATTAACCACAAATGGGAATGCATGTTACCGTTTTATCTCCGTCACGTAAGTTACAAGAACATATTACGTCAGTTATAGGTGTGAAAACTCATCCCCATTTGATGTTTTATCTTGTCTAAAGCAGCAGTACATTCAGTACTCACGATACAAACATGTCCCATGTCAAAGTTTTCCAACAAAATTTATGCATATCACAGCATAACGGTATTTTAAGTGCACTTTTTTCGGCGGACGGATCCTTAATGTGGTCTTACCCCAAATAGATGTTTTGCATGTTACAAATCTTCACGAAGGCTAGACTGATATCAAGCTACACACATAACTAGATTAATCACAAATGGGAATGCATGTTACCGTTTTATCTCCGTCACGTAAGTTACAAGAACATATTACGTCAGTTATAGGTGTGAAAACTCATCCCCATTTGATGTTTTATCTTGTCTAAAGCAGCAGTACATTCAGTACTCACGATACAAACATGTCCCATGTCAAAGTTTTCGAACAACATTTATGCATATCACAGCATAACGGTATTTTAAGTGCACTTTTTTCGGCGGACGGATCCTTAATGTGGTCTTACCCCAAATAGATGTTTTGCATGTTACAAATCTTCACGAAGGCTAGACTGATATCAAGCTACACACATAACTAGATTAACCACAAATGGGAATGCATGTTACCGTTTTATCTCCGTCACGTAAGTTACAAGAACATATTACGTCAGTTATAGGTGTGAAAACTCATCCCCATTTGATGTTTTATCTTGTGTAAAGCAGCAGTACATTCAGTACTCACGATACAAACATGTCCCATGTCAAAGTTTTCGAACAAAATTTATGCATATCACAGCATAACGGTATTTTAAGTGCACTTTTTTCGGCGGACGGATCCTTAATGTGGTCTTACCCCAAATAGATGTTTTGCATGTTACAAATCTTCAGGAAGGCTAGACTGATATCAAGCTACACACATAACTAGATTAACCACAAATGGGAATGCATGTTACCGTTTTATCTCCGTCACGTAAGTTACAAGAACATATTACGTCAGTTATAGGTGTGAAAACTCATCCCCATTTGATGTTTTATCTTGTCTAAAGCAGCAGTACATTCAGTACTCACGATACAAACATGTCCCATGTCAAAGTTTTCGAACAAAATTTATGCATATCACAGCATAACGGTATTTTAAGTGCACTTTTTTCGGCGGACGGATCCTTAATGTGGTCTTACCCCAAATAGATGTTTTGCATGTTACAAATCTTCACGAAGGCTAGACTGATATCAAGCTACACACATAACTAGATTAACCACAAATGAGAATGCATGTTACCGTTTTATCTCCGTCACGTAAGTTACAAGAACATATTACGTCAGTTATAGGTGTGAAACTCATCCCCATTTGATGTTTTATCTTGTCTAAAGCAGCAGTACATTCAGTACTCACGATACAAACATGTCCCATGTCAAAGTTTTCGAACAACATTTATGCATATCACAGCATAACGGTATTTTAAGTGCACTTTTTTCGGCGGACGGATCCTTAATGTGGTCTTACCCCAAATAGATGTTTTGCATGTTACAAATCTTCACGAAGGCTAGACTGATATCAAGCTACACACATAACTAGATTAACCACAAATGGGAATGCATGTTACCGTTTTATCTCCGTCACGTAAGTTACAAGAACATATTACGTCAGTTATAGGTGTGAAAACTCATCCCCATTTGATGTTTTATCTTGTCTAAAGCAGCAGTACATTCAGTACTCACGATACAAACATGTCCCATGTCAAAGTTTTCGAACAAAATTTATGCATATCACAGCATAACGGTATTTTAAGTGCACTTTTTTCGGCGGACGGATCCTTAATGTGGTCTTACCCCAAATAGATGTTTTGCATGTTATAAATCTTCACGAAGGCTAGACTGATATCAAGCTACACACATAACTAGATTAACCACAAATGGGAATGCATGTTACCGTTTTATCTCCGTCACGTAAGTTACAAGAACATATTACGTCAGTTATAGGTGTGAAAACTCATCCCCATTTGATGTTTTATCTTGTCTAAAGCAGCAGTACATTCAGTACTCACGATACAAACATGTCCCATGTCAAAGTTTTCGAACAAAATTTATGCATATCACAGCATAACGGTATTTTAAGTGCACTTTTTTCGGCGGACGGATCCTTAATGTGGTCTTACCCCAAATAGATGTTTTGCATGTTACAAATCTTCACGAAGGCTAGACTGATATCAAGCTACACACATAACTAGATTAATCACAAATGGGAATGCATGTTACCGTTTTATCTCCGTCACGTAAGTTACAAGAACATATTACGTCAGTTATAGGTGTGAAAACTCATCCCCATTTGATGTTTTATCTTGTCTAAAGCAGCAGTACATTCAGTACTCACGATACAAACATGTCCCATGTCAAAGTTTTCGAACAACATTTATGCATAGCACAGCATAACGGTATTTTAAGTGCACTTTTTTCGGCGGACGGATCCTTAATGTGGTCTTACCCCAAATAGATGTTTTGCATGTTACAAATCTTCACGAAGGCTAGACTGATATCAAGCTACACACATAACTAGATTAACCACAAATGGGAATGCATGTTACCGTTTTATCTCCGTCACGTAAGTTACAAGAACATATTACGTCAGTTATAGGTGTGAAAACTCATCCCCATTTGATGTTTTATCTTGTCTAAAGCAGCAGTACATTCAGTACTCACGATACAAACATGTCCCATGTCAAAGTTTTCGAACAAAATTTATGCATATCACAGCATAACGGTATTTTAAGTGCACTTTTTTCGGCGGACGGATCCTTAATGTGGTCTTACCCCAAATAGATGTTTTGCATGTTACAAATCTTCACGAAGGCTAGACTGATATCAAGCTACACACATAACTAGATTAACCACAAATGAGAATGCATGTTACCGTTTTATCTCCGTCACGTAAGTTACAAGAACATATTACGTCAGTTATAGGTGTGAAACTCATCCCCATTTGATGTTTTATCTTGTCTAAAGCAGCAGTACATTCAGTACTCACGATACAAACATGTCCCATGTCAAAGTTTTCGAACAACATTTATGCATATCACAGCATAACGGTATTTTAAGTGCACTTTTTTCGGCGGACGGATCCTTAATGTGGTCTTACCCCAAATAGATGTTTTGCATGTTACAAATCTTCACGAAGGCTAGACTGATATCAAGCTACACACATAACTAGATTAACCACAAATGGGAATGCATGTTACCGTTTTATCTCCGTCACGTAAGTTACAAGAACATATTACGTCAGTTATAGGTGTGAAAACTCATCCCCATTTGATGTTTTATCTTGTCTAAAGCAGCAGTACATTCAGTACTCACGATACAAACATGTCCCATGTCAAAGTTTTCGAACAAAATTTATGCATATCACAGCATAACGGTATTTTAAGTGCACTTTTTTCGGCGGACGGATCCTTAATGTGGTCTTACCCCAAATAGATGTTTTGCATGTTATAAATCTTCACGAAGGCTAGACTGATATCAAGCTACACACATAACTAGATTAACCACAAATGGGAATGCATGTTACCGTTTTATCTCCGTCACGTAAGTTACAAGAACATATTACGTCAGTTATAGGTGTGAAAACTCATCCCCATTTGATGTTTTATCTTGTCTAAAGCAGCAGTACATTCAGTACTCACGATACAAACATGTCCCATGTCAAAGTTTTCGAACAAAATTTATGCATATCACAGCATAACGGTATTTTAAGTGCACTTTTTTCGGCGGACGGATCCTTAATGTGGTCTTACCCCAAATAGATGTTTTGCATGTTACAAATCTTCACGAAGGCTAGACTGATATCAAGCTACACACATAACTAGATTAATCACAAATGGGAATGCATGTTACCGTTTTATCTCCGTCACGTAAGTTACAAGAACATATTACGTCAGTTATAGGTGTGAAAACTCATCCCCATTTGATGTTTTATCTTGTCTAAAGCAGCAGTACATTCAGTACTCACGATACAAACATGTCCCATGTCAAAGTTTTCGAACAACATTTATGCATAGCACAGCATAACGGTATTTTAAGTGCACTTTTTTCGGCGGACGGATCCTTAATGTGGTCTTACCCCAAATAGATGTTTTGCATGTTACAAATCTTCACGAAGGCTAGACTGATATCAAGCTACACACATAACTAGATTAACCACAAATGGGAATGCATGTTACCGTTTTATCTCCGTCACGTAAGTTACAAGAACATATTACGTCAGTTATAGGTGTGAAAACTCATCCCCATTTGATGTTTTATCTTGTCTAAAGCAGCAGTACATTCAGTACTCACGATACAAACATGTCCCATGTCAAAGTTTTCGAACAAAATTTATGCATATCACAGCATAACGGTATTTTAAGTGCACTTTTTTCGGCGGACGGATCCTTAATGTGGTCTTACCCCAAATAGATGTTTTGCATGTTACAAATCTTCACGAAGGCTAGACTGATATCAAGCTACACACATAACTAGATTAACCACAAATGGGAATGCATGTTACCGTTTTATCTCCGTCACGTAAGTTACAAGAACATATTACGTCAGTTATAGGTGTGAAAACTCATCCCCATTTGATGTTTTATCTTGTCTAAAGCAGCAGTACATTCAGTACTCACGATACAAACATGTCCCATGTCAAAGTTTTCGAACAAAATTTATGCATATCACAGCATAACGGTATTTTAAGTGCACTTTTTTCGGCGGACGGATCCTTAATGTGGTCTTACCCCAAATAGATGTTTTGCATGTTACAAATCTTCACGAAGGCTAGACTGATATCAAGCTACACACATAACTAGATTAACCACAAATGGGAATGCATGTTACCGTTTTATCTCCGTCACGTAAGTTACAAGAACATATTACGTCAGTTATAGGTGTGAAAACTCATCCCCATTTGATGTTTTATCTTGTCTAAAGCAGCAGTACATTCAGTACTCACGATACAAACATGTCCCATGTCAAAGTTTTCGAACAAAATTTATGCATATCACAGCATAACGGTATTTTAAGTGCACTTTTTTCGGCGGACGGATCCTTAATGTGGTCTTACCCCAAATAGATGTTTTGCATGTTACAAATCTTCACGAAGGCTAGACTGATATCAAGCCACACACATAACTAGATTAACCACAAATGGGAATGCATGTTACCGTTTTATCTCCGTCACGTAAGTTACAAGAACATATTACGTCAGTTATAGGTGTGAAAACTCATCCCCATTTGATGTTTTATCTTGTCTAAAGCAGCAGTACATTCAGTACTCACGATACAAACATGTCCCATGTCAAAGTTTTCGAACAAAATTTATGCATATCACAGCATAACGGTATTTTAAGTGCACTTTTTTCGGCGGACGGATCCTTAATGTGGTCTTACCCCAAATAGATGTTTTGCATGTTATAAATCTTCACGAAGGCTAGACTGATATCAAGCTACACACATAACTAGATTAACCACAAATGGGAATGCATGTTACCGTTTTATCTCCGTCACGTAAGTTACAAGAACATATTACGTCAGTTATAGGTGTGAAAACTCATCCCCATTTGATGTTTTATCTTGTCTAAAGCAGCAGTACATTCAGTACTCACGATACAAACATGTCCCATGTCAAAGTTTTCGAACAAAATTTATGCATATCACAGCATAACGGTATTTTAAGTGCACTTTTTTCGGCGGACGGATCCTTAATGTGGTCTTACCCCAAATAGATGTTTTGCATGTTACAAATCTTCACGAAGGCTAGACTGATATCAAGCTACACACATAACTAGATTAATCACAAATGGGAATGCATGTTACCGTTTTATCTCCGTCACGTAAGTTACAAGAACATATTACGTCAGTTATAGGTGTGAAAACTCATCCCCATTTGATGTTTTATCTTGTCTAAAGCAGCAGTACATTCAGTACTCACGATACAAACATGTCCCATGTCAAAGTTTTCGAACAACATTTATGCATATCACAGCATAACGGTATTTTAAGTGCACTTTTTTCGGCGGACGGATCCTTAATGTGGTCTTACCCCAAATAGATGTTTTGCATGTTACAAATCTTCACGAAGGCTAGACTGATATCAAGCTACACACATAACTAGATTAACCACAAATGGGAATGCATGTTACCGTTTTATCTCCGTCACGTAAGTTACAAGAACATATTACGTCAGTTATAGGTGTGAAAACTCATCCCCATTTGATGTTTTATCTTGTCTAAAGCAGCAGTACATTCAGTACTCACGATACAAACATGTCCCATGTCAAAGTTTTCGAACAAAATTTATGCATATCACAGCATAACGGTATTTTAAGTGCACTTTTTTCGGCGGACGGATCCTTAATGTGGTCTTACCCCAAATAGATGTTTTGCATGTTACAAATCTTCACGAAGGCTAGACTGATATCAAGCTACACACATAACTAGATTAACCACAAATGGGAATGCATGTTACCGTTTTATCTCCGTCACGTAAGTTACAAGAACATATTACGTCAGTTATAGGTGTGAAAACTCATCCCCATTTGATGTTTTATCTTGTCTAAAGCAGCAGTACATTCAGTACTCACGATACAAACATGTCCCATGTCAAAGTTGTCGAACAAAATTTATGCATATCACAGCATAACGGTATTTTAAGTGCACTTTTTTCGGCGGACGGATCCTTAATGTGGTCTTACCCCAAATAGATGTTTTGCATGTTACAAATCTTCACGAAGGCTAGACTGATATCAAGCTACACACATAACTAGATTAACCACAAATGGTAATGCATGTTACCGTTTTATCTCCGTCACGTAAGTTACAAGAACATATTACGTCAGTTATAGGTGTGAAAACTCATCCCCATTTGATGTTTTATCTTGTCTAAAGCAGCAGTACATTCAGTACTCACGATACAAACATGTCCCATGTCAAAGTTTTCGAACAAAATTTATGCATATCACAGCATAACGGTATTTTAAGTGCACTTTTTTCGGCGGACGGATCCTTAATGTGGTCTTACCCCAAATAGATGTTTTGCATGTTACAAATCTTCACGAAGGCTAGACTGATATCAAGCTACACACATAACTAGATTAACCACAAATGGGAATGCATGTTACCGTTTTATCTCCGTCACGTAAGTTACAAGAACATATTACGTCAGTTATAGGTGTGAAAACTCATCCCCATTTGATGTTTTATCTTGTCTAAAGCAGCAGTACATTCAGTACTCACGATACAAACATGTCCCATGTCAAAGTTTTCGAACAACATTTATGCATATCACAGCATAACGGTATTTTAAGTGCACTTTTTTCGGCGGACGGATCCTTAATGTGGTCTTACCCCAAATAGATGTTTTGCATGTTACAAATCTTCACGAAGGCTAGACTGATATCAAGCTACACACATAACTAGATTAATCACAAATGGGAATGCATGTTACCGTTTTATCTCCGTCACGTAAGTTACAAGAACATATTACGTCAGTTATAGGTGTGAAAACTCATCCCCATTTGATGTTTTATCTTGTCTAAAGCAGCAGTACATTCAGTACTCACGATACAAACATGTCCCATGTCAAAGTTTTCGAACAACATTTATGCATATCACAGCATAACGGTATTTTAAGTGCACTTTTTTCGGCGGACGGATCCTTAATGTGGTCTTACCCCAAATAGATGTTTTGCATGTTACAAATCTTCACGAAGGCTAGACTGATATCAAGCTACACACATAACTAGATTAACCACAAATGGGAATGCATGTTACCGTTTTATCTCCGTCACGTAAGTTACAAGAACATATTACGTCAGTTATAGGTGTGAAAACTCATCCCCATTTGATGTTTTATCTTGTCTAAAGCAGCAGTACATTCAGTACTCACGATACAAACATGTCCCATGTCAAAGTTTTCGAACAAAATTTATGCATATCACAGCATAACGGTATTTTAAGTGCACTTTTTTCGGCGGACGGATCCTTAATGTGGTCTTACCCCAAATAGATGTTTTGCATGTTACAAATCTTCACGAAGGCTAGACTGATATCAAGCTACACACATAACTAGATTAACCACAAATGGGAATGCATGTTACCGTTTTATCTCCGTCACGTAAGTTACAAGAACATATTACGTCAGTTATAGGTGTGAAAACTCATCCCCATTTGATGTTTTATCTTGTCTAAAGCAGCAGTACATTCAGTACTCACGATACAAACATGTCCCATGTCAAAGTTGTCGAACAAAATTTATGCATATCACAGCATAACGGTATTTTAAGTGCACTTTTTTCGGCGGACGGATCCTTAATGTGGTCTTACCCCAAATAGATGTTTTGCATGTTACAAATCTTCACGAAGGCTAGACTGATATCAAGCTACACACATAACTAGATTAACCACAAATGGTAATGCATGTTACCGTTTTATCTCCGTCACGTAAGTTACAAGAACATATTACGTCAGTTATAGGTGTGAAAACTCATCCCCATTTGATGTTTTATCTTGTCTAAAGCAGCAGTACATTCAGTACTCACGATACAAACATGTCCCATGTCAAAGTTTTCGAACAAAATTTATGCATATCACAGCATAACGGTATTTTAAGTGCACTTTTTTCGGCGGACGGATCCTTAATGTGGTCTTACCCCAAATAGATGTTTTGCATGTTACAAATCTTCACGAAGGCTAGACTGATATCAAGCTACACACATAACTAGATTAACCACAAATGGGAATGCATGTTACCGTTTTATCTCCGTCACGTAAGTTACAAGAACATATTACGTCAGTTATAGGTGTGAAAACTCATCCCCATTTGATGTTTTATCTTGTCTAAAGCAGCAGTACATTCAGTACTCACGATACAAACATGTCCCATGTCAAAGTTTTCGAACAACATTTATGCATATCACAGCATAACGGTATTTTAAGTGCACTTTTTTCGGCGGACGGATCCTTAATGTGGTCTTACCCCAAATAGATGTTTTGCATGTTACAAATCTTCACGAAGGCTAGACTGATATCAAGCTACACACATAACTAGATTAACCACAAATGGGAATGCATGTTACCGTTTTATCTCCGTCACGTAAGTTACAAGAACATATTACGTCAGTTATAGGTGTGAAAACTCATCCCCATTTGATGTTTTATCTTGTCTAAAGCAGCAGTACATTCAGTACTCACGATACAAACATGTCCCATGTCAAAGTTTTCGAACAACATTTATGCATATCACAGCATAACGGTATTTTAAGTGCACTTTTTTCGGCGGACGGATCCTTAATGTGGTCTTACCCCAAATAGATGTTTTGCATGTTACAAATCTTCACGAAGGCTAGACTGATATCAAGCCACACACATGACTAGATTAACCACAAATGGGAATGCATGTTACCGTTTTATCTCCGTCACGTAAGTTACAAGAACATATTACGTCAGTTATAGGTGTGAAAACTCATCCCCATTTGATGTTTTATCTTGTCTAAAGCAGCAGTACATTCAGTACTCACGATACAAACATGTCCCATGTCAAAGTTTTCGAACAAAATTTATGCATATCACAGCATAACGGTATTTTAAGTGCACTTTTTTCGGCGGACGGATCCTTAATGTGGTCTTACCCCAAATAGATGTTTTGCATGTTACAAATCTTCACGAAGGCTAGACTGATATCAAGCTACACACATAACTAGATTAACCACAAATGGGAATGCATGTTACCGTTTTATCTCCGTCACGTAAGTTACAAGAACATATTACGTCAGTTATAGGTGTGAAAACTCATCCCCATTTGATGTTTTATCTTGTCTAAAGCAGCAGTACATTCAGTACTCACGATACAAACATGTCCCATGTCAAAGTTTTCGAACAAAATTTATGCATATCACAGCATAACGGTATTTTAAGTGCACTTTTTTCGGCGGACGGATCCTTAATGTGGTCTTACCCCAAATATATGTTTTGCATGTTACAAATCTTCACGAAGACTAGACTGATATCAAGCTACACACATAACTAGATTAACCACAAATGGGAATGCATGTTACCGTTTTATCTCCGTCACGTAAGTTACAAGAACATATTACGTCAGTTATAGGTGTGAAAACTCATCCCCATTTGATGTTTTATCTTGTCTAAAGCAGCAGTACATTCAGTACTCACGATACAAACATGTCCCATGTCAAAGTTTTCGAACAACATTTATGCATATCACAGCATAACGGTATTTTAAGTGCACTTTTTTCGGCGGACGGATCCTTAATGTGGTCTTACCCCAAATAGATGTTTTGCATGTTACAAATCTTCACGAAGGCTAGACTGATATCAAGCTACACACATAACTAGATTAACCACAAATGGGAATGCATGTTACCGTTTTATCTCCGTCACGTAAGTTACAAGAACATATTACGTCAGTTATAGGTGTGAAAACTCATCCCCATTTGATGTTTTATCTTGTCTAAAGCAGCAGTACATTCAGTACTCACGATACAAACATGTCCCATGTCAAAGTTTTCGAACAAAATTTATGCATATCACAGCATAACGGTATTTTAAGTGCACTTTTTTCGGCGGACGGATCCTTAATGTGGTCTTACCCCAAATAGATGTTTTGCATGTTACAAATCTTCACGAAGGCTAGACTGATATCAAGCTACACACATAACTAGATTAACCACAAATGGGAATGCATGTTACCGTTTTATCTCCGTCACGTAAGTTACAAGAACATATTACGTCAGTTATAGGTGTGAAAACTCATCCCCATTTGATGTTTTATCTTGTCTAAAGCAGCAGTACATTCAGTACTCACGATACAAACATGTCCCATGTCAAAGTTTTCGAACAAAATTTATGCATATCACAGCATAACGGTATTTTAAGTGCACTTTTTTCGGCGGACGGATCCTTAATGTGGTCTTACCCCAAATAGATGTTTTGCATGTTACAAATCTTCACGAAGGCTAGACTGATATCAAGCTACACACATAACTAGATTAACCACAAATGGGAATGCATGTTACCGTTTTATCTCCGTCACGTAAGTTACAAGAACATATTACGTCAGTTATAGGTGTGAAAACTCATCCCCATTTGATGTTTTATCTTGTCTAAAGCAGCAGTACATTCAGTACTCACGATACAAACATGTCCCATGTCAAAGTTTTCGAACAAAATTTATGCATATCACAGCATAACGGTATTTTAAGTGCACTTTTTTCGGCGGACGGATCCTTAATGTGGTCTTACCCCAAATAGATGTTTTGCATGTTACAAATCTTCACGAAGGCTAGACTGATATCAAGCTACACACATAACTAGATTAACCACAAATGGGAATGCATGTTACCGTTTTATCTCCGTCACGTAAGTTACAAGAACATATTACGTCAGTTATAGGTGTGAAAACTCATCCCCATTTGATGTTTTATCTTGTCTAAAGCAGCAGTACATTCAGTACTCACGATACAAACATGTCCCATGTCAAAGTTGTCGAACAAAATTTATGCATATCACAGCATAACGGTATTTTAAGTGCACTTTTTTCGGCGGACGGATCCTTAATGTGGTCTTACCCCAAATAGATGTTTTGCATGTTACAAATCTTCACGAAGGCTAGACTGATATCAAGCTACACACATAACTAGATTAACCACAAATGGTAATGCATGTTACCGTTTTATCTCCGTCACGTAAGTTACAAGAACATATTACGTCAGTTATAGGTGTGAAAACTCATCCCCATTTGATGTTTTATCTTGTCTAAAGCAGCAGTACATTCAGTACTCACGATACAAACATGTCCCATGTCAAAGTTTTCGAACAAAATTTATGCATATCACAGCATAACGGTATTTTAAGTGCACTTTTTTCGGCGGACGGATCCTTAATGTGGTCTTACCCCAAATAGATGTTTTGCATGTTACAAATCTTCACGAAGGCTAGACTGATATCAAGCTACACACATAACTAGATTAACCACAAATGGGAATGCATGTTACCGTTTTATCTCCGTCACGTAAGTTACAAGAACATATTACGTCAGTTATAGGTGTGAAAACTCATCCCCATTTGATGTTTTATCTTGTCTAAAGCAGCAGTACATTCAGTACTCACGATACAAACATGTCCCATGTCAAAGTTTTCGAACAACATTTATGCATATCACAGCATAACGGTATTTTAAGTGCACTTTTTTCGGCGGACGGATCCTTAATGTGGTCTTACCCCAAATAGATGTTTTGCATGTTACAAATCTTCACGAAGGCTAGACTGATATCAAGCTACACACATAACTAGATTAACCACAAATGGGAATGCATGTTACCGTTTTATCTCCGTCACGTAAGTTACAAGAACATATTACGTCAGTTATAGGTGTGAAAACTCATCCCCATTTGATGTTTTATCTTGTCTAAAGCAGCAGTACATTCAGTACTCACGATACAAACATGTCCCATGTCAAAGTTTTCGAACAACATTTATGCATATCACAGCATAACGGTATTTTAAGTGCACTTTTTTCGGCGGACGGATCCTTAATGTGGTCTTACCCCAAATAGATGTTTTGCATGTTACAAATCTTCACGAAGGCTAGACTGATATCAAGCCACACACATGACTAGATTAACCACAAATGGGAATGCATGTTACCGTTTTATCTCCGTCACGTAAGTTACAAGAACATATTACGTCAGTTATAGGTGTGAAAACTCATCCCCATTTGATGTTTTATCTTGTCTAAAGCAGCAGTACATTCAGTACTCACGATACAAACATGTCCCATGTCAAAGTTTTCGAACAAAATTTATGCATATCACAGCATAACGGTATTTTAAGTGCACTTTTTTCGGCGGACGGATCCTTAATGTGGTCTTACCCCAAATAGATGTTTTGCATGTTACAAATCTTCACGAAGGCTAGACTGATATCAAGCTACACACATAACTAGATTAACCACAAATGGGAATGCATGTTACCGTTTTATCTCCGTCACGTAAGTTACAAGAACATATTACGTCAGTTATAGGTGTGAAAACTCATCCCCATTTGATGTTTTATCTTGTCTAAAGCAGCAGTACATTCAGTACTCACGATACAAACATGTCCCATGTCAAAGTTTTCGAACAAAATTTATGCATATCACAGCATAACGGTATTTTAAGTGCACTTTTTTCGGCGGACGGATCCTTAATGTGGTCTTACCCCAAATATATGTTTTGCATGTTACAAATCTTCACGAAGACTAGACTGATATCAAGCTACACACATAACTAGATTAACCACAAATGGGAATGCATGTTACCGTTTTATCTCCGTCACGTAAGTTACAAGAACATATTACGTCAGTTATAGGTGTGAAAACTCATCCCCATTTGATGTTTTATCTTGTCTAAAGCAGCAGTACATTCAGTACTCACGATACAAACATGTCCCATGTCAAAGTTTTCGAACAAAATTTATGCATATCACAGCATAACGGTATTTTAAGTGCACTTTTTTCGGCGGACGGATCCTTAATGTGGTCTTACCCCAAATAGATGTTTTGCATGTTACAAATCTTCACGAAGGCTAGACTGATATCAAGCTACACACATAACTAGATTAACCACAAATGGGAATGCATGTTACCGTTTTATCTCCGTCACGTAAGTTACAAGAACATATTACGTCAGTTATAGGTGTGAAAACTCATCCCCATTTGATGTTTTATCTTGTCTAAAGCAGCAGTACATTCAGTACTCACGATACAAACATGTCCCATGTCAAAGTTTTCGAACAACATTTATGCATATCACAGCATAACGGTATTTTAAGTGCACTTTTTTCGGCGGACGGATCCTTAATGTGGTCTTACCCCAAATAGATGTTTTGCATGTTACAAATCTTCACGAAGGCTAGACTGATATCAAGCTACACACATAACTAGATTAACCACAAATGGGAATGCATGTTACCGTTTTATCTCCGTCACGTAAGTTACAAGAACATATTACGTCAGTTATAGGTGTGAAAACTCATCCCCATTTGATGTTTTATCTTGTCTAAAGCAGCAGTACATTCAGTACTCACGATACAAACATGTCCCATGTCAAAGTTTTCGAACAAAATTTATGCATATCACAGCATAACGGTATTTTAAGTGCACTTTTTTCGGCGGACGGATCCTTAATGTGGTCTTACCCCAAATAGATGTTTTGCATGTTACAAATCTTCACGAAGGCTAGACTGATATCAAGCCACACACATAACTAGATTAACCACAAATGGGAATGCATGTTACCGTTTTATCTCCGTCACGTAAGTTACAAGAACATATTACGTCAGTTATAGGTGTGAAAACTCATCCCCATTTGATGTTTTATCTTGTCTAAAGCAGCAGTACATTCAGTACTCACGATACAAACATGTCCCATGTCAAAGTTTTCGAACAAAATTTATGCATATCACAGCATAACGGTATTTTAAGTGCACTTTTTTCGGCGGACGGATCCTTAATGTGGTCTTACCCCAAATAGATGTTTTGCATGTTACAAATCTTCACGAAGGCTAGACTGATATCAAGCTACACACATAACTAGATTAACCACAAATGGGAATGCATGTTACCGTTTTATCTCCGTCACGTAAGTTACAAGAACATATTACGTCAGTTATAGGTGTGAAAACTCATCCCCATTTGATGTTTTATCTTGTCTAAAGCAGCAGTACATTCAGTACTCACGATACAAACATGTCCCATGTCAAAGTTTTCGAACAAAATTTATGCATATCACAGCATAACGGTATTTTAAGTGCACTTTTTTCGGCGGACGGATCCTTAATGTGGTCTTACCCCAAATAGATGTTTTGCATGTTACAAATCTTCACGAAGGCTAGACTGATATCAAGCTACACACATAACTAGATTAACCACAAATGGGAATGCATGTTACCGTTTTATCTCCGTCACGTAAGTTACAAGAACATATTACGTCAGTTATAGGTGTGAAAACTCATCCCCATTTGATGTTTTATCTTGTCTAAAGCAGCAGTACATTCAGTACTCACGATACAAACATGTCCCATGTCAAAGTTTTCGAACAACATTTATGCATATCACAGCATAACGGTATTTTAAGTGCACTTTTTTCGGCGGACGGATCCTTAATGTGGTCTTACCCCAAATAGATGTTTTGCATGTTACAAATCTTCACGAAGGCTAGACTGATATCAAGCTACACACATAACTAGATTAACCACAAATGGGAATGCATGTTACCGTTTTATCTCCGTCACGTAAGTTACAAGAACATATTACGTCAGTTATAGGTGTGAAAACTCATCCCCATTTGATGTTTTATCTTGTCTAAAGCAGCAGTACATTCAGTACTCACGATACAAACATGTCCCATGTCAAAGTTTTCGAACAAAATTTATGCATATCACAGCATAACGGTATTTTAAGTGCACTTTTTTCGGCGGACGGATCCTTAATGTGGTCTTACCCCAAATAGATGTTTTGCATGTTACAAATCTTCACGAAGGCTAGACTGATATCAAGCCACACACATGACTAGATTAACCACAAATGGGAATGCATGTTACCGTTTTATCTCCGTCACGTAAGTTACAAGAACATATTACGTCAGTTATAGGTGTGAAAACTCATCCCCATTTGATGTTTTATCTTGTCTAAAGCAGCAGTACATTCAGTACTCACGATACAAACATGTCCCATGTCAAAGTTTTCGAACAAAATTTATGCATATCACAGCATAACGGTATTTTAAGTGCACTTTTTTCGGCGGACGGATCCTTAATGTGGTCTTACCCCAAATAGATGTTTTGCATGTTACAAATCTTCACGAAGGCTAGACTGATATCAAGCTACACACATAACTAGATTAACCACAAATGGGAATGCATGTTACCGTTTTATCTCCGTCACGTAAGTTACAAGAACATATTACGTCAGTTATAGGTGTGAAAACTCATCCCCATTTGATGTTTTATCTTGTCTAAAGCAGCAGTACATTCAGTACTCACGATACAAACATGTCCCATGTCAAAGTTTTCGAACAAAATTTATGCATATCACAGCATAACGGTATTTTAAGTGCACTTTTTTCGGCGGACGGATCCTTAATGTGGTCTTACCCCAAATAGATGTTTTGCATGTTACAAATCTTCACGAAGGCTAGACTGATATCAAGCTACACACATAACTAGATTAACCACAAATGGGAATGCATGTTACCGTTTTATCTCCGTCACGTAAGTTACAAGAACATATTACGTCAGTTATAGGTGTGAAAACTCATCCCCATTTGATGTTTTATCTTGTCTAAAGCAGCAGTACATTCAGTACTCACGATACAAACATGTCCCATGTCAAAGTTTTCGAACAAAATTTATGCATATCACAGCATAACGGTATTTTAAGTGCACTTTTTTCGGCGGACGGATCCTTAATGTGGTCTTACCCCAAATAGATGTTTTGCATGTTACAAATCTTCACGAAGGCTAGACTGATATCAAGCCACACACATAACTAGATTAACCACAAATGGGAATGCATGTTACCGTTTTATCTCCGTCACGTAAGTTACAAGAACATATTACGTCAGTTATAGGTGTGAAAACTCATCCCCATTTGATGTTTTATCTTGTCTAAAGCAGCAGTTCATTCAGTACTCACGATACAAACATGTCCCATGTCAAAGTTTTCGAACAAAATTTATGCATATCACAGCATAACGGTATTTTAAGTGCACTTTTTTCGGCGGACGGATCCTTAATGTGGTCTTACCCCAAATAGATGTTTTGCATGTTACAAATCTTCACGAAGGCTAGACTGATATCAAGCTACACACATAACTAGATTAACCACAAATGGGAATGCATGTTACCGTTTTATCTCCGTCACGTAAGTTACAAGAACATATTACGTCAGTTATAGGTGTGAAAACTCATCCCCATTTGATGTTTTATCTTGTCTAAAGCAGCAGTACATTCAGTACTCACGATACAAACATGTCCCATGTCAAAGTTTTCGAACAAAATTTATGCATATCACAGCATAACGGTATTTTAAGTGCACTTTTTTCGGCGGACGGATCCTTAATGTGGTCTTACCCCAAATAGATGTTTTGCATGTTACAAATCTTCACGAAGGCTAGACTGATATCAAGCTACACACATAACTAGATTAACCACAAATGGGAATGCATGTTACCGTTTTATCTCCGTCACGTAAGTTACAAGAACATATTACGTCAGTTATAGGTGTGAAAACTCATCCCCATTTGATGTTTTATCTTGTCTAAAGCAGCAGTACATTCAGTACTCACGATACAAACATGTCCCATGTCAAAGTTTTCGAACAACATTTATGCATATCACAGCATAACGGTATTTTAAGTGCACTTTTTTCGGCGGACGGATCCTTAATGTGGTCTTACCCCAAATAGATGTTTTGCATGTTACAAATCTTCACGAAGGCTAGACTGATATCAAGCTACACACATAACTAGATTAACCACAAATGGGAATGCATGTTACCGTTTTATCTCCGTCACGTAAGTTACAAGAACATATTACGTCAGTTATAGGTGTGAAAACTCATCCCCATTTGATGTTTTATCTTGTCTAAAGCAGCAGTACATTCAGTACTCACGATACAAACATGTCCCATGTCAAAGTTTTCGAACAAAATTTATGCATATCACAGCATAACGGTATTTTAAGTGCACTTTTTTCGGCGGACGGATCCTTAATGTGGTCTTACCCCAAATAGATGTTTTGCATGTTACAAATCTTCACGAAGGCTAGACTGATATCAAGCTACACACATAACTAGATTAACCACAAATGGGAATGCATGTTACCGTTTTATCTCCGTCACGTAAGTTACAAGAACATATTACGTCAGTTATAGGTGTGAAAACTCATCCCCATTTGATGTTTTATCTTGTCTAAAGCAGCAGTACATTCAGTACTCACGATACAAACATGTCCCATGTCAAAGTTTTCGAACAAAATTTATGCATATCACAGCATAACGGTATTTTAAGTGCACTTTTTTCGGCGGACGGATCCTTAATGTGGTCTTACCCCAAATAGATGTTTTGCATGTTACAAATCTTCACGAAGGCTAGACTGATATCAAGCTACACACATAACTAGATTAACCACAAATGGGAATGCATGTTACCGTTTTATCTCCGTCACGTAAGTTACCAAGAACATATTACGTCAGTTATAGGTGTGAAAACTCATCCCCATTTGATGTTTTATCTTGTCTAAAGCAGCAGTACATTCAGTACTCACGATACAAACATGTCCCATGTCAAAGTTTTCGAACAAAATTTATGCATATCACAGCATAACGGTATTTTAAGTGCACTTTTTTCGGCGGACGGATCCTTAATGTGGTCTTACCCCAAATAGATGTTTTGCATGTTACAAATCTTCACGAAGGCTAGACTGATATCAAGCTACACACATAACTAGATTAACCACAAATGGGAATGCATGTTACCGTTTTATCTCCGTCACGTAAGTTACAAGAACATATTACGTCAGTTATAGGTGTGAAAACTCATCCCCATTTGATGTTTTATCTTGTCTAAAGCAGCAGTACATTCAGTACTCACGATACAAACATGTCCCATGTCAAAGTTTTCGAACAAAATTTATGCATATCACAGCATAACGGTATTTTAAGTGCACTTTTTTCGGCGGACGGATCCTTAATGTGGTCTTACCCCAAATAGATGTTTTGCATGTTACAAATCTTCACGAAGGCTAGACTGATATCAAGCTACACACATAACTAGATTAACCACAAATGGGAATGCATGTTACCGTTTTATCTCCGTCACGTAAGTTACAAGAACATATTACGTCAGTTATAGGTGTGAAAACTCATCCCCCATTTGATGTTTTATCTTGTCTAAAGCAGCAGTACATTCAGTACTCACGATACAAACATGTCCCATGTCAAAGTTTTCGAACAACATTTATGCATATCACAGCATAACGGTATTTTAAGTGCACTTTTTTCGGCGGACGGATCCTTAATGTGGTCTTACCCCAAATAGATGTTTTGCATGTTACAAATCTTCACGAAGGCTAGACTGATATCAAGCTACACACATAACTAGATTAACCACAAATGGGAATGCATGTTACCGTTTTATCTCCGTCACGTAAGTTACAAGAACATATTACGTCAGTTATAGGTGTGAAAACTCATCCCCATTTGATGTTTTATCTTGTCTAAAGCAGCAGTACATTCAGTACTCACGATACAAACATGTCCCATGTCAAAGTTTTCGAACAAAATTTATGCATATCACAGCATAACGGTATTTTAAGTGCACTTTTTTCGGCGGACGGATCCTTAATGTGGTCTTACCCCAAATAGATGTTTTGCATGTTACAAATCTTCACGAAGGCTAGACTGATATCAAGCTACACACATAACTAGATTAACCACAAATGGGAATGCATGTTACCGTTTTATCTCCGTCACGTAAGTTACAAGAACATATTACGTCAGTTATAGGTGTGAAAACTCATCCCCATTTGATGTTTTATCTTGTCTAAAGCAGCAGTACATTCAGTACTCACGATACAAACATGTCCCATGTCAAAGTTTTCGAACAAAATTTATGCATATCACAGCATAACGGTATTTTAAGTGCACTTTTTTCGGCGGACGGATCCTTAATGTGGTCTTACCCCAAATAGATGTTTTGCATGTTACAAATCTTCACGAAGGCTAGACTGATATCAAGCTACACACATAACTAGATTAACCACAAATGGGAATGCATGTTACCGTTTTATCTCCGTCACGTAAGTTACAAGAACATATTACGTCAGTTATAGGTGTGAAAACTCATCCCCATTTGATGTTTTATCTTGTCTAAAGCAGCAGTACATTCAGTACTCACGATACAAACATGTCCCATGTCAAAGTTTTCGAACAAAATTTATGCATATCACAGCATAACGGTATTTTAAGTGCACTTTTTTCGGCGGACGGATCCTTAATGTGGTCTTACCCCAAATAGATGTTTTGCATGTTACAAATCTTCACGAAGGCTAGACTGATATCAAGCTACACACATAACTAGATTAACCACAAATGGGAATGCATGTTACCGTTTTATCTCCGTCACGTAAGTTACAAGAACATATTACATCAGTTATAGGTGTGAAAACTCATCCCCATTTGATGTTTTATCTTGTCTAAAGCAGCAGTACATTCAGTACTCACGATACAAACATGTCCCATGTCAAAGTTTTCGAACAAAATTTATGCATATCACAGCATAACGGTATTTTAAGTGCACTTTTTTCGGCGGACGGATCCTTAATGTGGTCTTACCCCAAATAGATGTTTTGCATGTTACAAATCTTCACGAAGGCTAGACTGATATCAAGCTACACACATAACTAGATTAACCACAAATGGGAATGCATGTTACCGTTTTATCTCCGTCACGTAAGTTACAAGAACATATTACGTCAGTTATAGGTGTGAAAACTCATCCCCCATTTGATGTTTTATCTTGTCTAAAGCAGCAGTACATTCAGTACTCACGATACAAACATGTCCCATGTCAAAGTTTTCGAACAACATTTATGCATATCACAGCATAACGGTATTTTAAGTGCACTTTTTTCGGCGGACGGATCCTTAATGTGGTCTTACCCCAAATAGATGTTTTGCATGTTACAAATCTTCACGAAGGCTAGACTGATATCAAGCTACACACATAACTAGATTAACCACAAATGGGAATGCATGTTACCGTTTTATCTCCGTCACGTAAGTTACAAGAACATATTACGTCAGTTATAGGTGTGAAAACTCATCCCCATTTGATGTTTTATCTTGTCTAAAGCAGCAGTACATTCAGTACTCACGATACAAACATGTCCCATGTCAAAGTTTTCGAACAAAATTTATGCATATCACAGCATAACGGTATTTTAAGTGCACTTTTTTCGGCGGACGGATCCTTAATGTGGTCTTACCCCAAATAGATGTTTTGCATGTTACAAATCTTCACGAAGGCTAGACTGATATCAAGCTACACACATAACTAGATTAACCACAAATGGGAATGCATGTTACCGTTTTATCTCCGTCACGTAAGTTACAAGAACATATTACGTCAGTTATAGGTGTGAAAACTCATCCCCATTTGATGTTTTATCTTGTCTAAAGCAGCAGTACATTCAGTACTCACGATACAAACATGTCCCATGTCAAAGTTTTCGAACAAAATTTATGCATATCACAGCATAACGGTATTTTAAGTGCACTTTTTTCGACGGACGGATCCTTAATGTGGTCTTACCCCAAATAGATGTTTTGCATGTTACAAATCTTCACGAAGGCTAGACTGATATCAAGCTACACACATAACTAGATTAACCACAAATGGGAATGCATGTTACCGTTTTATCTCCGTCACGTAAGTTACAAGAACATATTACCTCAGTTATAGGTGTGAAAACTCATCCCCATTTGATGTTTTATCTTGTCTAAAGCAGCAGTACATTCAGTACTCACGATACAAACATGTCCCATGTCAAAGTTTTCGAACAAAATTTATGCATATCACAGCATAACGGTATTTTAAGTGCACTTTTTTCGGCGGACGGATCCTTAATGTGGTCTTACCCCAAATAGATGTTTTGCATGTTACAAATCTTCACGAAGGCTAGACTGATATCAAGCTACACACATAACTAGATTAACCACAAATGGGAATGCATGTTACCGTTTTATCTCCGTCACGTAAGTTACAAGAACATATTACGTCAGTTATAGGTGTGAAAACTCATCCCCCATTTGATGTTTTATCTTGTCTAAAGCAGCAGTACATTCAGTACTCACGATACAAACATGTCCCATGTCAAAGTTTTCGAACAACATTTATGCATATCACAGCATAACGGTATTTTAAGTGCACTTTTTTCGGCGGACGGATCCTTAATGTGGTCTTACCCCAAATAGATGTTTTGCATGTTACAAATCTTCACGAAGGCTAGACTGATATCAAGCTACACACATAACTAGATTAACCACAAATGGGAATGCATGTTACCGTTTTATCTCCGTCACGTAAGTTACAAGAACATATTACGTCAGTTATAGGTGTGAAAACTCATCCCCATTTGATGTTTTATCTTGTCTAAAGCAGCAGTACATTCAGTACTCACGATACAAACATGTCCCATGTCAAAGTTTTCGAAAAAAAATTATGCATATCACAGCATAACGGTATTTTAAGTGCACTTTTTTCGGCGGACGGATCCTTAATGTGGTCTTACCCCAAATAGATGTTTTGCATGTTACAAATCTTCACGAAGGCTAGACTGATATCAAGCTACACACATAACTAGATTAACCACAAATGGGAATGCATGTTACCGTTTTATCTCCGTCACGTAAGTTACAAGAACATATTACGTCAGTTATAGGTGTGAAAACTCATCCCCATTTGATGTTTTATCTTGTCTAAAGCAGCAGTACATTCAGTACTCACGATACAAACATGTCCCATGTCAAAGTTTTCGAACAAAATTTATGCATATCACAGCATAACGGTATTTTAAGTGCACTTTTTTCGGCGGACGGATCCTTAATGTGGTCTTACCCCAAATAGATGTTTTGCATGTTACAAATCTTCACGAAGGCTAGACTGATATCAAGCTACACACATAACTAGATTAACCACAAATGGGAATGCATGTTACCGTTTTATCTCCGTCACGTAAGTTACAAGAACATATTACGTCAGTTATAGGTGTGAAAACTCATCCCCATTTGATGTTTTATCTTGTCTAAAGCAGCAGTACATTCAGTACTCACGATACAAACATGTCCCATGTCAAAGTTTTCGAACAAAATTTATGCATATCACAGCATAACGGTATTTTAAGTGCACTTTTTTCGGCGGACGGATCCTTAATGTGGTCTTACCCCAAATAGATGTTTTGCATGTTACAAATCTTCACGAAGGCTAGACTGATATCAAGCTACACACATAACTAGATTAACCACAAATGGGAATGCATGTTACCGTTTTATCTCCGTCACGTAAGTTACAAGAACATATTACGTCAGTTATAGGTGTGAAAACTCATCCCCCATTTGATGTTTTATCTTGTCTAAAGCAGCAGTACATTCAGTACTCACGATACAAACATGTCCCATGTCAAAGTTTTCGAACAACATTTATGCATATCACAGCATAACGGTATTTTAAGTGCACTTTTTTCGGCGGACGGATCCTTAATGTGGTCTTACCCCAAATAGATGTTTTGCATGTTACAAATCTTCACGAAGGCTAGACTGATATCAAGCTACACACATAACTAGATTAACCACAAATGGGAATGCATGTTACCGTTTTATCTCCGTCACGTAAGTTACAAGAACATATTACGTCAGTTATAGGTGTGAAAACTCATCCCCATTTGATGTTTTATCTTGTCTAAAGCAGCAGTACATTCAGTACTCACGATACAAACATGTCCCATGTCAAAGTTTTCGAACAAAATTTATGCATATCACAGCATAACGGTTTTTTAAGTGCACTTTTTTCGGCGGACGGATCCTTAATGTGGTCTTACCCCAAATAGATGTTTTGCATGTTACAAATCTTCACGAAGGCTAGACTGATATCAAGCTACACACATAACTAGATTAACCACAAATGGGAATGCATGTTACCGTTTTATCTCCGTCACGTAAGTTACAAGAACATATTACGTCAGTTATAGGTGTGAAAACTCATCCCCATTTGATGTTTTATCTTGTCTAAAGCAGCAGTACATTCAGTACTCACGATACAAACATGTCCCATGTCAAAGTTTTCGAACAAAATTTATGCATATCACAGCATAACGGTATTTTAAGTGCACTTTTTTCGGCGGACGGATCCTTAATGTGGTCTTACCCCAAATAGATGTTTTGCATGTTACAAATCTTCACGAAGGCTAGACTGATATCAAGCTACACACATAACTAGATTAACCACAAATGGGAATGCATGTTACCGTTTTATCTCCGTCACGTAAGTTACAAGAACATATTACGTCAGTTATAGGTGTGAAAACTCATCCCCATTTGATGTTTTATCTTGTCTAAAGCAGCAGTACATTCAGTACTCACGATACAAACATGTCCCATGTCAAAGTTTTCGAACAAAATTTATGCATATCACAGCATAACGGTATTTTAAGTGCACTTTTTTCGGCGGACGGATCCTTAATGTGGTCTTACCCCAAATAGATGTTTTGCATGTTACAAATCTTCACGAAGGCTAGACTGATATCAAGCTACACACATAACTAGATTAACCACAAATGGGAATGCATGTTACCGTTTTATCTCCGTCACGTAAGTTACAAGAACATATTACATCAGTTATAGGTGTGAAAACTCATCCCCATTTGATGTTTTATCTTGTCTAAAGCAGCAGTACATTCAGTACTCACGATACAAACATGTCCCATGTCAAAGTTTTCGAACAAAATTTATGCATATCACAGCATAACGGTATTTTAAGTGCACTTTTTTCGGCGGACGGATCCTTAATGTGGTCTTACCCCAAATATATGTTTTGCATGTTACAAATCTTCACGAAGGCTAGACTGATATCAAGCTACACACATAACTAGATTAACCACAAATGGGAATGCATGTTACCGTTTTATCTCCGTCACGTAAGTTACAAGAACATATTACGTCAGTTATAGGTGTGAAAACTCATCCCCCATTTGATGTTTTATCTTGTCTAAAGCAGCAGTACATTCAGTACTCACGATACAAACATGTCCCATGTCAAAGTTTTCGAACAACATTTATGCATATCACAGCATAACGGTATTTTAAGTGCACTTTTTTCGGCGGACGGATCCTTAATGTGGTCTTACCCCAAATAGATGTTTTGCATGTTACAAATCTTCACGAAGGCTAGACTGATATCAAGCTACACACATAACTAGATTAACCACAAATGGGAATGCATGTTACCGTTTTATCTCCGTCACGTAAGTTACAAGAACATATTACGTCAGTTATAGGTGTGAAAACTCATCCCCATTTGATGTTTTATCTTGTCTAAAGCAGCAGTACATTCAGTACTCACGATACAAACATGTCCCATGTCAAAGTTTTCCAACAAAATTTATGCATATCACAGCATAACGGTATTTTAAGTGCACTTTTTTCGGCGGACGGATCCTTAATGTGGTCTTACCCCAAATATATGTTTTGCATGTTACAAATCTTCACGAAGGCTAGACTGATATCAAGCTACACACATAACTAGATTAACCACAAATGGGAATGCATGTTACCGTTTTATCTCCGTCACGTAAGTTACAAGAACATATTACGTCAGTTATAGGTGTGAAAACTCATCCCCATTTGATGTTTTATCTTGTCTAAAGCAGCAGTACATTCAGTACTCACGATACAAACATGTCCCATGTCAAAGTTTTCGAACAAAATTTATGCATATCACAGCATAACGGTATTTTAAGTGCACTTTTTTCGGCGGACGGATCCTTAATGTGGTCTTACCCCAAATAGATGTTTTGCATGTTACAAATCTTCACGAAGGCTAGACTGATATCAAGCTACACACATAACTAGATTAACCACAAATGGGAATGCATGTTACCGTTTTATCTCCGTCACGTAAGTTACAAGAACATATTACGTCAGTTATAGGTGTGAAAACTCATCCCCATTTGATGTTTTATCTTGTCTAAAGCAGCAGTACATTCAGTACTCACGATACAAACATGTCCCATGTCAAAGTTTTCGAACAAAATTTATGCATATCACAGCATAACGGTATTTTAAGTGCACTTTTTTCGGCGGACGGATCCTTAATGTGGTCTTACCCCAAATAGATGTTTTGCATGTTACAAATCTTCACGAAGGCTAGACTGATATCAAGCTACACACATAACTAGATTAACCACAAATGGGAATGCATGTTACCGTTTTATCTCCGTCACGTAAGTTACAAGAACATATTACGTCAGTTATAGGTGTGAAAACTCATCCCCATTTGATGTTTTATCTTGTCTAAAGCAGCAGTACATTCAGTACTCACGATACAAACATGTCCCATGTCAAAGTTTTCGAACAAAATTTATGCATATCACAGCATAACGGTATTTTAAGTGCACTTTTTTCGGCGGACGGATCCTTAATGTGGTCTTACCCCAAATAGATGTTTTTCATGTTACAAATCTTCACGAAGGCTAGACTGATATCAAGCTACACACATAACTAGATTAACCACAAATGGGAATGCATGTTACCGTTTTATCTCCGTCACGTAAGTTACAAGAACATATTACGTCAGTTATAGGTGTGAAAACTCATCCCCATTTGATGTTTTATCTTGTCTAAAGCAGCAGTACATTCAGTACTCACGATACAAACATGTCCCATGTCAAAGTTTTCGAACAAAATTTATGCATATCACAGCATAACGGTATTTTAAGTGCACTTTTTTCGGCGGACGGATCCTTAATGTGGTCTTACCCCAAATAGATGTTTTGCATGTTACAAATCTTCACGAAGGCTAGACTGATATCAAGCTACACACATAACTAGATTAACCACAAATGGGAATGCATGTTACCGTTTTATCTCAGTCACGTAAGTTACAAGAACATATTACGTCAGTCATAGGTGTGAAAACTCATCCCCATTTGATGTTTTATCTTGTCTAAAGCAGCAGTACATTCAGTACTCACGATACAAACATGTCCCATGTCAAAGTTTTCGAACAAAATTTATGCATATCACAGCATAACGGTATTTTAAGTGCACTTTTTTCGGCGGACGGATCCTTAATGTGGTCTTACCCCAAATAGATGTTTTGCATGTTACAAATCTTCACGAAGGCTAGACTGATATCAAGCTACACACATAACTAGATTAACCACAAATGGGAATGCATGTTACCGTTTTATCTCCGTCACGTAAGTTACAAGAACATATTACGTCAGTTATAGGTGTGAAAACTCATCCCCATTTGATGTTTTATCTTGTCTAAAGCAGCAGTACATTCAGTACTCACGATACAAACATGTCCCATGTCAAAGTTTTCGAACAACATTTATGCATATCACAGCATAACGGTATTTTAAGTGCACTTTTTTCGGCGGACGGATCCTTAATGTGGTCTTACCCCAAATAGATGTTTTGCATGTTACAAATCTTCACGAAGGCTAGACTGATATCAAGCTACACACATAACTAGATTAACCACAAATGGGAATGCATGTTACCGTTTTATCTCCGTCACGTAAGTTACAAGAACATATTACGTCAGTTATAGGTGTGAAAACTCATCCCCATTTGATGTTTTATCTTGTCTAAAGCAGCAGTACATTCAGTACTCACGATACAAACATGTCCCATGTCAAAGTTTTCGAACAAAATTTATGCATATCACAGCATAACGGTATTTTAAGTGCACTTTTTTCGGCGGACGGATCCTTAATGTGGTCTTACCCCAAATAGATGTTTTGCATGTTACAAATCTTCACGAAGGCTAGACTGATATCAAGCTACACACATAACTAGATTAACCACAAATGGGAATGCATGTTACCGTTTTATCTCAGTCACGTAAGTTACAAGAACATATTACGTCAGTTATAGGTGTGAAAACTCATCCCCATTTGATGTTTTATCTTGTCTAAAGCAGCAGTACATTCAGTACTCACGATACAAACATGTCCCATGTCAAAGTTTTCGAACAAAATTTATGCATATCACAGCATAACGGTATTTTAAGTGCACTTTTTTCGGCGGACGGATCCTTAATGTGGTCTTACCCCAAATAGATGTTTTGCATGTTACAAATCTTCACGAAGGCTAGACTGATATCAAGCTACACACATAACTAGATTAACCACAAATGGGAATGCATGTTACCGTTTTATCTCCGTCACGTAAGTTACAAGAACATATTACGTCAGTTATAGGTGTGAAAACTCATCCCCATTTGATGTTTTATCTTGTCTAAAGCAGCAGTACATTCAGTACTCACGATACAAACATGTCCCATGTCAAAGTTTTCGAACAAAATTTATGCATATCACAGCATAACGGTATTTTAAGTGCACTTTTTTCGGCGGACGGATCCTTAATGTGGTCTTACCCCAAATAGATGTTTTTCATGTTACAAATCTTCACGAAGGCTAGACTGATATCAAGCTACACACATAACTAGATTAACCACAAATGGGAATGCATGTTACCGTTTTATCTCCGTCACGTAAGTTACAAGAACATATTACGTCAGTTATAGGTGTGAAAACTCATCCCCATTTGATGTTTTATCTTGTCTAAAGCAGCAGTACATTCAGTACTCACGATACAAACATGTCCCATGTCAAAGTTTTCGAACAAAATTTATGCATATCACAGCATAACGGTATTTTAAGTGCACTTTTTTCGGCGGACGGATCCTTAATGTGGTCTTACCCCAAATAGATGTTTTGCATGTTACAAATCTTCACGAAGGCTAGACTGATATCAAGCTACACACATAACTAGATTAACCACAAATGGGAATGCATGTTACCGTTTTATCTCAGTCACGTAAGTTACAAGAACATATTACGTCAGTTATAGGTGTGAAAACTCATCCCCATTTGATGTTTTATCTTGTCTAAAGCAGCAGTACATTCAGTACTCACGATACAAACATGTCCCATGTCAAAGTTTTCGAACAAAATTTATGCATATCACAGCATAACGGTATTTTAAGTGCACTTTTTTCGGCGGACGGATCCTTAATGTGGTCTTACCCCAAATAGATGTTTTGCATGTTACAAATCTTCACGAAGGCTAGACTGATATCAAGCTACACACATAACTAGATTAACCACAAATGGGAATGCATGTTACCGTTTTATCTCCGTCACGTAAGTTACAAGAACATATTACGTCAGTTATAGGTGTGAAAACTCATCCCCATTTGATGTTTTATCTTGTCTAAAGCAGCAGTACATTCAGTACTCACGATACAAACATGTCCCATGTCAAAGTTTTCGAACAACATTTATGCATATCACAGCATAACGGTATTTTAAGTGCACTTTTTTCGGCGGACGGATCCTTAATGTGGTCTTACCCCAAATAGATGTTTTGCATGTTACAAATCTTCACGAAGGCTAGACTGATATCAAGCTACACACATAACTAGATTAACCATAAATGGGAATGCATGTTACCGTTTTATCTCCGTCACGTAAGTTACAAGAACATATTACGTCAGTTATAGGTGTGAAAACTCATCCCCATTTGATGTTTTATCTTGTCTAAAGCAGCAGTACATTCAGTACTCACGATACAAACATGTCCCATGTCAAAGTTTTCGAACAAAATTTATGCATATCACAGCATAACGGTATTTTAAGTGCACTTTTTTCGGCGGACGGATCCTTAATGTGGTCTTACCCCAAATAGATGTTTTGCATGTTACAAATCTTCACGAAGGCTAGACTGATATCAAGCTACACACATAACTAGATTAACCACAAATGGGAATGCATGTTACCGTTTTATCTCCGTCACGTAAGTTACAAGAACATATTACGTCAGTTATAGGTGTGAAAACTCATCCCCATTTGATGTTTTATCTTGTCTAAAGCAGCAGTACATTCAGTACTCACGATACAAACATGTCCCATGTCAAAGTTTTCGAACAAAATTTATGCATATCACAGCATAACGGTATTTTAAGTGCACTTTTTTCGGCGGACGGATCCTTAATGTGGTCTTACCCCAAATAGATGTTTTTCATGTTACAAATCTTCACGAAGGCTAGACTGATATCAAGCTACACACATAACTAGATTAACCACAAATGGGAATGCATGTTACCGTTTTATCTCCGTCACGTAAGTTACAAGAACATATTACGTCAGTTATAGGTGTGAAAACTCATCCCCATTTGATGTTTTATCTTGTCTAAAGCAGCAGTACATTCAGTACTCACGATACAAACATGTCCCATGTCAAAGTTTTCGAACAAAATTTATGCATATCACAGCATAACGGTATTTTAAGTGCACTTTTTTCGGCGGACGGATCCTTAATGTGGTCTTACCCCAAATAGATGTTTTGCATGTTACAAATCTTCACGAAGGCTAGACTGATATCAAGCTACACACATAACTAGATTAACCACAAATGGGAATGCATGTTACCGTTTTATCTCAGTCACGTAAGTTACAAGAACATATTACGTCAGTCATAGGTGTGAAAACTCATCCCCATTTGATGTTTTATCTTGTCTAAAGCAGCAGTACATTCAGTACTCACGATACAAACATGTCCCATGTCAAAGTTTTCGAACAAAATTTATGCATATCACAGCATAACGGTATTTTAAGTGCACTTTTTTCGGCGGACGGATCCTTAATGTGGTCTTACCCCAAATAGATGTTTTGCATGTTACAAATCTTCACGAAGGCTAGACTGATATCAAGCTACACACATAACTAGATTAACCACAAATGGGAATGCATGTTACCGTTTTATCTCCGTCACGTAAGTTACAAGAACATATTACGTCAGTTATAGGTGTGAAAACTCATCCCCATTTGATGTTTTATCTTGTCTAAAGCAGCAGTACATTCAGTACTCACGATACAAACATGTCCCATGTCAAAGTTTTCGAACAACATTTATGCATATCACAGCATAACGGTATTTTAAGTGCACTTTTTTCGGCGGACGGATCCTTAATGTGGTCTTACCCCAAATAGATGTTTTGCATGTTACAAATCTTCACGAAGGCTAGACTGATATCAAGCTACACACATAACTAGATTAACCACAAATGGGAATGCATGTTACCGTTTTATCTCCGTCACGTAAGTTACAAGAACATATTACGTCAGTTATAGGTGTGAAAACTCATCCCCATTTGATGTTTTATCTTGTCTAAAGCAGCAGTACATTCAGTACTCACGATACAAACATGTCCCATGTCAAAGTTTTCGAACAAAATTTATGCATATCACAGCATAACGGTATTTTAAGTGCACTTTTTTCGGCGGACGGATCCTTAATGTGGTCTTACCCCAAATAGATGTTTTGCATGTTACAAATCTTCACGAAGGCTAGACTGATATCAAGCTACACACATAACTAGATTAACCACAAATGGGAATGCATGTTACCGTTTTATCTCAGTCACGTAAGTTACAAGAACATATTACGTCAGTTATAGGTGTGAAAACTCATCCCCATTTGATGTTTTATCTTGTCTAAAGCAGCAGTACATTCAGTACTCACGATACAAACATGTCCCATGTCAAAGTTTTCGAACAAAATTTATGCATATCACAGCATAACGGTATTTTAAGTGCACTTTTTTCGGCGGACGGATCCTTAATGTGGTCTTACCCCAAATAGATGTTTTGCATGTTACAAATCTTCACGAAGGCTAGACTGATATCAAGCTACACACATAACTAGATTAACCACAAATGGGAATGCATGTTACCGTTTTATCTCCGTCACGTAAGTTACAAGAACATATTACGTCAGTTATAGGTGTGAAAACTCATCCCCATTTGATGTTTTATCTTGTCTAAAGCAGCAGTACATTCAGTACTCACGATACAAACATGTCCCATGTCAAAGTTTTCGAACAAAATTTATGCATATCACAGCATAACGGTATTTTAAGTGCACTTTTTTCGGCGGACGGATCCTTAATGTGGTCTTACCCCAAATAGATGTTTTTCATGTTACAAATCTTCACGAAGGCTAGACTGATATCAAGCTACACACATAACTAGATTAACCACAAATGGGAATGCATGTTACCGTTTTATCTCCGTCACGTAAGTTACAAGAACATATTACGTCAGTTATAGGTGTGAAAACTCATCCCCATTTGATGTTTTATCTTGTCTAAAGCAGCAGTACATTCAGTACTCACGATACAAACATGTCCCATGTCAAAGTTTTCGAACAAAATTTATGCATATCACAGCATAACGGTATTTTAAGTGCACTTTTTTCGGCGGACGGATCCTTAATGTGGTCTTACCCCAAATAGATGTTTTGCATGTTACAAATCTTCACGAAGGCTAGACTGATATCAAGCTACACACATAACTAGATTAACCACAAATGGGAATGCATGTTACCGTTTTATCTCAGTCACGTAAGTTACAAGAACATATTACGTCAGTTATAGGTGTGAAAACTCATCCCCATTTGATGTTTTATCTTGTCTAAAGCAGCAGTACATTCAGTACTCACGATACAAACATGTCCCATGTCAAAGTTTTCGAACAAAATTTATGCATATCACAGCATAACGGTATTTTAAGTGCACTTTTTTCGGCGGACGGATCCTTAATGTGGTCTTACCCCAAATAGATGTTTTGCATGTTACAAATCTTCACGAAGGCTAGACTGATATCAAGCTACACACATAACTAGATTAACCACAAATGGGAATGCATGTTACCGTTTTATCTCCGTCACGTAAGTTACAAGAACATATTACGTCAGTTATAGGTGTGAAAACTCATCCCCATTTGATGTTTTATCTTGTCTAAAGCAGCAGTACATTCAGTACTCACGATACAAACATGTCCCATGTCAAAGTTTTCGAACAAAATTTATGCATATCACAGCATAACGGTATTTTAAGTGCACTTTTTTCGGCGGACGGATCCTTAATGTGGTCTTACCCCAAATAGATGTTTTGCATGTTACAAATCTTCACGAAGGCTAGACTGATATCAAGCTACACACATAACTAGATTAACCACAAATGGGAATGCATGTTACCGTTTTATCCCAGTCACGTAAGTTACAAGAACATATTACGTCAGTTATAGGTGTGAAAACTCATCCCCATTTGATGTTTTATCTTGTCTAAAGCAGCAGTACATTCAGTACTCACGATACAAACATGTCCCATGTCAAAGTTTTCGAACAAAATTTATGCATATCACAGCATAACGGTATTTTAAGTGCACTTTTTTCGGCGGACGGATCCTTAATGTGGTCTTACCCCAAATAGATGTTTTGCATGTTACAAATCTTCACGAAGGCTAGACTGATATCAAGCTACACACATAACTAGATTAACCACAAATGGGAATGCATGTTACCGTTTTATCTCCGTCACGTAAGTTACAAGAACATATTACGTCAGTTATAGGTGTGAAAACTCATCCCCATTTGATGTTTTATCTTGTCTAAAGCAGCAGTACATTCAGTACTCACGATACAAACATGTCCCATGTCAAAGTTTTCGAACAACATTTATGCATATCACAGCATAACGGTATTTTAAGTGCACTTTTTTCGGCGGACGGATCCTTAATGTGGTCTTACCCCAAATAGATGTTTTGCATGTTACAAATCTTCACGAAGGCTAGACTGATATCAAGCTACACACATAACTAGATTAACCACAAATGGGAATGCATGTTACCGTTTTATCTCCGTCACGTAAGTTACAAGAACATATTACGTCAGTTATAGGTGTGAAAACTCATCCCCATTTGATGTTTTATCTTGTCTAAAGCAGCAGTACATTCAGTACTCACGATACAAACATGTCCCATGTCAAAGTTTTCGAACAAAATTTATGCATATCACAGCATAACGGTATTTTAAGTGCACTTTTTTCGGCGGACGGATCCTTAATGTGGTCTTACCCCAAATAGATGTTTTGCATGTTACAAATCTTCACGAAGGCTAGACTGATATCAAGCTACACACATAACTAGATTAACCATAAATGGGAATGCATGTTACCGTTTTATCTCCGTCACGTAAGTTACAAGAACATATTACGTCAGTTATAGGTGTGAAAACTCATCCCCATTTGATGTTTTATCTTGTCTAAAGCAGCAGTACATTCAGTACTCACGATACAAACATGTCCCATGTCAAAGTTTTCGAACAAAATTTATGCATATCACAGCATAACGGTATTTTAAGTGCACTTTTTTCGGCGGACGGATCCTTAATGTGGTCTTACCCCAAATAGATGTTTTGCATGTTACAAATCTTCACGAAGGCTAGACTGATATCAAGCTACACACATAACTAGATTAACCACAAATGGGAATGCATGTTACCGTTTTATCTCAGTCACGTAAGTTACAAGAACATATTACGTCAGTTATAGGTGTGAAAACTCATCCCCATTTGATGTTTTATCTTGTCTAAAGCAGCAGTACATTCAGTACTCACGATACAAACATGTCCCATGTCAAAGTTTTCGAACAAAATTTATGCATATCACAGCATAACGGTATTTTAAGTGCACTTTTTTCGGCGGACGGATCCTTAATGTGGTCTTACCCCAAATAGATGTTTTGCATGTTACAAATCTTCACGAAGGCTAGACTGATATCAAGCTACACACATAACTAGATTAACCACAAATGGGAATGCATGTTACCGTTTTATCTCCGTCACGTAAGTTACAAGAACATATTACGTCAGTTATAGGTGTGAAAACTCATCCCCATTTGATGTTTTATCTTGTCTAAAGCAGCAGTACATTCAGTACTCACGATACAAACATGTCCCATGTCAAAGTTTTCGAACAACATTTATGCATATCACAGCATAACGGTATTTTAAGTGCACTTTTTTCGGCGGACGGATCCTTAATGTGGTCTTACCCCAAATAGATGTTTTTCATGTTACAAATCTTCACGAAGGCTAGACTGATATCAAGCTACACACATAACTAGATTAACCACAAATGGGAATGCATGTTACCGTTTTATCTCCGTCACGTAAGTTACAAGAACATATTACGTCAGTTATAGGTGTGAAAACTCATCCCCATTTGATGTTTTATCTTGTCTAAAGCAGCAGTACATTCAGTACTCACGATACAAACATGTCCCATGTCAAAGTTTTCGAACAAAATTTATGCATATCACAGCATAACGGTATTTTAAGTGCACTTTTTTCGGCGGACGGATCCTTAATGTGGTCTTACCCCAAATAGATGTTTTGCATGTTACAAATCTTCACGAAGGCTAGACTGATATCAAGCTACACACATAACTAGATTAACCACAAATGGGAATGCATGTTACCGTTTTATCTCCGTCACGTAAGTTACAAGAACATATTACGTCAGTTATAGGTGTGAAAACTCATCCCCATTTGATGTTTTATCTTGTCTAAAGCAGCAGTACATTCAGTACTCACGATACAAACATGTCCCATGTCAAAGTTTTCGAACAAAATTTATGCATATCACAGCATAACGGTATTTTAAGTGCACTTTTTTCGGCGGACGGATCCTTAATGTGGTCTTACCCCAAATAGATGTTTTTCATGTTACAAATCTTCACGAAGGCTAGACTGATATCAAGCTACACACATAACTAGATTAACCACAAATGGGAATGCATGTTACCGTTTTATCTCCGTCACGTAAGTTACAAGAACATATTACGTCAGTTATAGGTGTGAAAACTCATCCCCATTTGATGTTTTATCTTGTCTAAAGCAGCAGTACATTCAGTACTCACGATACAAACATGTCCCATGTCAAAGTTTTCGAACAAAATTTATGCATATCACAGCATAACGGTATTTTAAGTGCACTTTTTTCGGCGGACGGATCCTTAATGTGGTCTTACCCCAAATAGATGTTTTGCATGTTACAAATCTTCACGAAGGCTAGACTGATATCAAGCTACACACATAACTAGATTAACCACAAATGGGAATGCATGTTACCGTTTTATCTCAGTCACGTAAGTTACAAGAACATATTACGTCAGTTATAGGTGTGAAAACTCATCCCCATTTGATGTTTTATCTTGTCTAAAGCAGCAGTACATTCAGTACTCACGATACAAACATGTCCCATGTCAAAGTTTTCGAACAAAATTTATGCATATCACAGCATAACGGTATTTTAAGTGCACTTTTTTCGGCGGACGGATCCTTAATGTGGTCTTACCCCAAATAGATGTTTTGCATGTTACAAATCTTCACGAAGGCTAGACTGATATCAAGCTACACACATAACTAGATTAACCACAAATGGGAATGCATGTTACCGTTTTATCTCCGTCACGTAAGTTACAAGAACATATTACGTCAGTTATAGGTGTGAAAACTCATCCCCATTTGATGTTTTATCTTGTCTAAAGCAGCAGTACATTCAGTACTCACGATACAAACATGTCCCATGTCAAAGTTTTCGAACAACATTTATGCATATCACAGCATAACGGTATTTTAAGTGCACTTTTTTCGGCGGACGGATCCTTAATGTGGTCTTACCCCAAATAGATGTTTTGCATGTTACAAATCTTCACGAAGGCTAGACTGATATCAAGCTACACACATAACTAGATTAACCATAAATGGGAATGCATGTTACCGTTTTATCTCCGTCACGTAAGTTACAAGAACATATTACGTCAGTTATAGGTGTGAAAACTCATCCCCATTTGATGTTTTATCTTGTCTAAAGCAGCAGTACATTCAGTACTCACGATACAAACATGTCCCATGTCAAAGTTTTCGAACAAAATTTATGCATATCACAGCATAACGGTATTTTAAGTGCACTTTTTTCGGCGGACGGATCCTTAATGTGGTCTTACCCCAAATAGATGTTTTGCATGTTACAAATCTTCACGAAGGCTAGACTGATATCAAGCTACACACATAACTAGATTAACCACAAATGGGAATGCATGTTACCGTTTTATCTCAGTCACGTAAGTTACAAGAACATATTACGTCAGTTATAGGTGTGAAAACTCATCCCCATTTGATGTTTTATCTTGTCTAAAGCAGCAGTACATTCAGTACACACGATACAAACATGTCCCATGTCAAAGTTTTCGAACAAAATTTATGCATATCACAGCATAACGGTATTTTAAGTGCACTTTTTTCGGCGGACGGATCCTTAATGTGGTCTTACCCCAAATAGATGTTTTGCATGTTACAAATCTTCACGAAGGCTAGACTGATATCAAGCTACACACATAACTAGATTAACCACAAATGGGAATGCATGTTACCGTTTTATCTCCGTCACGTAAGTTACAAGAACATATTACGTCAGTTATAGGTGTGAAAACTCATCCCCATTTGATGTTTTATCTTGTCTAAAGCAGCAGTACATTCAGTACTCACGATACAAACATGTCCCATGTCAAAGTTTTCGAACAACATTTATGCATATCACAGCATAACGGTATTTTAAGTGCACTTTTTTCGGCGGACGGATCCTTAATGTGGTCTTACCCCAAATAGATGTTTTGCATGTTACAAATCTTCACGAAGGCTAGACTGATATCAAGCTACACACATAACTAGATTAACCACAAATGGGAATGCATGTTACCGTTTTATCTCCGTCACGTAAGTTACAAGAACATATTACGTCAGTTATAGGTGTGAAAACTCATCCCCATTTGATGTTTTATCTTGTCTAAAGCAGCAGTACATTCAGTACTCACGATACAAACATGTCCCATGTCAAAGTTTTCGAACAAAATGTATGCATATCACAGCATAACGGTATTTTAAGTGCACTTTTTTCGGCGGACGGATCCTTAATGTGGTCTTACCCCAAATAGATGTTTTGCATGTTACAAATCTTCACGAAGGCTAGACTGATATCAAGCTACACACATAACTAGATTAACCACAAATGGGAATGCACGTTACCGTTTTATCCCAGTCACGTAAGTTACAAGAACATATTACGTCAGTTATAGGTGTGAAAACTCATCCCCATTTGATGTTTTATCTTGTCTAAAGCAGCAGTACATTCAGTACTCACGATACAAACATGTCCCATATCAAAGTTTTCGAACAAAATTTATGCATATCACAGCATAACGGTATTTTAAGTGCACTTTTTTCGGCGGACGGATCCTTAATGTGGTCTTACCCCAAATAGATGTTTTGCATGTTACAAATCTTCACGAAGGCTAGACTGATATCAAGCTACACACATAACTAGATTAACCACAAATGGGAATGCATGTTACCGTTTTATCTCCGTCACGTAAGTTACAAGAACATATTACGTCAGTTATAGGTGTGAAAACTCATTCCCATTTGATGTTTTATCTTGTCTAAAGCAGCAGTACATTCAGTACTCACGATACAAACATGTCCCATGTCAAAGTTTTCGAACAACATTTATGCATATCACAGCATAACGGTATTTTAAGTGCACTTTTTTCGGCGGACGGATCCTTAATGTGGTCTTACCCCAAATAGATGTTTTGCATGTTACAAATCTTCACGAAGGCTAGACTGATATCAAGCTACACACATAACTAGATTAACCACAAATGGGAATGCATGTTACCGTTTTATCTCCGTCACGTAAGTTACAAGAACATATTACGTCAGTTATAGGTGTGAAAACTCATCCCCATTTGATGTTTTATCTTGTCTAAAGCAGCAGTACATTCAGTACTCACGATACAAACATGTCCCATGTCAAAGTTTTCGAACAAAATTTATGCATATCACAGCATAACGGTATTTTAAGTGCACTTTTTTCGGCGGACGGATCCTTAATGTGGTCTTACCCCAAATAGATGTTTTGCATGTTACAAATCTTCACGAAGGCTAGACTGATATCAAGCTACACACATAACTAGATTAACCACAAATGGGAATGCATGTTACCGTTTTATCTCAGTCACGTAAGTTACAAGAACATATTACGTCAGTTATAGGTGTGAAAACTCATCCCCATTTGATGTTTTATCTTGTCTAAAGCAGCAGTACATTCAGTACTCACGATACAAACATGTCCCATGTCAAAGTTTTCGAACAAAATTTATGCATATCACAGCATAACGGTATTTTAAGTGCACTTTTTTCGGCGGACGGATCCTTAATGTGGTCTTACCCCAAATAGATGTTTTGCATGTTACAAATCTTCACGAAGGCTAGACTGATATCAAGCTACACACATAACTAGATTAACCACAAATGGGAATGCATGTTACCGTTTTATCTCCGTCACGTAAGTTACAAGAACATATTACGTCAGTTATAGGTGTGAAAACTCATCCCCATTTGATGTTTTATCTTGTCTAAAGCAGCAGTACATTCAGTACTCACGATACAAACATGTCCCATGTCAAAGTTTTCGAACAACATTTATGCATATCACAGCATAACGGTATTTTAAGTGCACTTTTTTCGGCGGACGGATCCTTAATGTGGTCTTACCCCAAATAGATGTTTTGCATGTTACAAATCTTCACGAAGGCTAGACTGATATCAAGCTACACACATAACTAGATTAACCACAAATGGGAATGCATGTTACCGTTTTATCTCCGTCACGTAAGTTACAAGAACATATTACGTCAGTTATAGGTGTGAAAACTCATCCCCATTTGATGTTTTATCTTGTCTAAAGCAGCAGTACATTCAGTACTCACGATACAAACATGTCCCATGTCAAAGTTTTCGAACAACATTTATGCATATCACAGCATAACGGTATTTTAAGTGCACTTTTTTCGGCGGACGGATCCTTAATGTGGTCTTACCCCAAATATATGTTTTTCATGTTACAAATCTTCACGAAGGCTAGACTGATATCAAGCTACACACATAACTAGATTAACCACAAATGGGAATGCATGTTACCGTTTTATCTCCGTCACGTAAGTTACAAGAACATATTACGTCAGTTATAGGTGTGAAAACTCATCCCCATTTGATGTTTTATCTTGTCTAAAGCAGCAGTACATTCAGTACTCACGATACAAACATGTCCCATGTCAAAGTTTTCGAACAAAATTTATGCATATCACAGCATAACGGTATTTTAAGTGCACTTTTTTCGGCGGACGGATCCTTAATGTGGTCTTACCCCAAATAGATGTTTTGCATGTTACAAATCTTCACGAAGGCTAGACTGATATCAAGCTACACACATAACTAGATTAACCACAAATGGGAATGCATGTTACCGTTTTATCTCAGTCACGTAAGTTACAAGAACATATTACGTCAGTTATAGGTGTGAAAACTCATCCCCATTTGATGTTTTATCTTGTCTAAAGCAGCAGTACATTCAGTACTCACGATACAAACATGTCCCATGTCAAAGTTTTCGAACAAAAGTTATGCATATCACAGCATAACGGTATTTTAAGTGCACTTTTTTCGGCGGACGGATCCTTAATGTGGTCTTACCCCAAATAGATGTTTTGCATGTTACAAATCTTCACGAAGGCTAGACTGATATCAAGCTACACACATAACTAGATTAACCACAAATGGGAATGCATGTTACCGTTTTATCTCCGTCACGTAAGTTACAAGAACATATTACGTCAGTTATAGGTGTGAAAACTCATCCCCATTTGATGTTTTATCTTGTCTAAAGCAGCAGTACATTCAGTACTCACGATACAAACATGTCCCATGTCAAAGTTTTCGAACAACATTTATGCATATCACAGCATAACGGTATTTTAAGTGCACTTTTTTCGGCGGACGGATCCTTAATGTGGTCTTACCCCAAATAGATGTTTTGCATGTTACAAATCTTCACGAAGGCTAGACTGATATCAAGCTACACACATAACTAGATTAACCACAAATGGGAATGCATGTTACCGTTTTATCTCCGTCACGTAAGTTACAAGAACATATTACGTCAGTTATAGGTGTGAAAACTCATCCCCATTTGATGTTTTATCTTGTCTAAAGCAGCAGTACATTCAGTACTCACGATACAAACATGTCCCATGTCAAAGTTTTCGAACAAAATTTATGCATATCACAGCATAACGGTATTTTAAGTGCACTTTTTTCGGCGGACGGATCCTTAATGTGGTCTTACCCCAAATAGATGTTTTGCATGTTACAAATCTTCACGAAGGCTAGACTGATATCAAGCTACACACATAACTAGATTAACCACAAATGGGAATGCATGTTACCGTTTTATCTCAGTCACGTAAGTTACAAGAACATATTACGTCAGTTATAGGTGTGAAAACTCATCCCCATTTGATGTTTTATCTTGTCTAAAGCAGCAGTACATTCAGTACTCACGATACAAACATGTCCCATGTCAAAGTTTTCGAAAAAAATTTATGCATATCACAGCATAACGGTATTTTAAGTGCACTTTTTTCGGCGGACGGATCCTTAATGTGGTCTTACCCCAAATAGATGTTTTGCATGTTACAAATCTTCACGAAGGCTAGACTGATATCAAGCTACACACATAACTAGATTAACCACAAATGGGAATGCATGTTACCGTTTTATCTCCGTCACGTAAGTTACAAGAACATATTACGTCAGTTATAGGTGTGAAAACTCATCCCCATTTGATGTTTTATCTTGTCTAAAGCAGCAGTACATTCAGTACTCACGATACAAACATGTCCCATGTCAAAGTTTTCGAACAACATTTATGCATATCACAGCATAACGGTATTTTAAGTGCACTTTTTTCGGCGGACGGATCCTTAATGTGGTCTTACCCCAAATAGATGTTTTGCATGTTACAAATCTTCACGAAGGCTAGACTGATATCAAGCTACACACATAACTAGATTAACCACAAATGGGAATGCATGTTACCGTTTTATCTCCGTCACGTAAGTTACAAGAACATATTACGTCAGTTATAGGTGTGAAAACTCATCCCCATTTGATGTTTTATCTTGTCTAAAGCAGCAGTACATTCAGTACTCACGACACAAACATGTCCCATGTCAAAGTTTTCGAACAAAATTTATGCATATCACAGCATAACGGTATTTTAAGTGCACTTTTTTCGGCGGACGGATCCTTAATGTGGTCTTACCCCAAATAGATGTTTTGCATGTTACAAATCTTCACGAAGGCTAGACTGATATCAAGCTACACACATAACTAGATTAACCACAAATGGGAATGCATGTTACCGTTTTATCTCCGTCACGTAAGTTACAAGAACATATTACGTCAGTTATAGGTGTGAAAACTCATCCCCATTTGATGTTTTATCTTGTCTAAAGCAGCAGTACATTCAGTACTCACGATACAAACATGTCCCATGTCAAAGTTTTCGAACAAAATTTATGCATATCACAGCATAACGGTATTTTAAGTGCACTTTTTTCGGCGGACGGATCCTTAATGTGGTCTTACCCCAAATAGATATTTTGCATGTTACAAATCTTCACGAAGGCTAGACTGATATCAAGCTACACACATAACTAGATTAACCACAAATGGGAATGCATGTTACCGTTTTATCTCCGTCACGTAAGTTACAAGAACATATTACGTCAGTTATAGGTGTGAAAACTCATCCCCATTTGATGTTTTATCTTGTCTAAAGCAGCAGTACATTCAGTACTCACGATACAAACATGTCCCATGTCAAAGTTTTCGAACAAAATTTATGCATATCACAGCATAACGGTATTTTAAGTGCACTTTTTTCGGCGGACGGATCCTTAATGTGGTCTTACCCCAAATAGATGTTTTGCATGTTACAAATCTTCACGAAGGCTAGACTGATATCAAGCCACACACATAACTAGATTAACCACAAATGGGAATGCATGTTACCGTTTTATCTCCGTCACGTAAGTTACAAGAACATATTACGTCAGTTATAGGTGTGAAAACTCATCCCCATTTGATGTTTTATCTTGTCTAAAGCAGCAGTACATTCAGTACTCACGATACAAACATGTCCCATGTCAAAGTTTTCGAACAACATTTATGCATATCACAGCATAACGGTATTTTAAGTGCACTTTTTTCGGCGGACGGATCCTTAATGTGGTCTTACCCCAAATAGATGTTTTGCATGTTACAAATCTTCACGAAGGCTAGACTGATATCAAGCTACACACATAACTAGATTAACCACAAATGGGAATGCATGTTACCGTTTTATCTCCGTCACGTAAGTTACAAGAACATATTACGTCAGTTATAGGTGTGAAAACTCATCCCCATTTGATGTTTTATCTTGTCTAAAGCAGCAGTACATTCAGTACTCACGATACAAACATGTCCCATGTCAAAGTTTTCGAACAAAATTTATGCATATCACAGCATAACGGTATTTTAAGTGCACTTTTTTCGGCGGACGGATCCTTAATGTGGTCTTACCCCAAATAGATGTTTTGCATGTTACAAATCTTCACGAAGGCTAGACTGATATCAAGCTACACACATAACTAGATTAACCACAAATGGGAATGCATGTTACCGTTTTATCTCCGTCACGTAAGTTACAAGAACATATTACGTCAGTTATAGGTGTGAAAACTCATCCCCATTTGATGTTTTATCTTGTCTAAAGCAGCAGTACATTCAGTACTCACGATACAAACATGTCCCATGTCAAAGTTTTCGAACAACATTTATGCATATCACAGCATAACGGTATTTTAAGTGCACTTTTTTCGGCGGACGGATCCTTAATGTGGTCTTACCCCAAATAGATGTTTTGCATGTTACAAATCTTCACGAAGGCTAGACTGATATCAAGCTACACACATAACTAGATTAACCACAAATGGGAATGCATGTTACCGTTTTATCTCCGTCACGTAAGTTACAAGAACATATTACGTCAGTTATAGGTGTGAAAACTCATCCCCATTTGATGTTTTATCTTGTCTAAAGCAGCAGTACATTCAGTACTCACGATACAAACATGTCCCATGTCAAAGTTTTCGAACAACATTTATGCATATCACAGCATAACGGTATTTTAAGTGCACTTTTTTCGGCGGACGGATCCTTAATGTGGTCTTACCCCAAATAGATGTTTTGCATGTTAAAAATCTTCACGAAGGCTAGACTGATATCAAGCTACACACATAACTAGATTAACCACAAATGGGAATGCATGTTACCGTTTTATCTCCGTCACGTAAGTTACAAGAACATATTACGTCAGTTATAGGTGTGAAAACTCATCCCCATTTGATGTTTTATCTTGTCTAAAGCAGCAGTACATTCAGTACTCACGATACAAACATGTCCCATGTCAAAGTTTTCGAACAAAATTTATGCATATCACAGCATAACGGTATTTTAAGTGCACTTTTTTCGGCGGACGGATCCTTAATGTGGTCTTACCCCAAATAGATGTTTTGCATGTTACAAATCTTCACGAAGGCTAGACTGATATCAAGCTACACACATAACTAGATTAACCACAAATGGGAATGCATGTTACCGTTTTATCTCCGTCACGTAAGTTACAAGAACATATTACGTCAGTTATAGGTGTGAAAACTCATCCCCATTTGATGTTTTATCTTGTCTAAAGCAGCAGTACATTCAGTACTCACGATACAAACATGTCCCATGTCAAAGTTTTCGAACAAAATTTATGCATATCACAGCATAACGGTATTTTAAGTGCACTTTTTTCGGCGGACGGATCCTTAATGTGGTCTTACCCCAAATAGATGTTTTGCATGTTACAAATCTTCACGAAGGCTAGACTGATATCAAGCTACACACATAACTAGATTAACCACAAATGGGAATGCATGTTACCGTTTTATCTCCGTCACGTAAGTTACAAGAACATATTACGTCAGTTATAGGTGTGAAAACTCATCCCCATTTGATGTTTTATCTTGTCTAAAGCAGCAGTACATTCAGTACTCACGATACAAACATGTCCCATGTCAAAGTTTTCGAACAACATTTATGCATATCACAGCATAACGGTATTTTAAGTGCACTTTTTTCGGCGGACGGATCCTTAATGTGGTCTTACCCCAAATAGATGTTTTGCATGTTACAAATCTTCACGAAGGCTAGACTGATATCAAGCTACACACATAACTAGATTAACCACAAATGGGAATGCATGTTACCGTTTTATCTCCGTCACGTAAGTTACAAGAACATATTACGTCAGTTATAGGTGTGAAAACTCATCCCCATTTGATGTTTTATCTTGTCTAAAGCAGCAGTACATTCAGTACTCACGATACAAACATGTCCCATGTCAAAGTTTTCGAACAAAATTTATGCATATCACAGCATAACGGTATTTTACGTGCACTTTTTTCGGCGGACGGATCCTTAATGTGGTCTTACCCCAAATAGATGTTTTGCATGTTACACATCTTCACGAAGGCTAGACTGATATCAAGCCACACACATAACTAGATTAACCACAAATGGGAATGCATGTTACCGTTTTATCTCCGTCACGTAAGTTACAAGAACATATTACGTCAGTTATAGGTGTGAAAACTCATCCCCATTTGATGTTTTATCTTGTCTAAAGCAGCAGTACATTCAGTACTCACGATACAAACATGTCCCATGTCAAAGTTTTCGAACAACATTTATGCATATCACAGCATAACGGTATTTTAAGTGCACTTTTTTCGGCGGACGGATCCTTAATGTGGTCTTACCCCAAATAGATGTTTTGCATGTTACAAATCTTCACGAAGGCTAGACTGATATCAAGCTACACACATATCTAGATTAACCACAACTGGGAATGCATGTTACCGTTTTATCTCCGTCACGTAAGTTACAAGAACATATTACGTCAGTTATAGTTGTGAAAACTCATCCCCATTTGATGTTTTATCTTGTCTAAAGCAGCAGTACATTCAGTACTCACGATACAAACATGTCCCATGTCAAAGTTTTCGAACAAAATTTATGCATATCACAGCATAACGGTATTTTAAGTGCACTTTTTTCGGCGGACGGATCCTTAATGTGGTCTTACCCCAAATAGATGTTTTGCATGTTACAAATCTTCACGAAGGCTAGACTGATATCAAGCTACACACATAACTAGATTAACCACAAATGGGAATGCATGTTACCGTTTTATCTCCGTCACGTAAGTTACAAGAACATATTACGTCAGTTATAGGTGTGAAAACTCATCCCCATTTGATGTTTTATCTTGTCTAAAGCAGCAGTACATTCAGTACTCACGATACAAACATGTCCCATGTCAAAGTTTTCGAACAACATTTATGCATATCACAGCATAACGGTATTTTAAGTGCACTTTTTTCGGCGGACGGATCCTTAATGTGGTCTTACCCCAAATAGATGTTTTGCATGTTACAAATCTTCACGAAGGCTAGACTGATATCAAGCTACACACATAACTAGATTAACCACAAATGGGAATGCATGTTACCGTTTTATCTCCGTCACGTAAGTTACAAGAACATATTACGTCAGTTATAGATGTGAAAACTCATCCCCATTTGATGTTTTATCTTGTCTAAAGCAGCAGTACATTCAGTACTCACGATACAAACATGTCCCATGTCAAAGTTTTCGAACAAAATTTATGCATATCACAGCATAACGGTATTTTAAGTGCACTTTTTTCGGCGGACGGATCCTTAATGTGGTCTTACCCCAAATAGATGTTTTGCATGTTACAAATCTTCACGAAGGCTAGACTGATATCAAGCTACACACATAACTAGATTAACCACAAATGGGAATGCATGTTACCGTTTTATCTCCGTCACGTAAGTTACAAGAACATATTACGTCAGTTATAGGTGTGAAAACTCATCCCCATTTGATGTTTTATCTTGTCTAAAGCAGCAGTACATTCAGTACTCACGATACAAACATGTCCCATGTCAAAGTTTTCGAACAACATTTATGCATATCACAGCATAACGGTATTTTAAGTGCACTTTTTTCGGCGGACGGATCCTTAATGTGGTCTTACCCCAAATAGATGTTTTGCATGTTACAAATCTTCACGAAGGCTAGACTGATATCAAGCTACACACATAACTAGATTAACCACAAATGGGAATGCATGTTACCGTTTTATCTCCGTCACGTAAGTTACAAGAACATATTACGTCAGTTATAGGTGTGAAAACTCATCCCCATTTGATGTTTTATCTTGTCTAAAGCAGCAGTACATTCAGTACTCACGATACAAACATGTCCCATGTCAAAGTTTTCGAACAAAATTTATGCATATCACAGCATAACGGTATTTTAAGTGCACTTTTTTCGGCGGACGGATCCTTAATGTGGTCTTACCCCAAATAGATGTTTTGCATGTTACAAATCTTCACGAAGGCTAGACTGATATCAAGCTACACACATAACTAGATTAACCACAAATGGGAATGCATGTTACCGTTTTATCTCCGTCACGTAAGTTACAAGAACATATTACGTCAGTTATAGGTGTGAAAACTCATCCCCATTTGATGTTTTATCTTGTCTAAAGCAGCAGTACATTCAGTACTCACGATACAAACATGTCCCATGTCAAAGTTTTCGAACAAAATTTATGCATATCACAGCATAACGGTATTTTAAGTGCACTTTTTTCGGCGGACGGATCCTTAATGTGGTCTTACCCCAAATAGATGTTTTGCATGTTACAAATCTTCACGAAGGCTAGACTGATATCAAGCTACACACATAACTAGATTAACCACAAATGGGAATGCATGTTACCGTTTTATCTCCGTCACGTAAGTTACAAGAACATATTACGTCAGTTATAGGTGTGAAAACTCATCCCCATTTGATGTTTTATCTTGTCTAAAGCAGCAGTACATTCAGTACTCACGATACAAACATGTCCCATGTCAAAGTTTTCGAACAAAATTTATGCATATCACAGCATAACGGTATTTTAAGTGCACTTTTTTCGGCGGACGGATCCTTAATGTGGTCTTACCCCAAATAGATGTTTTGCATGTTACAAATCTTCACGAAGGCTAGACTGATATCAAGCTACACACATAACTAGATTAACCACAAATGGGAATGCATGTTACCGTTTTATCTCCGTCACGTAAGTTACAAGAACATATTACGTCAGTTATAGGTGTGAAAACTCATCCCCATTTGATGTTTTATCTTGTCTAAAGCAGCAGTACATTCAGTACTCACGATACAAACATGTCCCATGTCAAAGTTTTCGAACAAAATTTATGCATATCACAGCATAACGGTATTTTAAGTGCACTTTTTTCGGCGGACGGATCCTTAATGTGGTCTTACCCCAAATAGATGTTTTGCATGTTAAAAATCTTCACGAAGGCTAGACTGATATCAAGCTACACACATAACTAGATTAACCACAAATGGGAATGCATGTTACCGTTTTATCTCCGTCACGTAAGTTACAAGAACATATTACGTCAGTTATAGGTGTGAAAACTCATCCCCATTTGATGTTTTATCTTGTCTAAAGCAGCAGTACCTTCAGTACTCACGATACAAACATGTCCCATGTCAAAGTTTTCGAACAACATTTATGCATATCACAGCATAACGGTATTTTAAGTGCACTTTTTTCGGCGGACGGATCCTTAATGTGGTCTTACCCCAAATAGATGTTTTGCATGTTACAAATCTTCACGAAGGCTAGACTGATATCAAGCTACACACATAACTAGATTAATCACAAATGGGAATGCATGTTACCGTTTTATCTCCGTCACGTAAGTTACAAGAACATATTACGTCAGTTATAGGTGTGAAAACTCATCCCCATTTGATGTTTTATCTTGTCTAAAGCAGCAGTACATTCAGTACTCACGATACAAACATGTCCCATGTCAAAGTTTTCGAACAAAATTTATGCATATCACAGCATAACGGTATTTTAAGTGCACTTTTTTCGGCGGACGGATCCTTAATGTGGTCTTACCCCAAATAGATGTTTTGCATGTTACAAATCTTCACGAAGGCTAGACTGATATCAAGCTACACACATAACTAGATTAACCACAAATGGGAATGCATGTTACCGTTTTATCTCAGTCACGTAAGTTACAAGAACATATTACGTCAGTCATAGGTGTGAAAACTCATCCCCATTTGATGTTTTATCTTGTCTAAAGCAGCAGTACATTCAGTACTCACGATACAAACATGTCCCATGTCAAAGTTTTCGAACAAAATTTATGCATATCACAGCATAACGGTATTTTAAGTGCACTTTTTTCGGCGGACGGATCCTTAATGTGGTCTTACCCCAAATAGATGTTTTGCATGTTACAAATCTTCACGAAGGCTAGACTGATATCAAGCTACACACATAACTAGATTAACCACAAATGGGAATGCATGTTACCGTTTTATCTCCGTCACGTAAGTTACAAGAACATATTACGTCAGTTATAGGTGTGAAAACTCATCCCCATTTGATGTTTTATCTTGTGTAAAGCAGCAGTACATTCAGTACTCACGATACAAACATGTCCCATGTCAAAGTTTTCGAACAAAATTTATGCATATCACAGCATAACGGTATTTTAAGTGCACTTTTTTCGGCGGACGGATCCTTAATGTGGTCTTACCCCAAATAGATGTTTTGCATGTTACAAATCTTCAGGAAGGCTAGACTGATATCAAGCTACACACATAACTAGATTAACCACAAATGGGAATGCATGTTACCGTTTTATCTCCGTCACGTAAGTTACAAGAACATATTACGTCAGTTATAGGTGTGAAAACTCATCCCCATTTGATGTTTTATCTTGTCTAAAGCAGCAGTACATTCAGTACTCACGATACAAACATGTCCCATGTCAAAGTTTTCGAACAAAATTTATGCATATCACAGCATAACGGTATTTTAAGTGCACTTTTTTCGGCGGACGGATCCTTAATGTGGTCTTACCCCAAATAGATGTTTTGCATGTTACAAATCTTCACGAAGGCTAGACTGATATCAAGCTACACACATAACTAGATTAACCACAAATGGGAATGCATGTTACCGTTTTATCTCCGTCACGTAAGTTACAAGAACATATTACGTCAGTTATAGGTGTGAAAACTCATCCCCATTTGATGTTTTATCTTGTCTAAAGCAGCAGTACATTCAGTACTCACGATACAAACATGTCCCATGTCAAAGTTTTCGAACAACATTTATGCATATCACAGCATAACGGTATTTTAAGTGCACTTTTTTCGGCGGACGGATCCTTAATGTGGTCTTACCCCAAATAGATGTTTTGCATGTTACAAATCTTCACGAAGGCTAGACTGATATCAAGCTACACACATAACTAGATTAACCACAAATGGGAATGCATGTTACCGTTTTATCTCCGTCACGTAAGTTACAAGAACATATTACGTCAGTTATAGGTGTGAAAACTCATCCCCATTTGATGTTTTATCTTGTCTAAAGCAGCAGTACATTCAGTACTCACGATACAAACATGTCCCATGTCAAAGTTTTCGAACAAAATTTATGCATATCACAGCATAACGGTATTTTAAGTGCACTTTTTTCGGCGGACGGATCCTTAATGTGGTCTTACCCCAAATAGATGTTTTGCATGTTACAAATCTTCACGAAGGCTAGACTGATATCAAGCTACACACATAACTAGATTAACCACAAATGGGAATGCATGTTACCGTTTTATCTCCGTCACGTAAGTTACAAGAACATATTACGTCAGTTATAGGTGTGAAAACTCATCCCCATTTGATGTTTTATCTTGTCTAAAGCAGCAGTACATTCAGTACTCACGATACAAACATGTCCCATGTCAAAGTTTTCGAACAAAATTTATGCATATCACAGCATAACGGTATTTTAAGTGCACTTTTTTCGGCGGACGGATCCTTAATGTGGTCTTACCCCAAATAGATGTTTTGCATGTTACAAATCTTCACGAAGGCTAGACTGATATCAAGCTACACACATAACTAGATTAATCACAAATGGGAATGCATGTTACCGTTTTATCTCCGTCACGTAAGTTACAAGAACATATTACGTCAGTTATAGGTGTGAAAACTCATCCCCATTTGATGTTATATCTTGTCTAAAGCAGCAGTACATTCAGTACTCACGATACAAACATGTCCCATGTCAAAGTTTTCGAACAACATTTATGCATATCACAGCATAACGGTATTTTAAGTGCACTTTTTTCGGCGGACGGATCCTTAATGTGGTCTTACCCCAAATAGATGTTTTGCATGTTACAAATCTTCACGAAGGCTAGACTGATATCAAGCTACACACATAACTAGATTAACCACAAATGGGAATGCATGTTACCGTTTTATCTCCGTCACGTAAGTTACAAGAACATATTACGTCAGTTATAGGTGTGAAAACTCATCCCCATTTGATGTTTTATCTTGTCTAAAGCAGCAGTACATTCAGTACTCACGATACAAACATGTCCCATGTCAAAGTTTTCGAACAAAATTTATGCATATCACAGCATAACGGTATTTTAAGTGCACTTTTTTCGGCGGACGGATCCTTAATGTGGTCTTACCCCAAATAGATGTTTTGCATGTTACAAATCTTCACGAAGGCTAGACTGATATCAAGCTACACACATAACTAGATTAACCACAAATGGGAATGCATGTTACCGTTTTATCTCAGTCACGTAAGTTACAAGAACATATTACGTCAGTTATAGGTGTGAAAACTCATCCCCATTTGATGTTTTATCTTGTCTAAAGCAGCAGTACATTCAGTACTCACGATACAAACATGTCCCATGTCAAAGTTTTCGAACAAAATTTATGCATATCACAGCATAACGGTATTTTAAGTGCACTTTTTTCGGCGGACGGATCCTTAATGTGGTCTTACCCCAAATAGATGTTTTGCATGTTACAAATCTTCACGAAGGCTAGACTGATATCAAGCTACACACATAACTAGATTAACCACAAATGGGAATGCATGTTACCGTTTTATCTCCGTCACGTAAGTTACAAGAACATATTACGTCAGTTATAGGTGTGAAAACTCATCCCCATTTGATGTTTTATCTTGTGTAAAGCAGCAGTACATTCAGTACTCACGATACAAACATGTCCCATGTCAAAGTTTTCGAACAAAATTTATGCATATCACAGCATAACGGTATTTTAAGTGCACTTTTTTCGGCGGACGGATCCTTAATGTGGTCTTACCCCAAATAGATGTTTTGCATGTTACAAATCTTCAGGAAGGCTAGACTGATATCAAGCTACACACATAACTAGATTAACCACAAATGGGAATGCATGTTACCGTTTTATCTCCGTCACGTAAGTTACAAGAACATATTACGTCAGTTATAGGTGTGAAAACTCATCCCCATTTGATGTTTTATCTTGTCTAAAGCAGCAGTACATTCAGTACTCACGATACAAACATGTCCCATGTCAAAGTTTTCGAACAAAATTTATGCATATCACAGCATAACGGTATTTTAAGTGCACTTTTTTCGGCGGACGGATCCTTAATGTGGTCTTACCCCAAATAGATGTTTTGCATGTTACAAATCTTCACGAAGGCTAGACTGATATCAAGCTACACACATAACTAGATTAACCACAAATGGGAATGCATGTTACCGTTTTATCTCCGTCACGTAAGTTACAAGAACATATTACGTCAGTTATAGGTGTGAAAACTCATCCCCATTTGATGTTTTATCTTGTCTAAAGCAGCAGTACATTCAGTACTCACGATACAAACATGTCCCATGTCAAAGTTTTCGAACAACATTTATGCATATCACAGCATAACGGTATTTTAAGTGCACTTTTTTCGGCGGACGGATCCTTAATGTGGTCTTACCCCAAATAGATGTTTTGCATGTTACAAATCTTCACGAAGGCTAGACTGATATCAAGCTACACACATAACTAGATTAACCACAAATGGGAATGCATGTTACCGTTTTATCTCCGTCACGTAAGTTACAAGAACATATTACGTCAGTTATAGGTGTGAAAACTCATCCCCATTTGATGTTTTATCTTGTCTAAAGCAGCAGTACATTCAGTACTCACGATACAAACATGTCCCATGTCAAAGTTTTCGAACAACATTTATGCATATCACAGCATAACGGTATTTTAAGTGCACTTTTTTCGGCGGACGGATCCTTAATGTGGTCTTACCCCAAATAGATGTTTTGCATGTTACAAATCTTCACGAAGGCTAGACTGATATCAAGCTACACACATAACTAGATTAACCACAAATGGGAATGCATGTTACCGTTTTATCTCCGTCACGTAAGTTACAAGAACATATTACGTCAGTTATAGGTGTGAAAACTCATCCCCATTTGATGTTTTATCTTGTCTAAAGCAGCAGTACATTCAGTACTCACGATACAAACATGTCCCATGTCAAAGTTTTCGAACAAAATTTATGCATATCACAGCATAACGGTATTTTAAGTGCACTTTTTTCGGCGGACGGATCCTTAATGTGGTCTTACCCCAAATAGATGTTTTGCATGTTACAAATCTTCACGAAGGCTAGACTGATATCAAGCTACACACATAACTAGATTAATCACAAATGGGAATGCATGTTACCGTTTTATCTCCGTCACGTAAGTTACAAGAACATATTACGTCAGTTATAGGTGTGAAAACTCATCCCCATTTGATGTTTTATCTTGTCTAAAGCAGCAGTACATTCAGTACTCACGATACAAACATGTCCCATGTCAAAGTTTTCGAACAACATTTATGCATATCACAGCATAACGGTATTTTAAGTGCACTTTTTTCGGCGGACGGATCCTTAATGTGGTCTTACCCCAAATAGATGTTTTGCATGTTACAAATCTTCACGAAGGCTAGACTGATATCAAGCTACACACATAACTAGATTAACCACAAATGGGAATGCATGTTACCGTTTTATCTCCGTCACGTAAGTTACAAGAACATATTACGTCAGTTATAGGTGTGAAAACTCATCCCCATTTGATGTTTTATCTTGTCTAAAGCAGCAGTACATTCAGTACTCACGATACAAACATGTCCCATGTCAAAGTTTTCGAACAAAATTTATGCATATCACAGCATAACGGTATTTTAAGTGCACTTTTTTCGGCGGACGGATCCTTAATGTGGTCTTACCCCAAATAGATGTTTTGCATGTTACAAATCTTCACGAAGGCTAGACTGATATCAAGCTACACACATAACTAGATTAACCACAAATGGGAATGCATGTTACCGTTTTATCTCCGTCACGTAAGTTACAAGAACATATTACGTCAGTTATAGGTGTGAAAACTCATCCCCATTTGATGTTTTATCTTGTCTAAAGCAGCAGTACATTCAGTACTCACGATACAAACATGTCCCATGTCAAAGTTTTCGAACAAAATTTATGCATATCACAGCATAACGGTATTTTAAGTGCACTTTTTTCGGCGGACGGATCCTTAATGTGGTCTTACCCCAAATAGATGTTTTGCATGTTACAAATCTTCAAGAAGGCTAGACTGATATCAAGCTACACACATAACTAGATTAACCACAAATGGGAATGCATGTTACCGTTTTATCTCCGTCACGTAAGTTACAAGAACATATTACGTCAGTTATAGGTGTGAAAACTCATCCCCATTTGATGTTTTATCTTGTCTAAAGCAGCAGTACATTCAGTACTCACGATACAAACATGTCCCATGTCAAAGTTTTCGAACAAAATTTATGCATATCACAGCATAACGGTATTTTAAGTGCACTTTTTTCGGCGGACGGATCCTTAATGTGGTCTTACCCCAAATAGATGTTTTGCATGTTACAAATCTTCACGAAGGCTAGACTGATATCAAGCTACACACATAACTAGATTAACCACAAATGGGAATGCATGTTACCGTTTTATCTCCGTCACGTAAGTTACAAGAACATATTACGTCAGTTATAGGTGTGAAAACTCATCCCCATTTGATGTTTTATCTTGTCTAAAGCAGCAGTACATTCAGTACTCACGATACAAACATGTCCCATGTCAAAGTTTTCGAACAAAATTTATGCATATCACAGCATAACGGTATTTTAAGTGCACTTTTTTCGGCGGACGGATCCTTAATGTGGTCTTACCCCAAATAGATGTTTTGCATGTTACAAATCTTCACGAAGGCTAGACTGATATCAAGCTACACACATAACTAGATTAACCACAAATGGGAATGCATGTTACCGTTTTATCTCCGTCACGTAAGTTACAAGAACATATTACGTCAGTTATAGGTGTGAAAACTCATCCCCATTTGATGTTTTATCTTGTCTAAAGCAGCAGTACATTCAGTACTCACGATACAAACATGTCCCATGTCAAAGTTTTCGAAACAAATTTATGCATATCACAGCATAACGGTATTTTAAGTGCACTTTTTTCGGCGGACGGATCCTTAATGTGGTCTTACCCCAAATAGATGTTTTGCATGTTACAAATCTTCACGAAGGCTAGACTGATATCAAGCTACACACATAACTAGATTAACCACAAATGGGAATGCATGTTACCGTTTTATCTCCGTCACGTAAGTTACAAGAACATATTACGTCAGTTATAGGTGTGAAAACTCATCCCCATTTGATGTTTTATCTTGTCTAAAGCAGCAGTACATTCAGTACTCACGATACAAACATGTCCCATGTCAAAGTTTTCGAACAAAATTTATGCATATCACAGCATAACGGTATTTTAAGTGCACTTTTTTCGGCGGACGGATCCTTAATGTGGTCTTACCCCAAATAGATGTTTTGCATGTTACAAATCTTCACGAAGGCTAGACTGATATCAAGCTACACACATAACTAGATTAACCACAAATGGGAATGCATGTTACCGTTTTATCTCCGTCACGTAAGTTACAAGAACATATTACGTCAGTTATAGGTGTGAAAACTCATCCCCATTTGATGTTTTATCTTGTCTAAAGCAGCAGTACATTCAGTACTCACGATACAAACATGTCCCATGTCAAAGTTGTCGAACAAAATTTATGCATATCACAGCATAACGGTATTTTAAGTGCACTTTTTTCGGCGGACGGATCCTTAATGTGGTCTTACCCCAAATAGATGTTTTGCATGTTACAAATCTTCACGAAGGCTAGACTGATATCAAGCTACACACATAACTAGATTAACCACAAATGGTAATGCATGTTACCGTTTTATCTCCGTCACGTAAGTTACAAGAACATATTACGTCAGTTATAGGTGTGAAAACTCATCCCCATTTGATGTTTTATCTTGTCTAAAGCAGCAGTACATTCAGTACTCACGATACAAACATGTCCCATGTCAAAGTTTTCGAACAAAATTTATGCATATCACAGCATAACGGTATTTTAAGTGCACTTTTTTCGGCGGACGGATCCTTAATGTGGTCTTACCCCAAATAGATGTTTTGCATGTTACAAATCTTCACGAAGGCTAGACTGATATCAAGCTACACACATAACTAGATTAACCACAAATGGGAATGCATGTTACCGTTTTATCTCCGTCACGTAAGTTACAAGTACATATTACGTCAGTTATAGGTGTGAAAACTCATCCCCATTTGATGTTTTATCTTGTCTAAAGCAGCAGTACATTCAGTACTCACGATACAAACATGTCCCATGTCAAAGTTTTCGAACAACATTTATGCATATCACAGCATAACGGTATTTTAAGTGCACTTTTTTCGGCGGACGGATCCTTAATGTGGTCTTACCCCAAATAGATGTTTTGCATGTTACAAATCTTCACGAAGACTAGACTGATATCAAGCTACACACATAACTAGATTAACCACAAATGGGAATGCATGTTACCGTTTTATCTCCGTCACGTAAGTTACAAGAAGATATTACGTCAGTTATAGGTGTGAAAACTCATCCCCATTTGATGTTTTATCTTGTCTAAAGCAGCAGTACATTCAGTACTCACGATACAAACATGTCCCATGTCAAAGTTTTCGAACAACATTTATGCATATCACAGCATAACGGTATTTTTAAGTGCACTTTTTTCGGCGGACGGATCCTTAATGTGGTCTTACCCCAAATAGATGTTTTGCATGTTACAAATCTTCACGAAGGCTAGACTGATATCAAGCTACACACATAACTAGATTAACCACAAATGGGAATGCATGTTACCGTTTTATCTCCGTCACGTAAGTTACAAGAACATATTACGTCAGTTATAGGTGTGAAAACTCATCCCCATTTGATGTTTTATCTTGTCTAAAGCAGCAGTACATTCAGTACTCACGATACAAACATGTCCCATGTCAAAGTTTTCGAACAAAATTTATGCATATCACAGCATAACGGTATTTTAAGTGCACTTTTTTCGGCGGACGGATCCTTAATGTGGTCTTACCCCAAATAGATGTTTTGCATGTTACAAATCTTCACGAAGGCTAGACTGATATCAAGCTACACACATAACTAGATTAACCACAAATGGGAATGCATGTTACCGTTTTATCTCCGTCACGTAAGTTACAAGAACATATTACGTCAGTTATAGGTGTGAAAACTCATCCCCATTTGATGTTTTATCTTGTCTAAAGCAGCAGTACATTCAGTACTCACGATACAAACATGTCCCATGTCAAAGTTTTCGAACAACATTTATGCATATCACAGCATAACGGTATTTTAAGTGCACTTTTTTCGGCGGACGGATCCTTAATGTGGTCTTACCCCAAATAGATGTTTTGCATGTTACAAATCTTCACGAAGGCTAGACTGATATCAAGCTACACACATAACTAGATTAACCACAAATGGGAATGCATGTTACCGTTTTATCTCCGTCACGTAAGTTACAAGAACATATTACGTCAGTTATAGGTGTGAAAACTCATCCCCATTTGATGTTTTATCTTGTCTAAAGCAGCAGTACATTCAGTACTCACGATACAAACATGTCCCATGTCAAAGTTTTCGAACAAAATTTATGCATATCACAGCATAACGGTATTTTAAGTGCACTTTTTTCGGCGGACGGATCCTTAATGTGGTCTTACCCCAAATATATGTTTTTCATGTTACAAATCTTCACGAAGGCTAGACTGATATCAAGCTACACACATAACTAGATTAACCACAAATGGGAATGCATGTTACCGTTTTATCTCCGTCACGTAAGTTACAAGAACATATTACGTCAGTTATAGGTGTGAAAACTCATCCCCATTTGATGTTTTATCTTGTCTAAAGCAGCAGTACATTCAGTACTCACGATACAAACATGTCCCATGTCAAAGTTTTCGAACAAAATTTATGCATATCACAGCATAACGGTATTTTAAGTGCACTTTTTTCGGCGGACGGATCCTTAATGTGGTCTTACCCCAAATAGATGTTTTGCATGTTACAAATCTTCACGAAGGCTAGACTGATATCAAGCTACACACATAACTAGATTAACCACAAATGGGAATGCATGTTACCGTTTTATCTCCGTCACGTAAGTTACAAGAACATATTACGTAAGTTATAGGTGTGAAAACTCATCCCCATTTGATGTTTTATCTTGTCTAAAGCAGCAGTACATTCAGTACTCACGATACAAACATGTCCCATGTCAAAGTTGTCGAACAAAATTTATGCATATCACAGCATAACGGTATTTTAAGTGCACTTTTTTCGGCGGACGGATCCTTAATGTGGTCTTACCCCAAATAGATGTTTTGCATGTTACAAATCTTCACGAAGGCTAGACTGATATCAAGCTACACACATAACTAGATTAACCACAAATGGGAATGCATGTTACCGTTTTATCTCCGTCACGTAAGTTACAAGAACATATTACGTCAGTTATAGGTGTGAAAACTCATCCCCATTTGATGTTTTATCTTGTCTAAAGCAGCAGTACATTCAGTACTCACGATACAAACATGTCCCATGTCAAAGTTTTCGAACAAAATTTATGCATATCACAGCATAACGGTATTTTAAGTGCACTTTTTTCGGCGGACGGATCCTTAATGTGGTCTTACCCCAAATAGATGTTTTGCATGTTACAAATCTTCACGAAGGCTAGACTGATATCAAGCTACACACATAACTAGATTAACCACAAATGGGAATGCATGTTACCGTTTTATCTCCGTCACGTAAGTTACAAGAACATATTACGTCAGTTATAGGTGTGAAAACTCATCCCCATTTGATGTTTTATCTTGTCTAAAGCAGCAGTACATTCAGTACTCACGATACAAACATGTCCCATGTCAAAGTTTTCGAACAACATTTATGCATATCACAGCATAACGGTATTTTAAGTGCACTTTTTTCGGCGGACGGATCCTTAATGTGGTCTTACCCCAAATAGATGTTTTGCATGTTACAAATCTTCACGAAGGCTAGACTGATATCAAGCTACACACATAACTAGATTAACCACAAATGGGAATGCATGTTACCGTTTTATCTCCGTCACGTAAGTTACAAGAACATATTACGTCAGTTATAGGTGTGAAAACTCATCCCCATTTGATGTTTTATCTTGTCTAAAGCAGCAGTACATTCAGTACTCACGATACAAACATGTCCCATGTCAAAGTTTTCGAACAACATTTATGCATATCACAGCATAACGGTATTTTAAGTGCACTTTTTTCGGCGGACGGATCCTTAATGTGGTCTTACCCCAAATAGATGTTTTGCATGTTACAAATCTTCACGAAGGCTAGACTGATATCAAGCTACACACATAACTAGATTAACCACAAATGGGAATGCATGTTACCGTTTTATCTCCGTCACGTAAGTTACAAGAACATATTACGTCAGTTATAGGTGTGAAAACTCATCCCCATTTGATGTTTTATCTTGTCTAAAGCAGCAGTACATTCAGTACTCACGATACAAACATGTCCCATGTCAAAGTTTTCGAACAAAATTTATGCATATCACAGCATAACGGTATTTTAAGTGCACTTTTTTCGGCGGACGGATCCTTAATGTGGTCTTACCCCAAATAGATGTTTTGCATGTTACAAATCTTCACGAAGGCTAGACTGATATCAAGCTACACACATAACTAGATTAACCACAAATGGGAATGCATGTTACCGTTTTATCTCCGTCACGTAAGTTACAAGAACATATTACGTCAGTTATAGGTGTGAAAACTCATCCCCATTTGATGTTTTATCTTGTCTAAAGCAGCAGTACATTCAGTACTCTCGATACAAACATGTCCCATGTCAAAGTTTTCGAACAACATTTATGCATATCACAGCATAACGGTATTTTAAGTGCACTTTTTTCGGCGGACGGATCCTTAATGTGGTCTTACCCCAAATAGATGTTTTGCATGTTACAAATCTTCACGAAGACTAGACTGATATCAAGCTACACACATAACTAGATTAACCACAAATGGGAATGCATGTTACCGTTTTATCTCCGTCACGTAAGTTACAAGAAGATATTACGTCAGTTATAGGTGTGAAAACTCATCCCCATTTGATGTTTTATCTTGTCTAAAGCAGCAGTACATTCAGTACTCACGATACAAACATGTCCCATGTCAAAGTTTTCGAACAACATTTATGCATATCACAGCATAACGGTATTTTTAAGTGCACTTTTTTCGGCGGACGGATCCTTAATGTGGTCTTACCCCAAATAGATGTTTTGCATGTTACAAATCTTCACGAAGGCTAGACTGATATCAAGCTACACACATAACTAGATTAACCACAAATGGGAATGCATGTTACCGTTTTATCTCCGTCACGTAAGTTACAAGAACATATTACGTCAGTTATAGGTGTGAAAACTCATCCCCATTTGATGTTTTATCTTGTCTAAAGCAGCAGTACATTCAGTACTCACGATACAAACATGTCCCATGTCAAAGTTTTCGAACAAAATTTATGCATATCACAGCATAACGGTATTTTAAGTGCACTTTTTTCGGCGGACGGATCCTTAATGTGGTCTTACCCCAAATAGATGTTTTGCATGTTACAAATCTTCACGAAGGCTAGACTGATATCAAGCTACACACATAACTAGATTAACCACAAATGGGAATGCATGTTACCGTTTTATCTCCGTCACGTAAGTTACAAGAACATATTACGTCAGTTATAGGTGTGAAAACTCATCCCCATTTGATGTTTTATCTTGTCTAAAGCAGCAGTACATTCAGTACTCACGATACAAACATGTCCCATGTCAAAGTTTTCGAACAACATTTATGCATATCACAGCATAACGGTATTTTAAGTGCACTTTTTTCGGCGGACGGATCCTTAATGTGGTCTTACCCCAAATAGATGTTTTGCATGTTACAAATCTTCACGAAGGCTAGACTGATATCAAGCTACACACATAACTAGATTAACCACAAATGGGAATGCATGTTACCGTTTTATCTCCGTCACGTAAGTTACAAGAACATATTACGTCAGTTATAGGTGTGAAAACTCATCCCCATTTGATGTTTTATCTTGTCTAAAGCAGCAGTACATTCAGTACTCACGATACAAACATGTCCCATGTCAAAGTTTTCGAACAAAATTTATGCATATCACAGCATAACGGTATTTTAAGTGCACTTTTTTCGGCGGACGGATCCTTAATGTGGTCTTACCCCAAATATATGTTTTTCATGTTACAAATCTTCACGAAGGCTAGACTGATATCAAGCTACACACATAACTAGATTAACCACAAATGGGAATGCATGTTACCGTTTTATCTCCGTCACGTAAGTTACAAGAACATATTACGTCAGTTATAGGTGTGAAAACTCATCCCCATTTGATGTTTTATCTTGTCTAAAGCAGCAGTACATTCAGTACTCACGATACAAACATGTCCCATGTCAAAGTTTTCGAACAAAATTTATGCATATCACAGCATAACGGTATTTTAAGTGCACTTTTTTCGGCGGACGGATCCTTAATGTGGTCTTACCCCAAATAGATGTTTTGCATGTTACAAATCTTCACGAAGGCTAGACTGATATCAAGCTACACACATAACTAGATTAACCACAAATGGGAATGCATGTTACCGTTTTATCTCCGTCACGTAAGTTACAAGAACATATTACGTAAGTTATAGGTGTGAAAACTCATCCCCATTTGATGTTTTATCTTGTCTAAAGCAGCAGTACATTCAGTACTCACGATACAAACATGTCCCATGTCAAAGTTGTCGAACAAAATTTATGCATATCACAGCATAACGGTATTTTAAGTGCACTTTTTTCGGCGGACGGATCCTTAATGTGGTCTTACCCCAAATAGATGTTTTGCATGTTACAAATCTTCACGAAGGCTAGACTGATATCAAGCTACACACATAACTAGATTAACCACAAATGGGAATGCATGTTACCGTTTTATCTCCGTCACGTAAGTTACAAGAACATATTACGTCAGTTATAGGTGTGAAAACTCATCCCCATTTGATGTTTTATCTTGTCTAAAGCAGCAGTACATTCAGTACTCACGATACAAACATGTCCCATGTCAAAGTTTTCGAACAAAATTTATGCATATCACAGCATAACGGTATTTTAAGTGCACTTTTTTCGGCGGACGGATCCTTAATGTGGTCTTACCCCAAATAGATGTTTTGCATGTTACAAATCTTCACGAAGGCTAGACTGATATCAAGCTACACACATAACTAGATTAACCACAAATGGGAATGCATGTTACCGTTTTATCTCCGTCACGTAAGTTACAAGAACATATTACGTCAGTTATAGGTGTGAAAACTCATCCCCATTTGATGTTTTATCTTGTCTAAAGCAGCAGTACATTCAGTACTCACGATACAAACATGTCCCATGTCAAAGTTTTCGAACAACATTTATGCATATCACAGCATAACGGTATTTTAAGTGCACTTTTTTCGGCGGACGGATCCTTAATGTGGTCTTACCCCAAATAGATGTTTTGCATGTTACAAATCTTCACGAAGGCTAGACTGATATCAAGCTACACACATAACTAGATTAACCACAAATGGGAATGCATGTTACCGTTTTATCTCCGTCACGTAAGTTACAAGAACATATTACGTCAGTTATAGGTGTGAAAACTCATCCCCATTTGATGTTTTATCTTGTCTAAAGCAGCAGTACATTCAGTACTCACGATACAAACATGTCCCATGTCAAAGTTTTCGAACAACATTTATGCATATCACAGCATAACGGTATTTTAAGTGCACTTTTTTCGGCGGACGGATCCTTAATGTGGTCTTACCCCAAATAGATGTTTTGCATGTTACAAATCTTCACGAAGGCTAGACTGATATCAAGCTACACACATAACTAGATTAACCACAAATGGGAATGCATGTTACCGTTTTATCTCCGTCACGTAAGTTACAAGAACATATTACGTCAGTTATAGGTGTGAAAACTCATCCCCATTTGATGTTTTATCTTGTCTAAAGCAGCAGTACATTCAGTACTCACGATACAAACATGTCCCATGTCAAAGTTTTCGAACAAAATTTATGCATATCACAGCATAACGGTATTTTAAGTGCACTTTTTTCGGCGGACGGATCCTTAATGTGGTCTTACCCCAAATAGATGTTTTGCATGTTACAAATCTTCACGAAGGCTAGACTGATATCAAGCTACACACATAACTAGATTAACCACAAATGGGAATGCATGTTACCGTTTTATCTCCGTCACGTAAGTTACAAGAACATATTACGTCAGTTATAGGTGTGAAAACTCATCCCCATTTGATGTTTTATCTTGTCTAAAGCAGCAGTACATTCAGTACTCTCGATACAAACATGTCCCATGTCAAAGTTTTCGAACAACATTTATGCATATCACAGCATAACGGTATTTTAAGTGCACTTTTTTCGGCGGACGGATCCTTAATGTGGTCTTACCCCAAATAGATGTTTTGCATGTTACAAATCTTCACGAAGGCTAGACTGATATCAAGCTACACACATAACTAGATTAACCACAAATGGGAATGCATGTTACCGTTTTATCTCCGTCACGTAAGTTACAAGAACATATTACGTCAGTTATAGGTGTGAAAACTCATCCCCATTTGATGTTTTATCTTGTCTAAAGCAGCAGTACATTCAGTACTCACGATACAAACATGTCCCATGTCAAAGTTTTCGAACAAAATTTATGCATATCACAGCATAACGGTATTTTAAGTGCACTTTTTTCGGCGGACGGATCCTTAATGTGGTCTTACCCCAAATAGATGTTTTGCATGTTACAAATCTTCACGAAGGCTAGACTGATATCAAGCTACACACATAACTAGATTAACCACAAATGGGAATGCATGTTACCGTTTTATCTCCGTCACGTAAGTTACAAGAACATATTACGTCAGTTATAGGTGTGAAAACTCATCCCCATTTGATGTTTTATCTTGTCTAAAGCAGCAGTACATTCAGTACTCACGATACAAACATGTCCCATGTCAAAGTTTTCGAACAAAATTTATGCATATCACAGCATAACGGTATTTTAAGTGCACTTTTTTCGGCGGACGGATCCTTAATGTGGTCTTACCCCAAATAGATGTTTTGCATGTTACAAATCTTCACGAAGGCTAGACTGATATCAAGCTACACACATAACTAGATTAACCACAAATGGGAATGCATGTTACCGTTTTATCTCCGTCACGTAAGTTACAAGAACATATTACGTCAGTTATAGGTGTGAAAACTCATCCCCATTTGATGTTTTATCTTGTCTAAAGCAGCAGTACATTCAGTACTCACGATACAAACATGTCCCATGTCAAAGTTTTCGAACAAAATTTATGCATATCACAGCATAACGGTATTTTAAGTGCACTTTTTTCGGCGGACGGATCCTTAATGTGGTCTTACCCCAAATAGATGTTTTGCATGTTACAAATCTTCACGAAGGCTAGACTGATATCAAGCTACACACATAACTAGATTAACCACAAATGGGAATGCATGTTACCGTTTTATCTCCGTCACGTAAGTTACAAGAACATATTACGTCAGTTATAGGTGTGAAAACTCATCCCCATTTGATGTTTTATCTTGTCTAAAGCAGCAGTACATTCAGTACTCACGATACAAACATGTCCCATGTCAAAGTTTTCGAACAACATTTATGCATATCACAGCATAACGGTATTTTAAGTGCACTTTTTTCGGCGGACGGATCCTTAATGTGGTCTTACCCCAAATAGATGTTTTGCATGTTACAAATCTTCACGAAGGCTAGACTGATATCAAGCTACACACATAACTAGATTAACCACAAATGGGAATGCATGTTACCGTTTTATCTCCGTCACGTAAGTTACAAGAACATATTACGTCAGTTATAGGTGTGAAAACTCATCCCCATTTGATGTTTTATCTTGTCTAAAGCAGCAGTACATTCAGTACTCACGATACAAACATGTCCCATGTCAAAGTTTTCGAACAAAATTTATGCATATCACAGCATAACGGTATTTTAAGTGCACTTTTTTCGGCGGACGGATCCTTAATGTGGTCTTACCCCAAATAGATGTTTTGCATGTTACAAATCTTCACGAAGGCTAGACTGATATCAAGCTACACACATAACTAGATTAACCACAAATGGGAATGCATGTTACCGTTTTATCTCCGTCACGTAAGTTACAAGAACATATTACGTCAGTTATAGGTGTGAAAACTCATCCCCATTTGATGTTTTATCTTGTCTAAAGCAGCAGTACATTCAGTACTCACGATACAAACATGTCCCATGTCAAAGTTTTCGAACAAAATTTATGCATATCACAGCATAACGGTATTTTAAGTGCACTTTTTTCGGCGGACGGATCCTTAATGTGGTCTTACCCCAAATAGATGTTTTGCATGTTACAAATCTTCACGAAGGCTAGACTGATATCAAGCTACACACATAACTAGATTAACCACAAATGGGAATGCATGTTACCGTTTTATCTCCGTCACGTAAGTTACAAGAACATATTACGTCAGTTATAGGTGTGAAAACTCATCCCCATTTGATGTTTTATCTTGTCTAAAGCAGCAGTACATTCAGTACTCACGATACAAACATGTCCCATGTCAAAGTTTTCGAACAACATTTATGCATATCACAGCATAACGGTATTTTAAGTGCACTTTTTTCGGCGGACGGATCCTTAATGTGGTCTTACCCCAAATAGATGTTTTGCATGTTACAAATCTTCACGAAGGCTAGACTGATATCAAGCTACACACATAACTAGATTAACCACAAATGGGAATGCATGTTACCGTTTTATCTCCGTCACGTAAGTTACAAGAACATATTACGTCAGTTATAGGTGTGAAAACTCATCCCCATTTGATGTTTTATCTTGTCTAAAGCAGCAGTACATTCAGTACTCACGATACAAACATGTCCCATGTCAAAGTTTTCGAACAAAATTTATGCATATCACAGCATAACGGTATTTTAAGTGCACTTTTTTCGGCGGACGGATCCTTAATGTGGTCTTACCCCAAATAGATGTTTTGCATGTTACAAATCTTCACGAAGGCTAGACTGATATCAAGCCACACACATAACTAGATTAACCACAAATGGGAATGCATGTTACCGTTTTATCTCCGTCACGTAAGTTACAAGAACATATTACGTCAGTTATAGGTGTGAAAACTCATCCCCATTTGATGTTTTATCTTGTCTAAAGCAGCAGTACATTCAGTACTCACGATACAAACATGTCCCATGTCAAAGTTTTCGAACAAAATTTATGCATATCACAGCATAACGGTATTTTAAGTGCACTTTTTTCGGCGGACGGATCCTTAATGTGGTCTTACCCCAAATAGATGTTTTGCATGTTACAAATCTTCACGAAGGCTAGACTGATATCAAGCTACACACATAACTAGATTAACCACAAATGGGAATGCATGTTACCGTTTTATCTCCGTCACGTAAGTTACAAGAACATATTACGTCAGTTATAGGTGTGAAAACTCATCCCCATTTGATGTTTTATCTTGTCTAAAGCAGCAGTACATTCAGTACTCACGATACAAACATGTCCCATGTCAAAGTTTTCGAACAAAATTTATGCATATCACAGCATAACGGTATTTTAAGTGCACTTTTTTCGACGGACGGATCCTTAATGTGGTCTTACCCCAAATAGATGTTTTGCATGTTACAAATCTTCACGAAGGCTAGACTGATATCAAGCTACACACATAACTAGATTAACCACAAATGGGAATGCATGTTACCGTTTTATCTCCGTCACGTAAGTTACAAGAACATATTACCTCAGTTATAGGTGTGAAAACTCATCCCCATTTGATGTTTTATCTTGTCTAAAGCAGCAGTACATTCAGTACTCACGATACAAACATGTCCCATGTCAAAGTTTTCGAACAAAATTTATGCATATCACAGCATAACGGTATTTTAAGTGCACTTTTTTCGGCGGACGGATCCTTAATGTGGTCTTACCCCAAATAGATGTTTTGCATGTTACAAATCTTCACGAAGGCTAGACTGATATCAAGCTACACACATAACTAGATTAACCACAAATGGGAATGCATGTTACCGTTTTATCTCCGTCACGTAAGTTACAAGAACATATTACGTCAGTTATAGGTGTGAAAACTCATCCCCATTTGATGTTTTATCTTGTCTATAGCAGCAGTACATTCAGTACTCACGATACAAACATGTCCCATGTCAAAGTTTTCGAACAAAATTTATGCATATCACAGCATAACGGTATTTTAAGTGCACTTTTTTCGGCGGACGGATCCTTAATGTGGTCTTACCCCAAATAGATGTTTTGCATGTTACAAATCTTCACGAAGGCTAGACTGATATCAAGCTACACACATAACTAGATTAACCACAAATGGGAATGCATGTTACCGTTTTATCTCCGTCACGTAAGTTACAAGAACATATTACGTCAGTTATAGGTGTGAAAACTCATCCCCATTTGATGTTTTATCTTGTCTAAAGCAGCAGTACATTCAGTACTCACGATACAAACATGTCCCATGTCAAAGTTTTCGAACAACATTTATGCATATCACAGCATAACGGTATTTTAAGTGCACTTTTTTCGGCGGACGGATCCTTAATGTGGTCTTACCCCAAATAGATGTTTTGCATGTTACAAATCTTCACGAAGGCTAGACTGATATCAAGCTACACACATAACTAGATTAACCACAAATGGGAATGCATGTTACCGTTTTATCTCCGTCACGTAAGTTACAAGAACATATTACGTCAGTTATAGGTGTGAAAACTCATCCCCATTTGATGTTTTATCTTGTCTAAAGCAGCAGTACATTCAGTACTCACGATACAAACATGTCCCATGTCAAAGTTTTCGAACAAAATTTATGCATATCACAGCATAACGGTATTTTAAGTGCACTTTTTTCGGCGGACGGATCCTTAATGTGGTCTTACCCCAAATAGATGTTTTGCATGTTACAAATCTTCACGAAGGCTAGACTGATATCAAGCTACACACATAACTACATTAACCACAAATGGGAATGCATGTTACCGTTTTATCTCCGTCACGTAAGTTACAAGAACATATTACGTCAGTTATAGGTGTGAAAACTCATCCCCATTTGATGTTTTATCTTGTCTAAAGCAGCAGTACATTCAGTACTCACGATACAAACATGTCCCATGTCAAAGTTTTCGAACAAAATTTATGCATATCACAGCATAACGGTATTTTAAGTGCACTTTTTTCGGCGGACGGATCCTTAATGTGGTCTTACCCCAAATAGATGTTTTGCATGTTACAAATCTTCACGAAGGCTAGACTGATATCAAGCTACACACATAACTAGATTAACCACAAATGGGAATGCATGTTACCGTTTTATCTCCGTCACGTAAGTTACAAGAACATATTACGTCAGTTATAGGTGTGAAAACTCATCCCCATTTGATGTTTTATCTTGTCTAAAGCAGCAGTACATTCAGTACTCACGATACAAACATGTCCCATGTCAAAGTTTTCGAACAAAATTTATGCATATCACAGCATAACGGTATTTTAAGTGCACTTTTTTCGGCGGACGGATCCTTAATGTGGTCTTACCCCAAATAGATGTTTTGCATGTTACAAATCTTCACGAAGGCTAGACTGATATCAAGCTACACACATAACTAGATTAACCACAAATGGGAATGCATGTTACCGTTTTATCTCCGTCACGTAAGTTACAAGAACATATTACGTCAGTTATAGGTGTGAAAACTCATCCCCATTTGATGTTTTATCTTGTCTAAAGCAGCAGTACATTCAGTACTCACGATACAAACATGTCCCATGTCAAAGTTTTCGAACAAAATTTATGCATATCACAGCATAACGGTATTTTAAGTGCACTTTTTTCGGCGGACGGATCCTTAATGTGGTCTTACCCCAAATAGATGTTTTGCATGTTACAAATCTTCACGAAGGCTAGACTGATATCAAGCTACACACATAACTAGATTAACCACAAATGGGAATGCATGTTACCGTTTTATCTCCGTCACGTAAGTTACAAGAACATATTACGTCAGTTATAGGTGTGAAAACTCATCCCCATTTGATGTTTTATCTTGTCTAAAGCAGCAGTACATTCAGTACTCACGATACAAACATGTCCCATGTCAAAGTTTTCGAACAAAATTTATGCATATCACAGCATAACGGTATTTTAAGTGCACTTTTTTCGGCGGACGGATCCTTAATGTGGTCTTACCCCAAATAGATGTTTTGCATGTTACAAATCTTCACGAAGGCTAGACTGATATCAAGCTACACACATAACTAGATTAACCACAAATGGGAATGCATGTTACCGTTTTATCTCCGTCACGTAAGTTACAAGAACATATTACGTCAGTTATAGGTGTGAAAACTCATCCCCATTTGATGTTTTATCTTGTCTAAAGCAGCAGTACATTCAGTACTCACGATACAAACATGTCCCATGTCAAAGTTTTCGAACAAAATTTATGCATATCACAGCATAACGGTATTTTAAGTGCACTTTTTTCGGCGGACGGATCCTTAATGTGGTCTTACCCCAAATAGATGTTTTGCATGTTACAAATCTTCACGAAGGCTAGACTGATATCAAGCTACACACATAACTAGATTAACCACAAATGGGAATGCATGTTACCGTTTTATCTCCGTCACGTAAGTTACAAGAACATATTACGTCAGTTATAGGTGTGAAAACTCATCCCCATTTGATGTTTTATCTTGTCTAAAGCAGCAGTACATTCAGTACTCACGATACAAACATGTCCCATGTCAAAGTTTTCGAAAAAAATTTATGCATATCACAGCATAACGGTATTTTAAGTGCACTTTTTTCGGCGGACGGATCCTTAATGTGATCTTACCCCAAATAGATGTTTTGCATGTTACAAATCTTCACGAAGGCTAGACTGATATCAAGCTACACACATAACTAGATTAACCACAAATGGGAATGCATGTTACCGTTTTATCTCCGTCACGTAAGTTACAAGAACATATTACGTCAGTTATAGGTGTGAAAACTCATCCCCATTTGATGTTTTATCTTGTCTAAAGCAGCAGTACATTCAGTACTCACGATACAAACATGTCCCATGTCAAAGTTTTCGAACAAAATTTATGCATATCACAGCATAACGGTATTTTAAGTGCACTTTTTTCGGTGGACGGATCCTTAATGTGGTCTTACCCCAAATAGATGTTTTGCATGTTACAAATCTTCACGAAGGCTAGACTGATATCAAGCTACACACATAACTAGATTAACCACAAATGGGAATGCATGTTACCGTTTTATCTCCGTCACGTAAGTTACAAGAACATATTACGTCAGTTATAGGTGTGAAAACTCATCCCCATTTGATGTTTTATCTTGTCTAAAGCAGCAGTACATTCAGTACTCACGATACAAACATGTCCCATGTCAAAGTTTTCGAAAAAAAATTATGCATATCACAGCATAACGGTATTTTAAGTGCACTTTTTTCGGCGGACGGATCCTTAATGTGGTCTTACCCCAAATAGATGTTTTGCATGTTACAAATCTTCACGAAGGCTAGACTGATATCAAGCTACACACATAACTAGATTAACCACAAATGGGAATGCATGTTACCGTTTTATCTCCGTCACGTAAGTTACAAGAACATATTACGTCAGTTATAGGTGTGAAAACTCATCCCCATTTGATGTTTTATCTTGTCTAAAGCAGCAGTACATTCAGTACTCACGATACAAACATGTCCCATGTCAAAGTTTTCGAACAAAATTTATGCATATCACAGCATAACGGTATTTTAAGTGCACTTTTTTCGGCGGACGGATCCTTAATGTGGTCTTACCCCAAATAGATGTTTTGCATGTTACAAATCTTCACGAAGGCTAGACTGATATCAAGCTACACACATAACTAGATTAACCACAAATGGGAATGCATGTTACCGTTTTATCTCCGTCACGTAAGTTACAAGAACATATTACGTCAGTTATAGGTGTGAAAACTCATCCCCATTTGATGTTTTATCTTGTCTAAAGCAGCAGTACATTCAGTACTCACGATACAAACATGTCCCATGTCAAAGTTTTCGAACAAAATTTATGCATATCACAGCATAACGGTATTTTAAGTGCACTTTTTTCGGCGGACGGATCCTTAATGTGGTCTTACCCCAAATAGATGTTTTGCATGTTACAAATCTTCACGAAGGCTAGACTGATATCAAGCTACACACATAACTAGATTAACCACAAATGGGAATGCATGTTACCGTTTTATCTCCGTCACGTAAGTTACAAGAACATATTACGTCAGTTATAGGTGTGAAAACTCATCCCCATTTGATGTTTTATCTTGTCTAAAGCAGCAGTACATTCAGTACTCACGATACAAACATGTCCCATGTCAAAGTTTTCGAACAAAATTTATGCATATCACAGCATAACGGTATTTTAAGTGCACTTTTTTCGGCGGACGGATCCTTAATGTGGTCTTACCCCAAATAGATGTTTTGCATGTTACAAATCTTCACGAAGGCTAGACTGATATCAAGCTACACACATAACTAGATTAACCACAAATGGGAATGCATGTTACCGTTTTATCTCCGTCACGTAAGTTACAAGAACATATTACGTCAGTTATAGGTGTGAAAACTCATCCCCATTTGATGTTTTATCTTGTCTAAAGCAGCAGTACATTCAGTACTCACGATACAAACATGTCCCATGTCAAAGTTTTCGAAAAAAATTTATGCATATCACAGCATAACGGTATTTTAAGTGCACTTTTTTCGGCGGACGGATCCTTAATGTGATCTTACCCCAAATAGATGTTTTGCATGTTACAAATCTTCACGAAGGCTAGACTGATATCAAGCTACACACATAACTAGATTAACCACAAATGGGAATGCATGTTACCGTTTTATCTCCGTCACGTAAGTTACAAGAACATATTACGTCAGTTATAGGTGTGAAAACTCATCCCCATTTGATGTTTTATCTTGTCTAAAGCAGCAGTACATTCAGTACTCACGATACAAACATGTCCCATGTCAAAGTTTTCGAACAAAATTTATGCATATCACAGCATAACGGTATTTTAAGTGCACTTTTTTCGGCGGACGGATCCTTAATGTGGTCTTACCCCAAATAGATGTTTTGCATGTTACAAATCTTCACGAAGGCTAGACTGATATCAAGCTACACACATAACTAGATTAACCACAAATGGGAATGCATGTTACCGTTTTATCTCCGTCACGTAAGTTACAAGAACATATTACGTCAGTTATAGGTGTGAAAACTCATCCCCATTTGATGTTTTATCTTGTCTAAAGCAGCAGTACATTCAGTACTCACGATACAAACATGTCCCATGTCAAAGTTTTCGAAAAAAAATTATGCATATCACAGCATAACGGTATTTTAAGTGCACTTTTTTCGGCGGACGGATCCTTAATGTGGTCTTACCCCAAATAGATGTTTTGCATGTTACAAATCTTCACGAAGGCTAGACTGATATCAAGCTACACACATAACTAGATTAACCACAAATGGGAATGCATGTTACCGTTTTATCTCCGTCACGTAAGTTACAAGAACATATTACGTCAGTTATAGGTGTGAAAACTCATCCCCATTTGATGTTTTATCTTGTCTAAAGCAGCAGTACATTCAGTACTCACGATACAAACATGTCCCATGTCAAAGTTTTCGAACAAAATTTATGCATATCACAGCATAACGGTATTTTAAGTGCACTTTTTTCGGCGGACGGATCCTTAATGTGGTCTTACCCCAAATAGATGTTTTGCATGTTACAAATCTTCACGAAGGCTAGACTGATATCAAGCTACACACATAACTAGATTAACCACAAATGGGAATGCATGTTACCGTTTTATCTCCGTCACGTAAGTTACAAGAACATATTACGTCAGTTATAGGTGTGAAAACTCATCCCCATTTGATGTTTTATCTTGTCTAAAGCAGCAGTACATTCAGTACTCACGATACAAACATGTCCCATGTCAAAGTTTTCGAACAAAATTTATGCATATCACAGCATAACGGTATTTTAAGTGCACTTTTTTCGGCGGACGGATCCTTAATGTGGTCTTACCCCAAATAGATGTTTTGCATGTTACAAATCTTCACGAAGGCTAGACTGATATCAAGCTACACACATAACTAGATTAACCACAAATGGGAATGCATGTTACCGTTTTATCTCCGTCACGTAAGTTACAAGAACATATTACGTCAGTTATAGGTGTGAAAACTCATCCCCATTTGATGTTTTATCTTGTCTAAAGCAGCAGTACATTCAGTACTCACGATACAAACATGTCCCATGTCAAAGTTTTCGAAAAAAAATTATGCATATCACAGCATAACGGTATTTTAAGTGCACTTTTTTCGGCGGACGGATCCTTAATGTGGTCTTACCCCAAATAGATGTTTTGCATGTTACAAATCTTCACGAAGGCTAGACTGATATCAAGCTACACACATAACTAGATTAACCACAAATGGGAATGCATGTTACCGTTTTATCTCCGTCACGTAAGTTACAAGAACATATTACGTCAGTTATAGGTGTGAAAACTCATCCCCATTTGATGTTTTATCTTGTCTAAAGCAGCAGTACATTCAGTACTCACGATACAAACATGTCCCATGTCAAAGTTTTCGAACAAAATTTATGCATATCACAGCATAACGGTATTTTAAGTGCACTTTTTTCGGCGGACGGATCCTTAATGTGGTCTTACCCCAAATAGATGTTTTGCATGTTACAAATCTTCACGAAGGCTAGACTGATATCAAGCTACACACATAACTAGATTAACCACAAATGGGAATGCATGTTACCGTTTTATCTCCGTCACGTAAGTTACAAGAACATATTACGTCAGTTATAGGTGTGAAAACTCATCCCCATTTGATGTTTTATCTTGTCTAAAGCAGCAGTACATTCAGTACTCACGATACAAACATGTCCCATGTCAAAGTTTTCGAACAAAATTTATGCATATCACAGCATAACGGTATTTTAAGTGCACTTTTTTCGGCGGACGGATCCTTAATGTGGTCTTACCCCAAATAGATGTTTTGCATGTTACAAATCTTCACGAAGGCTAGACTGATATCAAGCTACACACATAACTAGATTAACCACAAATGGGAATACATGTTACCGTTTTATCTCCGTCACGTAAGTTACAAGAACATATTACGTCAGTTATAGGTGTGAAAACTCATCCCCATTTGATGTTTTATCTTGTCTAAAGCAGCAGTACATTCAGTACTCACGATACAAACATGTCCCATGTCAAAGTTTTCGAACAAAATTTATGCATATCACAGCATAACGGTATTTTAAGTGCACTTTTTTCGGCGGACGGATCCTTAATGTGGTCTTACCCCAAATAGATGTTTTGCATGTTACAAATCTTCACGAAGGCTAGACTGATATCAAGCTACACACATAACTAGATTAACCACAAATGGGAATGCATGTTACCGTTTTATCTCCGTCACGTAAGTTACAAGAACATATTACGTCAGTTATAGGTGTGAAAACTCATCCCCATTTGATGTTTTATCTTGTCTAAAGCAGCAGTACATTCAGTACTCACGATACAAACATGTCCCATGTCAAAGTTTTCGAACACAATTTATGCATATCACAGCATAACGGTATTTTAAGTGCACTTTTTTCGGCGGACGGATCCTTAATGTGGTCTTACCCCAAATAGATGTTTTGCATGTTACAAATCTTCACGAAGGCTAGACTGATATCAAGCTACACACATAACTAGATTAACCACAAATGGGAATGCATGTTACCGTTTTATCTCCGTCACGTAAGTTACAAGAACATATTACGTCAGTTATAGGTGTGAAAACTCATCCCCATTTGATGTTTTATCTTGTCTAAAGCAGCAGTACATTCAGTACTCACGATACAAACATGTCCCATGTCAAAGTTTTCGAACAAAATTTATGCATATCACAGCATAACGGTATTTTAAGTGCACTTTTTTCGGCGGACGGATCCTTAATGTGGTCTTACCCCAAATAGATGTTTTTCATGTTACAAATCTTCACGAAGGCTAGACTGATATCAAGCTACACACATAACTAGATTAACCACAAATGGGAATGCATGTTACCGTTTTATCTCCGTCACGTAAGTTACAAGAACATATTACGTCAGTTATAGGTGTGAAAACTCATCCCCATTTGATGTTTTATCTTGTCTAAAGCAGCAGTACATTCAGTACTCACGATACAAACATGTCCCATGTCAAAGTTTTCGAACAAAATTTATGCATATCACAGCATAACGGTATTTTAAGTGCACTTTTTTCGGCGGACGGATCCTAAATGTGGTCTTACCCCAAATAGATGTTTTGCATGTTACAAATCTTCACGAAGGCTAGACTGATATCAAGCTACACACATAACTAGATTAACCACAAATGGGAATGCATGTTACCGTTTTATCTCAGTCACGTAAGTTACAAGAACATATTACGTCAGTTATAGGTGTGAAAACTCATCCCCATTTGATGTTTTATCTTGTCTAAAGCAGCAGTACATTCAGTACTCACGATACAAACATGTCCCATGTCAAAGTTTTCGAACAAAATTTATGCATATCACAGCATAACGGTATTTTAAGTGCACTTTTTTCGGCGGACGGATCCTTAATGTGGTCTTACCCCAAATAGATGTTTTGCATGTTAAAAATCTTCACGAAGGCTAGACTGATATCAAGCTACACACATAACTAGATTAACCACAAATGGGAATGCATGTTACCGTTTTATCTCCGTCACGTAAGTTACAAGAACATATTACGTCAGTTATAGGTGTGAAAACTCATCCCCATTTGATGTTTTATCTTGTCTAAAGCAGCAGTACATTCAGTACTCACGATACAAACATGGCCCATGTCAAAGTTTTCGAAAAAAAATTATGCATATCACAGCATAACGGTATTTTAAGTGCACTTTTTTCGGCGGACGGATCCTTAATGTGGTGTTACCCCAAATAGATGTTTTGCATGTTACAAATCTTCACGAAGGCTAGACTGATATCAAGCTACACACATAACTAGATTAACCACAAATGGGAATGCATGTTACCGTTTTATCTCCGTCACGTAAGTTACAAGAACATATTACGTCAGTTATAGGTGTGAAAACTCATCCCCATTTGATGTTTTATCTTGTCTAAAGCAGCAGTACATTCAGTACTCACGATACAAACATGTCCCATGTCAAAGTTTTCGAACAAAATTTATGCATATCACAGCATAACGGTATTTTAAGTGCACTTTTTTCGGCGGACGGATCCTTAATGTGGTCTTACCCCAAATAGATGTTTTGCATGTTACAAATCTTCACGAAGGCTAGACTGATATCAAGCTACACACATAACTAGATTAACCACAAATGGGAATGCATGTTACCGTTTTATCTCCGTCACGTAAGTTACAAGAACATATTACGTCAGTTATAGGTGTGAAAACTCATCCCCATTTGATGTTTTATCTTGTCTAAAGCAGCAGTACATTCAGTACTCACGATACAAACATGTCCCATGTCAAAGTTTTCGAACAAAATTTATGCATATCACAGCATAACGGTATTTTAAGTGCACTTTTTTCGGCGGACGGATCCTTAATGTGGTCTTACCCCAAATAGATGTTTTGCATGTTACAAATCTTCAGGAAGGCTAGACTGATATCAAGCTACACACATAACTAGATTAACCACAAATGGGAATGCATGTTACCGTTTTATCTCCGTCACGTAAGTTACAAGAACATATTACGTCAGTTATAGGTGTGAAAACTCATCCCCATTTGATGTTTTATCTTGTCTAAAGCAGCAGTACATTCAGTACTCACGATACAAACATGTCCCATGTCAAAGTTTTCGAACAAAATTTATGCATATCACAGCATAACGGTATTTTAAGTGCACTTTTTTCGGCGGACGGATCCTTAATGTGGTCTTACCCCAAATAGATGTTTTGCATGTTACAAATCTTCACGAAGGCTAGACTGATATCAAGCTACACACATAACTAGATTAACCACAAATGGGAATGCATGTTACCGTTTTATCTCCGTCACGTAAGTTACAAGAACATATTACGTCAGTTATAGGTGTGAAAACTCATCCCCATTTGATGTTTTATCTTGTCTAAAGCAGCAGTACATTCAGTACTCACGATACAAACATGTCCCATGTCAAAGTTTTCGAACAAAATTTATGCATATCACAGCATAACGGTATTTTAAGTGCACTTTTTTCGGCGGACGGATCCTTAATGTGGTCTTACCCCAAATAGATGTTTTGCATGTTACAAATCTTCACGAAGGCTAGACTGATATCAAGCTACACACATAACTAGATTAACCACAAATGGGAATGCATGTTACCGTTTTATCTCCGTCACGTAAGTTACAAGAACATATTACGTCAGTTATAGGTGTGAAAACTCATCCCCATTTGATGTTTTATCTTGTCTAAAGCAGCAGTACATTCAGTACTCACGATACAAACATGTCCCATGTCAAAGTTTTCGAACAAAATTTATGCATATCACAGCATAACGGTATTTTAAGTGCACTTTTTTCGGCGGACGGATCCTTAATGTGGTCTTACCCCAAATAGATGTTTTGCATGTTACAAATCTTCACGAAGGCTAGACTGATATCAAGCTACACACATAACTAGATTAACCACAAATGGGAATGCATGTTACCGTTTTATCTCCGTCACGTAAGTTACAAGAACATATTACGTCAGTTATAGGTGTGAAAACTCATCCCCATTTGATGTTTTATCTTGTCTAAAGCAGCAGTACATTCAGTACTCACGATACAAACATGTCCCATGTCAAAGTTTTCGAACAAAATTTATGCATATCACAGCATAACGGTATTTTAAGTGCACTTTTTTCGGCGGACGGATCCTTAATGTGGTCTTACCCCAAATAGATGTTTTGCATGTTACAAATCTTCACGAAGGCTAGACTGATATCAAGCTACACACATAACTAGATTAACCACAAATGGGAATGCATGTTACCGTTTTATCTCCGTCACGTAAGTTACAAGAACATATTACGTCAGTTATAGGTGTGAAAACTCATCCCCATTTGATGTTTTATCTTGTCTAAAGCAGCAGTACATTCAGTACTCACGATACAAACATGTCCCATGTCAAAGTTTTCGAACAAAATTTATGCATATCACAGCATAACGGTATTTTAAGTGCACTTTTTTCGGCGGACGGATCCTTAATGTGGTCTTACCCCAAATAGATGTTTTGCATGTTACAAATCTTCACGAAGGCTAGACTGATATCAAGCTACACACATAACTAGATTAACCACAAATGGGAATGCATGTTACCGTTTTATCTCCGTCACGTAAGTTACAAGAACATATTACGTCAGTTATAGGTGTGAAAACTCATCCCCATTTGATGTTTTATCTTGTCTAAAGCAGCAGTACATTCAGTACTCACGATACAAACATGTCCCATGTCAAAGTTTTCGAACAAAATTTATGCATATCACAGCATAACGGTATTTTAAGTGCACTTTTTTCGGCGGACGGATCCTTAATGTGGTCTTACCCCAAATAGATGTTTTGCATGTTACAAATCTTCACGAAGGCTAGACTGATATCAAGCTACACACATAACTAGATTAACCACAAATGGGAATGCATGTTACCGTTTTATCTCCGTCACGTAAGTTACAAGAACATATTACGTCAGTTATAGGTGTGAAAACTCATCCCCATTTGATGTTTTATCTTGTCCAAAGCAGCAGTACATTCAGTACTCACGATACAAACATGTCCCATGTCAAAGTTTTCGAACAAAATTTATGCATATCACAGCATAACGGTATTTTAAGTGCACTTTTTTCGGCGGACGGATCCTTAATGTGGTCTTACCCCAAATAGATGTTTTGCATGTTACAAATCTTCACGAAGGCTAGACTGATATCAAGCTACACACATAACTAGATTAACCACAAATGGGAATGCATGTTACCGTTTTATCTCCGTCACGTAAGTTACAAGAACATATTACGTCAGTTATAGGTGTGAAAACTCATCCCCATTTGATGTTTTATCTTGTCTAAAGCAGCAGTACATTCAGTACTCACGATACAAACATGTCCCATGTCAAAGTTTTCGAACAAAATTTATGCATATCACAGCATAACGGTATTTTAAGTGCACTTTTTTCGGCGGACGGATCCTTAATGTGGTCTTACCCCAAATAGATGTTTTGCATGTTACAAATCTTCACGAAGGCTAGACTGATATCAAGCTACACACATAACTAGATTAACCACAAATGGGAATGCATGTTACCGTTTTATCTCCGTCACGTAAGTTACAAGAACATATTACGTCAGTTATAGGTGTGAAAACTCATCCCCATTTTATGTTTTATCTTGTCTAAAGCAGCAGTACATTCAGTACTCACGATACAAACATGTCCCATGTCAAAGTTTTCGAACAAAATTTATGCATATCACAGCATAACGGTATTTTAAGTGCACTTTTTTCGGCGGACGGATCCTTAATGTGGTCTTACCCCAAATAGATGTTTTGCATGTTACAAATCTTCACGAAGGCTAGACTGATATCAAGCTACACACATAACTAGATTAACCACAAATGGGAATGCATGTTACCGTTTTATCTCCGTCACGTAAGTTACAAGAACATATTACGTCAGTTATAGGTGTGAAAACTCATCCCCATTTGATGTTTTATCTTGTCTAAAGCAGCAGTACATTCAGTACTCACGATACAAACATGTCCCATGTCAAAGTTTTCGAACAAAATTTATGCATATCACAGCATAACGGTATTTTAAGTGCACTTTTTTCGGCGGACGGATCCTTAATGTGGTCTTACCCCAAATAGATGTTTTGCATGTTACAAATCTTCACGAAGGCAAGACTGATATCAAGCTACACACATAACTAGATTAACCACAAATGGGAATGCATGTTACCGTTTTATCTCCGTCACGTAAGTTACAAGAACATATTACGTCAGTTATAGGTGTGAAAACTCATCCCCATTTGATGTTTTATCTTGTCTAAAGCAGCAGTACATTCAGTACTCACGATACAAACATGTCCCATGTCAAAGTTTTCGAACAAAATTTATGCATATCACAGCATAACGGTATTTTAAGTGCACTTTTTTCGGCGGACGGATCCTTAATGTGGTCTTACCCCAAATAGATGTTTTGCATGTTACAAATCTTCACGAAGGCTAGACTGATATCAAGCTACACACATAACTAGATTAACCACAAATGGGAATGCATGTTACCGTTTTATCTCCGTCACGTAAGTTACAAGAACATATTACGTCAGTTATAGGTGTGAAAACTCATCCCCATTTGATGTTTTATCTTGTCTAAAGCAGCAGTACATTCAGTACTCACGATACAAACATGTCCCATGTCAAAGTTTTCGAACAAAATTTATGCATATCACAGCATAACGGTATTTTAAGTGCACTTTTTTCGGCGGACGGATCCTTAATGTGGTCTTACCCCAAATAGATGTTTTGCATGTTACAAATCTTCACGAAGGCTAGACTGATATCAAGCTACACACATAACTAGATTAACCACAAATGGGAATGCATGTTACCGTTTTATCTCCGTCACGTAAGTTACAAGAACATATTACGTCAGTTATAGGTGTGAAAACTCATCCCCATTTGATGTTTTATCTTGTCTAAAGCAGCAGTACATTCAGTACTCACGATACAAACATGTCCCATGTCAAAGTTTTCGAACAAAATTTATGCATATCACAGCATAACGGTATTTTAAGTGCACTTTTTTCGGCGGACGGATCCTTAATGTGGTCTTACCCCAAATAGATGTTTTGCATGTTACAAATCTTCACGAAGGCTAGACTGATATCAAGCTACACACATAACTAGATTAACCACAAATGGGAATGCATGTTACCGTTTTATCTCCGTCACGTAAGTTACAAGAACATATTACGTCAGTTATAGGTGTGAAAACTCATCCCCATTTGATGTTTTATCTTGTCTAAAGCAGCAGTACATTCAGTACTCACGATACAAACATGTCCCATGTCAAAGTTTTCGAACAACATTTATGCATATCACAGCATAACGGTATTTTAAGTGCACTTTTTTCGGCGGACGGATCCTTAATGTGGTCTTACCCCAAATAGATGTTTTGCATGTTACAAATCTTCACGAAGGCTAGACTGATATCAAGCTACACACATAACTAGATTAACCACAAATGGGAATGCATGTTACCGTTTTATCTCCGTCACGTAAGTTACAAGAACATATTACGTCAGTTATAGGTGTGAAAACTCATCCCCATTTGATGTTTTATCTTGTCTAAAGCAGCAGTACATTCAGTACTCACGATACAAACATGTCCCATGTCAAAGTTTTCGAACAAAATTTATGCATATCACAGCATAACGGTATTTTAAGTGCACTTTTTTCGGCGGACGGATCCTTAATGTGGTCTTACCCCAAATAGATGTTTTGCATGTTACAAATCTTCACGAAGGCTAGACTGATATCAAGCTACACACATAACTAGATTAACCACAAATGGGAATGCATGTTACCGTTTTATCTCCGTCACGTAAGTTACAAGAACATATTACGTCAGTTATAGGTGTGAAAACTCATCCCCATTTGATGTTTTATCTTGTCTAAAGCAGCAGTACATTCAGTACTCACGATACAAACATGTCCCATGTCAAAGTTTTCGAACAAAATTTATGCATATCACAGCATAACGGTATTTTAAGTGCACTTTTTTCGGCGGACGGATCCTTAATGTGGTCTTACCCCAAATAGATGTTTTGCATGTTACAAATCTTCACGAAGGCTAGACTGATATCAAGCTACACACATAACTAGATTAACCACAAATGGGAATGCATGTTACCGTTTTATCTCCGTCACGTAAGTTACAAGAACATATTACGTCAGTTATAGGTGTGAAAACTCATCCCCATTTGATGTTTTATCTTGTCTAAAGCAGCAGTACATTCAGTACTCACGATACAAACATGTCCCATGTCAAAGTTTTCGAACAACATTTATGCATATCACAGCATAACGGTATTTTAAGTGCACTTTTTTCGGCGGACGGATCCTTAATGTGGTCTTACCCCAAATAGATGTTTTGCATGTTACAAATCTTCACGAAGGCTAGACTGATATCAAGCTACACACATAACTAGATTAACCACAAATGGGAATGCATGTTACCGTTTTATCTCCGTCACGTAAGTTACAAGAACATATTACGTCAGTTATAGGTGTGAAAACTCATCCCCATTTGATGTTTTATCTTGTCTAAAGCAGCAGTACATTCAGTACTCACGATACAAACATGTCCCATGTCAAAGTTTTCGAACAAAATTTATGCATATCACAGCATAACGGTATTTTAAGTGCACTTTTTTCGGCGGACGGATCCTTAATGTGGTCTTACCCCAAATAGATGTTTTGCATGTTACAAATCTTCACGAAGGCTAGACTGATATCAAGCCACACACATAACTAGATTAACCACAAATGGGAATGCATGTTACCGTTTTATCTCCGTCACGTAAGTTACAAGAACATATTACGTCAGTTATAGGTGTGAAAACTCATCCCCATTTGATGTTTTATCTTGTCTAAAGCAGCAGTACATTCAGTACTCACGATACAAACATGTCCCATGTCAAAGTTTTCGAACAAAATTTATGCATATCACAGCATAACGGTATTTTAAGTGCACTTTTTTCGGCGGACGGATCCTTAATGTGGTCTTACCCCAAATAGATGTTTTGCATGTTACAAATCTTCACGAAGGCTAAACTGATATCAAGCTACACACATAACTAGATTAACCACAAATGGGAATGCATGTTACCGTTTTATCTCCGTCACGTAAGTTACAAGAACATATTACGTCAGTTATAGGTGTGAAAACTCATCCCCATTTGATGTTTTATCTTGTCTAAAGCAGCAGTACATTCAGTACTCACGATACAAACATGTCCCATGTCAAAGTTTTCGAACAAAATTTATGCATATCACAGCATAACGGTATTTTAAGTGCACTTTTTTCGACGGACGGATCCTTAATGTGGTCTTACCCCAAATAGATGTTTTGCATGTTACAAATCTTCACGAAGGCTAGACTGATATCAAGCTACACACATAACTAGATTAACCACAAATGGGAATGCATGTTACCGTTTTATCTCCGTCACGTAAGTTACAAGAACATATTACCTCAGTTATAGGTGTGAAAACTCATCCCCATTTGATGTTTTATCTTGTCTAAAGCAGCAGTACATTCAGTACTCACGATACAAACATGTCCCATGTCAAAGTTTTCGAACAAAATTTATGCATATCACAGCATAACGGTATTTTAAGTGCACTTTTTTCGGCGGACGGATCCTTAATGTGGTCTTACCCCAAATAGATGTTTTGCATGTTACAAATCTTCACGAAGGCTAGACTGATATCAAGCTACACACATAACTAGATTAACCACAAATGGGAATGCATGTTACCGTTTTATCTCCGTCACGTAAGTTACAAGAACATATTACGTCAGTTATAGGTGTGAAAACTCATCCCCATTTGATGTTTTATCTTGTCTATAGCAGCAGTACATTCAGTACTCACGATACAAACATGTCCCATGTCAAAGTTTTCGAACAAAATTTATGCATATCACAGCATAACGGTATTTTAAGTGCACTTTTTTCGGCGGACGGATCCTTAATGTGGTCTTACCCCAAATAGATGTTTTGCATGTTACAAATCTTCACGAAGGCTAGACTGATATCAAGCTACACACATAACTAGATTAACCACAAATGGGAATGCATGTTACCGTTTTATCTCCGTCACGTAAGTTACAAGAACATATTACGTCAGTTATAGGTGTGAAAACTCATCCCCATTTGATGTTTTATCTTGTCTAAAGCAGCAGTACATTCAGTACTCACGATACAAACATGTCCCATGTCAAAGTTTTCGAACACAATTTATGCATATCACAGCATAACGGTATTTTAAGTGCACTTTTTTCGGCGGACGGATCCTTAATGTGGTCTTACCCCAAATAGATGTTTTGCATGTTACAAATCTTCACGAAGGCTAGACTGATATCAAGCTACACACATAACTAGATTAACCACAAATGGGAATGCATGTTACCGTTTTATCTCCGTCACGTAAGTTACAAGAACATATTACGTCAGTTATAGGTGTGAAAACTCATCCCCATTTGATGTTTTATCTTGTCTAAAGCAGCAGTACATTCAGTACTCACGATACAAACATGTCCCATGTCAAAGTTTTCGAACAAAATTTATGCATATCACAGCATAACGGTATTTTAAGTGCACTTTTTTCGGCGGACGGATCCTTAATGTGGTCTTACCCCAAATAGATGTTTTGCATGTTACAAATCTTCACGAAGGCTAGACTGATATCAAGCTACACACATAACTAGATTAACCACAAATGGGAATGCATGTTACCGTTTTATCTCCGTCACGTAAGTTACAAGAACATATTACGTCAGTTATAGGTGTGAAAACTCATCCCCATTTGATGTTTTATCTTGTCTAAAGCAGCAGTACATTCAGTACTCACGATACAAACATGTCCCATGTCAAAGTTTTCGAACAAAATTTATGCATATCACAGCATAACGGTATTTTAAGTGCACTTTTTTCGGCGGACGGATCCTTAATGTGGTCTTACCCCAAATAGATGTTTTGCATGTTACAAATCTTCACGAAGGCTAGACTGATATCAAGCTACACACATAACTACATTAACCACAAATGGGAATGCATGTTACCGTTTTATCTCCGTCACGTAAGTTACAAGAACATATTACGTCAGTTATAGGTGTGAAAACTCATCCCCATTTGATGTTTTATCTTGTCTAAAGCAGCAGTACATTCAGTACTCACGATACAAACATGTCCCATGTCAAAGTTTTCGAACAAAATTTATGCATATCACAGCATAACGGTATTTTAAGTGCACTTTTTTCGGCGGACGGATCCTTAATGTGGTCTTACCCCAAATAGATGTTTTGCATGTTACAAATCTTCACGAAGGCTAGACTGATATCAAGCTACACACATAACTAGATTAACCACAAATGGGAATGCATGTTACCGTTTTATCTCCGTCACGTAAGTTACAAGAACATATTACGTCAGTTATAGGTGTGAAAACTCATCCCCATTTGATGTTTTATCTTGTCTAAAGCAGCAGTACATTCAGTACTCACGATACAAACATGTCCCATGTCAAAGTTTTCGAACAAAATTTATGCATATCACAGCATAACGGTATTTTAAGTGCACTTTTTTCGGCGGACGGATCCTTAATGTGGTCTTACCCCAAATAGATGTTTTGCATGTTACAAATCTTCACGAAGGCTAGACTGATATCAAGCTACACACATAACTAGATTAACCACAAATGGGAATGCATGTTACCGTTTTATCTCCGTCACGTAAGTTACAAGAACATATTACGTCAGTTATAGGTGTGAAAACTCATCCCCATTTGATGTTTTATCTTGTCTAAAGCAGCAGTACATTCAGTACTCACGATACAAACATGTCCCATGTCAAAGTTTTCGAACAAAATTTATGCATATCACAGCATAACGGTATTTTAAGTGCACTTTTTTCGGCGGACGGATCCTTAATGTGGTCTTACCCCAAATAGATGTTTTGCATGTTACAAATCTTCACGAAGGCTAGACTGATATCAAGCTACACACATAACTAGATTAACCACAAATGGGAATGCATGTTACCGTTTTATCTCCGTCACGTAAGTTACAAGAACATATTACGTCAGTTATAGGTGTGAAAACTCATCCCCATTTGATGTTTTATCTTGTCTAAAGCAGCAGTACATTCAGTACTCACGATACAAACATGTCCCATGTCAAAGTTTTCGAACAAAATTTATGCATATCACAGCATAACGGTATTTTAAGTGCACTTTTTTCGGCGGACGGATCCTTAATGTGGTCTTACCCCAAATAGATGTTTTGCATGTTACAAATCTTCACGAAGGCTAGACTGATATCAAGCTACACACATAACTAGATTAACCACAAATGGGAATGCATGTTACCGTTTTATCTCCGTCACGTAAGTTACAAGAACATATTACGTCAGTTATAGGTGTGAAAACTCATCCCCATTTGATGTTTTATCTTGTCTAAAGCAGCAGTACATTCAGTACTCACGATACAAACATGTCCCATGTCAAAGTTTTCGAACAAAATTTATGCATATCACAGCATAACGGTATTTTAAGTGCACTTTTTTCGGCGGACGGATCCTTAATGTGGTCTTACCCCAAATAGATGTTTTGCATGTTACAAATCTTCACGAAGGCTAGACTGATATCAAGCTACACACATAACTAGATTAACCACAAATGGGAATGCATGTTACCGTTTTATCTCCGTCACGTAAGTTACAAGAACATATTACGTCAGTTATAGGTGTGAAAACTCATCCCCATTTGATGTTTTATCTTGTCTAAAGCAGCAGTACATTCAGTACTCACGATACAAACATGTCCCATGTCAAAGTTTTCGAAAAAAATTTATGCATATCACAGCATAACGGTATTTTAAGTGCACTTTTTTCGGCGGACGGATCCTTAATGTGGTCTTACCCCAAATAGATGTTTTGCATGTTACAAATCTTCACGAAGGCTAGACTGATATCAAGCTACACACATAACTAGATTAACCACAAATGGGAATGCATGTTACCGTTTTATCTCCGTCACGTAAGTTACAAGAACATATTACGTCAGTTATAGGTGTGAAAACTCATCCCCATTTGATGTTTTATCTTGTCTAAAGCAGCAGTACATTCAGTACTCACGATACAAACATGTCCCATGTCAAAGTTTTCGAACAAAATTTATGCATATCACAGCATAACGGTATTTTAAGTGCACTTTTTTCGGCGGACGGATCCTTAATGTGGTCTTACCCCAAATAGATGTTTTGCATGTTACAAATCTTCACGAAGGCTAGACTGATATCAAGCTACACACATAACTAGATTAACCACAAATGGGAATGCATGTTACCGTTTTATCTCCGTCACGTAAGTTACAAGAACATATTACGTCAGTTATAGGTGTGAAAACTCATCCCCATTTGATGTTTTATCTTGTCTAAAGCAGCAGTACATTCAGTACTCACGATACAAACATGTCCCATGTCAAAGTTTTCGAAAAAAAATTATGCATATCACAGCATAACGGTATTTTAAGTGCACTTTTTTCGGCGGACGGATCCTTAATGTGGTCTTACCCCAAATAGATGTTTTGCATGTTACAAATCTTCACGAAGGCTAGACTGATATCAAGCTACACACATAACTAGATTAACCACAAATGGGAATGCATGTTACCGTTTTATCTCCGTCACGTAAGTTACAAGAACATATTACGTAAGTTATAGGTGTGAAAACTCATCCCCATTTGATGTTTTATCTTGTCTAAAGCAGCAGTACATTCAGTACTCACGATACAAACATGTCCCATATCAAAGTTTTCGAACAAAATTTATGCATATCACAGCATAACGGTATTTTAAGTGCACTTTTTTCGGCGGACGGATCCTTAATGTGGTCTTACCCCAAATAGATGTTTTGCATGTTACAAATCTTCACGAAGGCTAGACTGATATCAAGCTACACACATAACTAGATTAACCACAAATGGGAATGCATGTTACCGTTTTATCTCCGTCACGTAAGTTACAAGAACATATTACGTCAGTTATAGGTGTGAAAACTCATCCCCATTTGATGTTTTATCTTGTCTAAAGCAGCAGTACATTCAGTACTCACGATACAAACATGTCCCATGTCAAAGTTTTCGAACAAAATTTATGCATATCACAGCATAACGGTATTTTAAGTGCACTTTTTTCGGCGGACGGATCCTTAATGTGGTCTTACCCCAAATAGATGTTTTGCATGTTACAAATCTTCACGAAGGCTAGACTGATATCAAGCTACACACATAACTAGATTAACCACAAATGGGAATGCATGTTACCGTTTTATCTCCGTCACGTAAGTTACAAGAACATATTACGTCAGTTATAGGTGTGAAAACTCATCCCCATTTGATGTTTTATCTTGTCTAAAGCAGCAGTACATTCAGTACTCACGATACAAACATGTCCCATGTCAAAGTTTTCGAAAAAAAATTATGCATATCACAGCATAACGGTATTTTAAGTGCACTTTTTTCGGCGGACGGATCCTTAATGTGGTCTTACCCCAAATAGATGTTTTGCATGTTACAAATCTTCACGAAGGCTAGACTGATATCAAGCTACACACATAACTAGATTAACCACAAATGGGAATGCATGTTACCGTTTTATCTCCGTCACGTAAGTTACAAGAACATATTACGTCAGTTATAGGTGTGAAAACTCATCCCCATTTGATGTTTTATCTTGTCTAAAGCAGCAGTACATTCAGTACTCACGATACAAACATGTCCCATGTCAAAGTTTTCGAACAAAATTTATGCATATCACAGCATAACGGTATTTTAAGTGCACTTTTTTCGGCGGACGGATCCTTAATGTGGTCTTACCCCAAATAGATGTTTTGCATGTTACAAATCTTCACGAAGGCTAGACTGATATCAAGCTACACACATAACTAGATTAACCACAAATGGGAATGCATGTTACCGTTTTATCTCCGTCACGTAAGTTACAAGAACATATTACGTCAGTTATAGGTGTGAAAACTCATCCCCATTTGATGTTTTATCTTGTCTAAAGCAGCAGTACATTCAGTACTCACGATACAAACATGTCCCATGTCAAAGTTTTCGAACAAAATTTATGCATATCACAGCATAACGGTATTTTAAGTGCACTTTTTTCGGCGGACGGATCCTTAATGTGGTCTTACCCCAAATAGATGTTTTGCATGTTACAAATCTTCACGAAGGCTAGACTGATATCAAGCTACACACATAACTAGATTAACCACAAATGGGAATGCATGTTACCGTTTTATCTCCGTCACGTAAGTTACAAGAACATATTACGTCAGTTATAGGTGTGAAAACTCATCCCCATTTGATGTTTTATCTTGTCTAAAGCAGCAGTACATTCAGTACTCACGATACAAACATGTCCCATGTCAAAGTTTTCGAACAAAATTTATGCATATCACAGCATAACGGTATTTTAAGTGCACTTTTTTCGGCGGACGGATCCTTAATGTGGTCTTACCCCAAATAGATGTTTTGCATGTTACAAATCTTCACGAAGGCTAGACTGATATCAAGCTACACACATAACTAGATTAACCACAAATGGGAATGCATGTTACCGTTTTATCTCCGTCACGTAAGTTACAAGAACATATTACGTCAGTTATAGGTGTGAAAACTCATCCCCATTTGATGTTTTATCTTGTCTAAAGCAGCAGTACATTCAGTACTCACGATACAAACATGTCCCATGTCAAAGTTTTCGAACACAATTTATGCATATCACAGCATAACGGTATTTTAAGTGCACTTTTTTCGGCGGACGGATCCTTAATGTGGTCTTACCCCAAATAGATGTTTTGCATGTTACAAATCTTCACGAAGGCTAGACTGATATCAAGCTACACACATAACTAGATTAACCACAAATGGGAATGCATGTTACCGTTTTATCTCCGTCACGTAAGTTACAAGAACATATTACGTCAGTTATAGGTGTGAAAACTCATCCCCATTTGATGTTTTATCTTGTCTAAAGCAGCAGTACATTCAGTACTCACGATACAAACATGTCCCATGTCAAAGTTTTCGAACAAAATTTATGCATATCACAGCATAACGGTATTTTAAGTGCACTTTTTTCGGCGGACGGATCCTTAATGTGGTCTTACCCCAAATAGATGTTTTTCATGTTACAAATCTTCACGAAGGCTAGACTGATATCAAGCTACACACATAACTAGATTAACCACAAATGGGAATGCATGTTACCGTTTTATCTCCGTCACGTAAGTTACAAGAACATATTACGTCAGTTATAGGTGTGAAAACTCATCCCCATTTGATGTTTTATCTTGTCTAAAGCAGCAGTACATTCAGTACTCACGATACAAACATGTCCCATGTCAAAGTTTTCGAACAAAATTTATGCATATCACAGCATAACGGTATTTTAAGTGCACTTTTTTCGGCGGACGGATCCTAAATGTGGTCTTACCCCAAATAGATGTTTTGCATGTTACAAATCTTCACGAAGGCTAGACTGATATCAAGCTACACACATAACTAGATTAACCACAAATGGGAATGCATGTTACCGTTTTATCTCCGTCACGTAAGTTACAAGAACATATTACGTCAGTTATAGGTGTGAAAACTCATCCCCATTTGATGTTTTATCTTGTCTAAAGCAGCAGTACATTCAGTACTCACGATACAAACATGTCCCATGTCAAAGTTTTCGAACACAATTTATGCATATCACAGCATAACGGTATTTTAAGTGCACTTTTTTCGGCGGACGGATCCTTAATGTGGTCTTACCCCAAATAGATGTTTTGCATGTTACAAATCTTCACGAAGGCTAGACTGATATCAAGCTACACACATAACTAGATTAACCACAAATGGGAATGCATGTTACCGTTTTATCTCCGTCACGTAAGTTACAAGAACATATTACGTCAGTTATAGGTGTGAAAACTCATCCCCATTTGATGTTTTATCTTGTCTAAAGCAGCAGTACATTCAGTACTCACGATACAAACATGTCCCATGTCAAAGTTTTCGAACAAAATTTATGCATATCACAGCATAACGGTATTTTAAGTGCACTTTTTTCGGCGGACGGATCCTTAATGTGGTCTTACCCCAAATAGATGTTTTTCATGTTACAAATCTTCACGAAGGCTAGACTGATATCAAGCTACACACATAACTAGATTAACCACAAATGGGAATGCATGTTACCGTTTTATCTCCGTCACGTAAGTTACAAGAACATATTACGTCAGTTATAGGTGTGAAAACTCATCCCCATTTGATGTTTTATCTTGTCTAAAGCAGCAGTACATTCAGTACTCACGATACAAACATGTCCCATGTCAAAGTTTTCGAACAAAATTTATGCATATCACAGCATAACGGTATTTTAAGTGCACTTTTTTCGGCGGACGGATCCTAAATGTGGTCTTACCCCAAATAGATGTTTTGCATGTTACAAATCTTCACGAAGGCTAGACTGATATCAAGCTACACACATAACTAGATTAACCACAAATGGGAATGCATGTTACCGTTTTATCTCAGTCACGTAAGTTACAAGAACATATTACGTCAGTTATAGGTGTGAAAACTCATCCCCATTTGATGTTTTATCTTGTCTAAAGCAGCAGTACATTCAGTACTCACGATACAAACATGTCCCATGTCAAAGTTTTCGAACAAAATTTATGCATATCACAGCATAACGGTATTTTAAGTGCACTTTTTTCGGCGGACGGATCCTTAATGTGGTCTTACCCCAAATAGATGTTTTGCATGTTAAAAATCTTCACGAAGGCTAGACTGATATCAAGCTACACACATAACTAGATTAACCACAAATGGGAATGCATGTTACCGTTTTATCTCCGTCACGTAAGTTACAAGAACATATTACGTCAGTTATAGGTGTGAAAACTCATCCCCATTTGATGTTTTATCTTGTCTAAAGCAGCAGTACATTCAGTACTCACGATACAAACATGTCCCATGTCAAAGTTTTCGAAAAAAATTTATGCATATCACAGCATAACGGTATTTTAAGTGCACTTTTTTCGGCGGACGGATCCTTAATGTGGTGTTACCCCAAATAGATGTTTTGCATGTTACAAATCTTCACGAAGGCTAGACTGATATCAAGCTACACACATAACTAGATTAACCACAAATGGGAATGCATGTTACCGTTTTATCTCCGTCACGTAAGTTACAAGAACATATTACGTCAGTTATAGTTGTGAAAACTCATCCCCATTTGATGTTTTATCTTGTCTAAAGCAGCAGTACATTCAGTACTCACGATACAAACATGTCCCATATCAAAGTTTTCGAACAAAATTTATGCATATCACAGCATAACGGTATTTTAAGTGCACTTTTTTCGGCGGACGGATCCTTAATGTGGTCTTACCCCAAATAGATGTTTTGCATGTTACAAATCTTCACGAAGGCTAGACTGATATCAAGCTACACACATAACTAGATTAACCACAAATGGGAATGCATGTTACCGTTTTATCTCCGTCACGTAAGTTACAAGAACATATTACGTCAGTTATAGGTGTGAAAACTCATCCCCATTTGATGTTTTATCTTGTCTAAAGCAGCAGTACATTCAGTACTCACGATACAAACATGTCCCATGTCAAAGTTTTCGAACAAAATTTATGCATATCACAGCATAACGGTATTTTAAGTGCACTTTTTTCGGCGGACGGATCCTTAATGTGGTCTTACCCCAAATAGATGTTTTGCATGTTACAAATCTTCAGGAAGGCTAGACTGATATCAAGCTACACACATAACTAGATTAACCACAAATGGGAATGCATGTTACCGTTTTATCTCCGTCACGTAAGTTACAAGAACATATTACGTCAGTTATAGGTGTGAAAACTCATCCCCATTTGATGTTTTATCTTGTCTAAAGCAGCAGTACATTCAGTACTCACGATACAAACATGTCCCATGTCAAAGTTTTCGAACAAAATTTATGCATATCACAGCATAACGGTATTTTAAGTGCACTTTTTTCGGCGGACGGATCCTTAATGTGGTCTTACCCCAAATAGATGTTTTGCATGTTACAAATCTTCACGAAGGCTAGACTGATATCAAGCTACACACATAACTAGATTAACCACAAATGGGAATGCATGTTACCGTTTTATCTCCGTCACGTAAGTTACAAGAACATATTACGTCAGTTATAGGTGTGAAAACTCATCCCCATTTGATGTTTTATCTTGTCTAAAGCAGCAGTACATTCAGTACTCACGATACAAACATGTCCCATGTCAAAGTTTTCGAACAAAATTTATGCATATCACAGCATAACGGTATTTTAAGTGCACTTTTTTCGGCGGACGGATCCTTAATGTGGTCTTACCCCAAATAGATGTTTTGCATGTTACAAATCTTCACGAAGGCTAGACTGATATCAAGCTACACACATAACTAGATTAACCACAAATGGGAATGCATGTTACCGTTTTATCTCCGTCACGTAAGTTACAAGAACATATTACGTCAGTTATAGGTGTGAAAACTCATCCCCATTTGATGTTTTATCTTGTCTAAAGCAGCAGTACATTCAGTACTCACGATACAAACATGTCCCATGTCAAAGTTTTCGAACAAAATTTATGCATATCACAGCATAACGGTATTTTAAGTGCACTTTTTTCGGCGGACGGATCCTTAATGTGGTCTTACCCCAAATAGATGTTTTGCATGTTACAAATCTTCACGAAGGCTAGACTGATATCAAGCTACACACATAACTAGATTAACCACAAATGGGAATGCATGTTACCGTTTTATCTCCGTCACGTAAGTTACAAGAACATATTACGTCAGTTATAGGTGTGAAAACTCATCCCCATTTGATGTTTTATCTTGTCTAAAGCAGCAGTACATTCAGTACTCACGATACAAACATGTCCCATGTCAAAGTTTTCGAACAAAATTTATGCATATCACAGCATAACGGTATTTTAAGTGCACTTTTTTCGGCGGACGGATCCTTAATGTGGTCTTACCCCAAATAGATGTTTTGCATGTTACAAATCTTCACGAAGGCTAGACTGATATCAAGCTACACACATAACTAGATTAACCACAAATGGGAATGCATGTTACCGTTTTATCTCCGTCACGTAAGTTACAAGAACATATTACGTCAGTTATAGGTGTGAAAACTCATCCCCATTTGATGTTTTATCTTGTCTAAAGCAGCAGTACATTCAGTACTCACGATACAAACATGTCCCATGTCAAAGTTTTCGAACAAAATTTATGCATATCACAGCATAACGGTATTTTAAGTGCACTTTTTTCGGCGGACGGATCCTTAATGTGGTCTTACCCCAAATAGATGTTTTGCATGTTACAAATCTTCACGAAGGCTAGACTGATATCAAGCTACACACATAACTAGATTAACCACAAATGGGAATGCATGTTACCGTTTTATCTCCGTCACGTAAGTTACAAGAACATATTACGTCAGTTATAGGTGTGAAAACTCATCCCCATTTGATGTTTTATCTTGTCCAAAGCAGCAGTACATTCAGTACTCACGATACAAACATGTCCCATGTCAAAGTTTTCGAACAAAATTTATGCATATCACAGCATAACGGTATTTTAAGTGCACTTTTTTCGGCGGACGGATCCTTAATGTGGTCTTACCCCAAATAGATGTTTTGCATGTTACAAATCTTCACGAAGGCTAGACTGATATCAAGCTACACACATAACTAGATTAACCACAAATGGGAATGCATGTTACCGTTTTATCTCCGTCACGTAAGTTACAAGAACATATTACGTCAGTTATAGGTGTGAAAACTCATCCCCATTTGATGTTTTATCTTGTCTAAAGCAGCAGTACATTCAGTACTCACGATACAAACATGTCCCATGTCAAAGTTTTCGAACAAAATTTATGCATATCACAGCATAACGGTATTTTAAGTGCACTTTTTTCGGCGGACGGATCCTTAATGTGGTCTTACCCCAAATAGATGTTTTGCATGTTACAAATCTTCACGAAGGCTAGACTGATATCAAGCTACACACATAACTAGATTAACCACAAATGGGAATGCATGTTACCGTTTTATCTCCGTCACGTAAGTTACAAGAACATATTACGTCAGTTATAGGTGTGAAAACTCATCCCCATTTTATGTTTTATCTTGTCTAAAGCAGCAGTACATTCAGTACTCACGATACAAACATGTCCCATGTCAAAGTTTTCGAACAAAATTTATGCATATCACAGCATAACGGTATTTTAAGTGCACTTTTTTCGGCGGACGGATCCTTAATGTGGTCTTACCCCAAATAGATGTTTTGCATGTTACAAATCTTCACGAAGGCTAGACTGATATCAAGCTACACACATAACTAGATTAACCACAAATGGGAATGCATGTTACCGTTTTATCTCCGTCACGTAAGTTACAAGAACATATTACGTCAGTTATAGGTGTGAAAACTCATCCCCATTTGATGTTTTATCTTGTCTAAAGCAGCAGTACATTCAGTACTCACGATACAAACATGTCCCATGTCAAAGTTTTCGAACAAAATTTATGCATATCACAGCATAACGGTATTTTAAGTGCACTTTTTTCGGCGGACGGATCCTTAATGTGGTCTTACCCCAAATAGATGTTTTGCATGTTACAAATCTTCACGAAGGCTAGACTGATATCAAGCTACACACATAACTAGATTAACCACAAATGGGAATGCATGTTACCGTTTTATCTCCGTCACGTAAGTTACAAGAACATATTACGTCAGTTATAGGTGTGAAAACTCATCCCCATTTGATGTTTTATCTTGTCTAAAGCAGCAGTACATTCAGTACTCACGATACAAACATGTCCCATGTCAAAGTTTTCGAACAAAATTTATGCATATCACAGCATAACGGTATTTTAAGTGCACTTTTTTCGGCGGACGGATCCTTAATGTGGTCTTACCCCAAATAGATGTTTTGCATGTTACAAATCTTCACGAAGGCTAGACTGATATCAAGCTACACACATAACTAGATTAACCACAAATGGGAATGCATGTTACCGTTTTATCTCCGTCACGTAAGTTACAAGAACATATTACGTCAGTTATAGGTGTGAAAACTCATCCCCATTTGATGTTTTATCTTGTCTAAAGCAGCAGTACATTCAGTACTCACGATACAAACATGTCCCATGTCAAAGTTTTCGAACAAAATTTATGCATATCACAGCATAACGGTATTTTAAGTGCACTTTTTTCGGCGGACGGATCCTTAATGTGGTCTTACCCCAAATAGATGTTTTGCATGTTACAAATCTTCACGAAGGCTAGACTGATATCAAGCTACACACATAACTAGATTAACCACAAATGGGAATGCATGTTACCGTTTTATCTCCGTCACGTAAGTTACAAGAACATATTACGTCAGTTATAGGTGTGAAAACTCATCCCCATTTGATGTTTTATCTTGTCTAAAGCAGCAGTACATTCAGTACTCACGATACAAACATGTCCCATGTCAAAGTTTTCGAACAAAATTTATGCATATCACAGCATAACGGTATTTTAAGTGCACTTTTTTCGGCGGACGGATCCTTAATGTGGTCTTACCCCAAATAGATGTTTTGCATGTTACAAATCTTCACGAAGGCTAGACTGATATCAAGCTACACACATAACTAGATTAACCACAAATGGGAATGCATGTTACCGTTTTATCTCCGTCACGTAAGTTACAAGAACATATTACGTCAGTTATAGGTGTGAAAACTCATCCCCATTTGATGTTTTATCTTGTCTAAAGCAGCAGTACATTCAGTACTCACGATACAAACATGTCCCATGTCAAAGTTTTCGAACAAAATTTATGCATATCACAGCATAACGGTATTTTAAGTGCACTTTTTTCGGCGGACGGATCCTTAATGTGGTCTTACCCCAAATAGATGTTTTGCATGTTACAAATCTTCACGAAGGCTAGACTGATATCAAGCTACACACATAACTAGATTAACCACAAATGGGAATGCATGTTACCGTTTTATCTCCGTCACGTAAGTTACAAGAACATATTACGTCAGTTATAGGTGTGAAAACTCATCCCCATTTGATGTTTTATCTTGTCTAAAGCAGCAGTACATTCAGTACTCACGATACAAACATGTCCCATGTCAAAGTTTTCGAACAAAATTTATGCATATCACAGCATAACGGTATTTTAAGTGCACTTTTTTCGGCGGACGGATCCTTAATGTGGTCTTACCCCAAATAGATGTTTTGCATGTTACAAATCTTCACGAAGGCTAGACTGATATCAAGCTACACACATAACTAGATTAACCACAAATGGGAATGCATGTTACCGTTTTATCTCCGTCACGTAAGTTACAAGAACATATTACGTCAGTTATAGGTGTGAAAACTCATCCCCATTTGATGTTTTATCTTGTCCAAAGCAGCAGTACATTCAGTACTCACGATACAAACATGTCCCATGTCAAAGTTTTCGAACAAAATTTATGCATATCACAGCATAACGGTATTTTAAGTGCACTTTTTTCGGCGGACGGATCCTTAATGTGGTCTTACCCCAAATAGATGTTTTGCATGTTACAAATCTTCACGAAGGCTAGACTGATATCAAGCTACACACATAACTAGATTAACCACAAATGGGAATGCATGTTACCGTTTTATCTCCGTCACGTAAGTTACAAGAACATATTACGTCAGTTATAGGTGTGAAAACTCATCCCCATTTGATGTTTTATCTTGTCTAAAGCAGCAGTACATTCAGTACTCACGATACAAACATGTCCCATGTCAAAGTTTTCGAACAAAATTTATGCATATCACAGCATAACGGTATTTTAAGTGCACTTTTTTCGGCGGACGGATCCTTAATGTGGTCTTACCCCAAATAGATGTTTTGCATGTTACAAATCTTCACGAAGGCTAGACTGATATCAAGCTACACACATAACTAGATTAACCACAAATGGGAATGCATGTTACCGTTTTATCTCCGTCACGTAAGTTACAAGAACATATTACGTCAGTTATAGGTGTGAAAACTCATCCCCATTTTATGTTTTATCTTGTCTAAAGCAGCAGTACATTCAGTACTCACGATACAAACATGTCCCATGTCAAAGTTTTCGAACAAAATTTATGCATATCACAGCATAACGGTATTTTAAGTGCACTTTTTTCGGCGGACGGATCCTTAATGTGGTCTTACCCCAAATAGATGTTTTGCATGTTACAAATCTTCACGAAGGCTAGACTGATATCAAGCTACACACATAACTAGATTAACCACAAATGGGAATGCATGTTACCGTTTTATCTCCGTCACGTAAGTTACAAGAACATATTACGTCAGTTATAGGTGTGAAAACTCATCCCCATTTGATGTTTTATCTTGTCTAAAGCAGCAGTACATTCAGTACTCACGATACAAACATGTCCCATGTCAAAGTTTTCGAACAAAATTTATGCATATCACAGCATAACGGTATTTTAAGTGCACTTTTTTCGGCGGACGGATCCTTAATGTGGTCTTACCCCAAATAGATGTTTTGCATGTTACAAATCTTCACGAAGGCAAGACTGATATCAAGCTACACACATAACTAGATTAACCACAAATGGGAATGCATGTTACCGTTTTATCTCCGTCACGTAAGTTACAAGAACATATTACGTCAGTTATAGGTGTGAAAACTCATCCCCATTTGATGTTTTATCTTGTCTAAAGCAGCAGTACATTCAGTACTCACGATACAAACATGTCCCATGTCAAAGTTTTCGAACAAAATTTATGCATATCACAGCATAACGGTATTTTAAGTGCACTTTTTTCGGCGGACGGATCCTTAATGTGGTCTTACCCCAAATAGATGTTTTGCATGTTACAAATCTTCACGAAGGCTAGACTGATATCAAGCTACACACATAACTAGATTAACCACAAATGGGAATGCATGTTACCGTTTTATCTCCGTCACGTAAGTTACAAGAACATATTACGTCAGTTATAGGTGTGAAAACTCATCCCCATTTGATGTTTTATCTTGTCTAAAGCAGCAGTACATTCAGTACTCACGATACAAACATGTCCCATGTCAAAGTTTTCGAACAAAATTTATGCATATCACAGCATAACGGTATTTTAAGTGCACTTTTTTCGGCGGACGGATCCTTAATGTGGTCTTACCCCAAATAGATGTTTTGCATGTTACAAATCTTCACGAAGGCTAGACTGATATCAAGCTACACACATAACTAGATTAACCACAAATGGGAATGCATGTTACCGTTTTATCTCCGTCACGTAAGTTACAAGAACATATTACGTCAGTTATAGGTGTGAAAACTCATCCCCATTTGATGTTTTATCTTGTCTAAAGCAGCAGTACATTCAGTACTCACGATACAAACATGTCCCATGTCAAAGTTTTCGAACAAAATTTATGCATATCACAGCATAACGGTATTTTAAGTGCACTTTTTTCGGCGGACGGATCCTTAATGTGGTCTTACCCCAAATAGATGTTTTGCATGTTACAAATCTTCACGAAGGCTAGACTGATATCAAGCTACACACATAACTAGATTAACCACAAATGGGAATGCATGTTACCGTTTTATCTCCGTCACGTAAGTTACAAGAACATATTACGTCAGTTATAGGTGTGAAAACTCATCCCCATTTGATGTTTTATCTTGTCTAAAGCAGCAGTACATTCAGTACTCACGATACAAACATGTCCCATGTCAAAGTTTTCGAACAAAATTTATGCATATCACAGCATAACGGTATTTTAAGTGCACTTTTTTCGGCGGACGGATCCTTAATGTGGTCTTACCCCAAATAGATGTTTTGCATGTTACAAATCTTCACGAAGGCTAGACTGATATCAAGCTACACACATAACTAGATTAACCACAAATGGGAATGCATGTTACCGTTTTATCTCCGTCACGTAAGTTACAAGAACATATTACGTCAGTTATAGGTGTGAAAACTCATCCCCATTTGATGTTTTATCTTGTCTAAAGCAGCAGTACATTCAGTACTCACGATACAAACATGTCCCATGTCAAAGTTTTCGAACAAAATTTATGCATATCACAGCATAACAGTATTTTAAGTGCACTTTTTTCGGCGGACGGATCCTTAATGTGGTCTTACCCCAAATAGATGTTTTGCATGTTACAAATCTTCACGAAGGCTAGACTGATATCAAGCTACACACATAACTAGATTAACCACAAATGGGAATGCATGTTACCGTTTTATCTCCGTCACGTAAGTTACAAGAACATATTACGTCAGTTATAGGTGTGAAAACTCATCCCCATTTGATGTTTTATCTTGTCTAAAGCAGCAGTACATTCAGTACTCACGATACAAACATGTCCCATGTCAAAGTTTTCGAACAAAATTTATGCATATCACAGCATAACGGTATTTTAAGTGCACTTTTTTCGGCGGACGGATCCTTAATGTGGTCTTACCCCAAATAGATGTTTTGCATGTTACAAATCTTCACGAAGGCTAGACTGATATCAAGCTACACACATAACTAGATTAACCACAAATGGGAATGCATGTTACCGTTTTATCTCCGTCACGTAAGTTACAAGAACATATTACGTCAGTTATAGGTGTGAAAACTCATCCCCATTTGATGTTTTATCTTGTCTAAAGCAGCAGTACATTCAGTACTCACGATACAAACATGTCCCATGTCAAAGTTTTCGAACAAAATTTATGCATATCACAGCATAACGGTATTTTAAGTGCACTTTTTTCGGCGGACGGATCCTTAATGTGGTCTTACCCCAAATAGATGTTTTGCATGTTACAAATCTTCACGAAGGCTAGACTGATATCAAGCTACACACATAACTAGATTAACCACAAATGGGAATGCATGTTACCGTTTTATCTCCGTCACGTAAGTTACAAGAACATATTACGTCAGTTATAGGTGTGAAAACTCATCCCCATTTGATGTTTTATCTTGTCTAAAGCAGCAGTACATTCAGTACTCACGATACAAACATGTCCCATGTCAAAGTTTTCGAACAAAATTTATGCATATCACAGCATAACGGTATTTTAAGTGCACTTTTTTCGGCGGACGGATCCTTAATGTGGTCTTACCCCAAATAGATGTTTTGCATGTTACAAATCTTCACGAAGGCTAGACTGATATCAAGCTACACACATAACTAGATTAACCACAAATGGGAATGCATGTTACCGTTTTATCTCCGTCACGTAAGTTACAAGAACATATTACGTCAGTTATAGGTGTGAAAACTCATCCCCATTTGATGTTTTATCTTGTCTAAAGCAGCAGTACATTCAGTACTCACGATACAAACATGTCCCATGTCAAAGTTTTCGAACAAAATTTATGCATATCACAGCATAACGGTATTTTAAGTGCACTTTTTTCGGCGGACGGATCCTTAATGTGGTCTTACCCCAAATAGATGTTTTGCATGTTACAAATCTTCACGAAGGCTAGACTGATATCAAGCTACACACATAACTAGATTAACCACAAATGGGAATGCATGTTACCGTTTTATCTCCGTCACGTAAGTTACAAGAACATATTACGTCAGTTATAGGTGTGAAAACTCATCCCCATTTGATGTTTTATCTTGTCTAAAGCAGCAGTACATTCAGTACTCACGATACAAACATGTCCCATGTCAAAGTTTTCGAACAAAATTTATGCATATCACAGCATAACGGTATTTTAAGTGCACTTTTTTCGGCGGACGGATCCTTAATGTGGTCTTACCCCAAATAGATGTTTTGCATGTTACAAATCTTCACGAAGGCTAGACTGATATCAAGCTACACACATAACTAGATTAACCACAAATGGGAATGCATGTTACCGTTTTATCTCCGTCACGTAAGTTACAAGAACATATTACGTCAGTTATAGGTGTGAAAACTCATCCCCATTTGATGTTTTATCTTGTCTAAAGCAGCAGTACATTCAGTACTCACGATACAAACATGTCCCATGTCAAAGTTTTCCAACAAAATTTATGCATATCACAGCATAACGGTATTTTAAGTGCACTTTTTTCGGCGGACGGATCCTTAATGTGGTCTTACCCCAAATAGATGTTTTGCATGTTACAAATCTTCACGAAGGCTAGACTGATATCAAGCTACACACATAACTAGATTAACCACAAATGGGAATGCATGTTACCGTTTTATCTCCGTCACGTAAGTTACAAGAACATATTACGTCAGTTATAGGTGTGAAAACTTATCCCCATTTGATGTTTTATCTTGTCTAAAGCAGCAGTACATTCAGTACTCACGATACAAACATGTCCCATGTCAAAGTTTTCGAACAAAATTTATGCATATCACAGCATAACGGTATTTTAAGTGCACTTTTTTCGGCGGACGGATCCTTAATGTGGTCTTACCCCAAATAGATGTTTTGCATGTTACAAATCTTCACGAAGGCTAGACTGATATCAAGCTACACACATAACTAGATTAACCACAAATGGGAATGCATGTTACCGTTTTATCTCCGTCACGTAAGTTACAAGAACATATTACGTCAGTTATAGGTGTGAAAACTCATCCCCATTTGATGTTTTATCTTGTCTAAAGCAGCAGTACATTCAGTACTCACGATACAAACATGTCCCATGTCAAAGTTTTCGAACAAAATTTATGCATATCACAGCATAACGGTATTTTAAGTGCACTTTTTTCGGCGGACGGATCCTTAATGTGGTCTTACCCCAAATAGATGTTTTGCATGTTACAAATCTTCACGAAGGCTAGACTGATATCAAGCTACACACATAACTAGATTAATCACAAATGGGAATGCATGTTACCGTTTTATCTCCGTCACGTAAGTTACAAGAACATATTACGTCAGTTATAGGTGTGAAAACTCATCCCCATTTGATGTTTTATCTTGTCTAAAGCAGCAGTACATTCAGTACTCACGATACAAACATGTCCCATGTCAAAGTTTTCGAACAAAATTTATGCATATCACAGCATAACGGTATTTTAAGTGCACTTTTTTCGGCGGACGGATCCTTAATGTGGTCTTACCCCAAATAGATGTTTTGCATGTTACAAATCTTCACGAAGGCTAGACTGATATCAAGCTACACACATAACTAGATTAACCACAAATGGGAATGCATGTTACCGTTTTATCTCCGTCACGTAAGTTACAAGAACATATTACGTCAGTTATAGGTGTGAAAACTCATCCCCATTTGATGTTTTATCTTGTCTAAAGCAGCAGTACATTCAGTACTCACGATACAAACATGTCCCATGTCAAAGTTTTCGAACAAAATTTATGCATATCACAGCATAACGGTATTTTAAGTGCACTTTTTTCGGCGGACGGATCCTTAATGTGGTCTTACCCCAAATAGATGTTTTGCATGTTACAAATCTTCACGAAGGCTAGACTGATATCAAGCTACACACATAACTAGATTAACCACAAATGGGAATGCATGTTACCGTTTTATCTCCGTCACGTAAGTTACAAGAACATATTACGTCAGTTATAGGTGTGAAAACTCATCCCCATTTGATGTTTTATCTTGTCTAAAGCAGCAGTACATTCAGTACTCACGATACAAACATGTCCCATGTCAAAGTTTTCGAACAAAATTTATGCATATCACAGCATAACGGTATTTTAAGTGCACTTTTTTCGGCGGACGGATCCTTAATGTGGTCTTACCCCAAATAGATGTTTTGCATGTTACAAATCTTCACGAAGGCTAGACTGATATCAAGCTACACACATAACTAGATTAACCACAAATGGGAATGCATGTTACCGTTTTATCTCCGTCACGTAAGTTACAAGAACATATTACGTCAGTTATAGGTGTGAAAACTCATCCCCATTTGATGTTTTATCTTGTCTAAAGCAGCAGTACATTCAGTACTCACGATACAAACATGTCCCATGTCAAAGTTTTCGAACAAAATTTATGCATATCACAGCATAACGGTATTTTAAGTGCACTTTTTTCGGCGGACGGATCCTTAATGTGGTCTTACCCCAAATAGATGTTTTGCATGTTACAAATCTTCACGAAGGCTAGACTGATATCAAGCTACACACATAACTAGATTAATCACAAATGGGAATGCATGTTACCGTTTTATCTCCGTCACGTAAGTTACAAGAACATATTACGTCAGTTATAGGTGTGAAAACTCATCCCCATTTGATGTTTTATCTTGTCTAAAGCAGCAGTACATTCAGTACTCACGATACAAACATGTCCCATGTCAAAGTTTTCGAACAAAATTTATGCATATCACAGCATAACGGTATTTTAAGTGCACTTTTTTCGGCGGACGGATCCTTAATGTGGTCTTACCCCAAATAGATGTTTTGCATGTTACAAATCTTCACGAAGGCTAGACTGATATCAAGCTACACACATAACTAGATTAACCACAAATGGGAATGCATGTTACCGTTTTATCTCCGTCACGTAAGTTACAAGAACATATTACGTCAGTTATAGGTGTGAAAACTCATCCCCATTTGATGTTTTATCTTGTCTAAAGCAGCAGTACATTCAGTACTCACGATACAAACATGTCCCATGTCAAAGTTTTCGAACAAAATTTATGCATATCACAGCATAACGGTATTTTAAGTGCACTTTTTTCGGCGGACGGATCCTTAATGTGGTCTTACCCCAAATAGATGTTTTGCATGTTACAAATCTTCACGAAGGCTAGACTGATATCAAGCTACACACATAACTAGATTAACCACAAATGGGAATGCATGTTACCGTTTTATCTCCGTCACGTAAGTTACAAGAACATATTACGTCAGTTATAGGTGTGAAAACTCATCCCCATTTGATGTTTTATCTTGTCTAAAGCAGCAGTACATTCAGTACTCACGATACAAACATGTCCCATGTCAAAGTTTTCGAACAAAATTTATGCATATCACAGCATAACGGTATTTTAAGTGCACTTTTTTCGGCGGACGGATCCTTAATGTGGTCTTACCCCAAATAGATGTTTTGCATGTTACAAATCTTCACGAAGGCTAGACTGATATCAAGCTACACACATAACTAGATTAACCACAAATGGGAATGCATGTTACCGTTTTATCTCCGTCACGTAAGTTACAAGAACATATTACGTCAGTTATAGGTGTGAAAACTCATCCCCATTTGATGTTTTATCTTGTCTAAAGCAGCAGTACATTCAGTACTCACGATACAAACATGTCCCATGTCAAAGTTTTCGAACAAAATTTATGCATATCACAGCATAACGGTATTTTAAGTGCACTTTTTTCGGCGGACGGATCCTTAATGTGGTCTTACCCCAAATAGATGTTTTGCATGTTACAAATCTTCACGAAGGCTAGACTGATATCAAGCTACACACATAACTAGATTAACCACAAATGGGAATGCATGTTACCGTTTTATCTCCGTCACGTAAGTTACAAGAACATATTACGTCAGTTATAGGTGTGAAAACTCATCCCCATTTGATGTTTTATCTTGTCTAAAGCAGCAGTACATTCAGTACTCACGATACAAACATGTCCCATGTCAAAGTTTTCGAACAAAATTTATGCATATCACAGCATAACGGTATTTTAAGTGCACTTTTTTCGGCGGACGGATCCTTAATGTGGTCTTACCCCAAATAGATGTTTTGCATGTTACAAATCTTCACGAAGGCTAGACTGATATCAAGCTACACACATAACTAGATTAACCACAAATGGGAATGCATGTTACCGTTTTATCTCCGTCACGTAAGTTACAAGAACATATTACGTCAGTTATAGGTGTGAAAACTCATCCCCATTTGATGTTTTATCTTGTCTAAAGCAGCAGTACATTCAGTACTCACGATACAAACATGTCCCATGTCAAAGTTTTCGAACAAAATTTATGCATATCACAGCATAACGGTATTTTAAGTGCACTTTTTTCGGCGGACGGATCCTTAATGTGGTCTTACCCCAAATAGATGTTTTGCATGTTACAAATCTTCACGAAGGCTAGACTGATATCAAGCTACACACATAACTAGATTAACCACAAATGGGAATGCATGTTACCGTTTTATCTCCGTCACGTAAGTTACAAGAACATATTACGTCAGTTATAGGTGTGAAAACTCATCCCCATTTGATGTTTTATCTTGTCTAAAGCAGCAGTACATTCAGTACTCACGATACAAACATGTCCCATGTCAAAGTTTTCGAACAAAATTTATGCATATCACAGCATAACGGTATTTTAAGTGCACTTTTTTCGGCGGACGGATCCTTAATGTGGTCTTACCCCAAATAGATGTTTTGCATGTTACAAATCTTCACGAAGGCTAGACTGATATCAAGCTACACACATAACTAGATTAACCACAAATGGGAATGCATGTTACCGTTTTATCTCCGTCACGTAAGTTACAAGAACATATTACGTCAGTTATAGGTGTGAAAACTCATCCCCATTTGATGTTTTATCTTGTCTAAAGCAGCAGTACATTCAGTACTCACGATACAAACATGTCCCATGTCAAAGTTTTCGAACAAAATTTATGCATATCACAGCATAACGGTATTTTAAGTGCACTTTTTTCGGCGGACGGATCCTTAATGTGGTCTTACCCCAAATAGATGTTTTGCATGTTACAAATCTTCACGAAGGCTAGACTGATATCAAGCTACACACATAACTAGATTAACCACAAATGGGAATGCATGTTACCGTTTTATCTCCGTCACGTAAGTTACAAGAACATATTACGTCAGTTATAGGTGTGAAAACTCATCCCCATTTGATGTTTTATCTTGTCTAAAGCAGCAGTACATTCAGTACTCACGATACAAACATGTCCCATGTCAAAGTTTTCGAACAAAATTTATGCATATCACAGCATAACGGTATTTTAAGTGCACTTTTTTCGGCGGACGGATCCTTAATGTGGTCTTACCCCAAATAGATGTTTTGCATGTTACAAATCTTCACGAAGGCTAGACTGATATCAAGCTACACACATAACTAGATTAACCACAAATGGGAATGCATGTTACCGTTTTATCTCCGTCACGTAAGTTACAAGAACATATTACGTCAGTTATAGGTGTGAAAACTCATCCCCATTTGATGTTTTATCTTGTCTAAAGCAGCAGTACATTCAGTACTCACGATACAAACATGTCCCATGTCAAAGTTTTCGAACAAAATTTATGCATATCACAGCATAACGGTATTTTAAGTGCACTTTTTTCGGCGGACGGATCCTTAATGTGGTCTTACCCCAAATAGATGTTTTGCATGTCACAAATCTTCACGAAGGCTAGACTGATATCAAGCTACACACATAACTAGATTAACCACAAATGGGAATGCATGTTACCGTTTTATCTCCGTCACGTAAGTTACAAGAACATATTACGTCAGTTATAGGTGTGAAAACTCATCCCCATTTGATGTTTTATCTTGTCTAAAGCAGCAGTACATTCAGTACTCACGATACAAACATGTCCCATGTCAAAGTTTTCGAACAAAATTTATGCATATCACAGCATAACGGTATTTTAAGTGCACTTTTTTCGGCGGACGGATCCTTAATGTGGTCTTACCCCAAATAGATGTTTTGCATGTTACAAATCTTCACGAAGGCTAGACTGATATCAAGCTACACACATAACTAGATTAACCACAAATGGGAATGCATGTTACCGTTTTATCTCCGTCACGTAAGTTACAAGAACATATTACGTCAGTTATAGGTGTGAAAACTCATCCCCATTTGATGTTTTATCTTGTCTAAAGCAGCAGTACATTCAGTACTCACGATACAAACATGTCCCATGTCAAAGTTTTCGAACAAAATTTATGCATATCACAGCATAACGGTATTTTAAGTGCACTTTTTTCGGCGGACGGATCCTTAATGTGGTCTTACCCCAAATAGATGTTTTGCATGTTACAAATCTTCACGAAGGCTAGACTGATATCAAGCTACACACATAACTAGATTAACCACAAATGGGAATGCATGTTACCGTTTTATCTCCGTCACGTAAGTTACAAGAACATATTACGTCAGTTATAGGTGTGAAAACTCATCCCCATTTGATGTTTTATCTTGTCTAAAGCAGCAGTACATTCAGTACTCACGATACAAACATGTCCCATGTCAAAGTTTTCGAACAAAATTTATGCATATCACAGCATAACGGTATTTTAAGTGCACTTTTTTCGGCGGACGGATCCTTAATGTGGTCTTACCCCAAATAGATGTTTTGCATGTTACAAATCTTCACGAAGGCTAGACTGATATCAAGCTACACACATAACTAGATTAACCACAAATGGGAATGCATGTTACCGTTTTATCTCCGTCACGTAAGTTACAAGAACATATTACGTCAGTTATAGGTGTGAAAACTCATCCCCATTTGATGTTTTATCTTGTCTAAAGCAGCAGTACATTCAGTACTCACGATACAAACATGTCCCATGTCAAAGTTTTCGAACAAAATTTATGCATATCACAGCATAACGGTATTTTAAGTGCACTTTTTTCGGCGGACGGATCCTTAATGTGGTCTTACCCCAAATAGATGTTTTGCATGTTACAAATCTTCACGAAGGCTAGACTGATATCAAGCTACACACATAACTAGATTAACCACAAATGGGAATGCATGTTACCGTTTTATCTCCGTCACGTAGTTACAAGAACATATTACGTCAGTTATAGGTGTGAAAACTCATCCCCATTTGATGTTTTATCTTGTCTAAAGCAGCAGTACATTCAGTACTCACGATACAAACATGTCCCATGTCAAAGTTTTCGAACAAAATTTATGCATATCACAGCATAACGGTATTTTAAGTGCACTTTTTTCGGCGGACGGATCCTTAATGTGGTCTTACCCCAAATAGATGTTTTGCATGTTACAAATCTTCACGAAGGCTAGACTGATATCAAGCTACACACATAACTAGATTAACCACAAATGGGAATGCATGTTACCGTTTTATCTCCGTCACGTAAGTTACAAGAACATATTACGTCAGTTATAGGTGTGAAAACTCATCCCCATTTGATGTTTTATCTTGTCTAAAGCAGCAGTACATTCAGTACTCACGATACAAACATGTCCCATGTCAAAGTTTTCGAACAAAATTTATGCATATCACAGCATAACGGTATTTTAAGTGCACTTTTTTCGGCGGACGGATCCTTAATGTGGTCTTACCCCAAATAGATGTTTTGCATGTTACAAATCTTCACGAAGGCTAGACTGATATCAAGCTACACACATAACTAGATTAACCACAAATGGGAATGCATGTTACCGTTTTATCTCCGTCACGTAAGTTACAAGAACATATTACGTCAGTTATAGGTGTGAAAACTCATCCCCATTTGATGTTTTATCTTGTCTAAAGCAGCAGTACATTCAGTACTCACGATACAAACATGTCCCATGTCAAAGTTTTCGAACAAAATTTATGCATATCACAGCATAACGGTATTTTAAGTGCACTTTTTTCGGCGGACGGATCCTTAATGTGGTCTTACCCCAAATAGATGTTTTGCATGTTACAAATCTTCACGAAGGCTAGACTGATATCAAGCTACACACATAACTAGATTAACCACAAATGGGAATGCATGTTACCGTTTTATCTCCGTCACGTAAGTTACAAGAACATATTACGTCAGTTATAGGTGTGAAAACTCATCCCCATTTGATGTTTTATCTTGTCTAAAGCAGCAGTACATTCAGTACTCACGATACAAACATGTCCCATGTCAAAGTTTTCGAACAAAATTTATGCATATCACAGCATAACGGTATTTTAAGTGCACTTTTTTCGGCGGACGGATCCTTAATGTGGTCTTACCCCAAATAGATGTTTTGCATGTTACAAATCTTCACGAAGGCTAGACTGATATCAAGCTACACACATAACTAGATTAACCACAAATGGGAATGCATGTTACCGTTTTATCTCCGTCACGTAAGTTACAAGAACATATTACGTCAGTTATAGGTGTGAAAACTCATCCCCATTTGATGTTTTATCTTGTCTAAAGCAGCAGTACATTCAGTACTCACGATACAAACATGTCCCATGTCAAAGTTTTCGAAAAAAATTTATGCATATCACAGCATAACGGTATTTTAAGTGCACTTTTTTCGGCGGACGGATCCTTAATGTGGTCTTACCCCAAATAGATGTTTTGCATGTTACAAATCTTCACGAAGGCTAGACTGATATCAAGCTACACACATAACTAGATTAACCACAAATGGGAATGCATGTTACCGTTTTATCTCCGTCACGTAAGTTACAAGAACATATTACGTCAGTTATAGGTGTGAAAACTCATCCCCATTTGATGTTTTATCTTGTCTAAAGCAGCAGTACATTCAGTACTCACGATACAAACATGTCCCATGTCAAAGTTTTCGAAAAAAATTTATGCATATCACAGCATAACGGTATTTTAAGTGCACTTTTTTCGGCGGACGGATCCTTAATGTGGTCTTACCCCAAATAGATGTTTTGCATGTTACAAATCTTCACGAAGGCTAGACTGATATCAAGCTACACACATAACTAGATTAACCACAAATGGGAATGCATGTTACCGTTTTATCTCCGTCACGTAAGTTACAAGAACATATTACGTCAGTTATAGGTGTGAAAACTCATCCCCATTTGATGTTTTATCTTGTCTAAAGCAGCAGTACATTCAGTACTCACGATACAAACATGTCCCATGTCAAAGTTTTCGAACAAAATTTATGCATATCACAGCATAACGGTATTTTAAGTGCACTTTTTTCGGCGGACGGATCCTTAATGTGGTCTTACCCCAAATAGATGTTTTGCATGTTACAAATCTTCACGAAGGCTAGACTGATATCAAGCTACACACATAACTAGATTAACCACAAATGGGAATGCATGTTACCGTTTTATCTCCGTCACGTAAGTTACAAGAACATATTACGTCAGTTATAGGTGTGAAAACTCATCCCCATTTGATGTTTTATCTTGTCTAAAGCAGCAGTACATTCAGTACTCACGATACAAACATGTCCCATGTCAAAGTTTTCGAACAAAATTTATGCATATCACAGCATAACGGTATTTTAAGTGCACTTTTTTCGGCGGACGGATCCTTAATGTGGTCTTACCCCAAATAGATGTTTTGCATGTTACAAATCTTCACGAAGGCTAGACTGATATCAAGCTACACACATAACTAGATTAACCACAAATGGGAATGCATGTTACCGTTTTATCTCCGTCACGTAAGTTACAAGAACATATTACGTCAGTTATAGGTGTGAAAACTCATCCCCATTTGATGTTTTATCTTGTCTAAAGCAGCAGTACATTCAGTACTCACGATACAAACATGTCCCATGTCAAAGTTTTCGAACAAAATTTATGCATATCACAGCATAACGGTATTTTAAGTGCACTTTTTTCGGCGGACGGATCCTTAATGTGGTCTTACCCCAAATAGATGTTTTGCATGTTACAAATCTTCACGAAGGCTAGACTGATATCAAGCTACACACATAACTAGATTAACCACAAATGGGAATGCATGTTACCGTTTTATCTCCGTCACGTAAGTTACAAGAACATATTACGTCAGTTATAGGTGTGAAAACTCATCCCCATTTGATGTTTTATCTTGTCTAAAGCAGCAGTACATTCAGTACTCACGATACAAACATGTCCCATGTCAAAGTTTTCGAACAAAATTTATGCATATCACAGCATAACGGTATTTTAAGTGCACTTTTTTCGGCGGACGGATCCTTAATGTGGTCTTACCCCAAATAGATGTTTTGCATGTTACAAATCTTCACGAAGGCTAGACTGATATCAAGCTACACACATAACTAGATTAACCACAAATGGGAATGCATGTTACCGTTTTATCTCCGTCACGTAAGTTACAAGAACATATTACGTCAGTTATAGGTGTGAAAACTCATCCCCATTTGATGTTTTATCTTGTCTAAAGCAGCAGTACATTCAGTACTCACGATACAAACATGTCCCATGTCAAAGTTTTCGAACAAAATTTATGCATATCACAGCATAACGGTATTTTAAGTGCACTTTTTTCGGCGGACGGATCCTTAATGTGGTCTTACCCCAAATAGATGTTTTGCATGTTACAAATCTTCACGAAGGCTAGACTGATATCAAGCTACACACATAACTAGATTAACCACAAATGGGAATGCATGTTACCGTTTTATCTCCGTCACGTAAGTTACAAGAACATATTACGTCAGTTATAGGTGTGAAAACTCATCCCCATTTGATGTTTTATCTTGTCTAAAGCAGCAGTACATTCAGTACTCACGATACAAACATGTCCCATGTCAAAGTTTTCGAACAAAATTTATGCATATCACAGCATAACGGTATTTTAAGTGCACTTTTTTCGGCGGACGGATCCTTAATGTGGTCTTACCCCAAATAGATGTTTTGCATGTTACAAATCTTCACGAAGGCTAGACTGATATCAAGCTACACACATAACTAGATTAACCACAAATGGGAATGCATGTTACCGTTTTATCTCCGTCACGTAAGTTACAAGAACATATTACGTCAGTTATAGGTGTGAAAACTCATCCCCATTTGATGTTTTATCTTGTCTAAAGCAGCAGTACATTCAGTACTCACGATACAAACATGTCCCATGTCAAAGTTTTCGAACAAAATTTATGCATATCACAGCATAACGGTATTTTAAGTGCACTTTTTTCGGCGGACGGATCCTTAATGTGGTCTTACCCCAAATAGATGTTTTGCATGTTACAAATCTTCACGAAGGCTAGACTGATATCAAGCTACACACATAACTAGATTAACCACAAATGGGAATGCATGTTACCGTTTTATCTCCGTCACGTAAGTTACAAGAACATATTACGTCAGTTATAGGTGTGAAAACTCATCCCCATTTGATGTTTTATCTTGTCTAAAGCAGCAGTACATTCAGTACTCACGATACAAACATGTCCCATGTCAAAGTTTTCGAACAAAATTTATGCATATCACAGCATAACGGTATTTTAAGTGCACTTTTTTCGGCGGACGGATCCTTAATGTGGTCTTACCCCAAATAGATGTTTTGCATGTCACAAATCTTCACGAAGGCTAGACTGATATCAAGCTACACACATAACTAGATTAACCACAAATGGGAATGCATGTTACCGTTTTATCTCCGTCACGTAAGTTACAAGAACATATTACGTCAGTTATAGGTGTGAAAACTCATCCCCATTTGATGTTTTATCTTGTCTAAAGCAGCAGTACATTCAGTACTCACGATACAAACATGTCCCATGTCAAAGTTTTCGAACAAAATTTATGCATATCACAGCATAACGGTATTTTAAGTGCACTTTTTTCGGCGGACGGATCCTTAATGTGGTCTTACCCCAAATAGATGTTTTGCATGTTACAAATCTTCACGAAGGCTAGACTGATATCAAGCTACACACATAACTAGATTAACCACAAATGGGAATGCATGTTACCGTTTTATCTCCGTCACGTAAGTTACAAGAACATATTACGTCAGTTATAGGTGTGAAAACTCATCCCCATTTGATGTTTTATCTTGTCTAAACCAGCAGTACATTCAGTACTCACGATACAAACATGTCCCATGTCAAAGTTTTCGAACAAAATTTATGCATATCACAGCATAACGGTATTTTAAGTGCACTTTTTTCGGCGGACGGATCCTTAATGTGGTCTTACCCCAAATAGCTGTTTTGCATGTTACAAATCTTCACGAAGGCTAGACTGATATCAAGCTACACACATAACTAGATTAACCACAAATGGGAATGCATGTTACCGTTTTATCTCCGTCACGTAAGTTACAAGAACATATTACGTCAGTTATAGGTGTGAAAACTCATCCCCATTTGATGTTTTATCTTGTCTAAAGCAGCAGTACATTCAGTACTCACGATACAAACATGTCCCATGTCAAAGTTTTCGAAAAAAATTTATGCATATCACAGCATAACGGTATTTTAAGTGCACTTTTTTCGGCGGACGGATCCTTAATGTGGTCTTACCCCAAATAGATGTTTTGCATGTTACAAATCTTCACGAAGGCTAGACTGATATCAAGCTACACACATAACTAGATTAACCACAAATGGGAATGCATGTTACCGTTTTATCTCCGTCACGTAAGTTACAAGAACATATTACGTCAGTTATAGGTGTGAAAACTCATCCCCATTTGATGTTTTATCTTGTCTAAAGCAGCAGTACATTCAGTACTCACGATACAAACATGTCCCATGTCAAAGTTTTCGAACAAAATTTATGCATATCACAGCATAACGGTATTTTAAGTGTCTTTTTTCGGCGGACGGATCCTTAATGTGGTCTTACCCCAAATAGATGTTTTGCATGTTACAAATCTTCACGAAGGCTAGACTGATATCAAGCTACACACATAACTAGATTAACCACAAATGGGAATGCATGTTACCGTTTTATCTCCGTCACGTAAGTTACAAGAACATATTACGTCAGTTATAGGTGTGAAAACTCATCCCCATTTGATGTTTTATCTTGTCTAAACCAGCAGTACATTCAGTACTCACGATACAAACATGTCCCATGTCAAAGTTTTCGAACAAAATTTATGCATATCACAGCATAACGGTATTTTAAGTGCACTTTTTTCGGCGGACGGATCCTTAATGTGGTCTTACCCCAAATAGCTGTTTTGCATGTTACAAATCTTCACGAAGGCTAGACTGATATCAAGCTACACACATAACTAGATTAACCACAAATGGGAATGCATGTTACCGTTTTATCTCCGTCACGTAAGTTACAAGAACATATTACGTCAGTTATAGGTGTGAAAACTCATCCCCATTTGATGTTTTATCTTGTCTAAAGCAGCAGTACATTCAGTACTCACGATACAAACATGTCCCATGTCAAAGTTTTCGAAAAAAATTTATGCATATCACAGCATAACGGTATTTTAAGTGCACTTTTTTCGGCGGACGGATCCTTAATGTGGTCTTACCCCAAATAGATGTTTTGCATGTTACAAATCTTCACGAAGGCTAGACTGATATCAAGCTACACACATAACTAGATTAACCACAAATGGGAATGCATGTTACCGTTTTATCTCCGTCACGTAAGTTACAAGAACATATTACGTCAGTTATAGGTGTGAAAACTCATCCCCATTTGATGTTTTATCTTGTCTAAAGCAGCAGTACATTCAGTACTCACGATACAAACATGTCCCATGTCAAAGTTTTCGAACAAAATTTATGCATATCACAGCATAACGGTATTTTAAGTGTCTTTTTTCGGCGGACGGATCCTTAATGTGGTCTTACCCCAAATAGATGTTTTGCATGTTACAAATCTTCACGAAGGCTAGACTGATATCAAGCTACACACATAACTAGATTAACCACAAATGGGAATGCATGTTACCGTTTTATCTCCGTCACGTAAGTTACAAGAACATATTACGTCAGTTATAGGTGTGAAAACTCATCCCCATTTGATGTTTTATCTTGTCTAAAGCAGCAGTACATTCAGTACTCACGATACAAACATGTCCCATGTCAAAGTTTTCGAACAAAATTTATGCATATCACAGCATAACGGTATTTTAAGTGCACTTTTTTCGGCGGACGGATCCTTAATGTGGTCTTACCCCAAATAGATGTTTTGCATGTTACAAATCTTCACGAAGGCTAGACTGATATCAAGCTACACACATAACTAGATTAACCACAAATGGGAATGCATGTTACCGTTTTATCTCCGTCACGTAAGTTACAAGAACATATTACGTCAGTTATAGGTGTGAAAACTCATCCCCATTTGATGTTTTATCTTGTCTAAAGCAGCAGTACATTCAGTACTCACGATACAAACATGTCCCATGTCAAAGTTTTCGAACAAAATTTATGCATATCACAGCATAACGGTATTTTAAGTGCACTTTTTTCGGCGGACGGATCCTTAATGTGGTCTTACCCCAAATAGATGTTTTGCATGTTACAAATCTTCACGAAGGCTAGACTGATATCAAGCTACACACATAACTAGATTAACCACAAATGGGAATGCATGTTACCGTTTTATCTCCGTCACGTAAGTTACAAGAACATATTACGTCAGTTATAGGTGTGAAAACTCATCCCCATTTGATGTTTTATCTTGTCTAAAGCAGCAGTACATTCAGTACTCACGATACAAACATGTCCCATGTCAAAGTTTTCGAACAAAATTTATGCATATCACAGCATAACGGTATTTTAAGTGCACTTTTTTCGGCGGACGGATCCTTAATGTGGTCTTACCCCAAATAGATGTTTTGCATGTTACAAATCTTCACGAAGGCTAGACTGATATCAAGCTACACACATAACTAGATTAACCACAAATGGGAATGCATGTTACCGTTTTATCTCCGTCACGTAAGTTACAAGAACATATTACGTCAGTTATAGGTGTGAAAACTCATCCCCATTTGATGTTTTATCTTGTCTAAAGCAGCAGTACATTCAGTACTCACGATACAAACATGTCCCATGTCAAAGTTTTCGAACAAAATTTATGCATATCACAGCATAACGGTATTTTAAGTGCACTTTTTTCGGCGGACGGATCCTTAATGTGGTCTTACCCCAAATAGATGTTTTGCATGTTACAAATCTTCACGAAGGCTAGACTGATATCAAGCTACACACATAACTAGATTAACCACAAATGGGAATGCATGTTACCGTTTTATCTCCGTCACGTAAGTTACAAGAACATATTACGTCAGTTATAGGTGTGAAAACTCATCCCCATTTGATGTTTTATCTTGTCTAAAGCAGCAGTACATTCAGTACTCACGATACAAACATGTCCCATGTCAAAGTTTTCGAACAAAATTTATGCATATCACAGCATAACGGTATTTTAAGTGCACTTTTTTCGGCGGACGGATCCTTAATGTGGTCTTACCCCAAATAGATGTTTTTCATGTTACAAATCTTCACGAAGGCTAGACTGATATCAAGCTACACACATAACTAGATTAACCACAAATGGGAATGCATGTTACCGTTTTATCTCCGTCACGTAAGTTACAAGAACATATTACGTCAGTCATAGGTGTGAAAACTCATCCCCATTTGATGTTTTATCTTGTCTAAAGCAGCAGTACATTCAGTACTCACGATACAAACATGTCCCATGTCAAAGTTTTCGAACAAAATTTATGCATATCACAGCATAACGGTATTTTAAGTGCACTTTTTTCGGCGGACGGATCCTTAATGTGGTCTTACCCCAAATAGATGTTTTGCATGTTACAAATCTTCACGAAGGCTAGACTGATATCAAGCTACACACATAACTAGATTAACCACAAATGGGAATGCATGTTACCGTTTTATCTCCGTCACGTAAGTTACAAGAACATATTACGTCAGTTATAGGTGTGAAAACTCATCCCCATTTGATGTTTTATCTTGTCTAAAGCAGCAGTACATTCAGTACTCACGATACAAACATGTCCCATGTCAAAGTTTTCGAACAAAATTTATGCATATCACAGCATAACGGTATTTTAAGTGCACTTTTTTCGGCGGACGGATCCTTAATGTGGTCTTACCCCAAATAGATGTTTTGCATGTTACAAATCTTCACGAAGGCTAGACTGATATCAAGCTACACACATAACTAGATTAACCACAAATGGGAATGCATGTTACCGTTTTATCTCCGTCACGTAAGTTACAAGAACATATTACGTCAGTTATAGGTGTGAAAACTCATCCCCATTTGATGTTTTATCTTGTCTAAAGCAGCAGTACATTCAGTACTCACGATACAAACATGTCCCATGTCAAAGTTTTCGAACAAAATTTATGCATATCACAGCATAACGGTATTTTAAGTGCACTTTTTTCGGCGGACGGATCCTTAATGTGGTCTTACCCCAAATAGATGTTTTGCATGTTACAAATCTTCACGAAGGCTAGACTGATATCAAGCTACACACATAACTAGATTAACCACAAATGGGAATGCATGTTACCGTTTTATCTCCGTCACGTAAGTTACAAGAACATATTACGTCAGTTATAGGTGTGAAAACTCATCCCCATTTGATGTTTTATCTTGTCTAAAGCAGCAGTACATTCAGTACTCACGATACAAACATGTCCCATGTCAAAGTTTTCGAACAAAATTTATGCATATCACAGCATAACGGTATTTTAAGTGCACTTTTTTCGGCGGACGGATCCTTAATGTGGTCTTACCCCAAATAGATGTTTTGCATGTTACAAATCTTCACGAAGGCTAGACTGATATCAAGCTACACACATAACTAGATTAACCACAAATGGGAATGCATGTTACCGTTTTATCTCCGTCACGTAAGTTACAAGAACATATTACGTCAGTTATAGGTGTGAAAACTCATCCCCATTTGATGTTTTATCTTGTCTAAAGCAGCAGTACATTCAGTACTCACGATACAAACATGTCCCATGTCAAAGTTTTCGAACAAAATTTATGCATATCACAGCATAACGGTATTTTAAGTGCACTTTTTTCGGCGGACGGATCCTTAATGTGGTCTTACCCCAAATAGATGTTTTTCATGTTACAAATCTTCACGAAGGCTAGACTGATATCAAGCTACACACATAACTAGATTAACCACAAATGGGAATGCATGTTACCGTTTTATCTCCGTCACGTAAGTTACAAGAACATATTACGTCAGTTATAGGTGTGAAAACTCATCCCCATTTGATGTTTTATCTTGTCTAAAGCAGCAGTACATTCAGTACTCACGATACAAACATGTCCCATGTCAAAGTTTTCGAAAAAAATTTATGCATATCACAGCATAACGGTATTTTAAGTGCACTTTTTTCGGCGGACGGATCCTTAATGTGGTCTTACCCCAAATATATGTTTTGCATGTTACAAATCTTCACGAAGGCTAGACTGATATCAAGCTACACACATAACTAGATTAACCACAAATGGGAATGCATGTTACCGTTTTATCTCCGTCACGTAAGTTACAAGAACATATTACGTAAGTTATAGGTGTGAAAACTCATCCCCATTTGATGTTTTATCTTGTCTAAAGCAGCAGTACATTCAGTACTCACGATACAAACATGTCCCATGTCAAAGTTTTCGAACAAAATTTATGCATATCACAGCATAACGGTATTTTAAGTGCACTTTTTTCGGCGGACGGATCCTTAATGTGGTCTTACCCCAAATAGATGTTTTGCATGTTACAAATCTTCACGAAGGCTAGACTGATATCAAGCTACACACATAACTAGATTAACCACAAATGGGAATGCATGTTACCGTTTTATCTCCGTCACGTAAGTTACAAGAACATATTACGTCAGTTATAGGTATGAAAACTCATCCCCATTTGATGTTTTATCTTGTCTAAAGCAGCAGTACATTCAGTACTCACGATACAAACATGTCCCATGTCAAAGTTTTCGAACAAAATTTATGCATATCACAGCATAACGGTATTTTAAGTGCACTTTTTTCGGCGGACGGATCCTTAATGTGGTCTTACCCCAAATAGATGTTTTGCATGTTACAAATCTTCACGAAGGCTAGACTGATATCAAGCTACACACATAACTAGATTAACCACAAATGGGAATGCATGTTACCGTTTTATCTCCGTCACGTAAGTTACAAGAACATATTACGTCAGTTATAGGTGTGAAAACTCATCCCCATTTGATGTTTTATCTTGTCTAAAGCAGCAGTACATTCAGTACTCACGATACAAACATGTCCCATGTCAAAGTTTTCGAACAAAATTTATGCATATCACAGCATAACGGTATTTTAAGTGCACTTTTTTCGGCGGACAGATCCTTAATGTGGTCTTACCCCAAATAGATGTTTTGCATGTTACAAATCTTCACGAAGGCTAGACTGATATCAAGCTACACACATAACTAGATTAACCACAAATGGGAATGCATGTTACCGTTTTATCTCCGTCACGTAAGTTACAAGAACATATTACGTCAGTTATAGGTGTGAAAACTCATCCCCATTTGATGTTTTATCTTGTCTAAAGCAGCAGTACATTCAGTACTCACGATACAAACATGTCCCATGTCAAAGTTTTCAAAAAAATTTATGCATATCACAGCATAACGGTATTTTAAGTGCACTTTTTTCGGCGGACGGATCCTTAATGTGGTCTTACCCCAAATAGATGTTTTGCATGTTACAAATCTTCACGAAGGCTAGACTGATATCAAGCTACACACATAACTAGATTAACCACAAATGGGAATGCATGTTACCGTTTTATCTCCGTCACGTAAGTTACAAGAACATATTACGTCAGTTATAGGTGTGAAAACTCATCCCCATTTGATGTTTTATCTTGTCTAAAGCAGCAGTACATTCAGTACTCACGATACAAACATGTCCCATGTCAAAGTTTTCGAACAAAATTTATGCATATCACAGCATAACGGTATTTTAAGTGCACTTTTTTCGGCGGACGGATCCTTAATGTGGTCTTACCCCAAATAGATGTTTTGCATGTTACAAATCTTCACGAAGGCTAGACTGATATCAAGCTACACACATAACTAGATTAACCACAAATGGGAATGCATGTTACCGTTTTATCTCCGTCACGTAAGTTACAAGAACATATTACGTCAGTTATAGGTGTGAAAACTCATCCCCATTTGATGTTTTATCTTGTCTAAAGCAGCAGTACATTCAGTACTCACGATACAAACATGTCCCATGTCAAAGTTTTCGAACAAAATTTATGCATATCACAGCATAACGGTATTTTAAGTGCACTTTTTTCGGCGGACGGATCCTTAATGTGGTCTTACCCCAAATAGATGTTTTGCATGTTACAAATCTTCACGAAGGCTAGACTGATATCAAGCTACACACATAACTAGATTAACCACAAATGGGAATGCATGTTACCGTTTTATCTCCGTCACGTAAGTTACAAGAACATATTACGTCAGTTATAGGTGTGAAAACTCATCCCCATTTGATGTTTTATCTTGTCTAAAGCAGCAGTACATTCAGTACTCACGATACAAACATGTCCCATGTCAAAGTTTTCGAACAAAATTTATGCATATCACAGCATAACGGTATTTTAAGTGCACTTTTTTCGGCGGACGGATCCTTAATGTGGTCTTACCCCAAATAGATGTTTTGCATGTTACAAATCTTCACGAAGGCTAGACTGATATCAAGCTACACACATAACTAGATTAACCACAAATGGGAATGCATGTTACCGTTTTATCTCCGTCACGTAAGTTACAAGAACATATTACGTCAGTTATAGGTGTGAAAACTCATCCCCATTTGATGTTTTATCTTGTCTAAAGCAGCAGTACATTCAGTACTCACGATACAAACATGTCCCATGTCAAAGTTTTCGAACAAAATTTATGCATATCACAGCATAACGGTATTTTAAGTGCACTTTTTTCGGCGGACGGATCCTTAATGTGGTCTTACCCCAAATAGATGTTTTGCATGTTACAAATCTTCACGAAGGCTAGACTGATATCAAGCTACACACATAACTAGATTAACCACAAATGGGAATGCATGTTACCGTTTTATCTCCGTCACGTAAGTTACAAGAACATATTACGTCAGTTATAGGTGTGAAAACTCATCCCCATTTGATGTTTTATCTTGTCTAAAGCAGCAGTACATTCAGTACTCACGATACAAACATGTCCCATGTCAAAGTTTTCGAACAAAATTTATGCATATCACAGCATAACGGTATTTTAAGTGCACTTTTTTCGGCGGACGGATCCTTAATGTGGTCTTACCCCAAATAGATGTTTTGCATGTCACAAATCTTCACGAAGGCTAGACTGATATCAAGCTACACACATAACTAGATTAACCACAAATGGGAATGCATGTTACCGTTTTATCTCCGTCACGTAAGTTACAAGAACATATTACGTCAGTTATAGGTGTGAAAAGTCATCCCCATTTGATGTTTTATCTTGTCTAAAGCAGCAGTACATTCAGTACTCACGATACAAACATGTCCCATGTCAAAGTTTTCGAACAAAATTTATGCATATCACAGCATAACGGTATTTTAAGTGCACTTTTTTCGGCGGACGGATCCTTAATGTGGTCTTACCCCAAATAGATGTTTTGCATGTTACAAATCTTCACGAAGGCTAGACTGATATCAAGCTACACACATAACTAGATTAACCACAAATGGGAATGCATGTTACCGTTTTATCTCCGTCACGTAAGTTACAAGAACATATTACGTCAGTTATAGGTGTGAAAACTCATCCCCATTTGATGTTTTATCTTGTCTAAAGCAGCAGTACATTCAGTACTCACGATACAAACATGTCCCATGTCAAAGTTTTCGAACAAAATTTATGCATATCACAGCATAACGGTATTTTAAGTGCACTTTTTTCGGCGGACGGATCCTTAATGTGGTCTTACCCCAAATAGCTGTTTTGCATGTTACAAATCTTCACGAAGGCTAGACTGATATCAAGCTACACACATAACTAGATTAACCACAAATGGGAATGCATGTTACCGTTTTATCTCCGTCACGTAAGTTACAAGAACATATTACGTCAGTTATAGGTGTGAAAACTCATCCCCATTTGATGTTTTATCTTGTCTAAAGCAGCAGTACATTCAGTACTCACGATACAAACATGTCCCATGTCAAAGTTTTCAAAAAAAAATTATGCATATCACAGCATAACGGTATTTTAAGTGCACTTTTTTCGGCGGACGGATCCTTAATGTGGTCTTACCCCAAATAGATGTTTTGCATGTTACAAATCTTCACGAAGGCTAGACTGATATCAAGCTACACACATAACTAGATTAACCACAAATGGGAATGCATGTTACCGTTTTATCTCCGTCACGTAAGTTACAAGAACATATTACGTCAGTTATAGGTGTGAAAACTCATCCCCATTTGATGTTTTATCTTGTCTAAAGCAGCAGTACATTCAGTACTCACGATACAAACATGTCCCATGTCAAAGTTTTCGAACAAAATTTATGCATATCACAGCATAACGGTATTTTAAGTGTCTTTTTTCGGCGGACGGATCCTTAATGTGGTCTTACCCCAAATAGATGTTTTGCATGTTACAAATCTTCACGAAGGCTAGACTGATATCAAGCTACACACATAACTAGATTAACCACAAATGGGAATGCATGTTACCGTTTTATCTCCGTCACGTAAGTTACAAGAACATATTACGTCAGTTATAGGTGTGAAAACTCATCCCCATTTGATGTTTTATCTTGTCTAAAGCAGCAGTACATTCAGTACTCACGATACAAACATGTCCCATGTCAAAGTTTTCGAACAACATTTATGCATATCACAGCATAACGGTATTTTAAGTGCACTTTTTTCGGCGGACGGATCCTTAATGTGGTCTTACCCCAAATAGATGTTTTGCATGTTACAAATCTTCACGAAGGCTAGACTGATATCAAGCTACACACATAACTAGATTAACCACAAATGGGAATGCATGTTACCGTTTTATCTCCGTCACGTAAGTTACAAGAACATATTACGTCAGTTATAGGTGTGAAAACTCATCCCCATTTGATGTTTTATCTTGTCTAAAGCAGCAGTACATTCAGTACTCACGATACAAACATGTCCCATGTCAAAGTTTTCGAACAAAATTTATGCATATCACAGCATAACGGTATTTTAAGTGCACTTTTTTCGGCGGACGGATCCTTAATGTGGTCTTACCCCAAATAGATGTTTTGCATGTTACAAATCTTCACGAAGGCTAGACTGATATCAAGCTACACACATAACTAGATTAACCACAAATGGGAATGCATGTTACCGTTTTATCTCCGTCACGTAAGTTACAAGAACATATTACGTAAGTTATAGGTGTGAAAACTCATCCCCATTTGATGTTTTATCTTGTCTAAAGCAGCAGTACATTCAGTACTCACGATACAAACATGTCCCATGTCAAAGTTTTCGAACAAAATTTATGCATATCACAGCATAACGGTATTTTAAGTGCACTTTTTCGGCGGACGGATCCTTAATGTGGTCTTACCCCAAATAGATGTTTTGCATGTTACAAATCTTCACGAAGGCTAGACTGATATCAAGCTACACACATAACTAGATTAACCACAAATGGGAATGCATGTTACCGTTTTATCTCCGTCACGTAAGTTACAAGAACATATTACGTAAGTTATAGGTGTGAAAACTCATCCCCATTTGATGTTTTATCTTGTCTAAAGCAGCAGTACATTCAGTACTCACGATACAAACATGTCCCATGTCAAAGTTTTCGAACAAAATTTATGCATATCACAGCATAACGGTATTTTAAGTGCACTTTTTTCGGCGGACGGATCCTTAATGTGGTCTTACCCCAAATAGATGTTTTGCATGTTACAAATCTTCACGAAGGCTAGACTGATATCAAGCTACACACATAACTAGATTAACCACAAATGGGAATGCATGTTACCGTTTTATCTCCGTCACGTAAGTTACAAGAACATATTACGTCAGTTATAGGTGTGAAAACTCATCCCCATTTGATGTTTTATCTTGTCTAAAGCAGCAGTACATTCAGTACTCACGATACAAACATGTCCCATGTCAAAGTTTTCGAACAAAATTTATGCATATCACAGCATAACGGTATTTTAAGTGCACTTTTTTCGGCGGACGGATCCTTAATGTGGTCTTACCCCAAATAGATGTTTTTCATGTTACAAATCTTCACGAAGGCTAGACTGATATCAAGCTACACACATAACTAGATTAACCACAAATGGGAATGCATGTTACCGTTTTATCTCCGTCACGTAAGTTACAAGAACATATTACGTCAGTTATAGGTGTGAAAACTCATCCCCATTTGATGTTTTATCTTGTCTAAAGCAGCAGTACATTCAGTACTCACGATACAAACATGTCCCATGTCAAAGTTTTCGAAAAAAATTTATGCATATCACAGCATAACGGTATTTTAAGTGCACTTTTTTCGGCGGACGGATCCTTAATGTGGTCTTACCCCAAATAGATGTTTTGCATGTTACAAATCTTCACGAAGGCTAGACTGATATCAAGCTACACACATAACTAGATTAACCACAAATGGGAATGCATGTTACCGTTTTATCTCCGTCACGTAAGTTACAAGAACATATTACGTAAGTTATAGGTGTGAAAACTCATCCCCATTTGATGTTTTATCTTGTCTAAAGCAGCAGTACATTCAGTACTCACGATACAAACATGTCCCATGTCAAAGTTTTCGAACAAAATTTATGCATATCACAGCATAACGGTATTTTAAGTGCACTTTTTTCGGCGGACGGATCCTTAATGTGGTCTTACCCCAAATAGATGTTTTGCATGTTACAAATCTTCACGAAGGCTAGACTGATATCAAGCTACACACATAACTAGATTAACCACAAATGGGAATGCATGTTACCGTTTTATCTCCGTCACGTAAGTTACAAGAACATATTACGTCAGTTATAGGTATGAAAACTCATCCCCATTTGATGTTTTATCTTGTCTAAAGCAGCAGTACATTCAGTACTCACGATACAAACATGTCCCATGTCAAAGTTTTCGAACAAAATTTATGCATATCACAGCATAACGGTATTTTAAGTGCACTTTTTTCGGCGGACGGATCCTTAATGTGGTCTTACCCCAAATAGATGTTTTGCATGTTACAAATCTTCACGAAGGCTAGACTGATATCAAGCTACACACATAACTAGATTAACCACAAATGGGAATGCATGTTACCGTTTTATCTCCGTCACGTAAGTTACAAGAACATATTACGTAAGTTATAGGTGTGAAAACTCATCCCCATTTGATGTTTTATCTTGTCTAAAGCAGCAGTACATTCAGTACTCACGATACAAACATGTCCCATGTCAAAGTTTTCGAACAAAATTTATGCATATCACAGCATAACGGTATTTTAAGTGCACTTTTTTCGGCGGACAGATCCTTAATGTGGTCTTACCCCAAATAGATGTTTTGCATGTTACAAATCTTCACGAAGGCTAGACTGATATCAAGCTACACACATAACTAGATTAACCACAAATGGGAATGCATGTTACCGTTTTATCTCCGTCACGTAAGTTACAAGAACATATTACGTCAGTTATAGGTGTGAAAACTCATCCCCATTTGATGTTTTATCTTGTCTAAAGCAGCAGTACATTCAGTACTCACGATACAAACATGTCCCATGTCAAAGTTTTCAAAAAAATTTATGCATATCACAGCATAACGGTATTTTAAGTGCACTTTTTTCGGCGGACGGATCCTTAATGTGGTCTTACCCCAAATAGATGTTTTGCATGTTACAAATCTTCACGAAGGCTAGACTGATATCAAGCTACACACATAACTAGATTAACCACAAATGGGAATGCATGTTACCGTTTTATCTCCGTCACGTAAGTTACAAGAACATATTACGTCAGTTATAGGTGTGAAAACTCATCCCCATTTGATGTTTTATCTTGTCTAAAGCAGCAGTACATTCAGTACTCACGATACAAACATGTCCCATGTCAAAGTTTTCGAACAAAATTTATGCATATCACAGCATAACGGTATTTTAAGTGCACTTTTTTCGGCGGACGGATCCTTAATGTGGTCTTACCCCAAATATATGTTTTGCATGTTACAAATCTTCACGAAGGCTAGACTGATATCAAGCTACACACATAACTAGATTAACCACAAATGGGAATGCATGTTACCGTTTTATCTCCGTCACGTAAGTTACAAGAACATATTACGTCAGTTATAGGTGTGAAAACTCATCCCCATTTGATGTTTTATCTTGTCTAAAGCAGCAGTACATTCAGTACTCACGATACAAACATGTCCCATGTCAAAGTTTTCGAACAAAATTTATGCATATCACAGCATAACGGTATTTTAAGTGCACTTTTTTCGGCGGACGGATCCTTAATGTGGTCTTACCCCAAATAGATGTTTTTCATGTTACAAATCTTCACGAAGGCTAGACTGATATCAAGCTACACACATAACTAGATTAACCACAAATGGGAATGCATGTTACCGTTTTATCTCCGTCACGTAAGTTACAAGAACATATTACGTCAGTTATAGGTGTGAAAACTCATCCCCATTTGATGTTTTATCTTGTCTAAAGCAGCAGTACATTCAGTACTCACGATACAAACATGTCCCATGTCAAAGTTTTCGAACAAAATTTATGCATATCACAGCATAACGGTATTTTAAGTGCACTTTTTTCGGCGGACGGATCCTTAATGTGGTCTTACCCCAAATAGATGTTTTGCATGTTACAAATCTTCACGAAGGCTAGACTGATATCAAGCTACACACATAACTAGATTAACCACAAATGGGAATGCATGTTACCGTTTTATCTCCGTCACGTAAGTTACAAGAACATATTACGTAAGTTATAGGTGTGAAAACTCATCCCCATTTGATGTTTTATCTTGTCTAAAGCAGCAGTACATTCAGTACTCACGATACAAACATGTCCCATGTCAAAGTTTTCGAACAAAATTTATGCATATCACAGCATAACGGTATTTTAAGTGCACTTTTTTCGGCGGACGGATCCTTAATGTGGTCTTACCCCAAATAGATGTTTTGCATGTTACAAATCTTCACGAAGGCTAGACTGATATCAAGCTACACACATAACTAGATTAACCACAAATGGGAATGCATGTTACCGTTTTATCTCCGTCACGTAAGTTACAAGAACATATTACGTCAGTTATAGGTGTGAAAACTCATCCCCATTTGATGTTTTATCTTGTCTAAAGCAGCAGTACATTCAGTACTCACGATACAAATATGTCCCATGTCAAAGTTTTCAAAAAATTTTATGCATATCACAGCATAACGGTATTTTAAGTGCACTTTTTTCGGCGGACGGATCCTTAATGTGGTCTTACCACAAATAGATGTTTTGCATGTTACAAATCTTCACGAAGGCTAGACTGATATCAAGCTACACACATAACTAGATTAACCACAAATGGGAATGCATGTTACCGTTTTATCTCCGTCACGTAAGTTACAAGAACATATTACGTCAGTTATAGGTGTGAAAACTCATCCCCATTTGATGTTTTATCTTGTCTAAAGCAGCAGTACATTCAGTACTCACGATACAAACATGTCCCATGTCAAAGTTTTCGAACAAAATTTATGCATATCACAGCATAACGGTATTTTAAGTGCACTTTTTTCGGCGGACGGATCCTTAATGTGGTCTTACCCCAAATATATGTTTTGCATGTTACAAATCTTCACGAAGGCTAGACTGATATCAAGCTACACACATAACTAGATTAACCACAAATGGGAATGCATGTTACCGTTTTATCTCCGTCACGTAAGTTACAAGAACATATTACGTCAGTTATAGGTGTGAAAACTCATCCCCATTTGATGTTTTATCTTGTCTAAAGCAGCAGTACATTCAGTACTCACGATACAAACATGTTCCATGTCAAAGTTTTCGAACAAAATTTATGCATATCACAGCATAACGGTATTTTAAGTGCACTTTTTTCGGCGGACGGATCCTTAATGTGGTCTTACCCCAAATAGATGTTTTGCATGTTACAAATCTTCACGAAGGCTAGACTGATATCAAGCTACACACATAACTAGATTAACCACAAATGGGAATGCATGTTACCGTTTTATCTCCGTCACGTAAGTTACAAGAACATATTACGTCAGTTATAGGTGTGAAAACTCATCCCCATTTGATGTTTTATCTTGTCTAAAGCAGCAGTACATTCAGTACTCACGATACAAACATGTCCCATGTCAAAGTTTTCGAACAAAATTTATGCATATCACAGCATAACGGTATTTTAAGTGCACTTTTTTCGGCGGACGGATCCTTAATGTGGTCTTACCCCAAATAGATGTTTTGCATGTTACAAATCTTCACGAAGGCTAGACTGATATCGAGCTACACACATAACTAGATTAACCACAAATGGGAATGCATGTTACCGTTTTATCTCCGTCACGTAAGTTACAAGAACATATTACGTCAGTTATAGGTGTGAAAACTCATCCCCATTTGATGTTTTATCTTGTCTAAAGCAGCAGTACATTCAGTACTCACGATACAAACATGTCCCATGTCAAAGTTTTCGAACAAAATTTATGCATATCACAGCATAACGGTATTTTAAGTGCACTTTTTTCGGCGGACGGATCCTTAATGTGGTGTTACCCCAAATAGATGTTTTGCATGTTACAAATCTTCACGAAGGCTAGACTGATATCAAGCTACACACATAACTAGATTAACCACAAAAGGGAATGCATGTTACCGTTTTATCTCCGTCACGTAAGTTACAAGAACATATTACGTCAGTTATAGGTGTGAAAACTCATCCCCATTTGATGTTTTATCTTGTCTAAAGCAGCAGTACATTCAGTACTCACGATACAAACATGTCCCATGTCAAAGTTTTCGAACAAAATTTATGCATATCACAGCATAACGGTATTTTAAGTGCACTTTTTTCGGCGGACGGATCCTTAATGTGGTGTTACCCCAAATAGATGTTTTGCATGTTACAAATCTTCACGAAGGCTAGACTGATATCAAGCTACACACATAACTAGATTAACCACAAATGGGAATGCATGTTACCGTTTTATCTCCGTCACGTAAGTTACAAGAACATATTACGTAAGTTATAGGTGTGAAAACTCATCCCCATTTGATGTTTTATCTTGTCTAAAGCAGCAGTACATTCAGTACTCACGATACAAACATGTCCCATGTCAAAGTTTTCGAACAAAATTTATGCATATCACAGCATAACGGTATTTTAAGTGCACTTTTTTCGGCGGACGGATCCTTAATGTGGTCTTACCCCAAATAGATGTTTTGCATGTTACAAATCTTCACGAAGGCTAGACTGATATCAAGCTACACACATAACTAGATTAACCACAAATGGGAATGCATGTTACCGTTTTATCTCCGTCACGTAAGTTACAAGAACATATTACGTCAGTTATAGGTATGAAAACTCATCCCCATTTGATGTTTTATCTTGTCTAAAGCAGCAGTACATTCAGTACTCACGATACAAACATGTCCCATGTCAAAGTTTTCGAACAAAATTTATGCATATCACAGCATAACGGTATTTTAAGTGCACTTTTTTCGGCGGACGGATCCTTAATGTGGTCTTACCCCAAATAGATGTTTTGCATGTTACAAATCTTCACGAAGGCTAGACTGATATCAAGCTACACACATAACTAGATTAACCACAAATGGGAATGCATGTTACCGTTTTATCTCCGTCACGTAAGTTACAAGAACATATTACGTAAGTTATAGGTGTGAAAACTCATCCCCATTTGATGTTTTATCTTGTCTAAAGCAGCAGTACATTCAGTACTCACGATACAAACATGTCCCATGTCAAAGTTTTCGAACAAAATTTATGCATATCACAGCATAACGGTATTTTAAGTGCACTTTTTTCGGCGGACAGATCCTTAATGTGGTCTTACCCCAAATAGATGTTTTGCATGTTACAAATCTTCACGAAGGCTAGACTGATATCAAGCTACACACATAACTAGATTAACCACAAATGGGAATGCATGTTACCGTTTTATCTCCGTCACGTAAGTTACAAGAACATATTACGTCAGTTATAGGTGTGAAAACTCATCCCCATTTGATGTTTTATCTTGTCTAAAGCAGCAGTACATTCAGTACTCACGATACAAACATGTCCCATGTCAAAGTTTTCAAAAAAATTTATGCATATCACAGCATAACGGTATTTTAAGTGCACTTTTTTCGGCGGACGGATCCTTAATGTGGTCTTACCCCAAATAGATGTTTTGCATGTTACAAATCTTCACGAAGGCTAGACTGATATCAAGCTACACACATAACTAGATTAACCACAAATGGGAATGCATGTTACCGTTTTATCTCCGTCACGTAAGTTACAAGAACATATTACGTCAGTTATAGGTGTGAAAACTCATCCCCATTTGATGTTTTATCTTGTCTAAAGCAGCAGTACATTCAGTACTCACGATACAAACATGTCCCATGTCAAAGTTTTCGAACAAAATTTATGCATATCACAGCATAACGGTATTTTAAGTGCACTTTTTTCGGCGGACGGATCCTTAATGTGGTCTTACCCCAAATATATGTTTTGCATGTTACAAATCTTCACGAAGGCTAGACTGATATCAAGCTACACACATAACTAGATTAACCACAAATGGGAATGCATGTTACCGTTTTATCTCCGTCACGTAAGTTACAAGAACATATTACGTCAGTTATAGGTGTGAAAACTCATCCCCATTTGATGTTTTATCTTGTCTAAAGCAGCAGTACATTCAGTACTCACGATACAAACATGTCCCATGTCAAAGTTTTCGAACAAAATTTATGCATATCACAGCATAACGGTATTTTAAGTGCACTTTTTTCGGCGGACGGATCCTTAATGTGGTCTTACCCCAAATAGATGTTTTTCATGTTACAAATCTTCACGAAGGCTAGACTGATATCAAGCTACACACATAACTAGATTAACCACAAATGGGAATGCATGTTACCGTTTTATCTCCGTCACGTAAGTTACAAGAACATATTACGTCAGTTATAGGTGTGAAAACTCATCCCCATTTGATGTTTTATCTTGTCTAAAGCAGCAGTACATTCAGTACTCACGATACAAACATGTCCCATGTCAAAGTTTTCGAACAAAATTTATGCATATCACAGCATAACGGTATTTTAAGTGCACTTTTTTCGGCGGACGGATCCTTAATGTGGTCTTACCCCAAATAGATGTTTTGCATGTTACAAATCTTCACGAAGGCTAGACTGATATCAAGCTACACACATAACTAGATTAACCACAAATGGGAATGCATGTTACCGTTTTATCTCCGTCACGTAAGTTACAAGAACATATTACGTAAGTTATAGGTGTGAAAACTCATCCCCATTTGATGTTTTATCTTGTCTAAAGCAGCAGTACATTCAGTACTCACGATACAAACATGTCCCATGTCAAAGTTTTCGAACAAAATTTATGCATATCACAGCATAACGGTATTTTAAGTGCACTTTTTTCGGCGGACGGATCCTTAATGTGGTCTTACCCCAAATAGATGTTTTGCATGTTACAAATCTTCACGAAGGCTAGACTGATATCAAGCTACACACATAACTAGATTAACCACAAATGGGAATGCATGTTACCGTTTTATCTCCGTCACGTAAGTTACAAGAACATATTACGTCAGTTATAGGTGTGAAAACTCATCCCCATTTGATGTTTTATCTTGTCTAAAGCAGCAGTACATTCAGTACTCACGATACAAACATGTCCCATGTCAAAGTTTTCAAAAAATTTTATGCATATCACAGCATAACGGTATTTTAAGTGCACTTTTTTCGGCGGACGGATCCTTAATGTGGTCTTACCACAAATAGATGTTTTGCATGTTACAAATCTTCACGAAGGCTAGACTGATATCAAGCTACACACATAACTAGATTAACCACAAATGGGAATGCATGTTACCGTTTTATCTCCGTCACGTAAGTTACAAGAACATATTACGTCAGTTATAGGTGTGAAAACTCATCCCCATTTGATGTTTTATCTTGTCTAAAGCAGCAGTACATTCAGTACTCACGATACAAACATGTCCCATGTCAAAGTTTTCGAACAAAATTTATGCATATCACAGCATAACGGTATTTTAAGTGCACTTTTTTCGGCGGACGGATCCTTAATGTGGTCTTACCCCAAATAGATGTTTTGCATGTTACAAATCTTCACGAAGGCTAGACTGATATCAAGCTACACACATAACTAGATTAACCACAAATGGGAATGCATGTTACCGTTTTATCTCCGTCACGTAAGTTACAAGAACATATTACGTCAGTTATAGGTGTGAAAACTCATCCCCATTTGATGTTTTATCTTGTCTAAAGCAGCAGTACATTCAGTACTCACGATACAAACATGTTCCATGTCAAAGTTTTCGAACAAAATTTATGCATATCACAGCATAACGGTATTTTAAGTGCACTTTTTTCGGCGGACGGATCCTTAATGTGGTCTTACCCCAAATAGATGTTTTGCATGTTACAAATCTTCACGAAGGCTAGACTGATATCAAGCTACACACATAACTAGATTAACCACAAATGGGAATGCATGTTACCGTTTTATCTCCGTCACGTAAGTTACAAGAACATATTACGTCAGTTATAGGTGTGAAAACTCATCCCCATTTGATGTTTTATCTTGTCTAAAGCAGCAGTACATTCAGTACTCACGATACAAACATGTCCCATGTCAAAGTTTTCGAACAAAATTTATGCATATCACAGCATAACGGTATTTTAAGTGCACTTTTTTCGGCGGACGGATCCTTAATGTGGTCTTACCCCAAATAGATGTTTTGCATGTTACAAATCTTCACGAAGGCTAGACTGATATCAAGCTACACACATAACTAGATTAACCACAAATGGGAATGCATGTTACCGTTTTATCTCCGTCACGTAAGTTACAAGAACATATTACGTCAGTTATAGGTGTGAAAACTCATCCCCATTTGATGTTTTATCTTGTCTAAAGCAGCAGTACATTCAGTACTCACGATACAAACATGTCCCATGTCAAAGTTTTCGAACAAAATTTATGCATATCACAGCATAACGGTATTTTAAGTGCACTTTTTTCGGCGGACGGATCCTTAATGTGGTGTTACCCCAAATAGATGTTTTGCATGTTACAAATCTTCACGAAGGCTAGACTGATATCAAGCTACACACATAACTAGATTAACCACAAAAGGGAATGCATGTTACCGTTTTATCTCCGTCACGTAAGTTACAAGAACATATTACGTCAGTTATAGGTGTGAAAACTCATCCCCATTTGATGTTTTATCTTGTCTAAAGCAGCAGTACATTCAGTACTCACGATACAAACATGTCCCATGTCAAAGTTTTCGAACAAAATTTATGCATATCACAGCATAACGGTATTTTAAGTGCACTTTTTTCGGCGGACGGATCCTTAATGTGGTGTTACCCCAAATAGATGTTTTGCATGTTACAAATCTTCACGAAGGCTAGACTGATATCAAGCTACACACATAACTAGATTAACCACAAATGGGAATGCATGTTACCGTTTTATATCCGTCACGTAAGTTACAAGAACATATTACGTCAGTTATAGGTGTGAAAACTCATCCCCATTTGATGTTTTATCTTGTCTAAAGCAGCAGTACATTCAGTACTCACGATACAAACATGTCCCATGTCAAAGTTTTCGAACAAAATTTATGCATATCACAGCATAACGGTATTTTAAGTGCACTTTTTTCGGCGGACGGATCCTTAATGTGGTCTTACCCCAAATAGATGTTTTGCATGTTACAAATCTTCACGAAGGCTAGACTGATATCAAGCTACACACATAACTAGATTAACCACAAATGGGAATGCATGTTACCGTTTTATCTCCGTCACGTAAGTTACAAGAACATATTACGTCAGTTATAGGTGTGAAAACTCATCCCCATTTGATGTTTTATCTTGTCTAAAGCAGCAGTACATTCAGTACTCACGATACAAACATGTCCCATGTCAAAGTTTTCGAACAAAATTTATGCATATCACAGCATAACGGTATTTTAAGTGCACTTTTTTCGGCGGACGGATCCTTAATGTGGTCTTACCCCAAATAGATGTTTTGCATGTTACAAATCTTCACGAAGGCTAGACTGATATCAAGCTACACACATAACTAGATTAACCACAAATGGGAATGCATGTTACCGTTTTATCTCCGTCACGTAAGTTACAAGAACATATTACGTCAGTTATAGGTGTGAAAACTCATCCCCATTTGATGTTTTATCTTGTCTAAAGCAGCAGTACATTCAGTACTCACGATACAAACATGTCCCATGTCAAAGTTTTCGAACAAAATTTATGCATATCACAGCATAACGGTATTTTAAGTGCACTTTTTTCGGCGGACGGATCCTTAATGTGGTCTTACCCCAAATAGATGTTTTGCATGTTACAAATCTTCACGAAGGCTAGACTGATATCAAGCTACACACATAACTAGATTAACCACAAATGGGAATGCATGTTACCGTTTTATCTCAGTCACGTAAGTTACAAGAACATATTACGTCAGTTATAGGTGTGAAAACTCATCCCCATTTGATGTTTTATCTTGTCTAAAGCAGCAGTACATTCAGTACTCACGATACAAACATGTCCCATGTCAAAGTTTTCGAACAAAATTTATGCATATCACAGCATAACGGTATTTTAAGTGCACTTTTTTCGGCGGACGGATCCTTAATGTGGTCTTACCCCAAATAGATGTTTTGCATGTTACAAATCTTCACGAAGGCTAGACTGATATCAAGCTACACACATAACTAGATTAACCACAAATGGGAATGCATGTTACCGTTTTATCTCCGTCACGTAAGTTACAAGAACATATTACGTCAGTTATAGGTGTGAAAACTCATCCCCATTTGATGTTTTATCTTGTCTAAAGCAGCAGTACATTCAGTACTCACGATACAAACATGTCCCATGTCAAAGTTTTCGAACAAAATTTATGCATATCACAGCATAACGGTATTTTAAGTGCACTTTTTTCGGCGGACGGATCCTTAATGTGGTCTTACCCCAAATAGATGTGTTGCATGTTACAAATCTTCACGAAGGCTAGACTGATATCAAGCTACACACATAACTAGATTAACCACAAATGGGAATGCATGTTACCGTTTTATCTCCGTCACGTAAGTTACAAGAACATATTACGTCAGTTATAGGTGTGAAAACTCATCCCCGTTTGATGTTTTATCTTGTCTAAAGCAGCAGTACATTCAGTACTCACGATACAAACATGTCCCATGTCAAAGTTTTCGAACAAAATTTATGCATATCACAGCATAACGGTATTTTAAGTGCACTTTTTTCGGCGGACGGATCCTTAATGTGGTCTTACCCCAAATAGATGTTTTGCATGTTACAAATCTTCACGAAGGCTAGACTGATATCAAGCTACACACATAACTAGATTAACCACAAATGGGAATGCATGTTACCGTTTTATCTCCGTCACGTAAGTTACAAGAACATATTACGTCAGTTATAGGTGTGAAAACTCATCCCCATTTGATGTTTTATCTTGTCTAAAGCAGCAGTACATTCAGTACTCACGATACAAACATGTCCCATGTCAAAGTTTTCGAACAAAATTTATGCATATCACAGCATAACGGTATTTTAAGTGCACTTTTTTCGGCGGACGGATCCTTAATGTGGTCTTACCCCAAATAGATGTTTTGCATGTTACAAATCTTCACGAAGGCTAGACTGATATCAAGCTACACACATAACTAGATTAACCACAAATGGGAATGCATGTTACCGTTTTATCTCAGTCACGTAAGTTACAAGAACATATTACGTCAGTTATAGGTGTGAAAACTCATCCCCATTTGATGTTTTATCTTGTCTAAAGCAGCAGTACATTCAGTACTCACGATACAAACATGTCCCATGTCAAAGTTTTCGAACAAAATTTATGCATATCACAGCATAACGGTATTTTAAGTGCACTTTTTTCGGCGGACGGATCCTTAATGTGGTCTTACCCCAAATAGATGTTTTGCATGTTACAAATCTTCACGAAGGCTAGACTGATATCAAGCTACACACATAACTAGATTAACCACAAATGGGAATGCATGTTACCGTTTTATCTCCGTCACGTAAGTTACAAGAACATATTACGTCAGTTATAGGTGTGAAAACTCATCCCCATTTGATGTTTTATCTTGTCTAAAGCAGCAGTACATTCAGTACTCACGATACAAACATGTCCCATGTCAAAGTTTTCGAACAAAATTTATGCATATCACAGCATAACGGTATTTTAAGTGCACTTTTTTCGGCGGACGGATCCTTAATGTGGTCTTACCCCAAATAGATGTGTTGCATGTTACAAATCTTCACGAAGGCTAGACTGATATCAAGCTACACACATAACTAGATTAACCACAAATGGGAATGCATGTTACCGTTTTATCTCCGTCACGTAAGTTACAAGAACATATTACGTCAGTTATAGGTGTGAAAACTCATCCCCGTTTGATGTTTTATCTTGTCTAAAGCAGCAGTACATTCAGTACTCACGATACAAACATGTCCCATGTCAAAGTTTTCGAACAAAATTTATGCATATCACAGCATAACGGTATTTTAAGTGCACTTTTTTCGGCGGACGGATCCTTAATGTGGTCTTACCCCAAATAGATGTTTTGCATGTTACAAATCTTCACGAAGGCTAGACTGATATCAAGCTACACACATAACTAGATTAACCACAAATGGGAATGCATGTTACCGTTTTATCTCCGTCACGTAAGTTACAAGAACATATTACGTCAGTTATAGGTGTGAAAACTCATCCCCATTTGATGTTTTATCTTGTCTAAAGCAGCAGTACATTCAGTACTCACGATACAAACATGTCCCATGTCAAAGTTTTCGAACAAAATTTATGCATATCACAGCATAACGGTATTTTAAGTGCACTTTTTTCGGCGGACGGATCCTTAATGTGGTCTTACCCCAAATAGATGTTTTGCATGTTACAAATCTTCACGAAGGCTAGACTGATATCAAGCTACACACATAACTAGATTAACCACAAATGGGAATGCATGTTACCGTTTTATCTCCGTCACGTAAGTTACAAGAACATATTACGTCAGTTATAGGTGTGAAAACTCATCCCCATTTGATGTTTTATCTTGTCTAAAGCAGCAGTACATTCAGTACTCACGATACAAACATGTCCCATGTCAAAGTTTTCAAAAAAAATTATGCATATCACAGCATAACGGTATTTTAAGTGCACTTTTTTCGGCGGACGGATCCTTAATGTGGTGTTACCCCAAATAGATGTTTTGCATGTTACAAATCTTCACGAAGGCTAGACTGATATCAAGCTACACACATAACTAGATTAACCACAAATGGGAATGCATGTTACCGTTTTATCTCCGTCACGTAAGTTACAAGAACATATTACGTCAGTTATAGGTGTGAAAACTCATCCCCATTTGATGTTTTATCTTGTCTAAAGCAGCAGTACATTCAGTACTCACGATACAAACATGTCCCATGTCAAAGTTTTCGAACAAAATTTATGCATATCACAGCATAACGGTATTTTAAGTGCACTTTTTTCGGCGGACGGATCCTTAATGTGGTCTTACCCCAAATAGATGTTTTGCATGTTACAAATCTTCACGAAGGCTAGACTGATATCAAGCTACACACATAACTAGATTAACCACAAATGGGAATGCATGTTACCGTTTTATCTCCGTCACGTAAGTTACAAGAACATATTACGTCAGTTATAGGTGTGAAAACTCATCCCCATTTGATGTTTTATCTTGTCTAAAGCAGCAGTACATTCAGTACTCACGATACAAACATGTCCCATGTCAAAGTTTTCGAACAAAATTTATGCATATCACAGCATAACGGTATTTTAAGTGCACTTTTTTCGGCGGACGGATCCTTAATGTGGTCTTACCCCAAATAGATGTTTTGCATGTTACAAATCTTCACGAAGGCTAGACTGATATCAAGCTACACACATAACTAGATTAACCACAAATGGGAATGCATGTTACCGTTTTATCTCCGTCACGTAAGTTACAAGAACATATTACGTCAGTTATAGGTGTGAAAACTCATCCCCATTTGATGTTTTATCTTGTCTAAAGCAGCAGTACATTCAGTACTCACGATACAAACATGTCCCATGTCAAAGTTTTCGAACAAAATTTATGCATATCACAGCATAACGGTATTTTAAGTGCACTTTTTTCGGCGGACGGATCCTTAATGTGGTCTTACCCCAAATAGATGTTTTGCATGTTACAAATCTTCACGAAGGCTAGACTGATATCAAGCTACACACATAACTAGATTAACCACAAATGGGAATGCATGTTACCGTTTTATCTCCGTCACGTAAGTTACAAGAACATATTACGTCAGTTATAGGTGTGAAAACTCATCCCCATTTGATGTTTTATCTTGTCTAAAGCAGCAGTACATTCAGTACTCACGATACAAACATGTCCCATGTCAAAGTTTTCGAACAAAATTTATGCATATCACAGCATAACGGTATTTTAAGTGCACTTTTTTCGGCGGACGGATCCTTAATGTGGTCTTACCCCAAATAGATGTTTTGCATGTTACAAATCTTCACGAAGGCTAGACTGATATCAAGTTACACACATAACTAGATTAACCACAAATGGGAATGCATGTTACCGTTTTATCTCCGTCACGTAAGTTACAAGAACATATTACGTCAGTTATAGGTGTGAAAACTCATCCCCATTTGATGTTTTATCTTGTCTAAAGCAGCAGTACATTCAGTACTCACGATACAAACATGTCCCATGTCAAAGTTTTCGAACAAAATTTATGCATATCACAGCATAACGGTATTTTAAGTGCACTTTTTTCGGCGGACGGATCCTTAATGTGGTCTTACCCCAAATAGATGTTTTGCATGTTACAAATCTTCACGAAGGCTAGACTGATATCAAGCTACACACATAACTAGATTAACCACAAATGGGAATGCATGTTACCGTTTTATCTCCGTCACGTAAGTTACAAGAACATATTACGTCAGTTATAGGTGTGAAAACTCATCCCCATTTGATGTTTTATCTTGTCTAAAGCAGCAGTACATTCAGTACTCACGATACAAACATGTCCCATGTCAAAGTTTTCGAACAAAATTTATGCATATCACAGCATAACGGTATTTTAAGTGCACTTTTTTCGGCGGACGGATCCTTAATGTGGTCTTACCCCAAATAGATGTTTTGCATGTTACAAATCTTCACGAAGGCTAGACTGATATCAAGCTACACACATAACTAGATTAACCACAAATGGGAATGCATGTTACCGTTTTATCTCCGTCACGTAAGTTACAAGAACATATTACGTCAGTTATAGGTGTGAAAACTCATCCCCATTTGATGTTTTATCTTGTCTAAAGCAGCAGTACATTCAGTACTCACGATACAAACATGTCCCATGTCAAAGTTTTCGAACAAAATTTATGCATATCACAGCATAACGGTATTTTAAGTGCACTTTTTTCGGCGGACGGATCCTTAATATGGTCTTACCCCAAATATATGTTTTGCATGTTACAAATCTTCACGAAGGCTAGACTGATATCAAGCTACACACATAACTAGATTAACCACAAATGGGAATGCATGTTACCGTTTTATCTCCGTCACGTAAGTTACAAGAACATATTACGTCAGTTATAGGTGTGAAAACTCATCCCCATTTGATGTTTTATCTTGTCTAAAGCAGCAGTACATTCAGTACTCACGATACAAACATGTCCCATGTCAAAGTTTTCGAACAAAATTTATGCATATCACAGCATAACGGTATTTTAAGTGCACTTTTTTCGGCGGACGGATCCTTAATGTGGTCTTACCCCAAATAGATGTTTTGCATGTTACAAATCTTCACGAAGGCTAGACTGATATCAAGCTACACACATAACTAGATTAACCACAAATGGGAATGCATGTTACCGTTTTATCTCCGTCACGTAAGTTACAAGAACATATTACGTCAGTTATAGGTGTGAAAACTCATCCCCATTTGATGTTTTATCTTGTCTAAAGCAGCAGTACATTCAGTACTCACGATACAAACATGTCCCATGTCAAAGTTTTCGAACAAAATTTATGCATATCACAGCATAACGGTATTTTAAGTGCACTTTTTTCGGCGGACGGATCCTTAATGTGGTCTTACCCCAAATAGATGTTTTGCATGTTACAAATCTTCACGAAGGCTAGACTGATATCAAGCTACACACATAACTAGATTAACCACAAATGGGAATGCATGTTACCGTTTTATCTCCGTCACGTAAGTTACAAGAACATATTACGTCAGTTATAGGTGTGAAAACTCATCCCCATTTGATGTTTTATCTTGTCTAAAGCAGCAGTACATTCAGTACTCACGATACAAACATGTCCCATGTCAAAGTTGTCGAACAAAATTTATGCATATCACAGCATAACGGTATTTTAAGTGCACTTTTTTCGGCGGACGGATCCTTAATGTGGTCTTACCCCAAATAGATGTTTTGCATGTTACAAATCTTCACGAAGGCTAGACTGATATCAAGCTACACACATAACTAGATTAACCACAAATGGGAATGCATGTTACCGTTTTATCTCCGTCACGTAAGTTACAAGAACATATTACGTCAGTTATAGGTGTGAAAACTCATCCCCGTTTGATGTTTTATCTTGTCTAAAGCAGCAGTACATTCAGTACTCACGATACAAACATGTCCCATGTCAAAGTTTTCGAACAAAATTTATGCATATCACAGCATAACGGTATTTTAAGTGCACTTTTTTCGGCGGACGGATCCTTAATGTGGTCTTACCCCAAATAGATGTTTTGCATGTTACAAATCTTCACGAAGGCTAGACTGATATCAAGCTACACACATAACTAGATTAACCACAAATGGGAATGCATGTTACCGTTTTATCTCCGTCACGTAAGTTACAAGAACATATTACGTCAGTTATAGGTGTGAAAACTCATCCCCATTTGATGTTTTATCTTGTCTAAAGCAGCAGTACATTCAGTACTCACGATACAAACATGTCCCATGTAAAAGTTTTCGAACAAAATTTATGCATATCACAGCATAACGGTATTTTAAGTGCACTTTTTTCGGCGGACGGATCCTTAATGTGGTCTTACCCCAAATAGATGTTTTGCATGTTACAAATCTTCACGAAGGCTAGACTGATATCAAGCTACACACATAACTAGATTAACCACAAATGGGAATGCATGTTACCGTTTTATCTCCGTCACGTAAGTTACAAGAACATATTACGTCAGTTATAGGTGTGAAAACTCATCCCCGTTTGATGTTTTATCTTGTCTAAAGCAGCAGTACATTCAGTACTCACGATACAAACATGTCCCATGTCAAAGTTTTCGAACAAAATTTATGCATATCACAGCATAACGGTATTTTAAGTGCACTTTTTTCGGCGGACGGATCCTTAATGTGGTCTTACCCCAAATAGATGTTTTGCATGTTACAAATCTTCACGAAGGCTAGACTGATATCAAGCTACACACATAACTAGATTAACCACAAATGGGAATGCATGTTACCGTTTTATCTCCGTCACGTAAGTTACAAGAACATATTACGTCAGTTATAGGTGTGAAAACTCATCCCCATTTGATGTTTTATCTTGTCTAAAGCAGCAGTACATTCAGTACTCACGATACAAACATGTCCCATGTCAAAGTTTTCGAACAAAATTTATGCATATCACAGCATAACGGTATTTTAAGTGCACTTTTTTCGGCGGACGGATCCTTAATGTGGTCTTACCCCAAATAGATGTTTTGCATGTTACAAATCTTCACGAAGGCTAGACTGATATCAAGCTACACACATAACTAGATTAACCACAAATGGGAATGCATGTTACCGTTTTATCTCCGTCACGTAAGTTACAAGAACATATTACGTCAGTTATAGGTGTGAAAACTCATCCCCGTTTGATGTTTTATCTTGTCTAAAGCAGCAGTACATTCAGTACTCACGATACAAACATGTCCCATGTCAAAGTTTTCAAACACAATTTATGCATATCACAGCATAACGGTATTTTAAGTGCACTTTTTCGGCGGACGGATCCTTAATGTGGTCTTACCCCAAATAGATGTTTTGCATGTTACAAATCTTCACGAAGGCTAGACTGATATCAAGCTACACACATAACTAGATTAACCACAAATGGGAATGCATGTTACCGTTTTATCTCCGTCACGTAAGTTACAAGAACATATTACGTCAGTTATAGGTGTGAAAACTCATCCCCGTTTGATGTTTTATCTTGTCTAAAGCAGCAGTACATTCAGTACTCACGATACAAACATGTCCCATGTCAAAGTTTTCGAACAAAATTTATGCATATCACAGCATAACGGTATTTTAAGTGCACTTTTTTCGGCGGACGGATCCTTAATGTGGTCTTACCCCAAATAGATGTTTTGCATGTTACAAATCTTCACGAAGGCTAGACTGATATCAAGCTACACACATAACTAGATTAACCACAAATGGGAATGCATGTTACCGTTTTATCTCCGTCACGTAAGTTACAAGAACATATTACGTCAGTTATAGGTGTGAAAACTCATCCCCATTTGATGTTTTATCTTGTCTAAAGCAGCAGTACATTCAGTACTCACGATACAAACATGTCCCATGTAAAAGTTTTCGAACAAAATTTATGCATATCACAGCATAACGGTATTTTAAGTGCACTTTTTTCGGCGGACGGATCCTTAATGTGGTCTTACCCCAAATAGATGTTTTGCATGTTACAAATCTTCACGAAGGCTAGACTGATATCAAGCTACACACATAACTAGATTAACCACAAATGGGAATGCATGTTACCGTTTTATCTCCGTCACGTAAGTTACAAGAACATATTACGTCAGTTATAGGTGTGAAAACTCATCCCCGTTTGATGTTTTATCTTGTCTAAAGCAGCAGTACATTCAGTACTCACGATACAAACATGTCCCATGTCAAAGTTTTCGAACAAAATTTATGCATATCACAGCATAACGGTATTTTAAGTGCACTTTTTTCGGCGGACGGATCCTTAATGTGGTCTTACCCCAAATAGATGTTTTGCATGTTACAAATCTTCACGAAGGCTAGACTGATATCAAGCTACACACATAACTAGATTAACCACAAATGGGAATGCATGTTACCGTTTTATCTCCGTCACGTAAGTTACAAGAACATATTACGTCAGTTATAGGTGTGAAAACTCATCCCCATTTGATGTTTTATCTTGTCTAAAGCAGCAGTACATTCAGTACTCACGATACAAACATGTCCCATGTCAAAGTTTTCGAACAAAATTTATGCATATCACAGCATAACGGTATTTTAAGTGCACTTTTTTCGGCGGACGGATCCTTAATGTGGTCTTACCCCAAATAGATGTTTTGCATGTTACAAATCTTCACGAAGGCTAGACTGATATCAAGCTACACACATAACTAGATTAACCACAAATGGGAATGCATGTTACCGTTTTATCTCCGTCACGTAAGTTACAAGAACATATTACGTCAGTTATAGGTGTGAAAACTCATCCCCGTTTGATGTTTTATCTTGTCTAAAGCAGCAGTACATTCAGTACTCACGATACAAACATGTCCCATGTCAAAGTTTTCAAACACAATTTATGCATATCACAGCATAACGGTATTTTAAGTGCACTTTTTCGGCGGACGGATCCTTAATGTGGTCTTACCCCAAATAGATGTTTTGCATGTTACAAATCTTCACGAAGGCTAGACTGATATCAAGCTACACACATAACTAGATTAACCACAAATGGGAATGCATGTTACCGTTCTATCTCCGTCACGTAAGTTACAAGAACATATTACGTCAGTTATAGGTGTGAAAACTCATCCCCATTTGATGTTTTATCTTGTCTAAAGCAGCAGTACATTCAGTACTCACGATACAAACATGTCCCACGTCAAAGTTTTCGAACAAAATTTATGCATATCACAGCATAACGGTATTTTAAGTGCACTTTTTTCGGCGGACGGATCCTTAATGTGGTCTTACCCCAAATAGATGTTTTGCATGTTACAAATCTTCACGAAGGCTAGACTGATATCAAGCTACACACATAACTAGATTAACCACAAATGGGAATGCATGTTACCGTTTTATCTCCGTCACGTAAGTTACAAGAACATATTACGTCAGTTATAGGTGTGAAAACTCATCCCCATTTGATGTTTTATCTTGTCTAAAGCAGCAGTACATTCAGTACTCACGATACAAACATGTCCCATGTCAAAGTTTTCGAACAAAATTTATGCATATCACAGCATAACGGTAATTTAAGTGCACTTTTTTCGGCGGACGGATCCTTAATGTGGTCTTACCCCAAATAGATGTTTTGCATGTTACAAATCTTCACGAAGGCTAGACTGATATCAAGCTACACACATAACTAGATTAACCACAAATGGGAATGCATGTTACCGTTTTATCTCCGTCACGTAAGTTACAAGAACATATTACGTCAGTTATAGGTGTGAAAACTCATCCCCGTTTGATGTTTTATCTTGTCTAAAGCAGCAGTACATTCAGTACTCACGATACAAACGTGTCCCATATCAAAGTTTTCGAACACAATTTATGCATATCACAGCATAACGGTATTTTAAGTGCACTTTTTTCGGCGGACGGATCCTTAATGTGGTCTTACCCCAAATAGATGTTTTGCATGTTACAAATCTTCACGAAGGCTAGACTGATATCAAGCTACACACATAACTAGATTAACCACAAATGGGAATGCATGTTACCGTTTTATCTCCGTCACGTAAGTTACAAGAACATATTACGTCAGTTATAGGTGTGAAAACTCATCCCCATTTGATGTTTTATCTTGTCTAAAGCAGCAGTACATTCAGTACTCACGATACAAACATGTCCCATGTAAAAGTTTTCGAACAAAATTTATGCATATCACAGCATAACGGTATTTTAAGTGCACTTTTTTCGGCGGACGGATCCTTAATGTGGTCTTACCCCAAATATATGTTTTGCATGTTACAAATCTTCACGAAGGCTAGACTGATATCAAGCTACACACATAACTAGATTAACCACAAATGGGAATGCATGTTACCGTTTTATCTCCGTCACGTAAGTTACAAGAACATATTACGTCAGTTATAGGTGTGAAAACTCATCCCCATTTGATGTTTTATCTTGTCTAAAGCAGCAGTACATTCAGTACTCACGATACAAACATGTCCCATGTCAAAGTTTTCGAACAAAATTTATGCATATCACAGCATAACGGTATTTTAAGTGCACTTTTTTCGGCGGACGGATCCTTAATGTGGTCTTACCCCAAATAGATGTTTTGCATGTTACAAATCTTCACGAAGGCTAGACTGATATCAAGCTACACACATAACTAGATTAACCACAAATGGGAATGCATGTTACCGTTTTATCTCCGTCACGTAAGTTACAAGAACATATTACGTCAGTTATAGGTGTGAAAACTCATCCCCGTTTGATGTTTTATCTTGTCTAAAGCAGCAGTACATTCAGTACTCACGATACAAACATGTCCCATGTCAAAGTTTTCGAACAAAATTTATGCATATCACAGCATAACGGTATTTTAAGTGCACTTTTTTCGGCGGACGGATCCTTAATGTGGTCTTACCCCAAATAGATGTTTTGCATGTTACAAATCTTCACGAAGGCTAGACTGATATCAAGCTACACACATAACTAGATTAACCACAAATGGGAATGCATGTTACCGTTTTATCTCCGTCACGTAAGTTACAAGAACATATTACGTCAGTTATAGGTGTGAAAACTCATCCCCATTTGATGTTTTATCTTGTCTAAAGCAGCAGTACATTCAGTACTCACGATACAAACATGTCCCATGTCAAAGTTTTCGAACAAAATTTATGCATATCACAGCATAACGGTATTTTAAGTGCACTTTTTTCGGCGGACGGATCCTTAATGTGGTCTTACCCCAAATATATGTTTTGCATGTTACAAATCTTCACGAAGGCTAGACTGATATCAAGCTACACACATAACTAGATTAACCACAAATGGGAATGCATGTTACCGTTTTATCTCCGTCACGTAAGTTACAAGAACATATTACGTCAGTTATAGGTGTGAAAACTCATCCCCATTTGATGTTTTATCTTGTCTAAAGCAGCAGTACATTCAGTACTCACGATACAAACATGTCCCATGTCAAAGTTTTCGAACAAAATTTATGCATATCACAGCATAACGGTATTTTAAGTGCACTTTTTTCGGCGGACGGATCCTTAATGTGGTCTTACCCCAAATAGATGTTTTGCATGTTACAAATCTTCACGAAGGCTAGACTGATATCAAGCTACACACATAACTAGATTAACCACAAATGGGAATGCATGTTACCGTTTTATCTCCGTCACGTAAGTTACAAGAACATATTACGTAAGTTATAGGTGTGAAAACTCATCCCCATTTGATGTTTTATCTTGTCTAAAGCAGCAGTACATTCAGTACTCACGATACAAACATGTCCCATGTCAAAGTTTTCGAACAAAATTTATGCATATCACAGCATAACGGTATTTTAAGTGCACTTTTTTCGGCGGACGGATCCTTAATGTGGTCTTACCCCAAATAGATGTTTTGCATGTTACAAATCTTCACGAAGGCTAGACTGATATCAAGCTACACACATAACTAGATTAACCACAAATGGGAATGCATGTTACCGTTTTATCTCCGTCACGTAAGTTACAAGAACATATTACGTCAGTTATAGGTGTGAAAACTCATCCCCATTTGATGTTTTATCTTGTCTAAAGCAGCAGTACATTCAGTACTCACGATACAAACATGTCCCATGTCAAAGTTTTCGAACAAAATTTATGCATATCACAGCATAACGGTATTTTAAGTGCACTTTTTTCGGCGGACGGATCCTTAATGTGGTCTTACCCCAAATAGATGTTTTGCATGTTACAAATCTTCACGAAGGCTAGACTGATATCAAGCTACACACATAACTAGATTAACCACAAATGGGAATGCATGTTACCGTTTTATCTCCGTCACGTAAGTTACAAGAACATATTACGTCAGTTATAGGTGTGAAAACTCATCCCCATTTGATGTTTTATCTTGTCTAAAGCAGCAGTACATTCAGTACTCACGATACAAACATGTCCCATGTCAAAGTTTTCGAACAAAATTTATGCATATCACAGCATAACGGTATTTTAAGTGCACTTTTTTCGGCGGACGGATCCTTAATGTGGTCTTACCCCAAATAGATGTTTTGCATGTTACAAATCTTCACGAAGGCTAGACTGATATCAAGCTACACACATAACTAGATTAACCACAAATGGGAATGCATGTTACCGTTTTATCTCCGTCACGTAAGTTACAAGAACATATTACGTCAGTTATAGGTGTGAAAACTCATCCCCGTTTGATGTTTTATCTTGTCTAAAGCAGCAGTACATTCAGTACTCACGATACAAACATGTCCCATGTCAAAGTTTTCGAACAAAATTTATGCATATCACAGCATAACGGTATTTTAAGTGCACTTTTTTCGGCGGACGGATCCTTAATGTGGTCTTACCCCAAATAGATGTTTTGCATGTTACAAATCTTCACGAAGGCTAGACTGATATCAAGCTACACACATAACTAGATTAACCACAAATGGGAATGCATGTTACCGTTTTATCTCCGTCACGTAAGTTACAAGAACATATTACGTCAGTTATAGGTGTGAAAACTCATCCCCATTTGATGTTTTATCTTGTCTAAAGCAGCAGTACATTCAGTACTCACGATACAAACATGTCCCATGTAAAAGTTTTCGAACAAAATTTATGCATATCACAGCATAACGGTATTTTAAGTGCACTTTTTTCGGCGGACGGATCCTTAATGTGGTCTTACCCCAAATAGATGTTTTGCATGTTACAAATCTTCACGAAGGCTAGACTGATATCAAGCTACACACATAACTAGATTAACCACAAATGGGAATGCATGTTACCGTTTTATCTCCGTCACGTAAGTTACAAGAACATATTACGTCAGTTATAGGTGTGAAAACTCATCCCCGTTTGATGTTTTATCTTGTCTAAAGCAGCAGTACATTCAGTACTCACGATACAAACATGTCCCATGTCAAAGTTTTCGAACAAAATTTATGCATATCACAGCATAACGGTATTTTAAGTGCACTTTTTTCGGCGGACGGATCCTTAATGTGGTCTTACCCCAAATAGATGTTTTGCATGTTACAAATCTTCACGAAGGCTAGACTGATATCAAGCTACACACATAACTAGATTAACCACAAATGGGAATGCATGTTACCGTTTTATCTCCGTCACGTAAGTTACAAGAACATATTACGTCAGTTATAGGTGTGAAAACTCATCCCCATTTGATGTTTTATCTTGTCTAAAGCAGCAGTACATTCAGTACTCACGATACAAACATGTCCCATGTCAAAGTTTTCGAACAAAATTTATGCATATCACAGCATAACGGTATTTTAAGTGCACTTTTTTCGGCGGACGGATCCTTAATGTGGTCTTACCCCAAATAGATGTTTTGCATGTTACAAATCTTCACGAAGGCTAGACTGATATCAAGCTACACACATAACTAGATTAACCACAAATGGGAATGCATGTTACCGTTTTATCTCCGTCACGTAAGTTACAAGAACATATTACGTCAGTTATAGGTGTGAAAACTCATCCCCGTTTGATGTTTTATCTTGTCTAAAGCAGCAGTACATTCAGTACTCACGATACAAACATGTCCCATGTCAAAGTTTTCAAACACAATTTATGCATATCACAGCATAACGGTATTTTAAGTGCACTTTTTCGGCGGACGGATCCTTAATGTGGTCTTACCCCAAATAGATGTTTTGCATGTTACAAATCTTCACGAAGGCTAGACTGATATCAAGCTACACACATAACTAGATTAACCACAAATGGGAATGCATGTTACCGTTCTATCTCCGTCACGTAAGTTACAAGAACATATTACGTCAGTTATAGGTGTGAAAACTCATCCCCATTTGATGTTTTATCTTGTCTAAAGCAGCAGTACATTCAGTACTCACGATACAAACATGTCCCACGTCAAAGTTTTCGAACAAAATTTATGCATATCACAGCATAACGGTATTTTAAGTGCACTTTTTTCGGCGGACGGATCCTTAATGTGGTCTTACCCCAAATAGATGTTTTGCATGTTACAAATCTTCACGAAGGCTAGACTGATATCAAGCTACACACATAACTAGATTAACCACAAATGGGAATGCATGTTACCGTTTTATCTCCGTCACGTAAGTTACAAGAACATATTACGTCAGTTATAGGTGTGAAAACTCATCCCCATTTGATGTTTTATCTTGTCTAAAGCAGCAGTACATTCAGTACTCACGATACAAACATGTCCCATGTCAAAGTTTTCGAACAAAATTTATGCATATCACAGCATAACGGTAATTTAAGTGCACTTTTTTCGGCGGACGGATCCTTAATGTGGTCTTACCCCAAATAGATGTTTTGCATGTTACAAATCTTCACGAAGGCTAGACTGATATCAAGCTACACACATAACTAGATTAACCACAAATGGGAATGCATGTTACCGTTTTATCTCCGTCACGTAAGTTACAAGAACATATTACGTCAGTTATAGGTGTGAAAACTCATCCCCGTTTGATGTTTTATCTTGTCTAAAGCAGCAGTACATTCAGTACTCACGATACAAACGTGTCCCATATCAAAGTTTTCGAACACAATTTATGCATATCACAGCATAACGGTATTTTAAGTGCACTTTTTTCGGCGGACGGATCCTTAATGTGGTCTTACCCCAAATAGATGTTTTGCATGTTACAAATCTTCACGAAGGCTAGACTGATATCAAGCTACACACATAACTAGATTAACCACAAATGGGAATGCATGTTACCGTTTTATCTCCGTCACGTAAGTTACAAGAACATATTACGTAAGTTATAGGTGTGAAAACTCATCCCCATTTGATGTTTTATCTTGTCTAAAGCAGCAGTACATTCAGTACTCACGATACAAACATGTCCCATGTCAAAGTTTTCGAACAAAATTTATGCATATCACAGCATAACGGTATTTTAAGTGCACTTTTTTCGGCGGACGGATCCTTAATGTGGTCTTACCCCAAATAGATGTTTTGCATGTTACAAATCTTCACGAAGGCTAGACTGATATCAAGCTACACACATAACTAGATTAACCACAAATGGGAATGCATGTTACCGTTTTATCTCCGTCACGTAAGTTACAAGAACATATTACGTAAGTTATAGGTGTGAAAACTCATCCCCATTTGATGTTTTATCTTGTCTAAAGCAGCAGTACATTCAGTACTCACGATACAAACATGTCCCATGTCAAAGTTTTCGAACAAAATTTATGCATATCACAGCATAACGGTATTTTAAGTGCACTTTTTTCGGCGGACGGATCCTTAATGTGGTCTTACCCCAAATAGATGTTTTGCATGTTACAAATCTTCACGAAGGCTAGACTGATATCAAGCTACACACATAACTAGATTAACCACAAATGGGAATGCATGTTACCGTTTTATCTCCGTCACGTAAGTTACAAGAACATATTACGTCAGTTATAGGTGTGAAAACTCATCCCCATTTGATGTTTTATCTTGTCTAAAGCAGCAGTACATTCAGTACTCACGATACAAACATGTCCCATGTCAAAGTTTTCGAACAAAATTTATGCATATCACAGCATAACGGTATTTTAAGTGCACTTTTTTCGGCGGACGGATCCTTAATGTGGTCTTACCCCAAATAGATGTTTTGCATGTTACAAATCTTCACGAAGGCTAGACTGATATCAAGCTACACACATAACTAGATTAACCACAAATGGGAATGCATGTTACCGTTTTATCTCCGTCACGTAAGTTACAAGAACATATTACGTCAGTTATAGGTGTGAAAACTCATCCCCATTTGATGTTTTATCTTGTCTAAAGCAGCAGTACATTCAGTACTCACGATACAAACATGTCCCATGTCAAAGTTTTCGAACAAAATTTATGCATATCACAGCATAACGGTATTTTAAGTGCACTTTTTTCGGCGGACGGATCCTTAATGTGGTCTTACCCCAAATAGATGTTTTGCATGTTACAAATCTTCACGAAGGCTAGACTGATATCAAGCTACACACATAACTAGATTAACCACAAATGGGAATGCATGTTACCGTTTTATCTCCGTCACGTAAGTTACAAGAACATATTACGTCAGTTATAGGTGTGAAAACTCATCCCCGTTTGATGTTTTATCTTGTCTAAAGCAGCAGTACATTCAGTACTCACGATACAAACATGTCCCATGTCAAAGTTTTCGAACAAAATTTATGCATATCACAGCATAACGGTATTTTAAGTGCACTTTTTTCGGCGGACGGATCCTTAATGTGGTCTTACCCCAAATAGATGTTTTGCATGTTACAAATCTTCACGAAGGCTAGACTGATATCAAGCTACACACATAACTAGATTAACCACAAATGGGAATGCATGTTACCGTTTTATCTCCGTCACGTAAGTTACAAGAACATATTACGTCAGTTATAGGTGTGAAAACTCATCCCCATTTGATGTTTTATCTTGTCTAAAGCAGCAGTACATTCAGTACTCACGATACAAACATGTCCCATGTAAAAGTTTTCGAACAAAATTTATGCATATCACAGCATAACGGTATTTTAAGTGCACTTTTTTCGGCGGACGGATCCTTAATGTGGTCTTACCCCAAATAGATGTTTTGCATGTTACAAATCTTCACGAAGGCTAGACTGATATCAAGCTACACACATAACTAGATTAACCACAAATGGGAATGCATGTTACCGTTTTATCTCCGTCACGTAAGTTACAAGAACATATTACGTCAGTTATAGGTGTGAAAACTCATCCCCGTTTGATGTTTTATCTTGTCTAAAGCAGCAGTACATTCAGTACTCACGATACAAACATGTCCCATGTCAAAGTTTTCGAACAAAATTTATGCATATCACAGCATAACGGTATTTTAAGTGCACTTTTTTCGGCGGACGGATCCTTAATGTGGTCTTACCCCAAATAGATGTTTTGCATGTTACAAATCTTCACGAAGGCTAGACTGATATCAAGCTACACACATAACTAGATTAACCACAAATGGGAATGCATGTTACCGTTTTATCTCCGTCACGTAAGTTACAAGAACATATTACGTCAGTTATAGGTGTGAAAACTCATCCCCATTTGATGTTTTATCTTGTCTAAAGCAGCAGTACATTCAGTACTCACGATACAAACATGTCCCATGTCAAAGTTTTCGAACAAAATTTATGCATATCACAGCATAACGGTATTTTAAGTGCACTTTTTTCGGCGGACGGATCCTTAATGTGGTCTTACCCCAAATAGATGTTTTGCATGTTACAAATCTTCACGAAGGCTAGACTGATATCAAGCTACACACATAACTAGATTAACCACAAATGGGAATGCATGTTACCGTTTTATCTCCGTCACGTAAGTTACAAGAACATATTACGTCAGTTATAGGTGTGAAAACTCATCCCCGTTTGATGTTTTATCTTGTCTAAAGCAGCAGTACATTCAGTACTCACGATACAAACATGTCCCATGTCAAAGTTTTCAAACACAATTTATGCATATCACAGCATAACGGTATTTTAAGTGCACTTTTTCGGCGGACGGATCCTTAATGTGGTCTTACCCCAAATAGATGTTTTGCATGTTACAAATCTTCACGAAGGCTAGACTGATATCAAGCTACACACATAACTAGATTAACCACAAATGGGAATGCATGTTACCGTTCTATCTCCGTCACGTAAGTTACAAGAACATATTACGTCAGTTATAGGTGTGAAAACTCATCCCCATTTGATGTTTTATCTTGTCTAAAGCAGCAGTACATTCAGTACTCACGATACAAACATGTCCCACGTCAAAGTTTTCGAACAAAATTTATGCATATCACAGCATAACGGTATTTTAAGTGCACTTTTTTCGGCGGACGGATCCTTAATGTGGTCTTACCCCAAATAGATGTTTTGCATGTTACAAATCTTCACGAAGGCTAGACTGATATCAAGCTACACACATAACTAGATTAACCACAAATGGGAATGCATGTTACCGTTTTATCTCCGTCACGTAAGTTACAAGAACATATTACGTCAGTTATAGGTGTGAAAACTCATCCCCATTTGATGTTTTATCTTGTCTAAAGCAGCAGTACATTCAGTACTCACGATACAAACATGTCCCATGTCAAAGTTTTCGAACAAAATTTATGCATATCACAGCATAACGGTAATTTAAGTGCACTTTTTTCGGCGGACGGATCCTTAATGTGGTCTTACCCCAAATAGATGTTTTGCATGTTACAAATCTTCACGAAGGCTAGACTGATATCAAGCTACACACATAACTAGATTAACCACAAATGGGAATGCATGTTACCGTTTTATCTCCGTCACGTAAGTTACAAGAACATATTACGTCAGTTATAGGTGTGAAAACTCATCCCCGTTTGATGTTTTATCTTGTCTAAAGCAGCAGTACATTCAGTACTCACGATACAAACGTGTCCCATATCAAAGTTTTCGAACACAATTTATGCATATCACAGCATAACGGTATTTTAAGTGCACTTTTTTCGGCGGACGGATCCTTAATGTGGTCTTACCCCAAATAGATGTTTTGCATGTTACAAATCTTCACGAAGGCTAGACTGATATCAAGCTACACACATAACTAGATTAACCACAAATGGGAATGCATGTTACCGTTTTATCTCCGTCACGTAAGTTACAAGAACATATTACGTAAGTTATAGGTGTGAAAACTCATCCCCATTTGATGTTTTATCTTGTCTAAAGCAGCAGTACATTCAGTACTCACGATACAAACATGTCCCATGTCAAAGTTTTCGAACAAAATTTATGCATATCACAGCATAACGGTATTTTAAGTGCACTTTTTTCGGCGGACGGATCCTTAATGTGGTCTTACCCCAAATAGATGTTTTGCATGTTACAAATCTTCACGAAGGCTAGACTGATATCAAGCTACACACATAACTAGATTAACCACAAATGGGAATGCATGTTACCGTTTTATCTCCGTCACGTAAGTTACAAGAACATATTACGTAAGTTATAGGTGTGAAAACTCATCCCCATTTGATGTTTTATCTTGTCTAAAGCAGCAGTACATTCAGTACTCACGATACAAACATGTCCCATGTCAAAGTTTTCGAACAAAATTTATGCATATCACAGCATAACGGTATTTTAAGTGCACTTTTTTCGGCGGACGGATCCTTAATGTGGTCTTACCCCAAATAGATGTTTTGCATGTTACAAATCTTCACGAAGGCTAGACTGATATCAAGCTACACACATAACTAGATTAACCACAAATGGGAATGCATGTTACCGTTTTATCTCCGTCACGTAAGTTACAAGAACATATTACGTCAGTTATAGGTGTGAAAACTCATCCCCATTTGATGTTTTATCTTGTCTAAAGCAGCAGTACATTCAGTACTCACGATACAAACATGTCCCATGTCAAAGTTTTCGAACAAAATTTATGCATATCACAGCATAACGGTATTTTAAGTGCACTTTTTTCGGCGGACGGATCCTTAATGTGGTCTTACCCCAAATAGATGTTTTGCATGTTACAAATCTTCACGAAGGCTAGACTGATATCAAGCTACACACATAACTAGATTAACCACAAATGGGAATGCATGTTACCGTTTTATCTCCGTCACGTAAGTTACAAGAACATATTACGTCAGTTATAGGTGTGAAAACTCATCCCCATTTGATGTTTTATCTTGTCTAAAGCAGCAGTACATTCAGTACTCACGATACAAACATGTCCCATGTCAAAGTTTTCGAACAAAATTTATGCATATCACAGCATAACGGTATTTTAAGTGCACTTTTTTCGGCGGACGGATCCTTAATGTGGTCTTACCCCAAATAGATGTTTTGCATGTTACAAATCTTCACGAAGGCTAGACTGATATCAAGCTACACACATAACTAGATTAACCACAAATGGGAATGCATGTTACCGTTTTATCTCCGTCACGTAAGTTACAAGAACATATTACGTCAGTTATAGGTGTGAAAACTCATCCCCGTTTGATGTTTTATCTTGTCTAAAGCAGCAGTACATTCAGTACTCACGATACAAACATGTCCCATGTCAAAGTTTTCGAACAAAATTTATGCATATCACAGCATAACGGTATTTTAAGTGCACTTTTTTCGGCGGACGGATCCTTAATGTGGTCTTACCCCAAATAGATGTTTTGCATGTTACAAATCTTCACGAAGGCTAGACTGATATCAAGCTACACACATAACTAGATTAACCACAAATGGGAATGCATGTTACCGTTTTATCTCCGTCACGTAAGTTACAAGAACATATTACGTCAGTTATAGGTGTGAAAACTCATCCCCATTTGATGTTTTATCTTGTCTAAAGCAGCAGTACATTCAGTACTCACGATACAAACATGTCCCATGTAAAAGTTTTCGAACAAAATTTATGCATATCACAGCATAACGGTATTTTAAGTGCACTTTTTTCGGCGGACGGATCCTTAATGTGGTCTTACCCCAAATAGATGTTTTGCATGTTACAAATCTTCACGAAGGCTAGACTGATATCAAGCTACACACATAACTAGATTAACCACAAATGGGAATGCATGTTACCGTTTTATCTCCGTCACGTAAGTTACAAGAACATATTACGTCAGTTATAGGTGTGAAAACTCATCCCCGTTTGATGTTTTATCTTGTCTAAAGCAGCAGTACATTCAGTACTCACGATACAAACATGTCCCATGTCAAAGTTTTCGAACAAAATTTATGCATATCACAGCATAACGGTATTTTAAGTGCACTTTTTTCGGCGGACGGATCCTTAATGTGGTCTTACCCCAAATAGATGTTTTGCATGTTACAAATCTTCACGAAGGCTAGACTGATATCAAGCTACACACATAACTAGATTAACCACAAATGGGAATGCATGTTACCGTTTTATCTCCGTCACGTAAGTTACAAGAACATATTACGTCAGTTATAGGTGTGAAAACTCATCCCCATTTGATGTTTTATCTTGTCTAAAGCAGCAGTACATTCAGTACTCACGATACAAACATGTCCCATGTCAAAGTTTTCGAACAAAATTTATGCATATCACAGCATAACGGTATTTTAAGTGCACTTTTTTCGGCGGACGGATCCTTAATGTGGTCTTACCCCAAATAGATGTTTTGCATGTTACAAATCTTCACGAAGGCTAGACTGATATCAAGCTACACACATAACTAGATTAACCACAAATGGGAATGCATGTTACCGTTTTATCTCCGTCACGTAAGTTACAAGAACATATTACGTCAGTTATAGGTGTGAAAACTCATCCCCGTTTGATGTTTTATCTTGTCTAAAGCAGCAGTACATTCAGTACTCACGATACAAACATGTCCCATGTCAAAGTTTTCAAACACAATTTATGCATATCACAGCATAACGGTATTTTAAGTGCACTTTTTCGGCGGACGGATCCTTAATGTGGTCTTACCCCAAATAGATGTTTTGCATGTTACAAATCTTCACGAAGGCTAGACTGATATCAAGCTACACACATAACTAGATTAACCACAAATGGGAATGCATGTTACCGTTCTATCTCCGTCACGTAAGTTACAAGAACATATTACGTCAGTTATAGGTGTGAAAACTCATCCCCATTTGATGTTTTATCTTGTCTAAAGCAGCAGTACATTCAGTACTCACGATACAAACATGTCCCACGTCAAAGTTTTCGAACAAAATTTATGCATATCACAGCATAACGGTATTTTAAGTGCACTTTTTTCGGCGGACGGATCCTTAATGTGGTCTTACCCCAAATAGATGTTTTGCATGTTACAAATCTTCACGAAGGCTAGACTGATATCAAGCTACACACATAACTAGATTAACCACAAATGGGAATGCATGTTACCGTTTTATCTCCGTCACGTAAGTTACAAGAACATATTACGTCAGTTATAGGTGTGAAAACTCATCCCCATTTGATGTTTTATCTTGTCTAAAGCAGCAGTACATTCAGTACTCACGATACAAACATGTCCCATGTCAAAGTTTTCGAACAAAATTTATGCATATCACAGCATAACGGTAATTTAAGTGCACTTTTTTCGGCGGACGGATCCTTAATGTGGTCTTACCCCAAATAGATGTTTTGCATGTTACAAATCTTCACGAAGGCTAGACTGATATCAAGCTACACACATAACTAGATTAACCACAAATGGGAATGCATGTTACCGTTTTATCTCCGTCACGTAAGTTACAAGAACATATTACGTCAGTTATAGGTGTGAAAACTCATCCCCGTTTGATGTTTTATCTTGTCTAAAGCAGCAGTACATTCAGTACTCACGATACAAACGTGTCCCATATCAAAGTTTTCGAACACAATTTATGCATATCACAGCATAACGGTATTTTAAGTGCACTTTTTTCGGCGGACGGATCCTTAATGTGGTCTTACCCCAAATAGATGTTTTGCATGTTACAAATCTTCACGAAGGCTAGACTGATATCAAGCTACACACATAACTAGATTAACCACAAATGGGAATGCATGTTACCGTTTTATCTCCGTCACGTAAGTTACAAGAACATATTACGTCAGTTATAGGTGTGAAAACTCATCCCCATTTGATGTTTTATCTTGTCTAAAGCAGCAGTACATTCAGTACTCACGATACAAACATGTCCCATGTAAAAGTTTTCGAACAAAATTTATGCATATCACAGCATAACGGTATTTTAAGTGCACTTTTTTCGGCGGACGGATCCTTAATGTGGTCTTACCCCAAATAGATGTTTTGCATGTTACAAATCTTCACGAAGGCTAGACTGATATCAAGCTACACACATAACTAGATTAACCACAAATGGGAATGCATGTTACCGTTTTATCTCCGTCACGTAAGTTACAAGAACATATTACGTCAGTTATAGGTGTGAAAACTCATCCCCGTTTGATGTTTTATCTTGTCTAAAGCAGCAGTACATTCAGTACTCACGATACAAACATGTCCCATGTCAAAGTTTTCGAACAAAATTTATGCATATCACAGCATAACGGTATTTTAAGTGCACTTTTTTCGGCGGACGGATCCTTAATGTGGTCTTACCCCAAATAGATGTTTTGCATGTTACAAATCTTCACGAAGGCTAGACTGATATCAAGCTACACACATAACTAGATTAACCACAAATGGGAATGCATGTTACCGTTTTATCTCCGTCACGTAAGTTACAAGAACATATTACGTCAGTTATAGGTGTGAAAACTCATCCCCATTTGATGTTTTATCTTGTCTAAAGCAGCAGTACATTCAGTACTCACGATACAAACATGTCCCATGTCAAAGTTTTCGAACAAAATTTATGCATATCACAGCATAACGGTATTTTAAGTGCACTTTTTTCGGCGGACGGATCCTTAATGTGGTCTTACCCCAAATAGATGTTTTGCATGTTACAAATCTTCACGAAGGCTAGACTGATATCAAGCTACACACATAACTAGATTAACCACAAATGGGAATGCATGTTACCGTTTTATCTCCGTCACGTAAGTTACAAGAACATATTACGTCAGTTATAGGTGTGAAAACTCATCCCCGTTTGATGTTTTATCTTGTCTAAAGCAGCAGTACATTCAGTACTCACGATACAAACATGTCCCATGTCAAAGTTTTCAAACACAATTTATGCATATCACAGCATAACGGTATTTTAAGTGCACTTTTTCGGCGGACGGATCCTTAATGTGGTCTTACCCCAAATAGATGTTTTGCATGTTACAAATCTTCACGAAGGCTAGACTGATATCAAGCTACACACATAACTAGATTAACCACAAATGGGAATGCATGTTACCGTTCTATCTCCGTCACGTAAGTTACAAGAACATATTACGTCAGTTATAGGTGTGAAAACTCATCCCCATTTGATGTTTTATCTTGTCTAAAGCAGCAGTACATTCAGTACTCACGATACAAACATGTCCCACGTCAAAGTTTTCGAACAAAATTTATGCATATCACAGCATAACGGTATTTTAAGTGCACTTTTTTCGGCGGACGGATCCTTAATGTGGTCTTACCCCAAATAGATGTTTTGCATGTTACAAATCTTCACGAAGGCTAGACTGATATCAAGCTACACACATAACTAGATTAACCACAAATGGGAATGCATGTTACCGTTTTATCTCCGTCACGTAAGTTACAAGAACATATTACGTCAGTTATAGGTGTGAAAACTCATCCCCATTTGATGTTTTATCTTGTCTAAAGCAGCAGTACATTCAGTACTCACGATACAAACATGTCCCATGTCAAAGTTTTCGAACAAAATTTATGCATATCACAGCATAACGGTAATTTAAGTGCACTTTTTTCGGCGGACGGATCCTTAATGTGGTCTTACCCCAAATAGATGTTTTGCATGTTACAAATCTTCACGAAGGCTAGACTGATATCAAGCTACACACATAACTAGATTAACCACAAATGGGAATGCATGTTACCGTTTTATCTCCGTCACGTAAGTTACAAGAACATATTACGTCAGTTATAGGTGTGAAAACTCATCCCCGTTTGATGTTTTATCTTGTCTAAAGCAGCAGTACATTCAGTACTCACGATACAAACGTGTCCCATATCAAAGTTTTCGAACACAATTTATGCATATCACAGCATAACGGTATTTTAAGTGCACTTTTTTCGGCGGACGGATCCTTAATGTGGTCTTACCCCAAATAGATGTTTTGCATGTTACAAATCTTCACGAAGGCTAGACTGATATCAAGCTACACACATAACTAGATTAACCACAAATGGGAATGCATGTTACCGTTTTATCTCCGTCACATAAGTTACAAGAACATATTACGTCAGTTATAGGTGTAAAAACTCATCCCCATTTGATGTTTTATCTTGTCTAAAGCAGCAGTACATTCAGTACTCACGATACAAACATGTCCCATGTCAAAGTTTTCGAACAAAATTTATGCATATCACAGCATAACGGTATTTTAAGTGCACTTTTTTCGGCGGACGGATCCTTAATGTGGTCTTACCCCAAATAGATGTTTTGCATGTTACAAATCTTCACGAAGGCTAGACTGATATCAAGCTACACACATAACTAGATTAACCACAAATGGGAATGCATGTTACCGTTTTATCTCCGTCACGTAAGTTACAAGAACATATTACGTCAGTTATAGGTGTAAAAACTCATCCCCATTTGATATTTTATCTTGTCTAAAGCAGCAGTACATTCAGTACTCACGATACAAACATGTCCCATGTCAAAGTTTTCGAACAAAATTTATGCATATCACAGCATAACGGTATTTTAAGTGCACTTTTTTCGGCGGACGGATCCTTAATGTGGTCTTACCCCAAATAGATGTTTTGCATGTTACAAATCTTCACGAAGGCTAGACTGATATCAAGCTACACACATAACTAGATTAACCACAAATGGGAATGCATGTTACCGTTTTATCTCCGTCACATAAGTTACAAGAACATATTACGTCAGTTATAGGTGTAAAAACTCATCCCCATTTGATGTTTTATCTTGTCTAAAGCAGCAGTACATTCAGTACTCACGATACAAACATGTCCCATGTCAAAGTTTTCGAACAAAATTTATGCATATCACAGCATAACGGTATTTTAAGTGCACTTTTTTCGGCGGACGGATCCTTAATGTGGTCTTACCCCAAATAGATGTTTTGCATGTTACAAATCTTCACGAAGGCTAGACTGATATCAAGCTACACACATAACTAGATTAACCACAAATGGGAATGCATGTTACCGTTTTATCTCCGTCACGTAAGTTACAAGAACATATTACGTCAGTTATAGGTGTGAAAATTCATCCCCATTTGATGTTTTATCTTGTCTAAAGCAGCAGTACATTCAGTACTCACGATACAAACATGTCCCATGTCAAAGTTTTCGAACAAAATTTATGCATATCACAGCATAACGGTATTTTAAGTGCACTTTTTTCGGCGGACGGATCCTTAATGTGGTCTTACCCCAAATAGATGTTTTGCATGTTACAAATCTTCACGAAGGCTAGACTGATATCAAGCTACACACATAACTAGATTAACCACAAATGGGAATGCATGTTACCGTTTTATCTCCGTCACGTAAGTTACAAGAACATATTACGTCAGTTATAGGTGTGAAAACTCATCCCCATTTGATGTTTTATCTTGTCTAAAGCAGCAGTACATTCAGTACTCACGATACAAACATGTCCCATGTCAAAGTTTTCGAACAAAATTTATGCATATCACAGCATAACGGTATTTTAAGTGCACTTTTTTCGGCGGACGGATCCTTAATGTGGTCTTACCCCAAATAGATGTTTTGCATGTTACAAATCTTCACGAAGGCTAGACTGATATCAAGCTACACACATAACTAGATTAACCACAAATGGGAATGCATGTTACCGTTTTATCTCCGTCACGTAAGTTACAAGAACATATTACGTCAGTTATAGGTGTGAAAACTCATCCCCATTTGATGTTTTATCTTGTCTAAAGCAGCAGTACATTCAGTACTCACGATACAAACATGTCCCATGTCAAAGTTTTCGAACAAAATTTATGCATATCACAGCATAACGGTATTTTAAGTGCACTTTTTTCGGCGGACGGATCCTTAATGTGGTGTTACCCCAAATATATGTTTTGCATGTTACAAATCTTCACGAAGGCTAGACTGATATCAAGCTACACACATAACTAGATTAACCACAAAAGGGAATGCATGTTACCGTTTTATCTCCGTCACGTAAGTTACAAGAACATATTACGTCAGTTATAGGTGTGAAAACTCATCCCCATTTGATGTTTTATCTTGTCTAAAGCAGCAGTACATTCAGTACTCACGATACAAACATGTCCCATGTCAAAGTTTTCGAACAAAATTTATGCATATCACAGCATAACGGTATTTTAAGTGCACTTTTTTCGGCGGACGGATCCTTAATGTGGTGTTACCCCAAATAGATGTTTTGCATGTTACAAATCTTCACGAAGGCTAGACTGATATCAAGCTACACACATAACTAGATTAACCACAAATGGGAATGCATGTTACCGTTTTATATCCGTCACGTAAGTTACAAGAACATATTACGTCAGTTATAGGTGTGAAAACTCATCCCCATTTGATGTTTTATCTTGTCTAAAGCAGCAGTACATTCAGTACTCACGATACAAACATGTCCCATGTCAAAGTTTTCGAACAAAATTTATGCATATCACAGCATAACGGTATTTTAAGTGCACTTTTTTCGGCGGACGGATCCTTAATGTGGTCTTACCCCAAATAGATGTTTTGCATGTTACAAATCTTCACGAAGGCTAGACTGATATCAAGCTACACACATAACTAGATTAACCACAAATGGGAATGCATGTTACCGTTTTATCTCCGTCACGTAAGTTACAAGAACATATTACGTCAGTTATAGGTGTGAAAACTCATCCCCATTTGATGTTTTATCTTGTCTAAAGCAGCAGTACATTCAGTACTCACGATACAAACATGTCCCATGTCAAAGTTTTCGAACAAAATTTATGCATATCACAGCATAACGGTATTTTAAGTGCACTTTTTTCGGCGGACGGATCCTTAATGTGGTCTTACCCCAAATAGATGTTTTGCATGTTACAAATCTTCACGAAGGCTAGACTGATATCAAGCTACACACATAACTAGATTAACCACAAATGGGAATGCATGTTACCGTTTTATCTCCGTCACGTAAGTTACAAGAACATATTACGTCAGTTATAGGTGTGAAAACTCATCCCCATTTGATGTTTTATCTTGTCTAAAGCAGCAGTACATTCAGTACTCACGATACAAACATGTCCCATGTCAAAGTTTTCGAACAAAATTTATGCATATCACAGCATAACGGTATTTTAAGTGCACTTTTTTCGGCGGACGGATCCTTAATGTGGTGTTACCCCAAATAGATGTTTTGCATGTTACAAATCTTCACGAAGGCTAGACTGATATCAAGCTACACACATAACTAGATTAACCACAAATGGGAATGCATGTTACCGTTTTATCTCCGTCACGTAAGTTACAAGAACATATTACGTCAGTTATAGGTGTGAAAACTCATCCCCATTTGATGTTTTATCTTGTCTAAAGCAGCAGTACATTCAGTACTCACGATACAAACATGTCCCATGTCAAAGTTTTCGAACAAAATTTATGCATATCACAGCATAACGGTATTTTAAGTGCACTTTTTTCGGCGGACGGATCCTTAATGTGGTCTTACCCCAAATAGATGTTTTGCATGTTACAAATCTTCACGAAGGCTAGACTGATATCAAGCTACACACATAACTAGATTAACCACAAATGGGAATGCATGTTACCGTTTTATCTCCGTCACGTAAGTTACAAGAACATATTACGTCAGTTATAGGTGTGAAAACTCATCCCCATTTGATGTTTTATCTTGTCTAAAGCAGCAGTACATTCAGTACTCACGATACAAACATGTCCCATGTCAAAGTTTTCGAACAAAATTTATGCATATCACAGCATAACGGTATTTTAAGTGCACTTTTTTCGGCGGACGGATCCTTAATGTGGTGTTACCCCAAATAGATGTTTTGCATGTTACAAATCTTCACGAAGGCTAGACTGATATCAAGCTACACACATAACTAGATTAACCACAAAAGGGAATGCATGTTACCGTTTTATCTCCGTCACGTAAGTTACAAGAACATATTACGTCAGTTATAGGTGTGAAAACTCATCCCCATTTGATGTTTTATCTTGTCTAAAGCAGCAGTACATTCAGTACTCACGATACAAACATGTCCCATGTCAAAGTTTTCGAACAAAATTTATGCATATCACAGCATAACGGTATTTTAAGTGCACTTTTTTCGGCGGACGGATCCTTAATGTGGTGTTACCCCAAATAGATGTTTTGCATGTTACAAATCTTCACGAAGGCTAGACTGATATCAAGCTACACACATAACTAGATTAATCACAAATGGGAATGCATGTTACCGTTTTATATCCGTCACGTAAGTTACAAGAACATATTACGTCAGTTATAGGTGTGAAAACTCATCCCCATTTGATGTTTTATCTTGTCTAAAGCAGCAGTACATTCAGTACTCACGATACAAACATGTCCCATGTCAAAGTTTTCGAACCAAATTTATGCATATCACAGCATAACGGTATTTTAAGTGCACTTTTTTCGGCGGACGGATCCTTAATGTGGTCTTACCCCAAATAGATGTTTTGCATGTTACAAATCTTCACGAAGGCTAGACTGATATCAAGCTACACACATAACTAGATTAACCACAAATGGGAATGCATGTTACCGTTTTATCTCCGTCACGTAAGTTACAAGAACATATTACGTCAGTTATAGGTGTGAAAACTCATCCCCATTTGATGTTTTATCTTGTCTAAAGCAGCAGTACATTCAGTACTCACGATACAAACATGTCCCATGTCAAAGTTTTCGAACAAAATTTATGCATATCACAGCATAACGGTATTTTAAGTGCACTTTTTTCGGCGGACGGATCCTTAATGTGGTCTTACCCCAAATATATGTTTTGCATGTTACAAATCTTCACGAAGGCTAGACTGATATCAAGCTACACACATAACTAGATTAACCACAAATGGGAATGCATGTTACCGTTTTATCTCCGTCACGTAAGTTACAAGAACATATTACGTCAGTTATAGGTGTGAAAACTCATCCCCATTTGATGTTTTATCTTGTCTAAAGCAGCAGTACATTCAGTACTCACGATACAAACATGTCCCATGTCAAAGTTTTCGAACAAAATTTATGCATATCACAGCATAACGGTATTTTAAGTGCACTTTTTTCGGCGGACGGATCCTTAATGTGGTCTTACCCCAAATAGATGTTTTGCATGTTACAAATCTTCACGAAGGCTAGACTGATATCAAGCTACACACATAACTAGATTAACCACAAATGGGAATGCATGTTACCGTTTTATCTCCGTCACGTAAGTTACAAGAACATATTACGTCAGTTATAGGTGTGAAAACTCATCCCCATTTGATGTTTTATCTTGTCTAAAGCAGCAGTACATTCAGTACTCACGATACAAACATGTCCCATGTCAAAGTTTTCGAACAAAATTTATGCATATCACAGCATAACGGTATTTTAAGTGCACTTTTTTCGGCGGACGGATCCTTAATGTGGTGTTACCCCAAATAGATGTTTTGCATGTTACAAATCTTCACGAAGGCTAGACTGATATCAAGCTACACACATAACTAGATTAACCACAAATGGGAATGCATGTTACCGTTTTATCTCCGTCACGTAAGTTACAAGAACATATTACGTCAGTTATAGGTGTGAAAACTCATCCCCATTTGATGTTTTATCTTGTCTAAAGCAGCAGTACATTCAGTACTCACGATACAAACATGTCCCATGTCAAAGTTTTCGAACAAAATTTATGCATATCACAGCATAACGGTATTTTAAGTGCACTTTTTTCGGCGGACGGATCCTTAATGTGGTCTTACCCCAAATAGATGTTTTGCATGTTACAAATCTTCACGAAGGCTAGACTGATATCAAGCTACACACATAACTAGATTAACCACAAATGGGAATGCATGTTACCGTTTTATATCCGTCACGTAAGTTACAAGAACATATTACGTCAGTTATAGGTGTGAAAACTCATCCCCATTTGATGTTTTATCTTGTCTAAAGCAGCAGTACATTCAGTACTCACGATACAAACATGTCCCATGTCAAAGTTTTCGAACAAAATTTATGCATATCACAGCATAACGGTATTTTAAGTGCACTTTTTTCGGCGGACGGATCCTTAATGTGGTCTTACCCCAAATAGATGTTTTGCATGTTACAAATCTTCACGAAGGCTAGACTGATATCAAGCTACACACATAACTAGATTAACCACAAATGGGAATGCATGTTACCGTTTTATCTCCGTCACGTAAGTTACAAGAACATATTACGTCAGTTATAGGTGTGAAAACTCATCCCCATTTGATGTTTTATCTTGTCTAAAGCAGCAGTACATTCAGTACTCACGATACAAACATGTCCCATGTCAAAGTTTTCGAACAAAATTTATGCATATCACAGCATAACGGTATTTTAAGTGCACTTTTTTCGGCGGACGGATCCTTAATGTGGTGTTACCCCAAATAGATGTTTTGCATGTTACAAATCTTCACGAAGGCTAGACTGATATCAAGCTACACACATAACTAGATTAACCACAAATGGGAATGCATGTTACCGTTTTATATCCGTCACGTAAGTTACGAGAACATATTACGTCAGTTATAGGTGTGAAAACTCATCCCCATTTGATGTTTTATCTTGTCTAAAGCAGCAGTACATTCAGTACTCACGATACAAACATGTCCCATGTCAAAGTTTTCGAAAAAAAATTATGCATATCACAGCAAAACGGTATTTTAAGTGCACTTTTTTCGGCGGACGGATCCTTAATGTGGTCTTACCCCAAATAGATGTTTTGCATGTTACAAATCTTCACGAAGGCTAGACTGATATCAAGCTACACACATAACTAGATTAACCACAAATGGGAATGCATGTTACCGTTTTATCTCCGTCACGTAAGTTACAAGAACATATTACGTCAGTTATAGGTGTGAAAACTCATCCCCATTTGATGTTTTATCTTGTCTAAAGCAGCAGTACATTCAGTACTCACGATACAAACATGTCCCATGTCAAAGTTTTCGAACAAAATTTATGCATATCACAGCATAACGGTATTTTAAGTGCACTTTTTTCGGCGGACGGATCCTTAATGTGGTCTTACCCCAAATAGATGTTTTGCATGTTACAAATCTTCACGAAGGCTAGACTGATATCAAGCTACACACATAACTAGATTAACCACAAATGGGAATGCATGTTACCGTTTTATCTCCGTCACGTAAGTTACAAGAACATATTACGTCAGTTATAGGTGTGAAAACTCATCCCCATTTGATGTTTTATCTTGTCTAAAGCAGCAGTACATTCAGTACTCACGATACAAACATATCCCATGTCAAAGTTTTCGAACAAAATTTATGCATATCACAGCATAACGGTATTTTAAGTGCACTTTTTTCGGCGGACGGATCCTTAATGTGGTGTTACCCCAAATAGATGTTTTGCATGTTACAAATCTTCACGAAGGCTAGACTGATATCAAGCTACACACATAACTAGATTAACCACAAATGGGAATGCATGTTACCGTTTTATCTCCGTCACGTAAGTTACAAGAACATATTACGTCAGTTATAGGTGTGAAAACTCATCCCCATTTGATGTTTTATCTTGTCTAAAGCAGCAGTACATTCAGTACTCACGATACAAACATGTCCCATGTCAAAGTTTTCGAACACAATTTATGCATATCACAGCATAACGGTATTTTAAGTGCACTTTTTTCGGCGGACGGATCCTTAATGTGGTCTTACCCCAAATAGATGTTTTGCATGTTACAAATCTTCACGAAGGCTAGACTGATATCAAGCTACACACATAACTAGATTAACCACAAATGGGAATGCATGTTACCGTTTTATCTCCGTCACGTAAGTTACAAGAACATATTACGTCAGTTATAGGTGTGAAAACTCATCCCCATTTGATGTTTTATCTTGTCTAAAGCAGCAGTACATTCAGTACTCACGATACAAACATGTCCCATGTCAAAGTTTTCCAACAAAATTTATGCATATCACAGCATAACGGTATTTTAAGTGCACTTTTTTCGGCGGACGGATCCTTAATGTGGTCTTACCCCAAATAGATGTTTTGCATGTTACAAATCTTCACGAAGGCTAGACTGATATCAAGCTACACACATAACTAGATTAACCACAAATGGGAATGCATGTTACCGTTTTATCTCCGTCACGTAAGTTACAAGAACATATTACGTCAGTTATAGGTGTGAAAACTCATCCCCATTTGATGTTTTATCTTGTCTAAAGCAGCAGTACATTCAGTACTCACGATACAAACATGTCCCATGTCAAAGTTTTCGAACTAAATTTATGCATATCACAGCATAACGGTATTTTAAGTGCACTTTTTTCGGCGGACGGATCCTTAATGTGGTGTTACCCCAAATAGATGTTTTGCATGTTACAAATCTTCACGAAGGCTAGACTGATATCAAGCTACACACATAACTAGATTAACCACAAATGGGAATGCATGTTACCGTTTTATCTCCGTCACGTAAGTTACAAGAACATATTACGTAAGTTATAGGTGTGAAAACTCATCCCCATTTGATGTTTTATCTTGTCTAAAGCAGCAGTACATTCAGTACTCACGATACAAACATGTCCCATGTCAAAGTTTTCGAACAAAATTTATGCATATCACAGCATAACGGTATTTTAAGTGCACTTTTTTCGGCGGACGGATCCTTAATGTGGTCTTACCCCAAATAGATGTTTTGCATGTTACAAATCTTCACGAAGGCTAGACTGATATCAAGCTACACACATAACTAGATTAACCACAAATGGGAATGCATGTTACCGTTTTATCTCCGTCACGTAAGTTACAAGAACATATTACGTCAGTTATAGGTGTGAAAACTCATCCCCATTTGATGTTTTATCTTGTCTAAAGCAGCAGTACATTCAGTACTCACGATACAAACATGTCCCATGTCAAAGTTTTCGAACAAAATTTATGCATATCACAGCATAACGGTATTTTAAGTGCACTTTTTTCGGCGGACGGATCCTTAATGTGGTCTTACCCCAAATAGATGTTTTGCATGTTACAAATCTTCACGAAGGCTAGACTGATATCAAGCTACACACATAACTAGATTAACCACAAATGGGAATGCATGTTACCGTTTTATCTCCGTCACGTAAGTTACAAGAACATATTACGTAAGTTATAGGTGTGAAAACTCATCCCCATTTGATGTTTTATCTTGTCTAAAGCAGCAGTACATTCAGTACTCACGATACAAACATGTCCCATGTCAATTTTTTCGAACAAAATTTATGCATATCACTGCATAACGGTATTTTAAGTGCACTTTTTTCGGCGAACGGATCCTTAATGTGGTCTTACCCCAAATAGATGTTTTGCATGTTACAAATCTTCACGAAGGCTAGACTGATATCAAGCTACACACATAACTAGATTAACCACAAATGGGAATGCATGTTACCGTTTTATCTCCGTCACGTAAGTTACAAGAACATATTACGTCAGTTATAGGTGTGAAAACTCATCCCCATTTGATGTTTTATCTTGTCTAAAGCAGCAGTACATTCAGTACTCACGATACAAACATGTCCCATGTCAAAGTTTTCGAACAAAATTTATGCATATCACAGCATAACGGTATTTTAAGTGCACTTTTTTCGGCGGACGGATCCTTAATGTGGTCTTACCCCAAATAGATGTTTTGCATGTTACAAATCTTCACGAAGGCTAGACTGATATCAAGCTACACACATAACTAGATTAACCACAAATGGGAATGCATGTTACCGTTTTATCTCCGTCACGTAAGTTACAAGAACATATTACGTCAGTTATAGGTGTGAAAACTCATCCCCATTTGATGTTTTATCTTGTCTAAAGCAGCAGTACATTCAGTACTCACGATACAAACATGTCCCATGTCAAAGTTTTCGAACAAAATTTATGCATATCACAGCATAACGGTATTTTAAGTGCACTTTTTTCGGCGGACGGATCCTTAATGTGGTCTTACCCCAAATAGATGTTTTGCATGTTACAAATCTTCACGAAGGCTAGACTGATATCAAGCTACACACATAACTAGATTAACCACAAATGGGAATGCATGTTACCGTTTTATCTCCGTCACGTAAGTTACAAGAACATATTACGTCAGTTATAGGTGTGAAAACTCATCCCCATTTGATGTTTTATCTTGTCTAAAGCAGCAGTACATTCAGTACTCACGATACAAACATGTCCCATGTCAAAGTTTTCGAACAAAATTTATGCATATCACAGCATAACGGTATTTTAAGTGCACTTTTTTCGGCGGACGGATCCTTAATGTGGTCTTACCCCAAATAGATGTTTTGCATGTTACAAATCTTCACGAAGGCTAGACTGATATCAAGCTACACACATAACTAGATTAACCACAAAAGGGAATGCATGTTACCGTTTTATCTCCGTCACGTAAGTTACAAGAACATATTACGTCAGTTATAGGTGTGAAAACTCATCCCCATTTGATGTTTTATCTTGTCTAAAGCAGCAGTACATTCAGTACTCACGATACAAACATGTCCCATGTCAAAGTTTTCGAACAAAATTTATGCATATCACAGCATAACGGTATTTTAAGTGCACTTTTTTCGGCGGACGGATCCTTAATGTGGTGTTACCCCAAATAGATGTTTTGCATGTTACAAATCTTCACGAAGGCTAGACTGATATCAAGCTACACACATAACTAGATTAACCACAAATGGGAATGCATGTTACCGTTTTATCTCCGTCACGTAAGTTACAAGAACATATTACGTCAGTTATAGGTGTGAAAACTCATCCCCATTTGATGTTTTATCTTGTCTAAAGCAGCAGTACATTCAGTACTCACGATACAAACATGTCCCATGTCAAAGTTTTCGAACAAAATTTATGCATATCACAGCATAACGGTATTTTAAGTGCACTTTTTTCGGCGGACGGATCCTTAATGTGGTCTTACCCCAAATATATGTTTTGCATGTTAAAAATCTTCACGAAGACTAGACTGATATCAAGCTACACACATAACTAGATTAACCACAAATGGGAATGCATGTTACCGTTTTATCTCCGTCACGTAAGTTACAAGAACATATTACGTCAGTTATAGGTGTGAAAACTCATCCCCATTTGATGTTTTATCTTGTCTAAAGCAGCAGTACATTCAGTACTCACGATACAAACATGTCCCATGTCAAAATTTTCCAACAAAATTTATGCATATCACAGCATAACGGTATTTTAAGTGCACTTTTTTCGGCGGACGGATCCTTAATGTGGTCTTACCCCAAATAGATGTTTTGCATGTTACAAATCTTCACGAAGGCTAGACTGATATCAAGCTACACACATAACTAGATTAACCACAAATGGGAATGCATGTTACCGTTTTATCTCCGTCACGTAAGTTACAAGAACATATTACGTCAGTTATAGGTGTGAAAACTCATCCCCATTTGATGTTTTATCTTGTCTAAAGCAGCAGTACATTCAGTACTCACGATACAAACATGTCCCATGTCAAAGTTTTCGAACAAAATGTATGCATATCACAGCATAACGGTATTTTAAGTGCACTTTTTTCGGCGGACGGATCCTTAATGTGGTCTTACCCCAAATAGATGTTTTGCATGTTACAAATCTTCACGAAGGCTAGACTGATATCAAGCTACACACATAACTAGATTAACCACAAATGGGAATGCATGTTACCGTTTTATCTCCGTCACGTAAGTTACAAGAACATATTACGTCAGTTATAGGTGTGAAAACTCATCCCCATTTGATGTTTTATCTTGTCTAAAGCAGCAGTACATTCAGTACTCACGATACAAACATGTCCCATGTCAAAGTTTTCGAACAAAATTTATGCATATCACAGCATAACGGTATTTTAAGTGCACTTATTTCGGCGGACGGATCCTTAATGTGGTCTTACCCCAAATAGATGTTTTGCATGTTACAAATCTTCACGAAGGCTAGACTGATATCAAGCTACACACATAACTAGATTAACCACAAATGGGAATGCATGTTACCGTTTTATCTCCGTCACGTAAGTTACAAGAACATATTACGTCAGTTATAGGTGTGAAAACTCATCCCCATTTGATGTTTTATCTTGTCTAAAGCAGCAGTACATTCAGTACTCACGATACAAACATGTCCCATGTCAAAGTTTTCGAACAAAATTTATGCATATCACAGCATAACGGTATTTTAAGTGCACTTTTTTCGGCGGACGGATCCTTAATGTGGTCTTACCCCAAATAGATGTTTTGCATGTTACAAATCTTCACGAAGGCTAGACTGATATCAAGCTACACACATAACTAGATTAACCACAAAAGGGAATGCATGTTACCGTTTTATCTCCGTCACGTAAGTTACAAGAACATATTACGTCAGTTATAGGTGTGAAAACTCATCCCCATTTGATGTTTTATCTTGTCTAAAGCAGCAGTACATTCAGTACTCACGATACAAACATGTCCCATGTCAAAGTTTTCGAACAAAATTTATGCATATCACAGCATAACGGTATTTTAAGTGCACTTTTTTCGGCGGACGGATCCTTAATGTGGTGTTACCCCAAATAGATGTTTTGCATGTTACAAATCTTCACGAAGGCTAGACTGATATCAAGCTACACACATAACTAGATTAACCACAAATGGGAATGCATGTTACCGTTTTATCTCCGTCACGTAAGTTACAAGAACATATTACGTCAGTTATAGGTGTGAAAACTCATCCCCATTTGATGTTTTATCTTGTCTAAAGCAGCAGTACATTCAGTACTCACGATACAAACATGTCCCATGTCAAAGTTTTCGAACAAAATTTATGCATATCACAGCATAACGGTATTTTAAGTGCACTTTTTTCGGCGGACGGATCCTTAATGTGGTCTTACCCCAAATATATGTTTTGCATGTTAAAAATCTTCACGAAGACTAGACTGATATCAAGCTACACACATAACTAGATTAACCACAAATGGGAATGCATGTTACCGTTTTATCTCCGTCACGTAAGTTACAAGAACATATTACGTCAGTTATAGGTGTGAAAACTCATCCCCATTTGATGTTTTATCTTGTCTAAAGCAGCAGTACATTCAGTACTCACGATACAAACATGTCCCATGTCAAAATTTTCCAACAAAATTTATGCATATCACAGCATAACGGTATTTTAAGTGCACTTTTTTCGGCGGACGGATCCTTAATGTGGTCTTACCCCAAATAGATGTTTTGCATGTTACAAATCTTCACGAAGGCTAGACTGATATCAAGCTACACACATAACTAGATTAACCACAAATGGGAATGCATGTTACCGTTTTATCTCCGTCACGTAAGTTACAAGAACATATTACGTCAGTTATAGGTGTGAAAACTCATCCCCATTTGATGTTTTATCTTGTCTAAAGCAGCAGTACATTCAGTACTCACGATACAAACATGTCCCATGTCAAAGTTTTCGAACAAAATTTATGCATATCACAGCATAACGGTATTTTAAGTGCACTTTTTTCGGCGGACGGATCCTTAATGTGGTCTTACCCCAAATAGATGTTTTGCATGTTACAAATCTTCACGAAGGCTAGACTGATATCAAGCTACACACATAACTAGATTAACCACAAATGGGAATGCATGTTACCGTTTTATCTCCGTCACGTAAGTTACAAGAACATATTACGTCAGTTATAGGTGTGAAAACTCATCCCCATTTGATGTTTTATCTTGTCTAAAGCAGCAGTACATTCAGTACTCACGATACAAACATGTCCCATGTCAAAGTTTTCGAACAAAATTTATGCATATCACAGCATAACGGTATTTTAAGTGCACTTTTTTCGGCGGACGGATCCTTAATGTGGTCTTACCCCAAATAGATGTTTTGCATGTTACAAATCTTCACGAAGGCTAGACTGATATCAAGCTACACACATAACTAGATTAACCACAAAAGGGAATGCATGTTACCGTTTTATCTCCGTCACGTAAGTTACAAGAACATATTACGTCAGTTATAGGTGTGAAAACTCATCCCCATTTGATGTTTTATCTTGTCTAAAGCAGCAGTACATTCAGTACTCACGATACAAACATGTCCCATGTCAAAGTTTTCGAACAAAATTTATGCATATCACAGCATAACGGTATTTTAAGTGCACTTTTTTCGGCGGACGGATCCTTAATGTGGTGTTACCCCAAATAGATGTTTTGCATGTTACAAATCTTCACGAAGGCTAGACTGATATCAAGCTACACACATAACTAGATTAACCACAAATGGGAATGCATGTTACCGTTTTATCTCCGTCACGTAAGTTACAAGAACATATTACGTCAGTTATAGGTGTGAAAACTCATCCCCATTTGATGTTTTATCTTGTCTAAAGCAGCAGTACATTCAGTACTCACGATACAAACATGTCCCATGTCAAAGTTTTCGAACAAAATTTATGCATATCACAGCATAACGGTATTTTAAGTGCACTTTTTTCGGCGGACGGATCCTTAATGTGGTCTTACCCCAAATATATGTTTTGCATGTTAAAAATCTTCACGAAGACTAGACTGATATCAAGCTACACACATAACTAGATTAACCACAAATGGGAATGCATGTTACCGTTTTATCTCCGTCACGTAAGTTACAAGAACATATTACGTCAGTTATAGGTGTGAAAACTCATCCCCATTTGATGTTTTATCTTGTCTAAAGCAGCAGTACATTCAGTACTCACGATACAAACATGTCCCATGTCAAAATTTTCCAACAAAATTTATGCATATCACAGCATAACGGTATTTTAAGTGCACTTTTTTCGGCGGACGGATCCTTAATGTGGTCTTACCCCAAATAGATGTTTTGCATGTTACAAATCTTCACGAAGGCTAGACTGATATCAAGCTACACACATAACTAGATTAACCACAAATGGGAATGCATGTTACCGTTTTATCTCCGTCACGTAAGTTACAAGAACATATTACGTCAGTTATAGGTGTGAAAACTCATCCCCATTTGATGTTTTATCTTGTCTAAAGCAGCAGTACATTCAGTACTCACGATACAAACATGTCCCATGTCAAAGTTTTCGAACAAAATTTATGCATATCACAGCATAACGGTATTTTAAGTGCACTTTTTTCGGCGGACGGATCCTTAATGTGGTCTTACCCCAAATAGATGTTTTGCATGTTACAAATCTTCACGAAGGCTAGACTGATATCAAGCTACACACATAACTAGATTAACCACAAATGGGAATGCATGTTACCGTTTTATCTCCGTCACGTAAGTTACAAGAACATATTACGTCAGTTATAGGTGTGAAAACTCATCCCCATTTGATGTTTTATCTTGTCTAAAGCAGCAGTACATTCAGTACTCACGATACAAACATGTCCCATGTCAAAGTTTTAGAACAAAATTTATGCATATCACAGCATAACGGTATTTTAAGTGCACTTTTTTCGGCGGACGGATCCTTAATGTGGTGTTACCCCAAATATATGTTTTGCATGTTACAAATCTTCACGAAGGCTAGACTGATATCAAGCTACACACATAACTAGATTAACCACAAATGGGAATGCATGTTACCGTTTTATCTCCGTCACGTAAGTTACAAGAACATATTACGTCAGTTATAGGTGTGAAAACTCATCCCCATTTGATGTTTTATCTTGTCTAAAGCAGCAGTACATTCAGTACTCACGATACAAACATGTCCCATGTCAAAGTTTTCGAACAAAATTTATGCATATCACAGCATAACGGTATTTTAAGTGCACTTTTTTCGGCGGACGGATCCTTAATGTGGTCTTACCCGAAATAGATGTTTTGCATGTTACAAATCTTCACGAAGGCTAGACTGATATCAAGCTACACACATAACTAGATTAACCACAAATGGGAATGCATGTTACCGTTTTATCTCCGTCACGTAAGTTACAAGAACATATTACGTCAGTTATAGGTGTGAAAACTCATCCCCATTTGATGTTTTATCTTGTCTAAAGCAGCAGTACATTCAGTACTCACGATACAAACATGTCCCATGTCAAAGTTTTCGAACAAAATTTATGCATATCACAGCATAACGGTATTTTAAGTGCACTTTTTTCGGCGGACGGATCCTTAATGTGGTCTTACCCCAAATAGATGTTTTGCATGTTACAAATCTTCACGAAGGCTAGACTGATATCAAGCTACACACATAACTAGATTAACCACAAATGGGAATGCATGTTACCGTTTTATCTCCGTCACGTAAGTTACAAGAACATATTACGTCAGTTATAGGTGTGAAAACTCATCCCCATTTGATGTTTTATCTTGTCTAAAGCAGCAGTACATTCAGTACTCACGATACAAACATGTCCCATGTCAAAGTTTTCGAACAAAATTTATGCATATCACAGCATAACGGTATTTTAAGTGCACTTTTTTCGGCGGACGGATCCTTAATGTGGTGTTACCCCAAATAGATGTTTTGCATGTTACAAATCTTCACGAAGGCTAGACTGATATCAAGCTACACACTTAACTAGATTAACCACAAATGGGAATGCATGTTACCGTTTTATCTCCGTCACGTAAGTTACAAGAACATATTACGTCAGTTATAGGTGTGAAAACTCATCCCCATTTGATGTTTTATCTTGTCTAAAGCAGCAGTACATTCAGTACTCACGATACAAACATGTCCCATGTCAAAGTTTTCGAACAAAATTTATGCATATCACAGCATAACGGTATTTTAAGTGCACTTTTTTCGGCGGACGGATCCTTAATGTGGTCTTACCCCAAATAGATGTTTTGCATGTTACAAATCTTCACGAAGGCTAGACTGATATCAAGATACACACATAACTAGATTAACCACAAATGGGAATGCATGTTACCGTTTTATCTCCGTCACGTAAGTTACAAGAACATATTACGTCAGTTATAGGTGTGAAAACTCATCCCCATTTGATGTTTTATCTTGTCTAAAGCAGCAGTACATTCAGTACTCACGATACAAACATGTCCCATGTCAAAGTTTTCGAACAAAATTTATGCATATCACAGCATAACGGTATTTTAAGTGCACTTTTTTCGGCGGACGGATCCTTAATGTGGTCTTACCCCAAATAGATGTTTTGCATGTTACAAATCTTCACGAAGGCTAGACTGATATCAAGCTACACACATAACTAGATTAACCACAAATGGGAATGCATGTTACCGTTTTATCTCCGTCACGTAAGTTACAAGAACATATTACGTCAGTTATAGGTGTGAAAACTCATCCCCATTTGATGTTTTATCTTGTCTAAAGCAGCAGTACATTCAGTACTCACGATACAAACATGTCCCATGTCAAAGTTTTCGAACAAAATTTATGCATATCACAGCATAACGGTATTTTAAGTGCACTTTTTTCGGCGGACGGATCCTTAATGTGGTCTTACCCCAAATAGATGTTTTGCATGTTACAAATCTTCACGAAGGCTAGACTGATATCAAGCTACACACATAACTAGATTAACCACAAATGGGAATGCATGTTACCGTTTTATCTCCGTCACGTAAGTTACAAGAACATATTACGTCAGTTATAGGTGTGAAAACTCATCCCCATTTGATGTTTTATCTTGTCTAAAGCAGCAGTACATTCAGTACTCACGATACAAACATGTCCCATGTCAAAGTTTTCGAACAAAATTTATGCATATCACAGCATAACGGTATTTTAAGTGCACTTTTTTCGGCGGACGGATGCTTAATGTGGTCTTACCCCAAATAGATGTTTTGCATGTTACAAATCTTCACGAAGGCTAGACTGATATCAAGCTACACACATAACTAGATTAACCACAAATGGGAATGCATGTTACCGTTTTATCTCCGTCACGTAAGTTACAAGAACATATTACGTCAGTTATAGGTGTGAAAACTCATCCCCATTTGATGTTTATCTTGTCTAAAGCAGCAGTACATTCAGTACTCACGATACAAACATGTCCCATGTCAAAGTTTTCGAACAAAATGTATGCATATCACAGCATAACGGTATTTTAAGTGCACTTTTTTCGGCGGACGGATCCTTAATGTGGTCTTACCCCAAATAGATGTTTTGCATGTTACAAATCTTCACGAAGGCTAGACTGATATCAAGCTACACACATAACTAGATTAACCACAAATGGGAATGCATGTTACCGTTTTATCTCCGTCACGTAAGTTACAAGAACATATTACGTCAGTTATAGGTGTGAAAACTCATCCCCATTTGATGTTTTATCTTGTCTAAAGCAGCAGTACATTCAGTACTCACGATACAAACATGTCCCATGTCAAAGTTTTCGAACAAAATTTATGCATATCACAGCATAACGGTATTTTAAGTGCACTTATTTCGGCGGACGGATCCTTAATGTGGTCTTACCCCAAATAGATGTTTTGCATGTTACAAATCTTCACGAAGGCTAGACTGATATCAAGCTACACACATAACTAGATTAACCACAAATGGGAATGCATGTTACCGTTTTATCTCCGTCACGTAAGTTACAAGAACATATTACGTCAGTTATAGGTGTGAAAACTCATCCCCATTTGATGTTTTATCTTGTCTAAAGCAGCAGTACATTCAGTACTCACGATACAAACATGTCCCATGTCAAAGTTTTCGAACAAAATTTATGCATATCACAGCATAACGGTATTTTAAGTGCACTTTTTTCGGCGGACGGATCCTTAATGTGGTGTTACCCCAAATAGATGTTTTGCATGTTACAAATCTTCACGAAGGCTAGACTGATATCAAGCTACACACATAACTAGATTAACCACAAATGGGAATGCATGTTACCGTTTTATCTCCGTCACGTAAGTTACAAGAACATATTACGTCAGTTATAGGTGTGAAAACTCATCCCCATTTGATGTTTTATCTTTTCTAAAGCAGCAGTACATTCAGTACTCACGATACAAACATGTCCCATGTCAAAGTTTTCGAACAAAATTTATGCATATCACAGCATAACGGTATTTTAAGTGCACTTTTTTCGGCGGACGGATCCTTAATGTGGTCTTACCCCAAATAGATGTTTTGCATGTTACAAATCTTCACGAAGGCTAGACTGATATCAAGCTACACACATAACTAGATTAACCACAAATGGGAATGCATGTTACCGTTTTATCTCCGTCACGTAAGTTACAAGAACATATTACGTCAGTTATAGGTATGAAAACTCATCCCCATTTGATGTTTTATCTTGTCTAAAGCAGCAGTACATTCAGTACTCACGATACAAACATGTCCCATGTCAAAGTTTTCGAACAAAATTTATGCATATCACAGCATAACGGTATTTTAAGTGCACTTTTTTCGGCGGACGGATCCTTAATGTGGTCTTACCCCAAATAGATGTTTTGCATGTTACAAATCTTCACGAAGGCTAGACTGATATCAAGCTACACACATAACTAGATTAACCACAAATGGGAATGCATGTTACCGTTTTATCTCCGTCACGTAAGTTACAAGAACATATTACGTCAGTTATAGTTGTGAAAACTCATCCCCATTTGATGTTTTATCTTGTCTAAAGCAGCAGTACATTCAGTACTCACGATACAAACATGTCCCATGTCAAAGTTTTCGAACAAAATTTATGCATATCACAGCATAACGGTATTTTAAGTGCACTTTTTTCGGCGGACGGATCCTTAATGTGGTCTTACCCCAAATAGATGTTTTGCATGTTACAAATCTTCACGAAGGCTAGACTGATATCAAGCTATACACATAACTAGATTAACCACAAATGGGAATGCATGTTACCGTTTTATCTCCATCACGTAAGTTACAAGAACATATTACGTCAGTTATAGGTGTGAAAACTCATCCCCATTTGATGTTTTATCTTGTCTAAAGCAGCAGTACATTCAGTACTCACGATACAAACATGTCCCATGTCAAAGTTTTCGAACAAAATTTATGCATATCACAGCATAACGGTATTTTAAGTGCACTTTTTTCGGCGGACGGATCCTTAATGTGGTCTTACCCCAAATAGATGTTTTGCATGTTACAAATCTTCACGAAGGCTAGACTGATATCAAGCTACACACATAACTAGATTAACCACAAATGGGAATGCATGTTACCGTTTTATCTCCGTCACGTAAGTTACAAGAACATATTACGTCAGTTATAGGTGTGAAAACTCATCCCCATTTGATGTTTTATCTTGTCTAAAGCAGCAGTACATTCAGTACTCACGATACAAACATGTCCCATGTCAAAGTTTTCGAACAAAATGTATGCATATCACAGCATAACGGTATTTTAAGTGCACTTTTTTCGGCGGACGGATCCTTAATGTGGTCTTACCCCAAATATATGTTTTGCATGTTACAAATCTTCACGAAGGCTAGACTGATATCAAGCTACACACATAACTAGATTAATCACAAATGGGAATGCATGTTACCGTTTTATCTCCGTCACGTAAGTTACAAGAACATATTACGTCAGTTATAGGTGTGAAAACTCATCCCCATTTGATGTTTTATCTTGTCTAAAGCAGCAGTACATTCAGTACTCACGATACAAACATGTCCCATGTCAAAGTTTTCGAACAAAATTTATGCATATCACAGCATAACGGTATTTTAAGTGCACTTTTTTCGGCGGACGGATCCTTAATGTGGTGTTACCTCAAATAGATGTTTTGCATGTTACAAATCTTCACGAAGGCTAGACTGATATCAAGCTACACACATAACTAGATTAACCACAAATGGGAATGCATGTTACCGTTTTATCTCCGTCACGTAAGTTACAAGAACATATTACGTCAGTTATAGGTGTGAAAACTCATCCCCATTTGATGTTTTATCTTGTCTAAAGCAGCAGTACATTCAGTACTCACGATACAAACATGTCCCATGTCAAAGTTTTCGAACAAAATTTATGCATATCACAGCATAACGGTATTTTAAGTGCACTTTTTTCGGCGGACGGATCCTTAATGTGGTGTTACCCCAAATAGATGTTTTGCATGTTACAAATCTTCACGAAGGCTAGACTGATATCAAGCTACACACATAACTAGATTAACCACAAATGGGAATGCATGTTACCGTTTTATCTCCGTCACGTAAGTTACAAGAACATATTACGTCAGTTATAGGTGTGAAAACTCATCCCCATTTGATGTTTTATCTTGTCTAAAGCAGCAGTACATTCAGTACTCACGATACAAACATGTCCCATGTCAAAGTTTTCGAACAAAATTTATGCATATCACAGCATAACGGTATTTTAAGTGCACTTTTTTCGGCGGACGGATCCTTAATGTGGTCTTACCCCAAATAGATGTTTTGCATGTTACAAATCTTCACGAAGGCTAGACTGATATCAAGCTACACACATAACTAGATTAACCACAAATGGGAATGCATGTTACCGTTTTATCTCCGTCACGTAAGTTACAAGAACATATTACGTCAGTTATAGGTATGAAAACTCATCCCCATTTGATGTTTTATCTTGTCTAAAGCAGCAGTACATTCAGTACTCACGATACAAACATGTCCCATGTCAAAGTTTTCGAACAAAATTTATGCATATCACAGCATAACGGTATTTTAAGTGCACTTTTTTCGGCGGACGGATCCTTAATGTGGTCTTACCCCAAATAGATGTTTTGCATGTTACAAATCTTCACGAAGGCTAGACTGATATCAAGCTACACACATAACTAGATTAACCACAAATGGGAATGCATGTTACCGTTTTATCTCCGTCACGTAAGTTACAAGAACATATTACGTCAGTTATAGTTGTGAAAACTCATCCCCATTTGATGTTTTATCTTGTCTAAAGCAGCAGTACATTCAGTACTCACGATACAAACATGTCCCATGTCAAAGTTTTCGAACAAAATTTATGCATATCACAGCATAACGGTATTTTAAGTGCACTTTTTTCGGCGGACGGATCCTTAATGTGGTCTTACCCCAAATAGATGTTTTGCATGTTACAAATCTTCACGAAGGCTAGATTGATATCAAGCTATACACATAACTAGATTAACCACAAATGGGAATGCATGTTACCGTTTTATCTCCGTCACGTAAGTTACAAGAACATATTACGTCAGTTATAGGTGTGAAAACTCATCCCCATTTGATGTTTTATCTTGTCTAAAGCAGCAGTACATTCAGTACTCACGATACAAACATGTCCCATGTCAAAGTTTTCGAACAAAATTTATGCATATCACAGCATAACGGTATTTTAAGTGCACTTTTTTCGGCGGACGGATCCTTAATGTGGTCTTACCCCAAATAGATGTTTTGCATGTTACAAATCTTCACGAAGGCTAGACTGATATCAAGCTACACACATAACTAGATTAACCACAAATGGGAATGCATGTTACCGTTTTATCTCCGTCACGTAAGTTACAAGAACATATTACGTCAGTTATAGGTGTGAAAACTCATCCCCATTTGATGTTTTATCTTGTCTAAAGCAGCAGTACATTCAGTACTCACGATACAAACATGTCCCATGTCAAAGTTTTCGAACAAAATGTATGCATATCACAGCATAACGGTATTTTAAGTGCACTTTTTTCGGCGGACGGATCCTTAATGTGGTCTTACCCCAAATATATGTTTTGCATGTTACAAATCTTCACGAAGGCTAGACTGATATCAAGCTACACACATAACTAGATTAATCACAAATGGGAATGCATGTTACCGTTTTATCTCCGTCACGTAAGTTACAAGAACATATTACGTCAGTTATAGGTGTGAAAACTCATCCCCATTTGATGTTTTATCTTGTCTAAAGCAGCAGTACATTCAGTACTCACGATACAAACATGTCCCATGTCAAAGTTTTCGAACAAAATTTATGCATATCACAGCATAACGGTATTTTAAGTGCACTTTTTTCGGCGGACGGATCCTTAATGTGGTGTTACCTCAAATAGATGTTTTGCATGTTACAAATCTTCACGAAGGCTAGACTGATATCAAGCTACACACATAACTAGATTAACCACAAATGGGAATGCATGTTACCGTTTTATCTCCGTCACGTAAGTTACAAGAACATATTACGTCAGTTATAGGTGTGAAAACTCATCCCCATTTGATGTTTTATCTTGTCTAAAGCAGCAGTACATTCAGTACTCACGATACAAACATGTCCCATGTCAAAGTTTTCAAACAAAATTTATGCATATCACAGCATAACGGTATTTTAAGTGCACTTTTTTCGGCGGACGGATCCTTAATGTGGTGTTACCCCAAATAGATGTTTTGCATGTTACAAATCTTCACGAAGGCTAGACTGATATCAAGCTACACACATAACTAGATTAACCACAAATGGGAATGCATGTTACCGTTTTATCTCCGTCACGTAAGTTACAAGAACATATTACGTCAGTTATAGGTGTGAAAACTCATCCCCATTTGATGTTTTATCTTGTCTAAAGCAGCAGTACATTCAGTACTCACGATACAAACATGTCCCATGTCAAAGTTTTCGAACAAAATTTATGCATATCACAGCATAACGGTATTTTAAGTGCACTTTTTTCGGCGGACGGATCCTTAATGTGGTCTTACCCCAAATAGATGTTTTGCATGTTACAAATCTTCACGAAGGCTAGACTGATATCAAGCTACACACATAACTAGATTAACCACAAATGGGAATGCATGTTACCGTTTTATCTCCGTCACGTAAGTTACAAGAACATATTACGTCAGTTATAGGTATGAAAACTCATCCCCATTTGATGTTTTATCTTGTCTAAAGCAGCAGTACATTCAGTACTCACGATACAAACATGTCCCATGTCAAAGTTTTCGAACAAAATTTATGCATATCACAGCATAACGGTATTCTAAGTGCACTTTTTTCGGCGGACGGATCCTTAATGTGGTCTTACCCCAAATAGATGTTTTGCATGTTACAAATCTTCACGAAGGCTAGACTGATATCAAGCTACACACATAACTAGATTAACCACAAATGGGAATGCATGTTACCGTTTTATCTCCGTCACGTAAGTTACAAGAACATATTACGTCAGTTATAGTTGTGAAAACTCATCCCCATTTGATGTTTTATCTTGTCTAAAGCAGCAGTACATTCAGTACTCACGATACAAACATGTCCCATGTCAAAGTTTTCGAACAAAATTTATGCATATCACAGCATAACGGTATTTTAAGTGCACTTTTTTCGGCGGACGGATCCTTAATGTGGTCTTACCCCAAATAGATGTTTTGCATGTTACAAATCTTCACGAAGGCTAGATTGATATCAAGCTATACACATAACTAGATTAACCACAAATGGGAATGCATGTTACCGTTTTATCTCCGTCACGTAAGTTACAAGAACATATTACGTCAGTTATAGGTGTGAAAACTCATCCCCATTTGATGTTTTATCTTGTCTAAAGCAGCAGTACATTCAGTACTCACGATACAAACATGTCCCATGTCAAAGTTTTCGAACAAAATTTATGCATATCACAGCATAACGGTATTTTAAGTGCACTTTTTTCGGCGGACGGATCCTTAATGTGGTCTTACCCCAAATAGATGTTTTGCATGTTACAAATCTTCACGAAGGCTAGACTGATATCAAGCTACACACATAACTAGATTAACCACAAATGGGAATGCATGTTACCGTTTTATCTCCGTCACGTAAGTTACAAGAACATATTACGTCAGTTATAGGTGTGAAAACTCATCCCCATTTGATGTTTTATCTTGTCTAAAGCAGCAGTACATTCAGTACTCACGATACAAACATGTCCCATGTCAAAGTTTTCGAACAAAATGTATGCATATCACAGCATAACGGTATTTTAAGTGCACTTTTTTCGGCGGACGGATCCTTAATGTGGTCTTACCCCAAATATATGTTTTGCATGTTACAAATCTTCACGAAGGCTAGACTGATATCAAGCTACACACATAACTAGATTAATCACAAATGGGAATGCATGTTACCGTTTTATCTCCGTCACGTAAGTTACAAGAACATATTACGTCAGTTATAGGTGTGAAAACTCATCCCCATTTGATGTTTTATCTTGTCTAAAGCAGCAGTACATTCAGTACTCACGATACAAACATGTCCCATGTCAAAGTTTTCGAACAAAATTTATGCATATCACAGCATAACGGTATTTTAAGTGCACTTTTTTCGGCGGACGGATCCTTAATGTGGTGTTACCTCAAATAGATGTTTTGCATGTTACAAATCTTCACGAAGGCTAGACTGATATCAAGCTACACACATAACTAGATTAACCACAAATGGGAATGCATGTTACCGTTTTATCTCCGTCACGTAAGTTACAAGAACATATTACGTCAGTTATAGGTGTGAAAACTCATCCTCATTTGATGTTTTATCTTGTCTAAAGCAGCAGTACATTCAGTACTCACGATACAAACATGTCCCATGTCAAAGTTTTCGAACAAAATTTATGCATATCACAGCATAACGGTATTTTAAGTGCACTTTTTTCGGCGGACGGATCCTTAATGTGGTGTTACCCCAAATAGATGTTTTGCATGTTACAAATCTTCACGAAGGCTAGACTGATATCACTCTACACACATAACTAGATTAACCACAAATGGGAATGCATGTTACCGTTTTATCTCCGTCACGTAAGTTACAAGAACATATTACGTCAGTTATAGGTGTGAAAACTCATCCCCATTTGATGTTTTATCTTGTCTAAAGCAGCAGTACATTCAGTACTCACGATACAAACATGTCCCATGTCAAAGTTTTCGAACAAAATTTATGCATATCACAGCATAACGGTATTTTAAGTGCACTTTTTTCGGCGGACGGATCCTTAATGTGGTCTTACCCCAAATAGATGTTTTGCATGTTACAAATCTTCACGAAGGCTAGACTGATATCAAGCTACACACATAACTAGATTAACCACAAATGGGAATGCATGTTACCGTTTTATCTCCGTCACGTAAGTTACAAGAACATATTACGTCAGTTATAGGTGTGAAAACTCATCCCCATTTGATGTTTTATCTTGTCTAAAGCAGCAGTACATTCAGTACTCACGATACAAACATGTCCCATGTCAAAGTTTTCGAACAAAATGTATGCATATCACAGCATAACGGTATTTTAAGTGCACTTTTTTCGGCGGACGGATCCTTAATGTGGTCTTACCCCAAATAGATGTTTTGCATGTTACAAATCTTCACGAAGGCTAGACTGATATCAAGCTACACACATAACTAGATTAACCACAAATGGGAATGCATGTTACCGTTTTATCTCCGTCACGTAAGTTACAAGAACATATTACGTCAGTTATAGGTGTGAAAACTCATCCCCATTTGATGTTTTATCTTGTCTAAAGCAGCAGTACATTCAGTACTCACGATACAAACATGTCCCATGTCAAAGTTTTCGAACAAAATTTATGCATATCACAGCATAACGGTATTTTAAGTGCACTTATTTCGGCGGACGGATCCTTAATGTGGTCTTACCCCAAATAGATGTTTTGCATGTTACAAATCTTCACGAAGGCTAGACTGATATCAAGCTACACACATAACTAGATTAACCACAAATGGGAATGCATGTTACCGTTTTATCTCCGTCACGTAAGTTACAAGAACATATTACGTCAGTTATAGGTGTGAAAACTCATCCCCATTTGATGTTTTATCTTGTCTAAAGCAGCAGTACATTCAGTACTCACGATACAAACATGTCCCATGTCAAAGTTTTCGAACAAAATTTATGCATATCACAGCATAACGGTATTTTAAGTGCACTTTTTTCGGCGGACGGATCCTTAATGTGGTGTTACCCCAAATAGATGTTTTGCATGTTACAAATCTTCACGAAGGCTAGACTGATATCAAGCTACACACATAACTAGATTAACCACAAATGGGAATGCATGTTACCGTTTTATCTCCGTCACGTAAGTTACAAGAACATATTACGTCAGTTATAGGTGTGAAAACTCATCCCCATTTGATGTTTTATCTTGTCTAAAGCAGCAGTACATTCAGTACTCACGATACAAACATGTCCCATGTCAAAGTTTTCGAACAAAATTTATGCATATCACAGCATAACGGTATTTTAAGTGCACTTTTTTCGGCGGACGGATCCTTAATGTGGTCTTACCCCAAATAGATGTTTTGCATGTTACAAATCTTCACGAAGGCTAGACTGATATCAAGCTACACACATAACTAGATTAACCACAAATGGGAATGCATGTTACCGTTTTATCTCCGTCACGTAAGTTACAAGAACATATTACGTCAGTTATAGGTGTGAAAACTCATCCCCATTTGATGTTTTATCTTGTCTAAAGCAGCAGTACATTCAGTACTCACGATACAAACATGTCCCATGTCAAAGTTTTCGAACAAAATTTATGCATATCACAGCATAACGGTATTTTAAGTGCACTTTTTTCGGCGGACGGATCCTTAATGTGGTCTTACCCCAAATAGATATTTTGCATGTTACAAATCTTCACGAAGGCTAGACTGATATCAAGCTACACACATAACTAGATTAACCACAAATGGGAATGCATGTTACCGTTTTATCTCCGTCACGTAAGTTACAAGAACATATTACGTCAGTTATAGGTGTGAAAACTCATCCCCATTTGATGTTTTATCTTGTCTAAAGCAGCAGTACATTCAGTACTCACGATACAAACATGTCCCATGTCAAAGTTTTCGAACAAAATGTATGCATATCACAGCATAACGGTATTTTAAGTGCACTTTTTTCGGCGGACGGATCCTTAATGTGGTCTTACCCCAAATATATGTTTTGCATGTTACAAATCTTCACGAAGGCTAGACTGATATCAAGCTACACACATAACTAGATTAATCACAAATGGGAATGCATGTTACCGTTTTATCTCCGTCACGTAAGTTACAAGAACATATTACGTCAGTTATAGGTGTGAAAACTCATCCCCATTTGATGTTTTATCTTGTCTAAAGCAGCAGTACATTCAGTACTCACGATACAAACATGTCCCATGTCAAAGTTTTCGAACAAAATTTATGCATATCACAGCATAACGGTATTTTAAGTGCACTTTTTTCGGCGGACGGATCCTTAATGTGGTCTTACCCCAAATAGATGTTTTGCATGTTACAAATCTTCACGAAGGCTAGACTGATATCAAGCTACACACATAACTAGATTAACCACAAATGGGAATGCATGTTACCGTTTTATCTCCGTCACGTAAGTTACAAGAACATATTACGTCAGTTATAGGTGTGAAAACTCATCCCCATTTGATGTTTTATCTTGTCTAAAGCAGCAGTACATTCAGTACTCACGATACAAACATGTCCCATGTCAAAGTTTTCGAACAAAATGTATGCATATCACAGCATAACGGTATTTTAAGTGCACTTTTTTCGGCGGACGGATCCTTAATGTGGTCTTACCCCAAATATATGTTTTGCATGTTACAAATCTTCACGAAGGCTAGACTGATATCAAGCTACACACATAACTAGATTAACCACAAATGGGAATGCATGTTACCGTTTTATCTCCGTCACGTAAGTTACAAGAACATATTACGTCAGTTATAGGTGTGAAAACTCATCCCCATTTGATGTTTTATCTTGTCTAAAGCAGCAGTACATTCAGTACTCACGATACAAACATGTCCCATGTCAAAGTTTTCGAACAAAATTTATGCATATCACAGCATAACGGTATTTTAAGTGCACGTTTTTCGGCGGACGGATCCTTAATGTGGTCTTACCCCAAATAGATGTTTTGCATGTTACAAATCTTCACGAAGGCTAGACTGATATCAAGCTACACACATAACTAGATTAACCACAAATGGGAATGCATGTTACCGTTTTATCTCCGTCACGTAAGTTACAAGAACATATTACGTCAGTTATAGGTGTGAAAACTCATCCCCATTTGATGTTTTATCTTGTCTAAAGCAGCAGTACATTCAGTACTCACGATACAAACATGTCCCATGTCAAAGTTTTCGAACAAAATTTATGCATATCACAGCATAACGGTATTTTAAGTGCACTTTTTTCGGCGGACGGATCCTTAATGTGGTCTTACCCCAAATAGATGTTTTGCATGTTACAAATCTTCACGAAGGCTAGACTGATATCAAGCTACACACATAACTAGATTAACCACAAATGGGAATGCATGTTACCGTTTTATCTCCGTCACGTAAGTTACAAGAACATATTACGTCAGTTATAGGTGTGAAAACTCATCCCCATTTGATGTTTTATCTTGTCTAAAGCAGCAGTACATTCAGTACTCACGATACAAACATGTCCCATGTCAAAGTTTTCGAACAAAATTTATGCATATCACAGCATAACGGTATTTTAAGTGCACTTTTTTCGGCGGACGGATCCTTAATGTGGTCTTACCCCAAATAGATGTTTTGCATGTTACAAATCTTCACGAAGGCTAGACTGATATCAAGCTACACACATAACTAGATTAACCACAAATGGGAATGCATGTTACCGTTTTATCTCCGTCACGTAAGTTACAAGAACATATTACGTCAGTTATAGGTATGAAAACTCATCCCCATTTGATGTTTTATCTTGTCTAAAGCACCAGTACATTCAGTACTCACGATACAAACATGTCCCATGTCAAAGTTTTCGAACAAAATTTATGCATATCACAGCATAACGGTATTTTAAGTGCACTTTTTTCGGCGGACGGATCCTTAATGTGGTCTTACCCCAAATAGATGTTTTGCATGTTACAAATCTTCACGAAGGCTAGACTGATATCAAGCTACACACATAACTAGATTAACCACAAATGGGAATGCATGTTACCGTTTTATCTCCGTCACGTAAGTTACAAGAACATATTACGTCAGTTATAGTTGTGAAAACTCATCCCCATTTGATGTTTTATCTTGTCTAAAGCAGCAGTACATTCAGTACTCACGATACAAACATGTCCCATGTCAAAGTTTTCGAACAAAATTTATGCATATCACAGCATAACGGTATTTTAAGTGCACTTTTTTCGGCGGACGGATCCTTAATGTGGTCTTACCCCAAATAGATGTTTTGCATGTTACAAATCTTCACGAAGGCTAGACTGATATCAAGCTATACACATAACTAGATTAACCACAAATGGGAATGCATGTTACCGTTTTATCTCCGTCACGTAAGTTACAAGAACATATTACGTCAGTTATAGGTGTGAAAACTCATCCCCATTTGATGTTTTATCTTGTCTAAAGCAGCAGTACATTCAGTACTCACGATACAAACATGTCCCATGTCAAAGTTTTCGAACAAAATTTATGCATATCACAGCATAACGGTATTTTAAGTGCACTTTTTTCGGCGGACGGATCCTTAATGTGGTGTTACCTCAAATAGATGTTTTGCATGTTACAAATCTTCACGAAGGCTAGACTGATATCAAGCTACACACATAACTAGATTAACCACAAATGGGAATGCATGTTACCGTTTTATCTCCGTCACGTAAGTTACAAGAACATATTACGTCAGTTATAGTTGTGAAAACTCATCCCCATTTGATGTTTTATCTTGTCTAAAGCAGCAGTACATTCAGTACTCACGATACAAACATGTCCCATGTCAAAGTTTTCGAACAAAATTTATGCATATCACAGCATAACGGTATTTTAAGTGCACTTTTTTCGGCGGACGGATCCTTAATGTGGTCTTACCCCAAATAGATGTTTTGCATGTTACAAATCTTCACGAAGGCTAGACTGATATCAAGCTACACACATAACTAGATTAACCACAAATGGGAATGCATGTTACCGTTTTATCTCCGTCACGTAAGTTACAAGAACATATTACGTCAGTTATAGGTATGAAAACTCATCCCCATTTGATGTTTTATCTTGTCTAAAGCACCAGTACATTCAGTACTCACGATACAAACATGTCCCATGTCAAAGTTTTCGAACAAAATTTATGCATATCACAGCATAACGGTATTTTAAGTGCACTTTTTTCGGCGGACGGATCCTTAATGTGGTCTTACCCCAAATAGATGTTTTGCATGTTACAAATCTTCACGAAGGCTAGACTGATATCAAGCTACACACATAACTAGATTAACCACAAATGGGAATGCATGTTACCGTTTTATCTCCGTCACGTAAGTTACAAGAACATATTACGTCAGTTATAGTTGTGAAAACTCATCCCCATTTGATGTTTTATCTTGTCTAAAGCAGCAGTACATTCAGTACTCACGATACAAACATGTCCCATGTCAAAGTTTTCGAACAAAATTTATGCATATCACAGCATAACGGTATTTTAAGTGCACTTTTTTCGGCGGACGGATCCTTAATGTGGTCTTACCCCAAATAGATGTTTTGCATGTTACAAATCTTCACGAAGGCTAGACTGATATCAAGCTATACACATAACTAGATTAACCACAAATGGGAATGCATGTTACCGTTTTATCTCCGTCACGTAAGTTACAAGAACATATTACGTCAGTTATAGGTGTGAAAACTCATCCCCATTTGATGTTTTATCTTGTCTAAAGCAGCAGTACATTCAGTACTCACGATACAAACATGTCCCATGTCAAAGTTTTCGAACAAAATTTATGCATATCACAGCATAACGGTATTTTAAATGCACTTTTTTCGGCGGACGGATCCTTAATGTGGTCTTACCCCAAATAGATATTTTGCATGTTACAAATCTTCACGAAGGCTAGACTGATATCAAGCTACACACATAACTAGATTAACCACAAATGGGAATGCATGTTACCGTTTTATCTCCGTCACGTAAGTTACAAGAACATATTACGTCAGTTATAGGTGTGAAAACTCATCCCCATTTGATGTTTTATCTTGTCTAAAGCAGCAGTACATTCAGTACTCACGATACAAACATGTCCCATGTCAAAGTTTTCGAACAAAATGTATGCATATCACAGCATAACGGTATTTTAAGTGCACTTTTTTCGGCGGACGGATCCTTAATGTGGTCTTACCCCAAATATATGTTTTGCATGTTACAAATCTTCACGAAGGCTAGACTGATATCAAGCTACACACATAACTAGATTAATCACAAATGGGAATGCATGTTACCGTTTTATCTCCGTCACGTAAGTTACAAGAACATATTACGTCAGTTATAGGTGTGAAAACTCATCCCCATTTGATGTTTTATCTTGTCTAAAGCAGCAGTACATTCAGTACTCACGATACAAACATGTCCCATGTCAAAGTTTTCGAACAAAATTTATGCATATCACAGCATAACGGTATTTTAAGTGCACTTTTTTCGGCGGACGGATCCTTAATGTGGTGTTACCTCAAATAGATGTTTTGCATGTTACAAATCTTCACGAAGGCTAGACTGATATCAAGCTACACACATAACTAGATTAACCACAAATGGGAATGCATGTTACCGTTTTATCTCCGTCACGTAAGTTACAAGAACATATTACGTCAGTTATAGTTGTGAAAACTCATCCCCATTTGATGTTTTATCTTGTCTAAAGCAGCAGTACATTCAGTACTCACGATACAAACATGTCCCATGTCAAAGTTTTCGAACAAAATTTATGCATATCACAGCATAACGGTATTTTAAGTGCACTTTTTTCGGCGGACGGATCCTTAATGTGGTCTTACCCCAAATATATGTTTTGCATGTTACAAATCTTCACGAAGGCTAGACTGATATCAAGCTATACACATAACTAGATTAACCACAAATGGGAATGCATGTTACCGTTTTATCTCCGTCACGTAAGTTACAAGAACATATTACGTCAGTTATAGGTGTGAAAACTCATCCCCATTTGATGTTTTATCTTGTCTAAAGCAGCAGTACATTCAGTACTCACGATACAAACATGTCCCATGTCAAAGTTTTCGAACAAAATTTATGCATATCACAGCATAACGGTATTTTAAGTGCACTTTTTTCGGCGGACGGATCCTTAATGTGGTCTTACCCCAAATAGATATTTTGCATGTTACAAATCTTCACGAAGGCTAGACTGATATCAAGCTACACACATAACTAGATTAACCACAAATGGGAATGCATGTTACCGTTTTATCTCCGTCACGTAAGTTACAAGAACATATTACGTCAGTTATAGGTGTGAAAACTCATCCCCATTTGATGTTTTATCTTGTCTAAAGCAGCAGTACATTCAGTACTCACGATACAAACATGTCCCATGTCAAAGTTTTCGAACAAAATGTATGCATATCACAGCATAACGGTATTTTAAGTGCACTTTTTTCGGCGGACGGATCCTTAATGTGGTCTTACCCCAAATATATGTTTTGCATGTTACAAATCTTCACGAAGGCTAGACTGATATCAAGCTACACACATAACTAGATTAATCACAAATGGGAATGCATGTTACCGTTTTATCTCCGTCACGTAAGTTACAAGAACATATTACGTCAGTTATAGGTGTGAAAACTCATCCCCATTTGATGTTTTATCTTGTCTAAAGCAGCAGTACATTCAGTACTCACGATACAAACATGTCCCATGTCAAAGTTTTCGAACAAAATTTATGCATATCACAGCATAACGGTATTTTAAGTGCACTTTTTTCGGCGGACGGATCCTTAATGTGGTGTTACCTCAAATAGATGTTTTGCATGTTACAAATCTTCACGAAGGCTAGACTGATATCAAGCTACACACATAACTAGATTAACCACAAATGGGAATGCATGTTACCGTTTTATCTCCGTCACGTAAGTTACAAGAACATATTACGTCAGTTATAGGTGTGAAAACTCATCCCCATTTGATGTTTTATCTTGTCTAAAGCAGCAGTACATTCAGTACTCACGATACAAACATGTCCCATGTCAAAGTTTTCGAACAAAATTTATGCATATCACAGCATAACGGTATTTTAAGTGCACTTTTTTCGGCGGACGGATCCTTAATGTGGTGTTACCCCAAATAGATGTTTTGCATGTTACAAATCTTCACGAAGGCTAGACTGATATCAAGCTACACACATAACTAGATTAACCACAAATGGGAATGCATGTTACCGTTTTATCTCCGTCACGTAAGTTACAAGAACATATTACGTCAGTTATAGGTGTGAAAACTCATCCCCATTTGATGTTTTATCTTGTCTAAAGCAGCAGTACATTCAGTACTCACGATACAAACATGTCCCATGTCAAAGTTTTCGAACAAAATTTATGCATATCACAGCATAACGGTATTTTAAGTGCACTTTTTTCGGCGGACGGATCCTTAATGTGGTCTTACCCCAAATAGATGTTTTGCATGTTACAAATCTTCACGAAGGCTAGACTGATATCAAGCTACACACATAACTAGATTAACCACAAATGGGAATGCATGTTACCGTTTTATCTCCGTCACGTAAGTTACAAGAACATATTACGTAAGTTATAGGTGTGAAAACTCATCCCCATTTGATGTTTTATCTTGTCTAAAGCAGCAGTACATTCAGTACTCACGATACAAACATGTCCCATGTCAAAGTTTTCGAACAAAATTTATGCATATCACAGCATAACGGTATTTTAAGTGCACTTTTTTCGGCGGACGGATCCTTAATGTGGTCTTACCCCAAATAGATGTTTTGCATGTTACAAATCTTCACGAAGGCTAGACTGATATCAAGCTACACACATAACTAGATTAACCACAAATGGGAATGCATGTTACCGTTTTATCTCCGTCACGTAAGTTACAAGAACATATTACGTCAGTTATAGGTGTGAAAACTCATCCCCATTTGATGTTTTATCTTGTCTAAAGCAGCAGTACATTCAGTACTCACGATACAAACATGTCCCATGTCAAAGTTTTCGAACAAAATTTATGCATATCACAGCATAACGGTATTTTAAGTGCACTTTTTTCGGCGGACGGATCCTTAATGTGGTCTTACCCCAAATAGATGTTTTGCATGTTACAAATCTTCACGAAGGCTAGACTGATATCAAGCTACACACATAACTAGATTAACCACAAATGGGAATGCATGTTACCGTTTTATCTCCGTCACGTAAGTTACAAGAACATATTACGTCAGTTATAGGTGTGAAAACTCATCCCCATTTGATGTTTTATCTTGTCTAAAGCAGCAGTACATTCAGTACTCACGATACAAACATGTCCCATGTCAAAGTTTTCGAACAAAATTTATGCATATCACAGCATAACGGTATTTTAAGTGCACTTTTTTCGGCGGACGGATCCTTAATGTGGTCTTACCCCAAATAGATGTTTTGCATGTTACAAATCTTCACGAAGGCTAGACTGATATCAAGCTACACACATAACTAGATTAACCACAAATGGGAATGCATGTTACCGTTTTATCTCCGTCACGTAAGTTACAAGAACATATTACGTCAGTTATAGGTGTGAAAACTCATCCCCATTTGATGTTTTATCTTGTCTAAAGCAGCAGTACATTCAGTACTCACGATACAAACATGTCCCATGTCAAAGTTTTCGAACAAAATTTATGCATATCACAGCATAACGGTATTTTAAGTGCACTTTTTTCGGCGGACGGATCCTTAATGTGGTCTTACCCCAAATAGATGTTTTGCATGTTACAAATCTTCACGAAGGCTAGACTGATATCAAGCTACACACATAACTAGATTAACCACAAATGGGAATGCATGTTACCGTTTTATCTCCGTCACGTAAGTTACAAGAACATATTACGTCAGTTATAGGTGTGAAAACTCATCCCCATTTGATGTTTTATCTTGTCTAAAGCAGCAGTACATTCAGTACTCACGATACAAACATGTCCCATGTCAAAGTTTTCGAACAAAATTTATGCATATCTCAGCATAACGGTATTTTAAGTGCACTTTTTTCGGCGGACGGATCCTTAATGTGGTCTTACCCCAAATAGATGTTTTGCATGTTACAAATCTTCACGAAGGCTAGACTGATATCAAGCTACACACATAACTAGATTAACCACAAATGGGAATGCATGTTACCGTTGTATCTCCGTCACGTAAGTTACAAGAACATATTACGTCAGTTATAGGTGTGAAAACTCATCCCCATTTGATGTTTTATCTTGTCTAAAGCAGCAGTACATTCAGTACTCACGATACAAACATGTCCCATGTCAAAGTTTTCGAACAAAATTTATGCATATCACAGCATAACGGTATTTTAAGTGCACTTTTTTCGGCGGACGGATCCTTAATGTGGTCTTACCCCAAATAGATGTTTTGCATGTTACAAATCTTCACGAAGGCTAGACTGATATCAAGCTACACACATAACTAGATTAACCACAAATGGGAATGCATGTTACCGTTTTATCTCCGTCACGTAAGTTACAAGAACATATTACGTCAGTTATAGGTGTGAAAACTCATCCCCATTTGATGTTTTATCTTGTCTAAAGCAGCAGTACATTCAGTACTCACGATACAAACATGTCCCATGTCAAAGTTTTCGAACAACATTTATGCATATCACAGCATAACGGTATTTTAAGTGCACTTTTTTCGGCGGACGGATCCTTAATGTGGTCTTACCCCAAATAGATGTTTTGCATGTTACAAATCTTCACGAAGGCTAGACTGATATCAAGCTACACACATAACTAGATTAACCACAAATGGGAATGCATGTTACCGTTTTATCTCCGTCACGTAAGTTACAAGAACATATTACGTCAGTTATAGGTGTGAAAACTCATCCCCATTTGATGTTTTATCTTGTCTAAAGCAGCAGTACATTCAGTACTCACGATACAAACATGTCCCATGTCAAAGTTTTCGAACAACATTTATGCATATCACAGCATAACGGTATTTTAAGTGCACTTTTTTCGGCGGACGGATCCTTAATGTGGTCTTACCCCAAATAGATGTTTTGCATGTTACAAATCTTCACGACGGCTAGACTGATATCAAGCTACACACATAACTAGATTAACCACAAATGGGAATGCATGTTACCGTTTTATCTCCGTCACGTAAGTTACAAGAACATATTACGTCAGTTATAGGTGTGAAAACTCATCCCCATTTGATGTTTTATCTTGTCTAAAGCAGCAGTACATTCAGTACTCACGATACAAACATGTCCCATGTCAAAGTTTTCGAACAAAATTTATGCATATCACAGCATAACGGTATTTTAAGTGCACTTTTTTCGGCGGACGGATCCTTAATGTGGTCTTACCCCAAATAGATGTTTTGCATGTTACAAATCTTCACGAAGGCTAGACTGATATCAAGCTACACACATAACTAGATTAACCACAAATGGGAATGCATGTTACCGTTTTATCTCCGTCACGTAAGTTACAAGAACATATTACGTCAGTTATAGGTGTGAAAACTCATCCCCATTTGATGTTTTATCTTGTCTAAAGCAGCAGTACATTCAGTACTCACGATACAAACATGTCCCATGTCAAAGTTTTCGAACAAAATTTATGCATATCACAGCATAACGGTATTTTAAGTGCACTTTTTTCGGCGGACGGATCCTTAATGTGGTCTTACCCCAAATAGATGTTTTGCATGTTACAAATCTTCACGAAGGCTAGACTGATATCAAGCTACACACATAACTAGATTAACCACAAATGGGAATGCATGTTACCGTTTTATCTCCGTCACGTAAGTTACAAGAACATATTACGTCAGTTATAGGTGTGAAAACTCATCCCCATTTGATGTTTTATCTTGTCTAAAGCAGCAGTACATTCAGTACTCACGATACAAACATGTCCCATGTCAAAGTTTTCGAACACAATTTATGCATATCACAGCATAACGGTATTTTAAGTGCACTTTTTTCGGCGGACGGATCCTTAATGTGGTCTTACCCCAAATAGATGTTTTGCATGTTACAAATCTTCACGAAGGCTAGACTGATATCAAGCTACACACATAACTAGATTAACCACAAATGGGAATGCATGTTACCGTTTTATCTCCGTCACGTAAGTTACAAGAACATATTACGTCAGTTATAGGTGTGAAAACTCATCCCCATTTGATGTTTTATCTTGTCTAAAGCAGCAGTACATTCAGTACTCACGATACAAACATGTCCCATGTCAAAGTTTTCGAACAACATTTATGCATATCACAGCATAACGGTATTTTATGTGAACTTTTTTCGGCGGACGGATCCTTAATGTGGTCTTACCCCAAATAGATGTTTTGCATGTTACAAATCTTCACGAAGGCTAGACTGATATCAAGCTACACACATAACTAGATTAACCACAAATGGGAATGCATGTTACCGTTTTATCTCCGTCACGTAAGTTACAAGAACATATTACGTCAGTTATAGGTGTGAAAACTCATCCCCATTTGATGTTTTATCTTGTCTAAAGCAGCAGTACATTCAGTACTCACGATACAAACATGTCCCATGTCAAAGTTTTCGAACAAAATTTATGCATATCACAGCATAACGGTATTTTAAGTGCACTTTTTTCGGCGGACGGATCCTTAATGTGGTCTTACCCCAAATAGATGTTTTGCATGTTACAAATCTTCACGAAGGCTAGACTGATATCAAGCTACACACATAACTAGATTAACCACAAATGGGAATGCATGTTACCGTTTTATCTCCGTCACGTAAGTTACAAGAACATATTACGTAAGTTATAGGTGTGAAAACTCATCCCCATTTGATGTTTTATCTTGTCTGAAGCAGCAGTACATTCAGTACTCACGATACAAACATGTCCCATGTCAAAGTTTTCGAACAAAATTTATGCATATCACAGCATAACGGTATTTTAAGTGCACTTTTTTCGGCGGACGGATCCTTAATGTGGTCTTACCCCAAATAGATGTTTTGCATGTTACAAATCTTCACGAAGGCTAGACTGATATCAAGCTACACACATAACTAGATTAACCACAAATGGGAATGCATGTTACCGTTTTATCTCCGTCACGTAAGTTACAAGAACATATTACGTCAGTTATAGGTGTGAAAACTCATCCCCATTTGATGTTTTATCTTGTCTAAAGCAGCAGTACATTCAGTACTCACGATAAAAAACATGTCCCATGTCAAAGTTTTCGAACAAAATTTATGCATATCACAGCATAACGGTATTTTAAGTGCACTTTTTTCGGCGGACGGATCCTTAATGTGGTCTTACCCCAAATAGATGTTTTGCATGTTACAAATCTTCACGAAGGCTAGACTGATATCAAGCTACACACATAACTAGATTAACCACAAATGGGAATGCATGTTACCGTTTTATCTCCGTCACGTAAGTTACAAGAACATATTACGTAAGTTATAGGTGTGAAAACTCATCCCCATTTGATGTTTTATCTTGTCTGAAGCAGCAGTACATTCAGTACTCACGATACAAACATGTCCCATGTCAAAGTTTTCGAACAAAATTTATGCATATCACAGCATAACGGTATTTTAAGTGCACTTTTTTCGGCGGACGGATCCTTAATGTGGTCTTACCCCAAATAGATGTTTTGCATGTTACAAATCTTCACGAAGGCTAGACTGATATCAAGCTACACACATAACTAGATTAACCACAAATGGGAATGCATGTTACCGTTTCATCTCCGTCACGTAAGTTACAAGAACATATTACGTAAGTTATAGGTGTGAAAACTCATCCCCATTTGATGTTTTATCTTGTCTAAAGCAGCAGTACATTCAGTACTCACGATACAAACATGTCCTATGTCAAAGTTTTCGAACAAAATTTATGCATATCACAGCATAACGGTATTTTAAGTGCACTTTTTTCGGCGGACGGATCCTTAATGTGGTCTTACCCCAAATAGATGTTTTGCATGTTACAAATCTTCACGAAGGCTAGACTGATATCAAGCTACACACATAACTAGATTAACCACAAATGGGAATGCATGTTACCGTTTTATCTCCGTCACGTAAGTTACAAGAACATATTACGTAAGTTATAGGTGTGAAAACTCATCCCCATTTGATGTTTTATCTTGTCTGAAGCAGCAGTACATTCAGTACTCACGATACAAACATGTCCCATGTCAAAGTTTTCGAACAACATTTATGCATATCACAGCATAACGGTATTTTAAGTGCACTTTTTTCGGCGGACGGATCCTTAATGTGGTCTTACCCCAAATAGATGTTTTGCATGTTACAAATCTTCACGAAGGCTAGACTGATATCAAGCTACACACATAACTAGATTAACCACAAATGGGAATGCATGTTACCGTTTTATCTCCGTCACGTAAGTTACAAGAACATATTACGTAAGTTATAGGTGTGAAAACTCATCCCCATTTGATGTTTTATCTTGTCTAAAGCAGCAGTACATTCAGTACTCACGATACAAACATGTCCCATGTCAAAGTTTTCGAACAAAATTTATGCATATCACAGCATAACGGTATTTTAAGTGCACTTTTTTCGGCGGACGGATCCTTAATGTGGTCTTACCCCAAATAGATGTTTTGCATGTTACAAATCTTCACGAAGGCTAGACTGATATCAAGGTACACACATAACTAGATTAACCACAAATGGGAATGCATGTTACCGTTTTATCTCCGTCACGTAAGTTACAAGAACATATTACGTAAGTTATAGGTGTGAAAACTCATCCCCATTTGATGTTTTATCTTGTCTGAAGCAGCAGTACATTCAGTACTCACGATACAAACATGTCCCATGTCAAAGTTTTCGAACAAAATTTATGCATATCACAGCATAACGGTATTTTAAGTGCACTTTTTTCGGCGGACGGATCCTTAATGTGGTCTTACCCCAAATAGATGTTTTGCATGTTACAAATCTTCACGAAGGCTAGACTGATATCAAGCTACACACATAACTAGATTAACCACAAATGGGAATGCATGTTACCGTTTTATCTCCGTCACGTAAGTTACAAGAACATATTACGTCAGTTATAGGTGTGAAAACTCATCCCCATTTGATGTTTTATCTTGTCTAAAGCAGCAGTACATTCAGTACTCACGATAAAAAACATGTCCCATGTCAAAGTTTTCGAACAAAATTTATGCATATCACAGCATAACGGTATTTTAAGTGCACTTTTTTCGGCGGACGGATCCTTAATGTGGTCTTACCCCAAATAGATGTTTTGCATGTTACAAATCTTCACGAAGGCTAGACTGATATCAAGCTACACACATAACTAGATTAACCACAAATGGGAATGCATGTTACCGTTTTATCTCCGTCACGTAAGTTACAAGAACATATTACGTAAGTTATAGGTGTGAAAACTCATCCCCATTTGATGTTTTATCTTGTCTGAAGCAGCAGTACATTCAGTACTCACGATACAAACATGTCCCATGTCAAAGTTTTCGAACAAAATTTATGCATATCACAGCATAACGGTATTTTAAGTGCACTTTTTTCGGCGGACGGATCCTTAATGTGGTCTTACCCCAAATAGATGTTTTGCATGTTACAAATCTTCACGAAGGCTAGACTGATATCAAGCTACACACATAACTAGATTAACCACAAATGGGAATGCATGTTACCGTTTCATCTCCGTCACGTAAGTTACAAGAACATATTACGTAAGTTATAGGTGTGAAAACTCATCCCCATTTGATGTTTTATCTTGTCTAAAGCAGCAGTACATTCAGTACTCACGATACAAACATGTCCTATGTCAAAGTTTTCGAACAAAATTTATGCATATCACAGCATAACGGTATTTTAAGTGCACTTTTTTCGGCGGACGGATCCTTAATGTGGTCTTACCCCAAATAGATGTTTTGCATGTTACAAATCTTCACGAAGGCTAGACTGATATCAAGCTACACACATAACTAGATTATCCACAAATGGGAATGCATGTTACCGTTTTATCTCCGTCACGTAAGTTACAAGAACATATTACGTAAGTTATAGGTGTGAAAACTCATCCCCATTTGATGTTTTATCTTGTCTGAAGCAGCAGTACATTCAGTACTCACGATACAAACATGTCCCATATCAAAGTTTTCGAACAACATTTATGCATATCACAGCATAACGGTATTTTAAGTGCACTTTTTTCGGCGGACGGATCCTTAATGTGGTCTTACCCCAAATAGATGTTTTGCATGTTACAAATCTTCACGAAGGCTAGACTGATATCAAGCTACACACATAACTAGATTAACCACAAATGGGAATGCATGTTACCGTTTTATCTCCGTCACGTAAGTTACAAGAACATATTACGTAAGTTATAGGTGTGAAAACTCATCCCCATTTGATGTTTTATCTTGTCTAAAGCAGCAGTACATTCAGTACTCACGATACAAACATGTCCCATGTCAAAGTTTTCGAACAAAATTTATGCATATCACAGCATAACGGTATTTTAAGTGCACTTTTTTCGGCGGACGGATCCTTAATGTGGTCTTACCCCAAATAGATGTTTTGCATGTTACAAATCTTCACGAAGGCTAGACTGATATCAAGGTACACACATAACTAGATTAACCACAAATGGGAATGCATGTTACCGTTTTATCTCCGTCACGTAAGTTACAAGAACATATTACGTAAGTTATAGGTGTGAAAACTCATCCCCATTTGATGTTTTATCTTGTCTGAAGCAGCAGTACATTCAGTACTCACGATACAAACATGTCCCATGTCAAAGTTTTCGAACAAAATTTATGCATATCACAGCATAACGGTATTTTAAGTGCACTTTTTTCGGCGGACGGATCCTTAATGTGGTCTTACCCCAAATAGATGTTTTGCATGTTACAAATCTTCACGAAGGCTAGACTGATATCAAGCTACACACATAACTAGATTAACCACAAATGGGAATGCATGTTACCGTTTTATCTCCGTCACGTAAGTTACAAGAACATATTACGTAAGTTATAGGTTTGAAAACTCATCCCCATTTGATGTTTTATCTTGTCTAAAGCAGCAGTACATTCAGTACTCACGAGACAAACATGTCCCATGTCAAAGTTTTCGAACAAATTTTATGCATATCACAGCATAACGGTATTTTAAGTGCACTTTTTTCGGCGGACGGATCCTTAATGTGGTCTTACCCCAAATAGATGTTTTGCATGTTACAAATCTTCACGAAGGCTAGACTGATATCAAGCTACACACATAACTAGATTAACCACAAATGGGAATGCATGTTACCGTTTTATCTCCGTCACGTAAGTTACAAGAACATATTACGTAAGTTATAGGTGTGAAAACTCATCCCCATTTGATGTTTTATCTTGTCTGAAGCAGCAGTACATTCAGTACTCACGATACAAACATGTCCCATGTCAAAGTTTTCGAACAACATTTATGCATATCACAGCATAACGGTATTTTAAGTGCTCTTTTTTCGGCGGACGGATCCTTAATGTGGTCTTACCCCAAATAGATGTTTTGCATGTTACAAATCTTCACGAAGGCTAGACTGATATCAAGCTACACACATAACTAGATTAACCACAAATGGGAATGCATGTTACCGTTTTATCTCCGTCACGTAAGTTACAAGAACATATTACGTAAGTTATAGGTGTGAAAACTCATCCCCATTTGATGTTTTATCTTGTCTAAAGCAGCAGTACATTCAGTACTCACGATACAAACATGTCCCATGTCAAAGTTTTCGAACAAAATTTATGCATATCACAGCATAACGGTATTTTAAGTGCACTTTTTTCGGCGGACGGATCCTTAATGTGGTCTTACCCCAAATAGATGTTTTGCATGTTACAAATCTTCACGAAGGCTAGACTGATATCAAGCTACACATATAACTAGATTAACCACAAATGGGAATGCATGTTACCCTTTTATCTCCGTCACGTAAGTTACAAGAACATATTACGTAAGTTATAGGTGTTAAAACTCATCCCCATTTGATGTTTTATCTTGTCTAAAGCAGCAGTACATTCAGTACTCACGATACAAACATGTCCCATGTCAAAGTTTTCGAACAAAATTTATGCATATCACAGCATAACGGTATTTTAAGTGCACTTTTTTCGGCGGACGGATCCTTAATGTGGTCTTACCCCAAATAGATGTTTTGCATGTTACAAATCTTCACGAAGGCTAGACTGATATCAAGCTACACACATAACTAGATTAACCACAAATGGGAATGCATGTTACCGTTTTATCTCCGTCACGTAAGTTACAAGAACATATTACGTAAGTTATAGGTGTGAAAACTCATCCCCATTTGATGTTTTATCTTGTCTAAAGCAGCAGTACATTCAGTACTCACGATGCAAACATGTCCCATGTCAAAGTTTTCGAACAAAATTTATGCATATCACAGCATAACGGTATTTTAAGTGCACTTTTTTCGGCGGACGGATCCTTAATGTGGTCTTACCCCAAATTGATGTTTTGCATGTTACAAATCTTCACGAAGGCTAGACTGATATCAAGCTACACACATAACTAGATTAACCACAAATGGGAATGCATGTTACCGTTTTATCTCCGTCACGTAAGTTACAAGAACATATTACGTAAGTTATAGGTGTGAAAACTCATCCCCATTTGATGTTTTATCTTGTCTAAAGCAGCAGTACATTCAGTACTCACGATACAAACATGTCCCATGTCAAAGTTTTCGAACAAAATTTATGCATATCACAGCATAACGGTATTTTAAGTGCACTTTTTTCGGCGGACGGATCCTTAATGTGGTCTTACCCCAAATAGATGTTTTGCATGTTACAAATCTTCACGAAGGCTAGACTGATATCAAGCTACACACATAACTAGATTAACCACAAATGGGAATGCATGTTACCCTTTTATCTCCGTCACGTAAGTTACAAGAACATATTACGTAAGTTATAGGTGTGAAAACTCATCCCCATTTGATGTTTTATCTTGTCTAAAGCAGCAGTACATTCAGTACTCACGATACAAACATGTCCCATGTCAAAGTTTTCGAACAAAATTTATGCATATCACAGCATAACGGTATTTTAAGTGCACTTTTTTCGGCGGACGGATCCTTAATGTGGTCTTACCCCAAATAGATGTTTTGCATGTTACAAATCTTCACGAAGGCTAGACTGATATCAAGCTACACACATAACTAGATTAACCACAAATGGGAATGCATGTTACCGTTTTATCTCCGTCACGTAAGTTACAAGAACATATTACGTAAGTTATAGGTGTGAAAACTCATCCCCATTTGATGTTTTATCTTGTCTAAAGCAGCAGTACATTCAGTACTCACGATGCAAACATGTCCCATGTCAAAGTTTTCGAACAAAATTTATGCATATCACAGCATAACGGTATTTTAAGTGCACTTTTTTCGGCGGACGGATCCTTAATGTGGTCTTACCCCAAATTGATGTTTTGCATGTTACAAATCTTCACGAAGGCTAGACTGATATCAAGCTACACACATAACTAGATTAACCACAAATGGGAATGCATGTTACCGTTTTATCTCCGTCACGTAAGTTACAAGAACATATTACGTAAGTTATAGGTGTGAAAACTCATCCCCATTTGATGTTTTATCTTGTCTAAAGCAGCAGTACATTCAGTACTCACGATACAAACATGTCCCATGTCAAAGTTTTCGAACAAAATTTATGCATATCACAGCATAACGGTATTTTAAGTGCACTTTTTTCGGCGGACGGATCCTTAATGTGGTCTTACCCCAAATAGATGTTTTGCATGTTACAAATCTTCACGAAGGCTAGACTGATATCAAGCTACACACATAACTAGATTAACCACAAATGGGAATGCATGTTACCGTTTTATCTCCGTCACGTAAGTTACAAGAACATATTACGTAAGTTATAGGTGTGAAAACTCATCCCCATTTGATGTTTTATCTTGTCTAAAGCAGCAGTACATTCAGTACTCACGATACAAACATGTCCCATGTCAAAGTTTTCGAACAAAATTTATGCATATCACAGCATAACGGTATTTTAAGTGCACTTTTTTCGGCGGACGGATCCTTAATGTGGTCTTACCCCAAATAGATGTTTTGCATGTTACACATCTTCACGAAGGCTAGACTGATATCAAGCTACACACATAACTAGATTAACCACAAATGGGAATGCATGTTACCGTTTTATCTCCGTCACGTAAGTTACAAGAACATATTACGTAAGTTATAGGTGTGAAAACTCATCCCCATTTGATGTTTTACCTTTTCTAAAGCAGCAGTACATTCAGTACTCACGATACAAACATGTCCCATGTCAAAGTTTACGAACAAAATTTATGCATATCACAGCATAACGGTATTTTAAGTGCACTTTTTTCGGCGGACGGATCCTTAATGTGGTCTTACCCCAAATAGATGTTTTGCATGTTACAAATCTTCAAGAAGGCTAGACTGATATCAAGCTACACACATAACTAGATTAACCACAAATGGGAATGCATGTTACCGTTTTATCTCCGTCACGTAAGTTACAAGAACATATTACGTAAGTTATAGGTAATCTAGTTATGTGTGTAGCTTGATATCAGTCTAGCCTTCGTGAAGATTTGTAACATGCAAAACATCTATTTGGGGTAAGTGTCAAAGTTTTCGAACAAAATTTATGCATATCACAGCATAACGGTATTTTAAGTGCACTTTTTTCGGCGGACGGATCCTTAATGTGGTCTTACCCCAAATAGATGTTTTGCATGTTACAAATCTTCACGAAGGCTAGACTGATATCAAGCTACACACATAACTAGATTAACCACAAATGGGAATGCATGTTACCGTTTTATCTCCGTCACGTAAGTTACAAGAACATATTACGTAAGTTATAGGTGTAAAAACTCATCCCCATTTGATGTTTTATCTTGTCTAAAGCTGCAGTACATTCAGTACTCACGATACAAACATGTCCCATGTCAAAGTTTTCGAACAAAATTTATGCATATCACAGCATAACGGTATTTTAAGTGCACTTTTTTCGGCGGACGGATCCTTAATGTGGTCTTACCCCAAATAGATGTTTTGCATGTTACAAATCTTCACGAAGGCTAGACTGATATCAAGCTACACACATAACTAGATTAACCACAAATGGGAATGCATGTTACCGTTTTATCTCCGTCACGTAAGTTACAAGAACATATTACGTAAGTTATAGGTGTGAAAACTCATCCCCATTTGATGTTTTATCTTGTCTAAAGCAGCAGTACATTCAGTACTCACGATACAAACATGTCCCATGTCAAAGTTTTCGAACAAAATTTATGCATATCACAGCATAACGGTATTTTAAGTGCACTTTTTTCGGCGGACGGATCCTTAATGTGGTCTTACCCCAAATAGATGTTTTGCATGTTACAAATCTTCACGAAGGCTAGACTGATATCAAGCTACACACATAACTAGATTAACCACAAATGGGAATGCATGTTACCGTTTTATCTCCGTCACGTAAGTTACAAGAACATATTACGTAAGTTATAGGTGTGAAAACTCATCCCCATTTGATGTTTTATCTTGTCTAAAGCAGCAGTACATTCAGTACTCACGATACAAACATGTCCCATGTCAAAGTTTTCGAACAAAATTTATGCATATCACAGCATAACGGTATTTTAAGTGCACTTTTTTCGGCGGACGGATCCTTAATGTGGTCTTACCCCAAATAGATGTTTTGCATGTTACAAATCTTCACGAAGGCTAGACTGATATCAAGCTACACACATAACTAGATTAACCACAAATGGGAATGCATGTTACCGTTTTATCTCCGTCACGTAAGTTACAAGAACATATTACGTAAGTTATAGGTGTGAAAACTCATCCCCATTTGATGTTTTATCTTGTCTAAAGCAGCAGTACATTCAGTACTCACGATACAAACATGTCCCATGTCAAAGTTTTCGAACAAAATTTATGCATATCACAGCATAACGGTATTTTAAGTGCACTTTTTTCGGCGGACGGATCCTTAATGTGGTCTTACCCCAAATAGATGTTTTGCATGTTACAAATCTTCACGAAGGCTAGACTGATATCAAGCTACACACATAACTAGATTAACCACAAATGGGAATGCATGTTACCGTTTTATCTCCGTCACGTAAGTTACAAGAACATATTACGTAAGTTATAGGTGTGAAAACTCATCCCCATTTGATGTTTTATCTTGTCTAAAGCAGCAGTACATTCAGTACTCACGATACAAACATGTCCCATGTCAAAGTTTTCGAACAAAATTTATGCATATCACAGCATAACGGTATTTTAAGTGCACTTTTTTCGGCGGACGGATCCTTAATGTGGTCTTACCCCAAATAGATGTTTTGCATGTTACAAATCTTCACGAAGGCTAGACTGATATCAAGCTACACACATAACTAGATTAACCACAAATGGGAATGCATGTTACCGTTTTATCTCCGTCACGTAAGTTACAAGAACATATTACGTAAGTTATAGGTGTGAAAACTCATCCCCATTTGATGTTTTATCTTGTCTAAAGCAGCAGTACATTCAGTACTCACGATACAAACATGTCCCATGTCAAAGTTTTCGAACAAAATTTATGCATATCACAGCATAACGGTATTTTAAGTGCACTTTTTTCGGCGGACGGATCCTTAATGTGGTCTTACCCCAAATAGATGTTTTGCATGTTACAAATCTTCACGAAGGCTAGACTGATATCAAGCTACACACATAACTAGATTAACCACAAATGGGAATGCATGTTACCGTTTTATCTCCGTCACGTAAGTTACAAGAACATATTACGTAAGTTATAGGTGTGAAAACTCATCCCCATTTGATGTTTTATCTTGTCTAAAGCAGCAGTACATTCAGTACTCACGATACAAACATGTCCCATGTCAAAGTTTTCGAACAAAATTTATGCATATCACAGCATAACGGTATTTTAAGTGCACTTTTTTCGGCGGACGGATCCTTAATGTGGTCTTACCCCAAATAGATGTTTTGCATGTTACAAATCTTCACGAAGGCTAGACTGATATCAAGCTACACACATAACTAGATTAACCACAAATGGGAATGCATGTTACCGTTTTATCTCCGTCACGTAAGTTACAAGAACATATTACGTAAGTTATAGGTGTGAAAACTCATCCCCATTTGATGTTTTATCTTGTCTAAAGCAGCAGTACATTCAGTACTCACGATACAAATATGTCCCATGTCAAAGTTTTCGAACAAAATTTATGCATATCACAGCATAACGGTATTTTAAGTGCACTTTTTTCGGCGGACGGATTCTTAATGTGGTCTTACCCCAAATAGATGTTTTGCATGTTACAAATCTTCACGAAGGCTAGACTGATATCAAGCTACACACATAACTAGATTAACCACAAATGGGAATGCATGTTACCGTTTTATCTCCGTCACGTAAGTTACAAGAACATATTACGTAAGTTATAGGTGTGAAAACTCATCCCCATTTGATGTTTTATCTTGTCTAAAGCAGCAGTACATTCAGTACTCACGATACAAACATGTCCCATGTCAAAGTTTTCGAACAAAATTTATGCATATCACAGCATAACGGTATTTTAAGTGCACTTTTTTCGGCGGACGGATCCTTAATGTGGTCTTACCCCAAATAGATGTTTTGCATGTTACAAATCTTCACGAAGGCTAGACTGATATCAAGCTACACACATAACTAGATTAACCACAAATGGGAATGCATGTTACCGTTTTATCTCCGTCACGTAAGTTACAAGAACATATTACGTAAGTTATAGGTGTGAAAACTCATCCCCATTTGATGTTTTATCTTGTCTAAAGCAGCAGTACATTCAGTACTCACGATACAAACATGTCCCATATCAAAGTTTTCGAACAAAATTTATGCATATCACAGCATAACGGTATTTTAAGTGCACTTTTTTCGGCGGACGGATCCTTAATGTGGTCTTACCCCAAATAGATGTTTTGCATGTTACAAATCTTCACGAAGGCTAGACTGATATCAAGCTACACACATAACTAGATTAACCACAAATGGGAATGCATGTTACCGTTTTATCTCCGTCACGTAAGTTACAAGAACATATTACGTAAGTTATAGGTGTGAAAACTCATCCCCATTTGATGTTTTATCTTGTCTAAAGCAGCAGTACATTCAGTACTCACGATACAAACATGTCCCATGTCAAAGTTTTAGAACAAAATTTATGCATATCACAGCATAACGGTATTTTAAGTGCACTTTTTTCGGCGGACGGATCCTTAATGTGGTCTTACCCCAAATAGATGTTTTGCATGTTACAAATCTTCACGAAGGCTAGACTGATATCAAGCTACACACATAACTAGATTAACCACAAATGGGAATGCATGTTACCGTTTTATCTCCGTCACGTAAGTTACAAGAACATATTACGTAAGTTATAGGTGTGAAAACTCATCCCCATTTGATGTTTTATCTTGTCTAAAGCAGCAGTACATTCAGTACTCACGATACAAACATGTCCCATGTCAAAGTTTTCGAACAAAATTTATGCATATCACAGCATAACGGTATTTTAAGTGCACTTTTTTCGGCGGACGGATCCTTAATGTGGTCTTACCCCAAATAGATGTTTTGCATGTTACAAATCTTCACGAAGGCTAGACTGATATCAAGCTACACACATAACTAGATTAACCACAAATGGGAATGCATGTTACCGTTTTATCTCCGTCACGTAAGTTACAAGAACATATTACGTAAGTTATAGGTGTGAAAACTCATCCCCATTTGATGTTTTATCTTGTCTAAAGCAGCAGTACATTCAGTACTCACGATACAAACATGTCCCATGTCAAAGTTTTCGAACAACATTTATGCATATCACAGCATAACGGTATTTTAAGTGCACTTTTTTCGGCGGACGGATCCTTAATGTGGTCTTACCCCAAATAGATGTTTTGCATGTTACAAATCTTCACGAAGGCTAGACTGATATCAAGCTACACACATAACTAGATTAACCACAAATGGGAATGCATGTTACCGTTTTATCTCCGTCACGTAAGTTACAAGAACATATTACGTAAGTTATAGGTGTGAAAACTCATCCCCATTTGATGTTTTATCTTGTCTAAAGCAGCAGTACATTCAGTACTCACGATACAAACATGTCCCATGTCAAAGTTTTCGAACAAAATTTATGCATATCACAGCATAACGGTATTTTAAGTGCACTTTTTTCGGCGGACGGATCCTTAATGTGGTCTTACCCCAAATAGATGTTTTGCATGTTACAAATCTTCACGAAGGCTAGACTGATATCAAGGTACACACATAACTAGATTAACCACAAATGGGAATGCATGTTACCGTTTTATCTCCGTCACGTAAGTTACAAGAACATATTACGTAAGTTATAGGTGTGAAAACTCATCCCCATTTGATGTTTTATCTTGTCTGAAGCAGCAGTACATTCAGTACTCACGATACAAACATGTCCCATGTCAAAGTTTTCGAACAAAATTTATGCATATCACAGCATAACGGTATTTTAAGTGCACTTTTTTCGGCGGACGGATCCTTAATGTGGTCTTACCCCAAATAGATGTTTTGCATGTTACAAATCTTCACGAAGGCTAGACTGATATCAAGCTACACACATAACTAGATTAACCACAAATGGGAATGCATGTTACCGTTTTATCTCCGTCACGTAAGTTACAAGAACATATTACGTAAGTTATAGGTTTGAAAACTCATCCCCATTTGATGTTTTATCTTGTCTAAAGCAGCAGTACATTCAGTACTCACGAGACAAACATGTCCCATGTCAAAGTTTTCGAACAAATTTTATGCATATCACAGCATAACGGTATTTTAAGTGCACTTTTTTCGGCGGACGGATCCTTAATGTGGTCTTACCCCAAATAGATGTTTTGCATGTTACAAATCTTCACGAAGGCTAGACTGATATCAAGCTACACACATAACTAGATTAACCACAAATGGGAATGCATGTTACCGTTTTATCTCCGTCACGTAAGTTACAAGAACATATTACGTAAGTTATAGGTGTGAAAACTCATCCCCATTTGATGTTTTATCTTGTCTGAAGCAGCAGTACATTCAGTACTCACGATACAAACATGTCCCATGTCAAAGTTTTCGAACAACATTTATGCATATCACAGCATAACGGTATTTTAAGTGCTCTTTTTTCGGCGGACGGATCCTTAATGTGGTCTTACCCCAAATAGATGTTTTGCATGTTACAAATCTTCACGAAGGCTAGACTGATATCAAGCTACACACATAACTAGATTAACCACAAATGGGAATGCATGTTACCGTTTTATCTCCGTCACGTAAGTTACAAGAACATATTACGTAAGTTATAGGTGTGAAAACTCATCCCCATTTGATGTTTTATCTTGTCTAAAGCAGCAGTACATTCAGTACTCACGATACAAACATGTCCCATGTCAAAGTTTTCGAACAAAATTTATGCATATCACAGCATAACGGTATTTTAAGTGCACTTTTTTCGGCGGACGGATCCTTAATGTGGTCTTACCCCAAATAGATGTTTTGCATGTTACAAATCTTCACGAAGGCTAGACTGATATCAAGCTACACATATAACTAGATTAACCACAAATGGGAATGCATGTTACCCTTTTATCTCCGTCACGTAAGTTACAAGAACATATTACGTAAGTTATAGGTGTTAAAACTCATCCCCATTTGATGTTTTATCTTGTCTAAAGCAGCAGTACATTCAGTACTCACGATACAAACATGTCCCATGTCAAAGTTTTCGAACAAAATTTATGCATATCACAGCATAACGGTATTTTAAGTGCACTTTTTTCGGCGGACGGATCCTTAATGTGGTCTTACCCCAAATAGATGTTTTGCATGTTACAAATCTTCACGAAGGCTAGACTGATATCAAGCTACACACATAACTAGATTAACCACAAATGGGAATGCATGTTACCGTTTTATCTCCGTCACGTAAGTTACAAGAACATATTACGTAAGTTATAGGTGTGAAAACTCATCCCCATTTGATGTTTTATCTTGTCTAAAGCAGCAGTACATTCAGTACTCACGATGCAAACATGTCCCATGTCAAAGTTTTCGAACAAAATTTATGCATATCACAGCATAACGGTATTTTAAGTGCACTTTTTTCGGCGGACGGATCCTTAATGTGGTCTTACCCCAAATTGATGTTTTGCATGTTACAAATCTTCACGAAGGCTAGACTGATATCAAGCTACACACATAACTAGATTAACCACAAATGGGAATGCATGTTACCGTTTTATCTCCGTCACGTAAGTTACAAGAACATATTACGTAAGTTATAGGTGTGAAAACTCATCCCCATTTGATGTTTTATCTTGTCTAAAGCAGCAGTACATTCAGTACTCACGATACAAACATGTCCCATGTCAAAGTTTTCGAACAAAATTTATGCATATCACAGCATAACGGTATTTTAAGTGCACTTTTTTCGGCGGACGGATCCTTAATGTGGTCTTACCCCAAATAGATGTTTTGCATGTTACAAATCTTCACGAAGGCTAGACTGATATCAAGCTACACACATAACTAGATTAACCACAAATGGGAATGCATGTTACCCTTTTATCTCCGTCACGTAAGTTACAAGAACATATTACGTAAGTTATAGGTGTGAAAACTCATCCCCATTTGATGTTTTATCTTGTCTAAAGCAGCAGTACATTCAGTACTCACGATACAAACATGTCCCATGTCAAAGTTTTCGAACAAAATTTATGCATATCACAGCATAACGGTATTTTAAGTGCACTTTTTTCGGCGGACGGATCCTTAATGTGGTCTTACCCCAAATAGATGTTTTGCATGTTACAAATCTTCACGAAGGCTAGACTGATATCAAGCTACACACATAACTAGATTAACCACAAATGGGAATGCATGTTACCGTTTTATCTCCGTCACGTAAGTTACAAGAACATATTACGTAAGTTATAGGTGTGAAAACTCATCCCCATTTGATGTTTTATCTTGTCTAAAGCAGCAGTACATTCAGTACTCACGATGCAAACATGTCCCATGTCAAAGTTTTCGAACAAAATTTATGCATATCACAGCATAACGGTATTTTAAGTGCACTTTTTTCGGCGGACGGATCCTTAATGTGGTCTTACCCCAAATTGATGTTTTGCATGTTACAAATCTTCACGAAGGCTAGACTGATATCAAGCTACACACATAACTAGATTAACCACAAATGGGAATGCATGTTACCGTTTTATCTCCGTCACGTAAGTTACAAGAACATATTACGTAAGTTATAGGTGTGAAAACTCATCCCCATTTGATGTTTTATCTTGTCTAAAGCAGCAGTACATTCAGTACTCACGATACAAACATGTCCCATGTCAAAGTTTTCGAACAAAATTTATGCATATCACAGCATAACGGTATTTTAAGTGCACTTTTTTCGGCGGACGGATCCTTAATGTGGTCTTACCCCAAATAGATGTTTTGCATGTTACAAATCTTCACGAAGGCTAGACTGATATCAAGCTACACACATAACTAGATTAACCACAAATGGGAATGCATGTTACCGTTTTATCTCCGTCACGTAAGTTACAAGAACATATTACGTAAGTTATAGGTGTGAAAACTCATCCCCATTTGATGTTTTATCTTGTCTAAAGCAGCAGTACATTCAGTACTCACGATACAAACATGTCCCATGTCAAAGTTTTCGAACAAAATTTATGCATATCACAGCATAACGGTATTTTAAGTGCACTTTTTTCGGCGGACGGATCCTTAATGTGGTCTTACCCCAAATAGATGTTTTGCATGTTACACATCTTCACGAAGGCTAGACTGATATCAAGCTACACACATAACTAGATTAACCACAAATGGGAATGCATGTTACCGTTTTATCTCCGTCACGTAAGTTACAAGAACATATTACGTAAGTTATAGGTGTGAAAACTCATCCCCATTTGATGTTTTACCTTTTCTAAAGCAGCAGTACATTCAGTACTCACGATACAAACATGTCCCATGTCAAAGTTTACGAACAAAATTTATGCATATCACAGCATAACGGTATTTTAAGTGCACTTTTTTCGGCGGACGGATCCTTAATGTGGTCTTACCCCAAATAGATGTTTTGCATGTTACAAATCTTCAAGAAGGCTAGACTGATATCAAGCTACACACATAACTAGATTAACCACAAATGGGAATGCATGTTACCGTTTTATCTCCGTCACGTAAGTTACAAGAACATATTACGTAAGTTATAGGTGTGAAAACTCATCCCCATTTGATGTTTTATCTTGTCTAAAGCAGCAGTACATTCAGTACTCACGATACAAACATGTCCCATGTCAAAGTTTTCGAACAAAATTTATGCATATCACAGCATAACGGTATTTTAAGTGCACTTTTTTCGGCGGACGGATCCTTAATGTGGTCTTACCCCAAATAGATGTTTTGCATGTTACAAATCTTCACGAAGGCTAGACTGATATCAAGCTACACACATAACTAGATTAACCACAAATGGGAATGCATGTTACCCTTTTATCTCCGTCACGTAAGTTACAAGAACATATTACGTAAGTTATAGGTGTGAAAACTCATCCCCATTTGATGTTTTATCTTGTCTAAAGCAGCAGTACATTCAGTACTCACGATACAAACATGTCCCATGTCAAAGTTTTCGAACAAAATTTATGCATATCACAGCATAACGGTATTTTAAGTGCACTTTTTTCGGCGGACGGATCCTTAATGTGGTCTTACCCCAAATAGATGTTTTGCATGTTACAAATCTTCACGAAGGCTAGACTGATATCAAGCTACACACATAACTAGATTAACCACAAATGGGAATGCATGTTACCGTTTTATCTCCGTCACGTAAGTTACAAGAACATATTACGTAAGTTATAGGTGTGAAAACTCATCCCCATTTGATGTTTTATCTTGTCTAAAGCAGCAGTACATTCAGTACTCACGATGCAAACATGTCCCATGTCAAAGTTTTCGAACAAAATTTATGCATATCACAGCATAACGGTATTTTAAGTGCACTTTTTTCGGCGGACGGATCCTTAATGTGGTCTTACCCCAAATTGATGTTTTGCATGTTACAAATCTTCACGAAGGCTAGACTGATATCAAGCTACACACATAACTAGATTAACCACAAATGGGAATGCATGTTACCGTTTTATCTCCGTCACGTAAGTTACAAGAACATATTACGTAAGTTATAGGTGTGAAAACTCATCCCCATTTGATGTTTTATCTTGTCTAAAGCAGCAGTACATTCAGTACTCACGATACAAACATGTCCCATGTCAAAGTTTTCGAACAAAATTTATGCATATCACAGCATAACGGTATTTTAAGTGCACTTTTTTCGGCGGACGGATCCTTAATGTGGTCTTACCCCAAATAGATGTTTTGCATGTTACAAATCTTCACGAAGGCTAGACTGATATCAAGCTACACACATAACTAGATTAACCACAAATGGGAATGCATGTTACCGTTTTATCTCCGTCACGTAAGTTACAAGAACATATTACGTAAGTTATAGGTGTGAAAACTCATCCCCATTTGATGTTTTATCTTGTCTAAAGCAGCAGTACATTCAGTACTCACGATACAAACATGTCCCATGTCAAAGTTTTCGAACAAAATTTATGCATATCACAGCATAACGGTATTTTAAGTGCACTTTTTTCGGCGGACGGATCCTTAATGTGGTCTTACCCCAAATAGATGTTTTGCATGTTACACATCTTCACGAAGGCTAGACTGATATCAAGCTACACACATAACTAGATTAACCACAAATGGGAATGCATGTTACCGTTTTATCTCCGTCACGTAAGTTACAAGAACATATTACGTAAGTTATAGGTGTGAAAACTCATCCCCATTTGATGTTTTACCTTTTCTAAAGCAGCAGTACATTCAGTACTCACGATACAAACATGTCCCATGTCAAAGTTTACGAACAAAATTTATGCATATCACAGCATAACGGTATTTTAAGTGCACTTTTTTCGGCGGACGGATCCTTAATGTGGTCTTACCCCAAATAGATGTTTTGCATGTTACAAATCTTCAAGAAGGCTAGACTGATATCAAGCTACACACATAACTAGATTAACCACAAATGGGAATGCATGTTACCGTTTTATCTCCGTCACGTAAGTTACAAGAACATATTACGTAAGTTATAGGTGTGAAAACTCATCCCCATTTGATGTTTTATCTTGTCTAAAGCAGCAGTACATTCAGTACTCACGATACAAACATGTCCCATGTCAAAGTTTTCGAACAAAATTTATGCATATCACAGCATAACGGTATTTTAAGTGCACTTTTTTCGGCGGACGGATCCTTAATGTGGTCTTACCCCAAATAGATGTTTTGCATGTTACAAATCTTCACGAAGGCTAGACTGATATCAAGCTACACACATAACTAGATTAACCACAAATGGGAATGCATGTTACCGTTTTATCTCCGTCACGTAAGTTACAAGAACATATTACGTAAGTTATAGGTGTAAAAACTCATCCCCATTTGATGTTTTATCTTGTCTAAAGCTGCAGTACATTCAGTACTCACGATACAAACATGTCCCATGTCAAAGTTTTCGAACAAAATTTATGCATATCACAGCATAACGGTATTTTAAGTGCACTTTTTTCGGCGGACGGATCCTTAATGTGGTCTTACCCCAAATAGATGTTTTGCATGTTACAAATCTTCACGAAGGCTAGACTGATATCAAGCTACACACATAACTAGATTAACCACAAATGGGAATGCATGTTACCGTTTTATCTCCGTCACGTAAGTTACAAGAACATATTACGTAAGTTATAGGTGTGAAAACTCATCCCCATTTGATGTTTTATCTTGTCTAAAGCAGCAGTACATTCAGTACTCACGATACAAACATGTCCCATGTCAAAGTTTTCGAACAAAATTTATGCATATCACAGCATAACGGTATTTTAAGTGCACTTTTTTCGGCGGACGGATCCTTAATGTGGTCTTACCCCAAATAGATGTTTTGCATGTTACAAATCTTCACGAAGGCTAGACTGATATCAAGCTACACACATAACTAGATTAACCACAAATGGGAATGCATGTTACCGTTTTATCTCCGTCACGTAAGTTACAAGAACATATTACGTAAGTTATAGGTGTGAAAACTCATCCCCATTTGATGTTTTATCTTGTCTAAAGCAGCAGTACATTCAGTACTCACGATACAAACATGTCCCATGTCAAAGTTTTCGAACAAAATTTATGCATATCACAGCATAACGGTATTTTAAGTGCACTTTTTTCGGCGGACGGATCCTTAATGTGGTCTTACCCCAAATAGATGTTTTGCATGTTACAAATCTTCACGAAGGCTAGACTGATATCAAGCTACACACATAACTAGATTAACCACAAATGGGAATGCATGTTACCGTTTTATCTCCGTCACGTAAGTTACAAGAACATATTACGTAAGTTATAGGTGTGAAAACTCATCCCCATTTGATGTTTTATCTTGTCTAAAGCAGCAGTACATTCAGTACTCACGATACAAACATGTCCCATGTCAAAGTTTTCGAACAAAATTTATGCATATCACAGCATAACGGTATTTTAAGTGCACTTTTATCGGCGGACGGATCCTTAATGTGGTCTTACCCCAAATAGATGTTTTGCATGTTACAAATCTTCACGAAGGCTAGACTGATATCAAGCTACACACATAACTAGATTAACCACAAATGGGAATGCATGTTACCGTTTTATCTCCGTCACGTAAGTTACAAGAACATATTACGTAAGTTATAGGTGTGAAAACTCATCCCCATTTGATGTTTTATCTTGTCTAAAGCAGCAGTACATTCAGTACTCACGATACAAACATGTCCCATGTCAAAGTTTTCGAACAAAATTTATGCATATCACAGCATAACGGTATTTTAAGTGCACTTTTTTCGGCGGACGGATCCTTAATGTGGTCTTACCCCAAATAGATGTTTTGCATGTTACAAATCTTCACGAAGGCTAGACTGATATCAAGCTACACACATAACTAGATTAACCACAAATGGGAATGCATGTTACCGTTTTATCTCCGTCACGTAAGTTACAAGAACATATTACGTAAGTTATAGGTGTGAAAACTCATCCCCATTTGATGTTTTATCTTGTCTAAAGCAGCAGTACATTCAGTACTCACGATACAAACATGTCCCATGTCAAAGTTTTCGAACAAAATTTATGCATATCACAGCATAACGGTATTTTAAGTGCACTTTTTTCGGCGGACGGATCCTTAATGTGGTCTTACCCCAAATAGATGTTTTGCATGTTACAAATCTTCACGAAGGCTAGACTGATATCAAGCTACACACATAACTAGATTAACCACAAATGGGAATGCATGTTACCGTTTTATCTCCGTCACGTAAGTTACAAGAACATATTACGTAAGTTATAGGTGTGAAAACTCATCCCCATTTGATGTTTTATCTTGTCTAAAGCAGCAGTACATTCAGTACTCACGATACAAACATGTCCCATGTCAAAGTTTTCGAACAAAATTTATGCATATCACAGCATAACGGTATTTTAAGTGCACTTTTTTCGGCGGACGGATCCTTAATGTGGTCTTACCCCAAATAGATGTTTTGCATGTTACAAATCTTCACGAAGGCTAGACTGATATCAAGCTACACACATAACTAGATTAACCACAAATGGGAATGCATGTTACCGTTTTATCTCCGTCACGTAAGTTACAAGAACATATTACGTAAGTTATAGGTGTGAAAACTCATCCCCATTTGATGTTTTATCTTGTCTAAAGCAGCAGTACATTCAGTACTCACGATACAAATATGTCCCATGTCAAAGTTTTCGAACAAAATTTATGCATATCACAGCATAACGGTATTTTAAGTGCACTTTTTTCGGCGGACGGATTCTTAATGTGGTCTTACCCCAAATAGATGTTTTGCATGTTACAAATCTTCACGAAGGCTAGACTGATATCAAGCTACACACATAACTAGATTAACCACAAATGGGAATGCATGTTACCGTTTTATCTCCGTCACGTAAGTTACAAGAACATATTACGTAAGTTATAGGTGTGAAAACTCATCCCCATTTGATGTTTTATCTTGTCTAAAGCAGCAGTACATTCAGTACTCACGATACAAACATGTCCCATGTCAAAGTTTTCGAACAAAATTTATGCATATCACAGCATAACGGTATTTTAAGTGCACTTTTTTCGGCGGACGGATCCTTAATGTGGTCTTACCCCAAATAGATGTTTTGCATGTTACAAATCTTCACGAAGGCTAGACTGATATCAAGCTACACACATAACTAGATTAACCACAAATGGGAATGCATGTTACCGTTTTATCTCCGTCACGTAAGTTACAAGAACATATTACGTAAGTTATAGGTGTGAAAACTCATCCCCATTTGATGTTTTATCTTGTCTAAAGCAGCAGTACATTCAGTACTCACGATACAAACATGTCCCATATCAAAGTTTTCGAACAAAATTTATGCATATCACAGCATAACGGTATTTTAAGTGCACTTTTTTCGGCGGACGGATCCTTAATGTGGTCTTACCCCAAATAGATGTTTTGCATGTTACAAATCTTCACGAAGGCTAGACTGATATCAAGCTACACACATAACTAGATTAACCACAAATGGGAATGCATGTTACCGTTTTATCTCCGTCACGTAAGTTACAAGAACATATTACGTAAGTTATAGGTGTGAAAACTCATCCCCATTTGATGTTTTATCTTGTCTAAAGCAGCAGTACATTCAGTACTCACGATACAAACATGTCCCATGTCAAAGTTTTAGAACAAAATTTATGCATATCACAGCATAACGGTATTTTAAGTGCACTTTTTTCGGCGGACGGATCCTTAATGTGGTCTTACCCCAAATAGATGTTTTGCATGTTACAAATCTTCACGAAGGCTAGACTGATATCAAGCTACACACATAACTAGATTAACCACAAATGGGAATGCATGTTACCGTTTTATCTCCGTCACGTAAGTTACAAGAACATATTACGTAAGTTATAGGTGTGAAAACTCATCCCCATTTGATGTTTTATCTTGTCTAAAGCAGCAGTACATTCAGTACTCACGATACAAACATGTCCCATGTCAAAGTTTTCGAACAAAATTTATGCATATCACAGCATAACGGTATTTTAAGTGCACTTTTTTCGGCGGACGGATCCTTAATGTGGTCTTACCCCAAATAGATGTTTTGCATGTTACAAATCTTCACGAAGGCTAGACTGATATCAAGCTACACACATAACTAGATTAACCACAAATGGGAATGCATGTTACCGTTTTATCTCCGTCACGTAAGTTACAAGAACATATTACGTAAGTTATAGGTGTGAAAACTCATCCCCATTTGATGTTTTATCTTGTCTAAAGCAGCAGTACATTCAGTACTCACGATACAAACATGTCCCATGTCAAAGATTTCGAACAAAATTTATGCATATCACAGCATAACGGTATTTTAAGTGCACTTTTTTCGGCGGACGGATCCTTAATGTGGTCTTACCCCAAATAGATGTTTTGCATGTTACAAATCTTCACGAAGGCTAGACTGATATCAAGCTACACACATAACTAGATTAACCACAAATGGGAATGCATGTTACCGTTTGATCTCCGTCACGTAAGTTACAAGAACATATTACGTAAGTTATAGGTGTGAAAACTCATCCCCATTTGATGTTTTATCTTGTCTAAAGCAGCAGTACATTCAGTACTCACGATACAAACATGTCCCATGTCAAAGTTTTCGAACAAAATTTATGCATATCACAGCATAACGGTATTTTAAGTGCACTTTTTTCGGCGGACGGATCCTTAATGTGGTCTTACCCCAAATAGATGTTTTGCATGTTACAAATCTTCACGAAGGCTAGACTGATATCAAGCTACACACATAACTAGATTAACCACAAATGGGAATGCATGTTACCGTTTTATCTCCGTCACGTAAGTTACAAGAACATATTACGTAAGTTATAGGTGTGAAAACTCATCCCCATTTGATGTTTTATCTTGTCTGAAGCAGCAGTACATTCAGTACTCACGATACAAACATGTCCCATGTCAAAGTTTTCGAACAAAATTTATGCATATCACAGCATAACGGTATTTTAAGTGCACTTTTTTCGGCGGACGGATCCTTAATGTGGTCTTACCCCAAATAGATGTTTTGCATGTTACAAATCTTCACGAAGGCTAGACTGATATCAAGCTACACACATAACTAGATTAACCACAAATGGGAATGCATGTTACCGTTTTATCTCCGTCACGTAAGTTACAAGAACATATTACGTAAGTTATAGGTGTGAAAACTCATCCCCATTTGATGTTTTATCTTGTCTAAAGCAGCAGTACATTCAGTACTCACGATACAAACATGTCCCATGTCAAAGTTTTCGAACAAAATTTATGCATATCACAGCATAACGGTATTTTAAGTGCACTTTTTTCGGCGGACGGATCCTTAATGTGGTCTTACCCCAAATAGATGTTTTGCATGTTACAAATCTTCACGAAGGCTAGACTGATATCAAGCTACACACATAACTAGATTAACCACAAATGGGAATGCATGTTACCGTTTTATCTCCGTCACGTAAGTTACAAGTACATATTACGTAAGTTATAGGTGTGAAAACTCATCCCCATTTGATGTTTTATCTTGTCTAAAGCAGCAGTACATTCAGTACTCACGATACAAACATGTCCCATGTCAAAGTTTTCGAACAAAATTTATGCATATCACAGCATAACGGTATTTTAAGTGCACTTTTTTCGGCGGACGGATCCTTAATGTGGTCTTACCCCAAATAGATGTTTTGCATGTTACAAATCTTCACGAAGGCTAGACTGATATCAAGCTACACACATAACTAGATTAACCACAAATGGGAATGCATGTTACCGTTTTATCTCCGTCACGTAAGTTACAAGAACATATTACGTAAGTTATAGGTGTGAAAACTCATCCCCATTTGATGTTTTATCTTGTCTAAAGCAGCAGTACATTCAGTACTCACGATACAAACATGTCCCATGTCAAAGTTTTCGAACAAAATTTATGCATATCACAGCATAACGGTATTTTAAGTGCACTTTTTTCGGCGGACGGATCCTTAATGTGGTCTTACCCCAAATAGATGTTTTGCATGTTACAAATCTTCACGAAGGCTAGACTGATATCAAGCTACACACATAACTAGATTAACCACAAATGGGAATGCATGTTACCGTTTTATCTCCGTCACGTAAGTTACAAGAACATATTACGTAAGTTATAGGTGTGAAAACTCATCCCCATTTGATGTTTTATCTTGTCTAAAGCAGCAGTACATTCAGTACTCACGATACAAACATGTCCCATGTCAAAGTTTTAGAACAAAATTTATGCATATCACAGCATAACGGTATTTTAAGTGCACTTTTTTCGGCGGACGGATCCTTAATGTGGTCTTACCCCAAATAGATGTTTTGCATGTTACAAATCTTCACGAAGGCTAGACTGATATCAAGCTACACACATAACTAGATTAACCACAAATGGGAATGCATGTTACCGTTTTATCTCCGTCACGTAAGTTACAAGAACATATTACGTAAGTTATAGGTGTGAAAACTCATCCCCATTTGATGTTTTATCTTGTCTAAAGCAGCAGTACATTCAGTACTCACGATACAAACATGTCCCATGTCAAAGTTTTCGAACAAAATTTATGCATATCACAGCATAACGGTATTTTAAGTGCACTTTTTTCGGCGGACGGATCCTTAATGTGGTCTTACCCCAAATAGATGTTTTGCATGTTACAAATCTTCACGAAGGCTAGACTGATATCAAGCTACACACATAACTAGATTAACCACAAATGGGAATGCATGTTACCGTTTTATCTCCGTCACGTAAGTTACAAGAACATATTACGTAAGTTATAGGTGTGAAAACTCATCCCCATTTGATGTTTTATCTTGTCTAAAGCAGCAGTACATTCAGTACTCACGATACAAACATGTCCCATGTCAAAGTTTTCGAACAAAATTTATGCATATCACAGCATAACGGTATTTTAAGTGCACTTTTTCGGCGGACGGATCCTTAATGTGGTCTTACCCCAAATAGATGTTTTGCATGTTACAAATCTTCACGAAGGCTAGACTGATATCAAGCTACACACATAACTAGATTAACCACAAATGGGAATGCATGTTACCGTTTTATCTCCGTCACGTAAGTTACAAGAACATATTACGTAAGTTATAGGTGTGAAAACTCATCCCCATTTGATGTTTTATCTTGTCTAAAGCAGCAGTACATTCAGTACTCACGATACAAACATGTCCCATGTCAAAGTTTTCGAACAAAATTTATGCATATCACAGCATAACGGTATTTTAAGTGCACTTTTTTCGGCGGACGGATCCTTAATGTGGTCTTACCCCAAATAGATGTTTTGCATGTTACAAATCTTCACGAAGGCTAGACTGATATCAAGCTACACACATAACTAGATTAACCACAAATGGGAATGCATGTTACCGTTTTATCTCCGTCACGTAAGTTACAAGAACATATTACGTAAGTTATAGGTGTGAAAACTCATCCCCATTTGATGTTTTATCTTGTCTGAAGCAGCAGTACATTCAGTACTCACGATACAAACATGTCCCATGTCAAAGTTTTCGAACAAAATTTATGCATATCACAGCATAACGGTATTTTAAGTGCACTTTTTTCGGCGGACGGATCCTTAATGTGGTCTTACCCCAAATAGATGTTTTGCATGTTACAAATCTTCACGAAGGCTAGACTGATATCAAGCTACACACATAACTAGATTAACCACAAATGGGAATGCATGTTACCGTTTTATCTCCGTCACGTAAGTTACAAGAACATATTACGTAAGTTATAGGTGTGAAAACTCATCCCCATTTGATGTTTTATCTTGTCTAAAGCAGCAGTACATTCAGTACTCACGATACAAACATGTCCCATGTCAAAGTTTTCGAACAAAATTTATGCATATCACAGCATAACGGTATTTTAAGTGCACTTTTTTCGGCGGACGGATCCTTAATGTGGTCTTACCCCAAATAGATGTTTTGCATGTTACAAATCTTCACGAAGGCTAGACTGATATCAAGCTACACACATAACTAGATTAACCACAAATGGGAATGCATGTTACCGTTTTATCTCCGTCACGTAAGTTACAAGTACATATTACGTAAGTTATAGGTGTGAAAACTCATCCCCATTTGATGTTTTATCTTGTCTAAAGCAGCAGTACATTCAGTACTCACGATACAAACATGTCCCATGTCAAAGTTTTCGAACAAAATTTATGCATATCACAGCATAACGGTATTTTAAGTGCACTTTTTTCGGCGGACGGATCCTTAATGTGGTCTTACCCCAAATAGATGTTTTGCATGTTACAAATCTTCACGAAGGCTAGACTGATATCAAGCTACACACATAACTAGATTAACCACAAATGGGAATGCATGTTACCGTTTTATCTCCGTCACGTAAGTTACAAGAACATATTACGTAAGTTATAGGTGTGAAAACTCATCCCCATTTGATGTTTTATCTTGTCTAAAGCAGCAGTACATTCAGTACTCACGATACAAACATGTCCCATGTCAAAGTTTTCGAACAAAATTTATGCATATCACAGCATAACGGTATTTTAAGTGCACTTTTTTCGGCGGACGGATCCTTAATGTGGTCTTACCCCAAATAGATGTTTTGCATGTTACAAATCTTCACGAAGGCTAGACTGATATCAAGCTACACACATAACTAGATTAACCACAAATGGGAATGCATGTTACCGTTTTATCTCCGTCACGTAAGTTACAAGAACATATTACGTAAGTTATAGGTGTGAAAACTCATCCCCATTTGATGTTTTATCTTGTCTAAAGCAGCAGTACATTCAGTACTCACGATACAAACATGTCCCATGTCAAAGTTTTAGAACAAAATTTATGCATATCACAGCATAACGGTATTTTAAGTGCACTTTTTTCGGCGGACGGATCCTTAATGTGGTCTTACCCCAAATAGATGTTTTGCATGTTACAAATCTTCACGAAGGCTAGACTGATATCAAGCTACACACATAACTAGATTAACCACAAATGGGAATGCATGTTACCGTTTTATCTCCGTCACGTAAGTTACAAGAACATATTACGTAAGTTATAGGTGTGAAAACTCATCCCCATTTGATGTTTTATCTTGTCTAAAGCAGCAGTACATTCAGTACTCACGATACAAACATGTCCCATGTCAAAGTTTTCGAACAAAATTTATGCATATCACAGCATAACGGTATTTTAAGTGCACTTTTTTCGGCGGACGGATCCTTAATGTGGTCTTACCCCAAATAGATGTTTTGCATGTTACAAATCTTCACGAAGGCTAGACTGATATCAAGCTACACACATAACTAGATTAACCACAAATGGGAATGCATGTTACCGTTTTATCTCCGTCACGTAAGTTACAAGAACATATTACGTAAGTTATAGGTGTGAAAACTCATCCCCATTTGATGTTTTATCTTGTCTAAAGCAGCAGTACATTCAGTACTCACGATACAAACATGTCCCATGTCAAAGATTTCGAACAAAATTTATGCATATCACAGCATAACGGTATTTTAAGTGCACTTTTTTCGGCGGACGGATCCTTAATGTGGTCTTACCCCAAATAGATGTTTTGCATGTTACAAATCTTCACGAAGGCTAGACTGATATCAAGCTACACACATAACTAGATTAACCACAAATGGGAATGCATGTTACCGTTTTATCTCCGTCACGTAAGTTACAAGAACATATTACGTAAGTTATAGGTGTGAAAACTCATCCCCATTTGATGTTTTATCTTGTCTAAAGCAGCAGTACATTCAGTACTCACGATACAAACATGTCCCATGTCAAAGTTTTCGAACAAAATTTATGCATATCACAGCATAACGGTATTTTAAGTGCACTTTTTTCGGCGGACGGATCCTTAATGTGGTCTTACCCCAAATAGATGTTTTGCATGTTACAAATCTTCACGAAGGCTAGACTGATATCAAGCTACACACATAACTAGATTAACCACAAATGGGAATGCATGTTACCGTTTTATCTCCGTCACGTAAGTTACAAGAACATATTACGTAAGTTATAGGTGTGAAAACTCATCCCCATTTGATGTTTTATCTTGTCTGAAGCAGCAGTACATTCAGTACTCACGATACAAACATGTCCCATGTCAAAGTTTTCGAACAAAATTTATGCATATCACAGCATAACGGTATTTTAAGTGCACTTTTTTCGGCGGACGGATCCTTAATGTGGTCTTACCCCAAATAGATGTTTTGCATGTTACAAATCTTCACGAAGGCTAGACTGATATCAAGCTACACACATAACTAGATTAACCACAAATGGGAATGCATGTTACCGTTTTATCTCCGTCACGTAAGTTACAAGAACATATTACGTAAGTTATAGGTGTGAAAACTCATCCCCATTTGATGTTTTATCTTGTCTAAAGCAGCAGTACATTCAGTACTCACGATACAAACATGTCCCATGTCAAAGTTTTAGAACAAAATTTATGCATATCACAGCATAACGGTATTTTAAGTGCACTTTTTTCGGCGGACGGATCCTTAATGTGGTCTTACCCCAAATAGATGTTTTGCATGTTACAAATCTTCACGAAGGCTAGACTGATATCAAGCTACACACATAACTAGATTAACCACAAATGGGAATGCATGTTACCGTTTTATCTCCGTCACGTAAGTTACAAGAACATATTACGTAAGTTATAGGTGTGAAAACTCATCCCCATTTGATGTTTTATCTTGTCTAAAGCAGCAGTACATTCAGTACTCACGATACAAACATGTCCCATGTCAAAGTTTTCGAACAAAATTTATGCATATCACAGCATAACGGTATTTTAAGTGCACTTTTTTCGGCGGACGGATCCTTAATGTGGTCTTACCCCAAATAGATGTTTTGCATGTTACAAATCTTCACGAAGGCTAGACTGATATCAAGCTACACACATAACTAGATTAACCACAAATGGGAATGCATGTTACCGTTTTATCTCCGTCACGTAAGTTACAAGAACATATTACGTAAGTTATAGGTGTGAAAACTCATCCCCATTTGATGTTTTATCTTGTCTAAAGCAGCAGTACATTCAGTACTCACGATACAAACATGTCCCATGTCAAAGTTTTCGAACAAAATTTATGCATATCACAGCATAACGGTATTTTAAGTGCACTTTTTTCGGCGGACGGATCCTTAATGTGGTCTTACTCCAAATAGATGTTTTGCATGTTACAAATCTTCACGAAGGCTAGACAGATATCAAGCTACACACATAACTAGATTAACCACAAATGGGAATGCATGTTACCGTTTTATCTCCGTCACGTAAGTTACAAGTACATATTACGTAAGTTATAGGTGTGAAAACTCATCCCCATTTGATGTTTTATCTTGTCTAAAGCAGCAGTACATTCAGTACTCACCATACAAACATGTCCCATGTCAAAGTTTTCGAACAAAATTTATGCATATCACAGCATAACGGTATTTTAAGTGCACTTTTTTCGGCGGACGGATCCTTAATGTGGTCTTACCCCAAATAGATGTTTTGCATGTTACAAATCTTCACGAAGGCTAGACTGATATCAAGCTACACACATAACTAGATTAACCACAAATGGGAATGCATGTTACCGTTTTATCTCCGTCACGTAAGTTACAAGAACATATTACGTAAGTTATAGGTGTGAAAACTCATCCCCATTTGATGTTTTATCTTGTCTAAAGCAGCAGTACATTCAGTACTCACGATACAAACATGTCCCATGTCAAAGTTTTCGAACAAAATTTATGCATATCACAGCATAACGGTATTTTAAGTGCACTTTTTTCGGCGGACGGATCCTTAATGTGGTCTTACCCCAAATAGATGTTTTGCATGTTACAAATCTTCACGAAGGCTAGACTGATATCAAGCTACACACATAACTAGATTAACCACAAATGGGAATGCATGTTACCGTTTTATCTCCGTCACGTAAGTTACAAGAACATATTACGTAAGTTATAGGTGTGAAAACTCATCCCCATTTGATGTTTTATCTTGTCTAAAGCAGCAGTACATTCAGTACTCACGATACAAACATGTCCCATGTCAAAGATTTCGAACAAAATTTATGCATATCACAGCATAACGGTATTTTAAGTGCACTTTTTTCGGCGGACGGATCCTTAATGTGGTCTTACCCCAAATAGATGTTTTGCATGTTACAAATCTTCACGAAGGCTAGACTGATATCAAGCTACACACATAACTAGATTAACCACAAATGGGAATGCATGTTACCGTTTTATCTCCGTCACGTAAGTTACAAGAACATATTACGTAAGTTATAGGTGTGAAAACTCATCCCCATTTGATGTTTTATCTTGTCTAAAGCAGCAGTACATTCAGTACTCACGATACAAACATGTCCCATGTCAAAGTTTTCGAACAAAATTTATGCATATCACAGCATAACGGTATTTTAAGTGCACTTTTTTCGGCGGACGGATCCTTAATGTGGTCTTACCCCAAATAGATGTTTTGCATGTTACAAATCTTCACGAAGGCTAGACTGATATCAAGCTACACACATAACTAGATTAACCACAAATGGGAATGCATGTTACCGTTTTATCTCCGTCACGTAAGTTACAAGAACATATTACGCGTAAGTTATAGGTGTGAAAACTCATCCCCATTTGATGTTTTATCTTGTCTAAAGCAGCAGTACATTCAGTACTCACGATACAAACATGTCCCATGTCAAAGTTTTCGAACAAAATGTATGCATATCACAGCATAACGGTATTTTAAGTGCACTTTTTTCGGCGGACGGATCCTTAATGTGGTCTTACCCCAAATAGATGTTTTGCATGTTACAAATCTTCACGAAGGCTAGACTGATATCAAGCTACACACATAACTAGATTAACCACAAATGGGAATGCATGTTACCGTTTTATCTCCGTCACGTAAGTTACAAGAACATATTACGTAAGTTATAGGTGTGAAAACTCATCCCCATTTGATGTTTTATCTTGTCTAAAGCAGCAGTACATTCAGTACTCACGATACAAACATGTCCCATGTCAAAGTTTTCGAACAAAATTTATGCATATCACAGCATAACGGTATTTTAAGTGCACTTTTTTCGGCGGACGGATCCTTAATGTGGTCTTACCCCAAATAGATGTTTTGCATGTTACAAATCTTCACGAAGGCTAGACTGATATCAAGCTACACACATAACTAGATTAACCACAAATGGGAATGCATGTTACCGTTTTATCTCCGTCACGTAAGTTACAAGAACATATTACGTAAGTTATAGGTGTGAAAACTCATCCCCATTTGATGTTTTATCTTGTCTAAAGCAGCAGTACATTCAGTAGTCACGATACAAACATGTCCCATGTCAAAGTTTTCGAACAAAATTTATGCATATCACAGCATAACGGTATTTTAAGTGCACTTTTTTCGGCGGACGGATCCTTAATGTGGTCTTACCCCAAATAGATGTTTTGCATGTTACAAATCTTCACGAAGGCTAGACTGATATCAAGCTACACACATAACTAGATTAACCACAAATGGGAATGCATGTTACCGTTTTATCTCCGTCACGTAAGTTACAAGAACATATTACGTAAGTTATAGGTGTGAAAACTCATCCCCATTTGATGTTTTATCTTGTCTAAAGCAGCAGTACATTCAGTACTCACGATACAAACATGTCCCATGTCAAAGTTTTCGAACAAAATTTATGCATATCACAGCATAACGGTATTTTAAGTGCACTTTTTTCGGCGGACGGATCCTTAATGTGGTCTTACCCCAAATAGATGTTTTGCATGTTACAAATCTTCACGAAGGCTAGACTGATATCAAGCTACACACATAACTAGATTAACCACAAATGGGAATGCATGTTACCGTTTTATCTCCGTCACGTAAGTTACAAGAACATATTACGTAAGTTATAGGTGTGAAAACTCATCCCCATTTGATGTTTTATCTTGTCTAAAGCAGCAGTACATTCAGTACTCACGATACAAACATGTCCCATGTCAAAGTTTTCGAACAAAATTTATGCATATCACAGCATAACGGTATTTTAAGTGCACTTTTTTCGGCGGACGGATCCTTAATGTGGTCTTACCCCAAATAGATGTTTTGCATGTTACAAATCTTCACGAAGGCTAGACTGATATCAAGCTACACACATAACTAGATTAACCACAAATGGGAATGCATGTTACCGTTTTATCTCCGTCACGTAAGTTACAAGAACATATTACGTAAGTTATAGGTGTGAAAACTCATCCCCATTTGATGTTTTATCTTGTCTAAAGCAGCAGTACATTCAGTACTCACGATACAAACATGTCCCATGTCAAAGTTTTCGAACAAAATTTATGCATATCACAGCATAACGGTATTTTAAGTGCACTTTTTTCGGCGGACGGATCCTTAATGTGGTCTTACCCCAAATAGATGTTTTGCATGTTACAAATCTTCACGAAGGCTAGACTGATATCAAGCTACACACATAACTAGATTAACCACAAATGGGAATGCATGTTACCGTTTTATCTCCGTCACGTAAGTTACAAGAACATATTACGTAAGTTATAGGTGTGAAAACTCATCCCCATTTGATGTTTTATCTTGTCTAAAGCAGCAGTACATTCAGTACTCACGATACAAACATGTCCCATGTCAAAGTTTTCGAACAAAATTTATGCATATCACAGCATAACGGTATTTTAAGTGCACTTTTTTCGGCGGACGGATCCTTAATGTGGTCTTACCCCAAATAGATGTTTTGCATGTTACAAATCTTCACGAAGGCTAGACTGATATCAAGCTACACACATAACTAGATTAACCACAAATGGGAATGCATGTTACCGTTTTATCTCCGTCACGTAAGTTACAAGAACATATTACGTAAGTTATAGGTGTGAAAACTCATCCCCATTTGATGTTTTATCTTGTCTAAAGCAGCAGTACATTCAGTACTCACGATACAAACATGTCCCATGTCAAAGTTTTCGAACAAAATTTATGCATATCACAGCATAACGGTATTTTAAGTGCACTTTTTTCGGCGGACGGATCCTTAATGTGGTCTTACCCCAAATAGATGTTTTGCATGTTACAAATCTTCACGAAGGCTAGACTGATATCAAGCTACACACATAACTAGATTAACCACAAATGGGAATGCATGTTACCGTTTTATCTCCGTCACGTAAGTTACAAGAACATATTACGTAAGTTATAGGTGTGAAAACTCATCCCCATTTGATGTTTTATCTTGTCTAAAGCAGCAGTACATTCAGTACTCACGATACAAACATGTTCCATGTCAAAGTTTTCGAACAAAATTTATGCATATCACAGCATAACGGTATTTTAAGTGCACTTTTTTCGGCGGACGGATCCTTAATGTGGTCTTACCCCAAATAGATGTTTTGCATGTTACAAATCTTCACGAAGGCTAGACTGATATCAAGCTACACACATAACTAGATTAACCACAAATGGGAATGCATGTTACCGTTTTATCTCCGTCACGTAAGTTACAAGAACATATTACGTAAGTTATAGGTGTGAAAACTCATCCCCATTTGATGTTTTATCTTGTCTAAAGCAGCAGTACATTCAGTACTCACGATACAAACATGTCCCATGTCAAAGTTTTCGAACAACATTTATGCATATCACAGCATAACGGTATTTTAAGTGCACTTTTTTCGGCGGACGGATCCTTAATGTGGTCTTACCCCAAATAGATGTTTTGCATGTTACAAATCTTCACGAAGGCTAGACTGATATCAAGCTACACACATAACTAGATTAACCACAAATGGGAATGCATGTTACCGTTTTATCTCCGTCACGTAAGTTACAAGAACATATTACGTAAGTTATAGGTGTGAAAACTCATCCCCATTTGATGTTTTATCTTGTCTAAAGCAGCAGTACATTCAGTACTCACGATACAAACATGTCCCATGTCAAAGTTTTCGAACAAAATTTATGCATATCACAGCATAACGGTATTTTAAGTGCACTTTTTTCGGCGGACGGATCCTTAATGTGGTCTTACCCCAAATAGATGTTTTGCATGTTACAAATCTTCACGAAGGCTAGACTGATATCAAGCTACACACATAACTAGATTAACCACAAATGGGAATGCATGTTACCGTTTTATCTCCGTCACGTAAGTTACAAGAACATATTACGTAAGTTATAGGTGTGAAAACTCATCCCCATTTGATGTTTTATCTTGTCTAAAGCAGCAGTACATTCAGTACTCACGATACAAACATGTCCCATGTCAAAGTTTTCGAACAAAATGTATGCATATCACAGCATAACGGTATTTTAAGTGCACTTTTTTCGGCGGACGGATCCTTAATGTGGTCTTACCCCAAATAGATGTTTTGCATGTTACAAATCTTCACGAAGGCTAGACTGATATCAAGCTACACACATAACTAGATTAACCACAAATGGGAATGCATGTTACCGTTTTATCTCCGTCACGTAAGTTACAAGAACATATTACGTAAGTTATAGGTGTGAAAACTCATCCCCATTTGATGTTTTATCTTGTCTAAAGCAGCAGTACATTCAGTACTCACGATACAAACATGTCCCATGTCAAAGTTTTCGAACAACATTTATGCATATCACAGCATAACGGTATTTTAAGTGCACTTTTTTCGGCGGACGGATCCTTAATGTGGTCTTACCCCAAATAGATGTTTTGCATGTTACAAATCTTCACGAAGGCTAGACTGATATCAAGCTACACACATAACTAGATTAACCACAAATGGGAATGCATGTTACCGTTTTATCTCCGTCACGTAAGTTACAAGAACATATTACGTAAGTTATAGGTGTGAAAACTCATCCCCATTTGATGTTTTATCTTGTCTAAAGCAGCAGTACATTCAGTACTCACGATACAAACATGTCCCATGTCAAAGTTTTCGAACAAAATTTATGCATATCACAGCATAACGGTATTTTAAGTGCACTTTTTTCGGCGGACGGATCCTTAATGTGGTCTTACCCCAAATAGATGTTTTGCATGTTACAAATCTTCACGAAGGCTAGACTGATATCAAGCTACACACATAACTAGATTAACCACAAATGGGAATGCATGTTACCGTTTTATCTCCGTCACGTAAGTTACAAGAACATATTACGTAAGTTATAGGTGTGAAAACTCATCCCCATTTGATGTTTTATCTTGTCTAAAGCAGCAGTACATTCAGTACTCACGATACAAACATGTCCCATGTCAAAGTTTTCGAACAAAATGTATGCATATCACAGCATAACGGTATTTTAAGTGCACTTTTTTCGGCGGACGGATCCTTAATGTGGTCTTACCCCAAATAGATGTTTTGCATGTTACAAATCTTCACGAAGGCTAGACTGATATCAAGCTACACACATAACTAGATTAACCACAAATGGGAATGCATGTTACCGTTTTATCTCCGTCACGTAAGTTACAAGAACATATTACGTAAGTTATAGGTGTGAAAACTCATCCCCATTTGATGTTTTATCTTGTCTAAAGCAGCAGTACATTCAGTACTCACGATACAAACATGTCCCATGTCAAAGTTTTCGAACAAAATGTATGCATATCACAGCATAACGGTATTTTAAGTGCACTTTTTTCGGCGGACGGATCCTTAATGTGGTCTTACCCCAAATAGATGTTTTGCATGTTACAAATCTTCACGAAGGCTAGACTGATATCAAGCTACACACATAACTAGATTAACCACAAATGGGAATGCATGTTACCGTTTTATCTCCGTCACGTAAGTTACAAGAACATATTACGTAAGTTATAGGTGTGAAAACTCATCCCCATTTGATGTTTTATCTTGTCTAAAGCAGCAGTACATTCAGTACTCACGATACAAACATGTCCCATGTCAAAGTTTTCAAACAAAATTTATGCATATCACAGCATAACGGTATTTTAAGTGCACTTTTTTCGGCGGACGGATCCTTAATGTGGTCTTACCCCAAATAGATGTTTTGCATGTTACAAATCTTCACGAAGGCTAGACTGATATCAAGCTACACACATAACTAGATTAACCACAAATGGGAATGCATGTTACCGTTTTATCTCCGTCACGTAAGTTACAAGAACATATTACGTAAGTTATAGGTGTGAAAACTCATCCCCATTTGATGTTTTATCTTGTCTAAAGCAGCAGTACATTCAGTACTCACGATACAAACATGTCCCATGTCAAAGTTTTCGAACAACATTTATGCATATCACAGCATAACGGTATTTTAAGTGCACTTTTTTCGGCGGACGGATCCTTAATGTGGTCTTACCCCAAATAGATGTTTTGCATGTTACAAATCTTCACGAAGGCTAGACTGATATCAAGCTACACACATAACTAGATTAACCACAAATGGGAATGCATGTTACCGTTTTATCTCCGTCACGTAAGTTACAAGAACATATTACGTAAGTTATAGGTGTGAAAACTCATCCCCATTTGATGTTTTATCTTGTCTAAAGCAGCAGTACATTCAGTACTCACGATACAAACATGTCCCATGTCAAAGTTTTCGAACAAAATTTATGCATATCACAGCATAACGGTATTTTAAGTGCACTTTTTTCGGCGGACGGATCCTTAATGTGGTCTTACCCCAAATAGATGTTTTGCATGTTACAAATCTTCACGAAGGCTAGACTGATATCAAGCTACACACATAACTAGATTAACCACAAATGGGAATGCATGTTACCGTTTTATCTCCGTCACGTAAGTTACAAGAACATATTACGTAAGTTATAGGTGTGAAAACTCATCCCCATTTGATGTTTTATCTTGTCTAAAGCAGCAGTACATTCAGTACTCACGATACAAACATGTCCCATGTCAAAGTTTTCGAACAAAATTTATGCATATCACAGCATAACGGTATTTTAAGTGCACTTTTTTCGGCGGACGGATCCTTAATGTGGTCTTACCCCAAATAGATGTTTTGCATGTTACAAATCTTCACGAAGGCTAGACTGATATCAAGCTACACACATAACTAGATTAACCACAAATGGGAATGCATGTTACCGTTTTATCTCCGTCACGTAAGTTACAAGAACATATTACGTAAGTTATAGGTGTGAAAACTCATCCCCATTTGATGTTTTATCTTGTCTAAAGCAGCAGTACATTCAGTACTCACGATACAAACATGTCCCATGTCAAAGTTTTCGAACAAAATTTATGCATATCACAGCATAACGGTATTTTAAGTGCACTTTTTTCGGCGGACGGATCCTTAATGTGGTCTTACCCCAAATAGATGTTTTGCATGTTACAAATCTTCACGAAGGCTAGACTGATATCAAGCTACACACATAACTAGATTAACCACAAATGGGAATGCATGTTACCGTTTTATCTCCGTCACGTAAGTTACAAGAACATATTACGTAAGTTATAGGTGTGAAAACTCATCCCCATTTGATGTTTTATCTTGTCTAAAGCAGCAGTACATTCAGTACTCACGATACAAACATGTCCCATGTCAAAGTTTTCGAACAAAATTTATGCATATCACAGCATAACGGTATTTTAAGTGCACTTTTTTCGGCGGACGGATCCTTAATGTGGTCTTACCCCAAATAGATGTTTTGCATGTTACAAATCTTCACGAAGGCTAGACTGATATCAAGCTACACACATAACTAGATTAACCACAAATGGGAATGCATGTTACCGTTTTATCTCCGTCACGTAAGTTACAAGAACATATTACGTAAGTTATAGGTGTGAAAACTCATCCCCATTTGATGTTTTATCTTGTCTAAAGCAGCAGTACATTCAGTACTCACGATACAAACATGTCCCATGTCAAAGTTTTCGAACAAAATGTATGCATATCACAGCATAACGGTATTTTAAGTGCACTTTTTTCGGCGGACGGATCCTTAATGTGGTCTTACCCCAAATAGATGTTTTGCATGTTACAAATCTTCACGAAGGCTAGACTGATATCAAGCTACACACATAACTAGATTAACCACAAATGGGAATGCATGTTACCGTTTTATCTCCGTCACGTAAGTTACAAGAACATATTACGTAAGTTATAGGTGTGAAAACTCATCCCCATTTGATGTTTTATCTTGTCTAAAGCAGCAGTACATTCAGTACTCACGATACAAACATGTCCCATGTCAAAGTTTTCGAACAAAATTTATGCATATCACAGCATAACGGTATTTTAAGTGCACTTTTTTCGGCGGACGGATCCTTAATGTGGTCTTACCCCAAATAGATGTTTTGCATGTTACAAATCTTCACGAAGGCTAGACTGATATCAAGCTACACACATAACTAGATTAACCACAAATGGGAATGCATGTTACCGTTTTATCTCCGTCACGTAAGTTACAAGAACATATTACGTAAGTTATAGGTGTGAAAACTCATCCCCATTTGATGTTTTATCTTGTCTAAAGCAGCAGTACATTCAGTACTCACGATACAAACATGTCCCATGTCAAAGTTTTCGAACAAAATGTATGCATATCACAGCATAACGGTATTTTAAGTGCACTTTTTTTGGCGGACGGATCCTTAATGTGGTCTTACCCCAAATAGATGTTTTGCATGTTACAAATCTTCACGAAGGCTAGACTGATATCAAGCTACACACATAACTAGATTAACCACAAATGGGAATGCATGTTACCGTTTTATCTCCGTCACGTAAGTTACAAGAACATATTACGTAAGTTATAGGTGTGAAAACTCATCCCCATTTGATGTTTTATCTTGTCTAAAGCAGCAGTACATTCAGTACTCACGATACAAACATGTCCCATGTCAAAGTTTTCGAACAAAATTTATGCATATCACAGCATAACGGTATTTTAAGTGCACTTTTTTCGGCGGACGGATCCTTAATGTGGTCTTACCCCAAATAGATGTTTTGCATGTTACAAATCTTCACGAAGGCTAGACTGATATCAAGCTACACACATAACTAGATTAACCACAAATGGGAATGCATGTTACCGTTTTATCTCCGTCACGTAAGTTACAAGAACATATTACGTAAGTTATAGGTGTGAAAACTCATCCCCATTTGATGTTTTATCTTGTCTAAAGCAGCAGTACATTCAGTACTCACGATACAAACATGTCCCATGTCAAAGTTTTCGAACAAAATTTATGCATATCACAGCATAACGGTATTTTAAGTGCACTTTTTTCGGCGGACGGATCCTTAATGTGGTCTTACCCCAAATAGATGTTTTGCATGTTACAAATCTTCACGAAGGCTAGACTGATATCAAGCTACACACATAACTAGATTAACCACAAATGGGAATGCATGTTACCGTTTTATCTCCGTCACGTAAGTTACAAGAACATATTACGTAAGTTATAGGTGTGAAAACTCATCCCCATTTGATGTTTTATCTTGTCTAAAGCAGCAGTACATTCAGTACTCACGATACAAACATGTCCCATGTCAAAGTTTTCGAACAAAAATTATGCATATCACAGCATAACGGTATTTTAAGTGCACTTTTTTCGGCGGACGGATCCTTAATGTGGTCTTACCCCAAATAGATGTTTTGCATGTTACAAATCTTCACGAAGGCTAGACTGATATCAAGCTACACACATAACTAGATTAACCACAAATGGGAATGCATGTTACCGTTTTATCTCCGTCACGTAAGTTACAAGAACATATTACGTAAGTTATAGGTGTGAAAACTCATCCCCATTTGATGTTTTATCTTGTCTAAAGCAGCAGTACATTCAGTACTCACGATACAAACATGTCCCATGTCAAAGTTTTCGAACAAAATGTATGCATATCACAGCATAACGGTATTTTAAGTGCACTTTTTTCGGCGGACGGATCCTTAATGTGGTCTTACCCCAAATAGATGTTTTGCATGTTACAAATCTTCACGAAGGCTAGACTGATATCAAGCTACACACATAACTAGATTAACCACAAATGGGAATGCATGTTACCGTTTTATCTCCGTCACGTAAGTTACAAGAACATATTACGTAAGTTATAGGTGTGAAAACTCATCCCCATTTGATGTTTTATCTTGTCTAAAGCAGCAGTACATTCAGTACTCACGATACAAACATGTCCCATGTCAAAGTTTTCGAACAAAATTTATGCATATCACAGCATAACGGTATTTTAAGTGCACTTTTTTCGGCGGACGGATCCTTAATGTGGTCTTACCCCAAATAGATGTTTTGCATGTTACAAATCTTCACGAAGGCTAGACTGATATCAAGCTACACACATAACTAGATTAACCACAAATGGGAATGCATGTTACCGTTTTATCTCCGTCACGTAAGTTACAAGAACATATTACGTAAGTTATAGGTGTGAAAACTCATCCCCATTTGATGTTTTATCTTGTCTAAAGCAGCAGTACATTCAGTACTCACGATACAAACATGTCCCATGTCAAAGTTTTCGAACAAAATGTATGCATATCACAGCATAACGGTATTTTAAGTGCACTTTTTTCGGCGGACGGATCCTTAATGTGGTCTTACCCCAAATAGATGTTTTGCATGTTACAAATCTTCACGAAGGCTAGACTGATATCAAGCTACACACATAACTAGATTAACCACAAATGGGAATGCATGTTACCGTTTTATCTCCGTCACGTAAGTTACAAGAACATATTACGTAAGTTATAGGTGTGAAAACTCATCCCCATTTGATGTTTTATCTTGTCTAAAGCAGCAGTACATTCAGTACTCACGATACAAACATGTCCCATGTCAAAGTTTTCGAACAAAATGTATGCATATCACAGCATAACGGTATTTTAAGTGCACTTTTTTCGGCGGACGGATCCTTAATGTGGTCTTACCCCAAATAGATGTTTTGCATGTTACAAATCTTCACGAAGGCTAGACTGATATCAAGCTACACACATAACTAGATTAACCACAAATGGGAATGCATGTTACCGTTTTATCTCCGTCACGTAAGTTACAAGAACATATTACGTAAGTTATAGGTGTGAAAACTCATCCCCATTTGATGTTTTATCTTGTCTAAAGCAGCAGTACATTCAGTACTCACGATACAAACATGTCCCATGTCAAAGTTTTCGAACAAAATTTATGCATATCACAGCATAACGGTATTTTAAGTGCACTTTTTTCGGCGGACGGATCCTTAATGTGGTCTTACCCCAAATAGATGTTTTGCATGTTACAAATCTTCACGAAGGCTAGACTGATATCAAGCTACACACATAACTAGATTAACCACAAATGGGAATGCATGTTACCGTTTTATCTCCGTCACGTAAGTTACAAGAACATATTACGTAAGTTATAGGTGTGAAAACTCATCCCCATTTGATGTTTTATCTTGTCTAAAGCAGCAGTACATTCAGTACTCACGATACAAACATGTCCCATGTCAAAGTTTTCGAACAAAATTTATGCATATCACAGCATAACGGTATTTTAAGTGCACTTTTTTCGGCGGACGGATCCTTAATGTGGTCTTACCCCAAATAGATGTTTTGCATGTTACAAATCTTCACGAAGGCTAGACTGATATCAAGCTACACACATAACTAGATTAACCACAAATGGGAATGCATGTTACCGTTTTATCTCCGTCACGTAAGTTACAAGAACATATTACGTAAGTTATAGGTGTGAAAACTCATCCCCATTTGATGTTTTATCTTGTCTAAAGCAGCAGTACATTCAGTACTCACGATACAAACATGTCCCATGTCAAAGTTTTCGAAAAAAATTTATGCATATCACAGCATAACGGTATTTTAAGTGCACTTTTTTCGGCGGACGGATCCTTAATGTGGTCTTACCCCAAATAGATGTTTTGCATGTTACAAATCTTCACGAAGGCTAGACTGATATCAAGCTACACACATAACTAGATTAACCACAAATGGGAATGCATGTTACCGTTTTATCTCCGTCACGTAAGTTACAAGAACATATTACGTAAGTTATAGGTGTGAAAACTCATCCCCATTTGATGTTTTATCTTGTCTAAAGCAGCAGTACATTCAGTACTCACGATACAAACATGTCCCATGTCAAAGTTTTCGAACAAAATTTATGCATATCACAGCATAACGGTATTTTAAGTGCACTTTTTTCGGCGGACGGATCCTTAATGTGGTCTTACCCCAAATAGATGTTTTGCATGTTACAAATCTTCACGAAGGCTAGACTGATATCAAGCTACACACATAACTAGATTAACCACAAATGGGAATGCATGTTACCGTTTTATCTCCGTCACGTAAGTTACAAGAACATATTACGTAAGTTATAGGTGTGAAAACTCATCCCCATTTGATGTTTTATCTTGTCTAAAGCAGCAGTACATTCAGTACTCACGATACAAACATGTCCCATGTCAAAGTTTTCGAACAAAATGTATGCATATCACAGCATAACGGTATTTTAAGTGCACTTTTTTCGGCGGACGGATCCTTAATGTGGTCTTACCCCAAATAGATGTTTTGTATGTTACAAATCTTCACGAAGGCTAGACTGATATCAAGCTACACACATAACTAGATTAACCACAAATGGGAATGCATGTTACCGTTTTATCTCCGTCACGTAAGTTACAAGAACATATTACGTAAGTTATAGGTGTGAAAACTCATCCCCATTTGATGTTTTATCTTGTCTAAAGCAGCAGTACATTCAGTACTCACGATACAATCATGTCCCATGTCAAAGTTTTCGAACAAAATTTATGCATATCACAGCATAACGGTATTTTAAGTGCACTTTTTTCGGCGGACGGATCCTTAATGTGGTCTTACCCCAAATAGATGTTTTGCATGTTACAAATCTTCACGAAGGCTAGACTGATATCAAGCTACACACATAACTAGATTAACCACAAATGGGAATGCATGTTACCGTTTTATCTCCGTCACGTAAGTTACAAGAACATATTACGTAAGTTATAGGTGTGAAAACTCATCCCCATTTGATGTTTTATCTTGTCTAAAGCAGCAGTACATTCAGTACTCACGATACAAACATGTCCCATGTCAAAGTTTTCGAACAAAATTTATGCATATCACAGCATAACGGTATTTTAAGTGCACTTTTTTCGGCGGACGGATCCTTAATGTGGTCTTACCCCAAATAGATGTTTTGCATGTTACAAATCTTCACGAAGGCTAGACTGATATCAAGCTACACACATAACTAGATTAACCACAAATGGGAATGCATGTTACCGTTTTATCTCCGTCACGTAAGTTACAAGAACATATTACGTAAGTTATAGGTGTGAAAACTCATCCCCATTTGATGTTTTATCTTGTCTAAAGCAGCAGTACATTCAGTACTCACGATACAAACATGTCCCATGTCAAAGTTTTCGAACAAAATGTATGCATATCACAGCATAACGGTATTTTAAGTGCACTTTTTTCGGCGGACGGATCCTTAATGTGGTCTTACCCCAAATAGATGTTTTGCATGTTACAAATCTTCACGAAGGCTAGACTGATATCAAGCTACACACATAACTAGATTAACCACAAATGGGAATGCATGTTACCGTTTTATCTCCGTCACGTAAGTTACAAGAACATATTACGTAAGTTATAGGTGTGAAAACTCATCCCCATTTGATGTTTTATCTTGTCTAAAGCAGCAGTACATTCAGTACTCACGATACAAACATGTCCCATGTCAAAGTTTTCGAACAAAATTTATGCATATCACAGCATAACGGTATTTTAAGTGCACTTTTTTCGGCGGGCGGATCCTTAATGTGGTCTTACCCCAAATATATGTTTTGCATGTTACAAATCTTCACGAAGGCTAGACTGATATCAAGCTACACACATAACTAGATTAACCACAAATGGGAATGCATGTTACCGTTTTATCTCCGTCACGTAAGTTACAAGAACATATTACGTAAGTTATAGGTGTGAAAACTCATCCCCATTTGATGTTTTATCTTGTCTAAAGCAGCAGTACATTCAGTACTCACGATACAAACATGTCCCATGTCAAAGTTTTCGAACAAAATGTATGCATATCACAGCATAACGGTATTTTAAGTGCACTTTTTTCGGCGGACGGATCCTTAATGTGGTCTTACCCCAAATAGATGTTTTGCATGTTACAAATCTTCACGAAGGCTAGACTGATATCAAGCTACACACATAACTAGATTAACCACAAATGGGAATGCATGTTACCGTTTTATCTCCGTCACGTAAGTTACAAGAACATATTACGTAAGTTATAGGTGTGAAAACTCATCCCCATTTGATGTTTTATCTTGTCTAAAGCAGCAGTACATTCAGTACTCACGATACAATCATGTCCCATGTCAAAGTTTTCGAACAAAATTTATGCATATCACAGCATAACGGTATTTTAAGTGCACTTTTTTCGGCGGACGGATCCTTAATGTGGTCTTACCCCAAATAGATGTTTTGCATGTTACAAATCTTCACGAAGGCTAGACTGATATCAAGCTACACACATAACTAGATTAACCACAAATGGGAATGCATGTTACCGTTTTATCTCCGTCACGTAAGTTACAAGAACATATTACGTAAGTTATAGGTGTGAAAACTCATCCCCATTTGATGTTTTATCTTGTCTAAAGCAGCAGTACATTCAGTACTCACGATACAAACATGTCCCATGTCAAAGTTTTCGAACAAAATTTATGCATATCACAGCATAACGGTATTTTAAGTGCACTTTTTTCGGCGGACGGATCCTTAATGTGGTCTTACCCCAAATAGATGTTTTGCATGTTACAAATCTTCACGAAGGCTAGACTGATATCAAGCTACACACATAACTAGATTAACCACAAATGGGAATGCATGTTACCGTTTTATCTCCGTCACGTAAGTTACAAGAACATATTACGTAAGTTATAGGTGTGAAAACTCATCCCCATTTGATGTTTTATCTTGTCTAAAGCAGCAGTACATTCAGTACTCACGATACAAACATGTCCCATGTCAAAGTTTTCGAACAAAATTTATGCATATCACAGCATAACGGTATTTTAAGTGCACTTTTTTCGGCGGACGGATCCTTAATGTGGTCTTACCCCAAATAGATGTTTTGCATGTTACAAATCTTCACGAAGGCTAGACTGATATCAAGCTACACACATAACTAGATTAACCACAAATGGGAATGCATGTTACCGTTTTATCTCCGTCACGTAAGTTACAAGAACATATTACGTAAGTTATAGGTGTGAAAACTCATCCCCATTTGATGTTTTATCTTGTCTAAAGCAGCAGTACATTCAGTACTCACGATACAAACATGTCCCATGTCAAAGTTTTCGAACAAAATTTATGCATATCACAGCATAACGGTATTTTAAGTGCACTTTTTTCGGCGGACGGATCCTTAATGTGGTCTTACCCCAAATAGATGTTTTGCATGTTACAAATCTTCACGAAGGCTAGACTGATATCAAGCTACACACATAACTAGATTAACCACAAATGGGAATGCATGTTACCGTTTTATCTCCGTCACGTAAGTTACAAGAACATATTACGTAAGTTATAGGTGTGAAAACTCATCCCCATTTGATGTTTTATCTTGTCTAAAGCAGCAGTACATTCAGTACTCACGATACAAACATGTCCCATGTCAAAGTTTTCGAACAAAATTTATGCATATCACAGCATAACGGTATTTTAAGTGCACTTTTTTCGGCGGACGGATCCTTAATGTGGTCTTACCCCAAATAGATGTTTTGCATGTTACAAATCTTCACGAAGGCTAGACTGATATCAAGCTACACACATAACTAGATTAACCACAAATGGGAATGCATGTTACCGTTTTATCTCCGTCACGTAAGTTACAAGAACATATTACGTAAGTTATAGGTGTGAAAACTCATCCCCATTTGATGTTTTATCTTGTCTAAAGCAGCAGTACATTCAGTACTCACGATACAAACATGTCCCATGTCAAAGTTTTCGAACAAAATTTATGCATATCACAGCATAACGGTATTTTAAGTGCACTTTTTTCGGCGGACGGATCCTTAATGTGGTCTTACCCCAAATAGATGTTTTGCATGTTACAAATCTTCACGAAGGCTAGACTGATATCAAGCTACACACATAACTAGATTAACCACAAATGGGAATGCATGTTACCGTTTTATCTCCGTCACGTAAGTTACAAGAACATATTACGTAAGTTATAGGTGTGAAAACTCATCCCCATTTGATGTTTTATCTTGTCTAAAGCAGCAGTACATTCAGTACTCACGATACAAACATGTCCCATGTCAAAGTTTTCGAACAAAATTTATGCATATCACAGCATAACGGTATTTTAAGTGCACTTTTTTCGGCGGACGGATCCTTAATGTGGTCTTACCCCAAATAGATGTTTTGCATGTTACAAATCTTCACGAAGGCTAGACTGATATCAAGCTACACACATAACTAGATTAACCACAAATGGGAATGCATGTTACCGTTTTATCTCCGTCACGTAAGTTACAAGAACATATTACGTAAGTTATAGGTGTGAAAACTCATCCCCATTTGATGTTTTATCTTGTCTAAAGCAGCAGTACATTCAGTACTCACGATACAAACATGTCCCATGTCAAAGTTTTCGAACAAAATTTATGCATATCACAGCATAACGGTATTTTAAGTGCACTTTTTTCGGCGGACGGATCCTTAATGTGGTCTTACCCCAAATAGATGTTTTGCATGTTACAAATCTTCACGAAGGCTAGACTGATATCAAGCTACACACATAACTAGATTAACCACAAATGGGAATGCATGTTACCGTTTTATCTCCGTCACGTAAGTTACAAGAACATATTACGTAAGTTATAGGTGTGAAAACTCATCCCCATTTGATGTTTTATCTTGTCTAAAGCAGCAGTACATTCAGTACTCACGATACAAACATGTCCCATGTCAAAGTTTTCGAACAAAATTTATGCATATCACAGCATAACGGTATTTTAAGTGCACTTTTTTCGGCGGACGGATCCTTAATGTGGTCTTACCCCAAATAGATGTTTTGCATGTTACAAATCTTCACGAAGGCTAGACTGATATCAAGCTACACACATAACTAGATTAACCACAAATGGGAATGCATGTTACCGTTTTATCTCCGTCACGTAAGTTACAAGAACATATTACGTAAGTTATAGGTGTGAAAACTCATCCCCATTTGATGTTTTATCTTGTCTAAAGCAGCAGTACATTCAGTACTCACGATACAAACATGTCCCATGTCAAAGTTTTCGAACAAAATTTATGCATATCACAGCATAACGGTATTTTAAGTGCACTTTTTTCGGCGGACAGATCCTTAATGTGGTCTTACCCCAAATAGATGTTTTGCATGTTACAAATCTTCACGAAGGCTAGACTGATATCAAGCTACACACATAACTAGATTAACCACAAATGGGAATGCATGTTACCGTTTTATCTCCGTCACGTAAGTTACAAGAACATATTACGTAAGTTATAGGTGTGAAAACTCATCCCCATTTGATGTTTTATCTTGTCTAAAGCAGCAGTACATTCAGTACTCACGATACAAACATGTCCCATGTCAAAGTTTTCGAACAAAATTTATGCATATCACAGCATAACGGTATTTTAAGTGCACTTTTTTCGGCGGACGGATCCTTAATGTGGTCTTACCCCAAATAGATGTTTTGCATGTTACAAATCTTCACGAAGGCTAGACTGATATCAAGCTACACACATAACTAGATTAACCACAAATGGGAATGCATGTTACCGTTTTATCTCCGTCACGTAAGTTACAAGAACATATTACGTAAGTTATAGGTGTGAAAACTCATCCCCATTTGATGTTTTATCTTGTCTAAAGCAGCAGTACATTCAGTACTCACGATACAAACATGTCCCATGTCAAAGTTTTCGAACAAAATTTATGCATATCACAGCATAACGGTATTTTAAGTGCACTTTTTTCGGCGGACGGATCCTTAATGTGGTCTTACCCCAAATAGATGTTTTGCATGTTACAAATCTTCACGAAGGCTAGACTGATATCAAGCTACACACATAACTAGATTAACCACAAATGGGAATGCATGTTACCGTTTTATCTCCGTCACGTAAGTTACAAGAACATATTACGTAAGTTATAGGTGTGAAAACTCATCCCCATTTGATGTTTTATCTTGTCTAAAGCAGCAGTACATTCAGTACTCACGATACAAACATGTCCCATGTCAAAGTTTTCGAACAAAATTTATGCATATCACAGCATAACGGTATTTTAAGTGCACTTTTTTCGGCGGACGGATCCTTAATGTGGTCTTACCCCAAATAGATGTTTTGCATGTTACAAATCTTCACGAAGGCTAGACTGATATCAAGCTACACACATAACTAGATTAACCACAAATGGGAATGCATGTTACCGTTTTATCTCCGTCACGTAAGTTACAAGAACATATTACGTAAGTTATAGGTGTGAAAACTCATCCCCATTTGATGTTTTATCTTGTCTAAAGCAGCAGTACATTCAGTACTCACGATACAAACATGTCCCATGTCAAAGTTTTCGAACAAAATGTATGCATATCACAGCATAACGGTATTTTAAGTGCACTTTTTTCGGCGGACGGATCCTTAATGTGGTCTTACCCCAAATAGATGTTTTGCATGTTACAAATCTTCACGAAGGCTAGACTGATATCAAGCTACACACATAACTAGATTAACCACAAATGGGAATGCATGTTACCGTTTTATCTCCGTCACGTAAGTTACAAGAACATATTACGTAAGTTATAGGTGTGAAAACTCATCCCCATTTGATGTTTTATCTTGTCTAAAGCAGCAGTACATTCAGTACTCACGATACAAACATGTCCCATGTCAAAGTTTTCGAACAAAATTTATGCATATCACAGCATAACGGTATTTTAAGTGCACTTTTTTCGGCGGACGGATCCTTAATGTGGTCTTACCCCAAATAGATGTTTTGCATGTTACAAATCTTCACGAAGGCTAGACTGATATCAAGCTACACACATAACTAGATTAACCACAAATGGGAATGCATGTTACCGTTTTATCTCCGTCACGTAAGTTACAAGAACATATTACGTAAGTTATAGGTGTGAAAACTCATCCCCATTTGATGTTTTATCTTGTCTAAAGCAGCAGTACATTCAGTACTCACGATACAAACATGTCCCATGTCAAAGTTTTCGAACAAAATTTATGCATATCACAGCATAACGGTATTTTAAGTGCACTTTTTTCGGCGGACGGATCCTTAATGTGGTCTTACCCCAAATAGATGTTTTGCATGTTACAAATCTTCACGAAGGCTAGACTGATATCAAGCTACACACATAACTAGATTAACCACAAATGGGAATGCATGTTACCGTTTTATCTCCGTCACGTAAGTTACAAGAACATATTACGTAAGTTATAGGTGTGAAAACTCATCCCCATTTGATGTTTTATCTTGTCTAAAGCAGCAGTACATTCAGTACTCACGATACAAACATGTCCCATGTCAAAGTTTTCGAACAAAATGTATGCATATCACAGCATAACGGTATTTTAAGTGCACTTTTTTCGGCGGACGGATCCTTAATGTGGTCTTACCCCAAATAGATGTTTTGCATGTTACAAATCTTCACGAAGGCTAGACTGATATCAAGCTACACACATAACTAGATTAACCACAAATGGGAATGCATGTTACCGTTTTATCTCCGTCACGTAAGTTACAAGAACATATTACGTAAGTTATAGGTGTGAAAACTCATCCCCATTTGATGTTTTATCTTGTCTAAAGCAGCAGTACATTCAGTACTCACGATACAAACATGTCCCATGTCAAAGTTTTCGAACAAAATTTATGCATATCACAGCATAACGGTATTTTAAGTGCACTTTTTTCGGCGGACGGATCCTTAATGTGGTCTTACCCCAAATATATGTTTTGCATGTTACAAATCTTCACGAAGGCTAGACTGATATCAAGCTACACACATAACTAGATTAACCACAAATGGGAATGCATGTTACCGTTTTATCTCCGTCACGTAAGTTACAAGAACATATTACGTAAGTTATAGGTGTGAAAACTCATCCCCATTTGATGTTTTATCTTGTCTAAAGCAGCAGTACATTCAGTACTCACGATACAAACATGTCCCATGTCAAAGTTTTCGAACAAAATGTATGCATATCACAGCATAACGGTATTTTAAGTGCACTTTTTTCGGCGGACGGATCCTTAATGTGGTCTTACCCCAAATAGATGTTTTGCATGTTACAAATCTTCACGAAGGCTAGACTGATATCAAGCTACACACATAACTAGATTAACCACAAATGGGAATGCATGTTACCGTTTTATCTCCGTCACGTAAGTTACAAGAACATATTACGTAAGTTATAGGTGTGAAAACTCATCCCCATTTGATGTTTTATCTTGTCTAAAGCAGCAGTACATTCAGTACTCACGATACAATCATGTCCCATGTCAAAGTTTTCGAACAAAATTTATGCATATCACAGCATAACGGTATTTTAAGTGCACTTTTTTCGGCGGACGGATCCTTAATGTGGTCTTACCCCAAATAGATGTTTTGCATGTTACAAATCTTCACGAAGGCTAGACTGATATCAAGCTACACACATAACTAGATTAACCACAAATGGGAATGCATGTTACCGTTTTATCTCCGTCACGTAAGTTACAAGAACATATCACGTAAGTTATAGGTGTGAAAACTCATCCCCATTTGATGTTTTATCTTGTCTAAAGCAGCAGTACATTCAGTACTCACGATACAAACATGTCCCATGTCAAAGTTTTCGAACAAAATTTATGCATATCACAGCATAACGGTATTTTAAGTGCACTTTTTTCGGCGGACGGATCCTTAATGTGGTCTTACCCCAAATAGATGTTTTGCATGTTACAAATCTTCACGAAGGCTAGACTGATATCAAGCTACACACATAACTAGATTAACCACAAATGGGAATGCATGTTACCGTTTTATCTCCGTCACGTAAGTTACAAGAACATATTACGTAAGTTATAGGTGTGAAAACTCATCCCCATTTGATGTTTTATCTTGTCTAAAGCAGCAGTACATTCAGTACTCACGATACAAACATGTCCCATGTCAAAGTTTTCGAACAAAATTTATGCATATCACAGCATAACGGTATTTTAAGTGCACTTTTTTCGGCGGACGGATCCTTAATGTGGTCTTACCCCAAATAGATGTTTTGCATGTTACAAATCTTCACGAAGGCTAGACTGATATCAAGCTACACACATAACTAGATTAACCACAAATGGGAATGCATGTTACCGTTTTATCTCCGTCACGTAAGTTACAAGAACATATTACGTAAGTTATAGGTGTGAAAACTCATCCCCATTTGATGTTTTATCTTGTCTAAAGCAGCAGTACATTCAGTACTCACGATACAAACATGTCCCATGTCAAAGTTTTCGAACAAAATTTATGCATATCACAGCATAACGGTATTTTAAGTGCACTTTTTTCGGCGGACGGATCCTTAATGTGGTCTTACCCCAAATAGATGTTTTGCATGTTACAAATCTTCACGAAGGCTAGACTGATATCAAGCTACACACATAACTAGATTAACCACAAATGGGAATGCATGTTACCGTTTTATCTCCGTCACGTAAGTTACAAGAACATATTACGTAAGTTATAGGTGTGAAAACTCATCCCCATTTGATGTTTTATCTTGTCTAAAGCAGCAGTACATTCAGTACTCACGATACAAACATGTCCCATGTCAAAGTTTTCGAACAAAATGTATGCATATCACAGCATAACGGTATTTTAAGTGCACTTTTTTCGGCGGACGGATCCTTAATGTGGTCTTACCCCAAATAGATGTTTTGCATGTTACAAATCTTCACGAAGGCTAGACTGATATCAAGCTACACACATAACTAGATTAACCACAAATGGGAATGCATGTTACCGTTTTATCTCCGTCACGTAAGTTACAAGAACATATTACGTAAGTTATAGGTGTGAAAACTCATCCCCATTTGATGTTTTATCTTGTCTAAAGCAGCAGTACATTCAGTACTCACGATACAAACATGTCCCATGTCAAAGTTTTCGAACAAAATTTATGCATATCACAGCATAACGGTATTTTAAGTGCACTTTTTTCGGCGGACGGATCCTTAATGTGGTCTTACCCCAAATAGATGTTTTGCATGTTACAAATCTTCACGAAGGCTAGACTGATATCAAGCTACACACATAACTAGATTAACCACAAATGGGAATGCATGTTACCGTTTTATCTCCGTCACGTAAGTTACAAGAACATATTACGTAAGTTATAGGTGTGAAAACTCATCCCCATTTGATGTTTTATCTTGTCTAAAGCAGCAGTACATTCAGTACTCACGATACAAACATGTCCCATGTCAGAGTTTTCGAACAAAATTTATGCATATCACAGCATAACGGTATTTTAAGTGCACTTTTTTCGGCGGACGGATCCTTAATGTGGTCTTACCCCAAATAGATGTTTTGCATGTTACAAATCTTCACGAAGGCTAGACTGATATCAAGCTACACACATAACTAGATTAACCACAAATGGGAATGCATGTTACCGTTTTATCTCCGTCACGTAAGTTACAAGAACATATTACGTAAGTTATAGGTGTGAAAACTCATCCCCATTTGATGTTTTATCTTGTCTAAAGCAGCAGTACATTCAGTACTCACGATACAAACATGTCCCATGTCAAAGTTTTCGAACAAAATGTATGCATATCACAGCCTAACGGTATTTTAAGTGCACTTTTTTCGGCGGACGGATCCTTAATGTGGTCTTACCCCAAATAGATGTTTTGCATGTTACAAATCTTCACGAAGGCTAGACTGATATCAAGCTACACACATAACTAGATTAACCACAAATGGGAATGCATGTTACCGTTTTATCTCCGTCACGTAAGTTACAAGAACATATTACGTAAGTTATAGGTGTGAAAACTCATCCCCATTTGATGTTTTATCTTGTCTAAAGCAGCAGTACATTCAGTACTTACGATACAAACATGTCCCATGTCAAAGTTTTCGAACAAAATTTATGCATATCACAGCATAACGGTATTTTAAGTGCACTTTTTTCGGCGGACGGATCCTTAATGTGGTCTTACCCCAAATAGATGTTTTGCATGTTACAAATCTTCACGAAGGCTAGACTGATATCAAGCTACACACATAACTAGATTAACCACAAATGGGAATGCATGTTACCGTTTTATCTCCGTCACGTAAGTTACAAGAACATATTACGTAAGTTATAGGTGTGAAAACTCATCCCCATTTGATGTTTTATCTTGTCTAAAGCAGCAGTACATTCAGTACTCACGATACAAACATGTCCCATGTCAGAGTTTTCGAACAAAATTTATGCATATCACAGCATAACGGTATTTTAAGTGCACTTTTTTCGGCGGACGGATCCTTAATGTGGTCTTACCCCAAATAGATGTTTTGCATGTTACAAATCTTCACGAAGGCTAGACTGATATCAAGCTACACACATAACTAGATTAACCACAAATGGGAATGCATGTTACCGTTTTATCTCCGTCACGTAAGTTACAAGAACATATTACGTAAGTTATAGGTGTGAAAACTCATCCCCATTTGATGTTTTATCTTGTCTAAAGCAGCAGTACATTCAGTACTCACGATACAAACATGTCCCATGTCAAAGTTTTCGAACAAAATGTATGCATATCACAGCCTAACGGTATTTTAAGTGCACTTTTTTCGGCGGACGGATCCTTAATGTGGTCTTACCCCAAATAGATGTTTTGCATGTTACAAATCTTCACGAAGGCTAGACTGATATCAAGCTACACACATAACTAGATTAACCACAAATGGGAATGCATGTTACCGTTTTATCTCCGTCACGTAAGTTACAAGAACATATTACGTAAGTTATAGGTGTGAAAACTCATCCCCATTTGATGTTTTATCTTGTCTAAAGCAGCAGTACATTCAGTACTTACGATACAAACATGTCCCATGTCAAAGTTTTCGAACAAAATTTATGCATATCACAGCATAACGGTATTTTAAGTGCACTTTTTTCGGCGGACGGATCCTTAATGTGGTCTTACCCCAAATAGATGTTTTGCATGTTACAAATCTTCACGAAGGCTAGACTGATATCAAGCTACACACATAACTAGATTAACCACAAATGGGAATGCATGTTACCGTTTTATCTCCGTCACGTAAGTTACAAGAACATATTACGTAAGTTATAGGTGTGAAAACTCATCCCCATTTGATGTTTTATCTTGTCTAAAGCAGCAGTACATTCAGTACTCACGATACAAACATGTCCCATGTCAAAGTTTTCGAACAAAATTTATGCATATCACAGCATAACGGTATTTTAAGTGCACTTTTTTCGGCGGACGGATCCTTAATGTGGTCTTACCCCAAATAGATGTTTTGCATGTTACAAATCTTCACGAAGGCTAGACTGATATCAAGCTACACACATAACTAGATTAACCACAAATGGGAATGCATGTTACCGTTTTATCTCCGTCACGTAAGTTACAAGAACATATTACGAAAGTTATAGGTGTGAAAACTCATCCCCATTTTATGTTTTATCTTGTCTAAAGCAGCAGTACATTCAGTACTCACAATACAAACATGTCCCATGTCAAAGTTTTCGAACAAAATTTATGCATATCACAGCATAACGGTATTTTAAGTGCACTTTTTTCGGCGGACGGATCCTTAATGTGGTCTTACCCCAAATAGATGTTTTGCATGTTACAAATCTTCACGAAGGCTAGACTGATATCAAGCTACACACATAACTAGATTAACCACAAATGGGAATGCATGTTACCGTTTTATCTCCGTCACGTAAGTTACAAGAACATATTACGTAAGTTATAGGTGTGAAAACTCATCCCCATTTGATGTTTTATCTTGTCTAAAGCAGCAGTACATTCAGTACTCACGATACAAACATGTCCCATGTCAAAGTTTTCGAACAAAATTTATGCATATCACAGCATAACGGTATTTTAAGTGCACTTTTTTCGGCGGACGGATCCTTAATGTGGTCTTACCCCAAATAGATGTTTTGCATGTTACAAATCTTCACGAAGGCTAGACTGATATCAAGCTACACACATAACTAGATTAACCACAAATGGGAATGCATGTTACCGTTTTATCTCCGTCACGTAAGTTACAAGAACATATTACGTAAGTTATAGGTGTGAAAACTCATCCCCATTTGATGTTTTATCTTGTCTAAAGCAGCAGTACATTCAGTACTCACGATACAAACATGTCCCATGTCAAAGTTTTCGAACAAAATTTATGCATATCACAGCATAACGGTATTTTAAGTGCACTTTTTTCGGCGGACGGATCCTTAATGTGGTCTTACCCCAAATAGATGTTTTGCATGTTACAAATCTTCACGAAGGCTAGACTGATATCAAGCTACACACATAACTAGATTAACCACAAATGGGAATGCATGTTACCGTTTTATCTCCGTCACGTAAGTTACAAGAACATATTACGAAAGTTATAGGTGTGAAAACTCATCCCCATTTTATGTTTTATCTTGTCTAAAGCAGCAGTACATTCAGTACTCACAATACAAACATGTCCCATGTCAAAGTTTTCGAACAAAATTTATGCATATCACAGCATAACGGTATTTTAAGTGCACTTTTTTCGGCGGACGGATCCTTAATGTGGTCTTACCCCAAATAGATGTTTTGCATGTTACAAATCTTCACGAAGGCTAGACTGATATCAAGCTACACACATAACTAGATTAACCACAAATGGGAATGCATGTTACCGTTTTATCTCCGTCACGTAAGTTACAAGAACATATTACGTAAGTTATAGGTGTGAAAACTCATCCCCATTTGATGTTTTATCTTGTCTAAAGCAGCAGTACATTCAGTACTCACGATACAAACATGTCCCATGTCAAAGTTTTCGAACAAAATTTATGCATATCACAGCATAACGGTATTTTAAGTGCACTTTTTTCGGCGGACGGATCCTTAATGTGGTCTTACCCCAAATAGATGTTTTGCATGTTACAAATCTTCACGAAGGCTAGACTGATATCAAGCTACACACATAACTAGATTAACCACAAATGCGAATGCATGTTACCGTTTTATCTCCGTCACGTAAGTTACAAGAACATATTACGTAAGTTATAGGTGTGAAAACTCATCCCCATTTGATGTTTTATCTTGTCTAAAGCAGCAGTACATTCAGTACTCACGATACAAACATGTCCCATGTCAAAGTTTTCGAACAAAATTTATGCATATCACAGCATAACGGTATTTTAAGTGCACTTTTTTCGGCGGACGGATCCTTAATGTGGTCTTACCCCAAATAGATGTTTTGCATGTTACAAATCTTCACGAAGGCTAGACTGATATCAAGCTACACACATAACTAGATTAACCACAAATGGGAATGCATGTTACCGTTTTATCTCCGTCACGTAAGTTACAAGAACATATTACGTAAGTTATAGGTGTGAAAACTCATCCCCATTTGATGTTTTATCTTGTCTAAAGCAGCAGTACATTCAGTACTCACGATACAAACATGTCCCATGTCAAAGTTTTCGAACAAAATTTATGCATATCACAGCATAACGGTATTTTAAGTGCACTTTTTTCGGCGGACGGATCCTTAATGTGGTCTTACCCCAAATAGATGTTTTGCATGTTACAAATCTTCACGAAGGCTAGACTGATATCAAGCTACACACATAACTAGATTAACCACAAATGGGAATGCATGTTACCGTTTTATCTCCGTCACGTAAGTTACAAGAACATATTACGTAAGTTATAGGTGTGAAAACTCATCCCCATTTGATGTTTTATCTTGTCTAAAGCAGCAGTACATTCAGTACTCACGATACAAACATGTCCCATGTCAAAGTTTTCGAACAAAATTTATGCATATCACAGCATAACGGTATTTTAAGTGCACTTTTTTCGGCGGACGGATCCTTAATGTGGTCTTACCCCAAATAGATGTTTTGCATGTTACAAATCTTCACGAAGGCTAGACTGATATCAAGCTACACACATAACTAGATTAACCACAAATGCGAATGCATGTTACCGTTTTATCTCCGTCACGTAAGTTACAAGAACATATTACGTAAGTTATAGGTGTGAAAACTCATCCCCATTTGATGTTTTATCTTGTCTAAAGCAGCAGTACATTCAGTACTCACGATACAAACATGTCCCATGTCAAAGTTATCGAACAAAATTTATGCATATCACAGCATAACGGTATTTTAAGTGCACTTTTTTCGGCGGACGGATCCTTAATGTGGTCTTACCCCAAATAGATGTTTTGCATGTTACAAATCTTCACGAAGGCTAGACTGATATCAAGCTACACACATAACTAGATTAACCACAAATGCGAATGCATGTTACCGTTTTATCTCCGTCAAGTAAGTTACAAGAACATATTACGTAAGTTATAGGTGTGAAAACTCATCCCCATTTGATGTTTTATCTTGTCTAAAGCAGCAGTACATTCAGTACTCACGATACAAACATGTCCCATGTCAAAGTTTTCGAACAAAATTTATGCATATCACAGCATAACGGTATTTTAAGTGCACTTTTTTCGGCGGACGGATCCTTAATGTGGTCTTACCCCAAATAGATGTTTTGCATGTTACAAATCTTCACGAAGGCTAGACTGATATCAAGCTACACACATAACTAGATTAACCACAAATGGGAATGCATGTTACCGTTTTATCTCCGTCACGTAAGTTACAAGAACATATTACGTAAGTTATAGGTGTGAAAACTCATCCCCATTTGATGTTTTATCTTGTCTAAAGCAGCAGTACATTCAGTACTCACGATACAAACATGTCCCATGTCAAAGTTTTCGAACAAAATTTATGCATATCACAGCATAACGGTATTTTAAGTGCACTTTTTTCGGCGGACGGATCCTTAATGTGGTCTTACCCCAAATAGATGTTTTGCATGTTACAAATCTTCACGAAGGCTAGACTGATATCAAGCTACACACATAACTAGATTAACCACAAATGGGAATGCATGTTACCGTTTTATCTCCGTCACGTAAGTTACAAGAACATATTACGTAAGTTATAGGTGTGAAAACTCATCCCCATTTGATGTTTTATCTTGTCTAAAGCAGCAGTACATTCAGTACTCACGATACAAACATGTCCCATGTCAAAGTTTTCGAACAAAATTTATGCATATCACAGCATAACGGTATTTTAAGTGCACTTTTTTCGGCGGACGGATCCTTAATGTGGTCTTACCCCAAATAGATGTTTTGCATGTTACAAATCTTCACGAAGGCTAGACTGATATCAAGCTACACACATAACTAGATTAACCACAAATGGGAATGCATGTTACCGTTTTATCTCCGTCACGTAAGTTACAAGAACATATTACGTAAGTTATAGGTGTGAAAACTCATCCCCATTTGATGTTTTATCTTGTCTAAAGCAGCAGTACATTCAGTACTCACGATACAAACATGTCCCATGTCAAAGTTTTCGAACAAAATTTATGCATATCACAGCATAACGGTATTTTAAGTGCACTTTTTTCGGCGGACGGATCCTTAATGTGGTCTTACCCCAAATAGATGTTTTGCATGTTACAAATCTTCACGAAGGCTAGACTGATATCAAGCTACACACATAACTAGATTAACCACAAATGGGAATGCATGTTACCGTTTTATCTCCGTCACGTAAGTTACAAGAACATATTACGTAAGTTATAGGTGTGAAAACTCATCCCCATTTGATGTTTTATCTTGTCTAAAGCAGCAGTACATTCAGTACTCACGATACAAACATGTCCCATGTCAAAGTTTTCGAACAAAATTTATGCATATCACAGCATAACGGTATTTTAAGTGCACTTTTTTCGGCGGACGGATCCTTAATGTGGTCTTACCCCAAATAGATGTTTTGCATGTTACAAATCTTCACGAAGGCTAGACTGATATCAAGCTACACACATAACTAGATTAACCACAAATGGGAATGCATGTTACCGTTTTATCTCCGTCACGTAAGTTACAAGAACATATTACGTAAGTTATAGGTGTGAAAACTCATCCCCATTTGATGTTTTATCTTGTCTAAAGCAGCAGTACATTCAGTACTCACGATACAAACATGTCCCATGTCAAAGTTTTCGAACAAAATTTATGCATATCACAGCATAACGGTATTTTAAGTGCACTTTTTTCGGCGGACGGATCCTTAATGTGGTCTTACCCCAAATAGATGTTTTGCATGTTACAAATCTTCACGAAGGCTAGACTGATATCAAGCTACACACATAACTAGATTAACCACAAATGGGAATGCATGTTACCGTTTTATCTCCGTCACGTAAGTTACAAGAACATATTACGTAAGTTATAGGTGTGAAAACTCATCCCCATTTGATGTTTTATCTTGTCTAAAGCAGCAGTACATTCAGTACTCACGATACAAACATGTCCCATGTCAAAGTTTTCGAACAAAATTTATGCATATCACAGCATAACGGTATTTTAAGTGCACTTTTTTCGGCGGACGGATCCTTAATGTGGTCTTACCCCAAATAGATGTTTTGCATGTTACAAATCTTCACGAAGGCTAGACTGATATCAAGCTACACACATAACTAGATTAACCACAAATGGGAATGCATGTTACCGTTTTATCTCCGTCACGTAAGTTACAAGAACATATTACGTAAGTTATAGGTGTGAAAACTCATCCCCATTTGATGTTTTATCTTGTCTAAAGCAGCAGTACATTCAGTACTCACGATACAAACATGTCCCATGTCAAAGTTTTCGAACAAAATTTATGCATATCACAGCATAACGGTATTTTAAGTGCACTTTTTTCGGCGGACGGATCCTTAATGTGGTCTTACCCCAAATAGATGTTTTGCATGTTACAAATCTTCACGAAGGCTAGACTGATATCAAGCTACACACATAACTAGATTAACCACAAATGGGAATGCATGTTACCGTTTTATCTCCGTCACGTAAGTTACAAGAACATATTACGTAAGTTATAGGTGTGAAAACTCATCCCCATTTGATGTTTTATCTTGTCTAAAGCAGCAGTACATTCAGTACTCACGATACAAACATGTCCCATGTCAAAGTTTTCGAACAAAATTTATGCATATCACAGCATAACGGTATTTTAAGTGCACTTTTTTCGGCGGACGGATCCTTAATGTGGTCTTACCCCAAATAGATGTTTTGCATGTTACAAATCTTCACGAAGGCTAGACTGATATCAAGCTACACACATAACTAGATTAACCACAAATGGGAATGCATGTTACCGTTTTATCTCCGTCACGTAAGTTACAAGAACATATTACGTAAGTTATAGGTGTGAAAACTCATCCCCATTTGATGTTTTATCTTGTCTAAAGCAGCAGTACATTCAGTACTCACGATACAAACATGTCCCATGTCAAAGTTTTCGAACAAAATTTATGCATATCACAGCATAACGGTATTTTAAGTGCACTTTTTTCGGCGGACGGATCCTTAATGTGGTCTTACCCCAAATAGATGTTTTGCATGTTACAAATCTTCACGAAGGCTAGACTGATATCAAGCTACACACATAACTAGATTAACCACAAATGGGAATGCATGTTACCGTTTTATCTCCGTCACGTAAGTTACAAGAACATATTACGTAAGTTATAGGTGTGAAAACTCATCCCCATTTGATGTTTTATCTTGTCTAAAGCAGCAGTACATTCAGTACTCACGATACAAACATGTCCCATGTCAAAGTTTTCGAACAAAATTTATGCATATCACAGCATAACGGTATTTTAAGTGCACTTTTTTCGGCGGACGGATCCTTAATGTGGTCTTACCCCAAATAGATGTTTTGCATGTTACAAATCTTCACGAAGGCTAGACTGATATCAAGCTACACACATAACTAGATTAACCACAAATGGGAATGCATGTTACCGTTTTATCTCCGTCACGTAAGTTACAAGAACATATTACGTAAGTTATAGGTGTGAAAACTCATCCCCATTTGATGTTTTATCTTGTCTAAAGCAGCAGTACATTCAGTACTCACGATACAAACATGTCCCATGTCAAAGTTTTCGAACAAAATTTATGCATATCACAGCATAACGGTATTTTAAGTGCACTTTTTTCGGCGGACGGATCCTTAATGTGGTCTTACCCCAAATAGATGTTTTGCATGTTACAAATCTTCACGAAGGCTAGACTGATATCAAGCTACACACATAACTAGATTAACCACAAATGGGAATGCATGTTACCGTTTTATCTCCGTCACGTAAGTTACAAGAACATATTACGTAAGTTATAGGTGTGAAAACTCATCCCCATTTGATGTTTTATCTTGTCTAAAGCAGCAGTACATTCAGTACTCACGATACAAACATGTCCCATGTCAAAGTTTTCGAACAAAATTTATGCATATCACAGCATAACGGTATTTTAAGTGCACTTTTTTCGGCGGACGGATCCTTAATGTGGTCTTACCCCAAATAGATGTTTTGCATGTTACAAATCTTCACGAAGGCTAGACTGATATCAAGCTACACACATAACTAGATTAACCACAAATGGGAATGCATGTTACCGTTTTATCTCCGTCACGTAAGTTACAAGAACATATTACGTAAGTTATAGGTGTGAAAACTCATCCCCATTTGATGTTTTATCTTGTCTAAAGCAGCAGTACATTCAGTACTCACGATACAAACATGTCCCATGTCAAAGTTTTCGAACAAAATTTATGCATATCACAGCATAACGGTATTTTAAGTGCACTTTTTTCGGCGGACGGATCCTTAATGTGGTCTTACCCCAAATAGATGTTTTGCATGTTACAAATCTTCACGAAGGCTAGACTGATATCAAGCTACACACATAACTAGATTAACCACAAATGGGAATGCATGTTACCGTTTTATCTCCGTCACGTAAGTTACAAGAACATATTACGTAAGTTATAGGTGTGAAAACTCATCCCCATTTGATGTTTTATCTTGTCTAAAGCAGCAGTACATTCAGTACTCACGATACAAACATGTCCCATGTCAAAGTTTTCGAACAAAATTTATGCATATCACAGCATAACGGTATTTTAAGTGCACTTTTTTCGGCGGACGGATCCTTAATGTGGTCTTACCCCAAATAGATGTTTTGCATGTTACAAATCTTCACGAAGGCTAGACTGATATCAAGCTACACACATAACTAGATTAACCACAAATGGGAATGCATGTTACCGTTTTATCTCCGTCACGTAAGTTACAAGAACATATTACGTAAGTTATAGGTGTGAAAACTCATCCCCATTTGATGTTTTATCTTGTCTAAAGCAGCAGTACATTCAGTACTCACGATACAAACATGTCCCATGTCAAAGTTTTCGAACAAAATTTATGCATATCACAGCATAACGGTATTTTAAGTGCACTTTTTTCGGCGGACGGATCCTTAATGTGGTCTTACCCCAAATAGATGTTTTGCATGTTACAAATCTTCACGAAGGCTAGACTGATATCAAGCTACACACATAACTAGATTAACCACAAATGGGAATGCATGTTACCGTTTTATCTCCGTCACGTAAGTTACAAGAACATATTACGTAAGTTATAGGTGTGAAAACTCATCCCCATTTGATGTTTTATCTTGTCTAAAGCAGCAGTACATTCAGTACTCACGATACAAACATGTCCCATGTCAAAGTTTTCGAACAAAATTTATGCATATCACAGCATAACGGTATTTTAAGTGCACTTTTTTCGGCGGACGGATCCTTAATGTGGTCTTACCCCAAATAGATGTTTTGCATGTTACAAATCTTCACGAAGGCTAGACTGATATCAAGCTACACACATAACTAGATTAACCACAAATGGGAATGCATGTTACCGTTTTATCTCCGTCACGTAAGTTACAAGAACATATTACGTAAGTTATAGGTGTGAAAACTCATCCCCATTTGATGTTTTATCTTGTCTAAAGCAGCAGTACATTCAGTACTCACGATACAAACATGTCCCATGTCAAAGTTTTCGAACAAAATTTATGCATATCACAGCATAACGGTATTTTAAGTGCACTTTTTTCGGCGGACGGATCCTTAATGTGGTCTTACCCCAAATAGATGTTTTGCATGTTACAAATCTTCACGAAGGCTAGACTGATATCAAGCTACACACATAACTAGATTAACCACAAATGGGAATGCATGTTACCGTTTTATCTCCGTCACGTAAGTTACAAGAACATATTACGTAAGTTATAGGTGTGAAAACTCATCCCCATTTGATGTTTTATCTTGTCTAAAGCAGCAGTACATTCAGTACTCACGATACAAACATGTCCCATGTCAAAGTTTTCGAACAAAATTTATGCATATCACAGCATAACGGTATTTTAAGTGCACTTTTTTCGGCGGACGGATCCTTAATGTGGTCTTACCCCAAATAGATGTTTTGCATGTTACAAATCTTCACGAAGGCTAGACTGATATCAAGCTACACACATAACTAGATTAACCACAAATGGGAATGCATGTTACCGTTTTATCTCCGTCACGTAAGTTACAAGAACATATTACGTAAGTTATAGGTGTGAAAACTCATCCCCATTTGATGTTTTATCTTGTCTAAAGCAGCAGTACATTCAGTACTCACGATACAAACATGTCCCATGTCAAAGTTTTCGAACAAAATTTATGCATATCACAGCATAACGGTATTTTAAGTGCACTTTTTTCGGCGGACGGATCCTTAATGTGGTCTTACCCCAAATAGATGTTTTGCATGTTACAAATCTTCACGAAGGCTAGACTGATATCAAGCTACACACATAACTAGATTAACCACAAATGGGAATGCATGTTACCGTTTTATCTCCGTCACGTAAGTTACAAGAACATATTACGTAAGTTATAGGTGTGAAAACTCATCCCCATTTGATGTTTTATCTTGTCTAAAGCAGCAGTACATTCAGTACTCACGATACAAACATGTCCCATGTCAAAGTTTTCGAACAAAATTTATGCATATCACAGCATAACGGTATTTTAAGTGCACTTTTTTCGGCGGACGGATCCTTAATGTGGTCTTACCCCAAATAGATGTTTTGCATGTTACAAATCTTCACGAAGGCTAGACTGATATCAAGCTACACACATAACTAGATTAACCACAAATGGGAATGCATGTTACCGTTTTATCTCCGTCACGTAAGTTACAAGAACATATTACGTAAGTTATAGGTGTGAAAACTCATCCCCATTTGATGTTTTATCTTGTCTAAAGCAGCAGTACATTCAGTACTCACGATACAAACATGTCCCATGTCAAAGTTTTCGAACAAAATTTATGCATATCACAGCATAACGGTATTTTAAGTGCACTTTTTTCGGCGGACGGATCCTTAATGTGGTCTTACCCCAAATAGATGTTTTGCATGTTACAAATCTTCACGAAGGCTAGACTGATATCAAGCTACACACATAACTAGATTAACCACAAATGGGAATGCATGTTACCGTTTTATCTCCGTCACGTAAGTTACAAGAACATATTACGTAAGTTATAGGTGTGAAAACTCATCCCCATTTGATGTTTTATCTTGTCTAAAGCAGCAGTACATTCAGTACTCACGATACAAACATGTCCCATGTCAAAGTTTTCGAACAAAATTTATGCATATCACAGCATAACGGTATTTTAAGTGCACTTTTTTCGGCGGACGGATCCTTAATGTGGTCTTACCCCAAATAGATGTTTTGCATGTTACAAATCTTCACGAAGGCTAGACTGATATCAAGCTACACACATAACTAGATTAACCACAAATGGGAATGCATGTTACCGTTTTATCTCCGTCACGTAAGTTACAAGAACATATTACGTAAGTTATAGGTGTGAAAACTCATCCCCATTTGATGTTTTATCTTGTCTAAAGCAGCAGTACATTCAGTACTCACGATACAAACATGTCCCATGTCAAAGTTTTCGAACAAAATTTATGCATATCACAGCATAACGGTATTTTAAGTGCACTTTTTTCGGCGGACGGATCCTTAATGTGGTCTTACCCCAAATAGATGTTTTGCATGTTACAAATCTTCACGAAGGCTAGACTGATATCAAGCTACACACATAACTAGATTAACCACAAATGGGAATGCATGTTACCGTTTTATCTCCGTCACGTAAGTTACAAGAACATATTACGTAAGTTATAGGTGTGAAAACTCATCCCCATTTGATGTTTTATCTTGTCTAAAGCAGCAGTACATTCAGTACTCACGATACAAACATGTCCCATGTCAAAGTTTTCGAACAAAATTTATGCATATCACAGCATAACGGTATTTTAAGTGCACTTTTTTCGGCGGACGGATCCTTAATGTGGTCTTACCCCAAATAGATGTTTTGCATGTTACAAATCTTCACGAAGGCTAGACTGATATCAAGCTACACACATAACTAGATTAACCACAAATGGGAATGCATGTTACCGTTTTATCTCCGTCACGTAAGTTACAAGAACATATTACGTAAGTTATAGGTGTGAAAACTCATCCCCATTTGATGTTTTATCTTGTCTAAAGCAGCAGTACATTCAGTACTCACGATACAAACATGTCCCATGTCAAAGTTTTCGAACAAAATTTATGCATATCACAGCATAACGGTATTTTAAGTGCACTTTTTTCGGCGGACGGATCCTTAATGTGGTCTTACCCCAAATAGATGTTTTGCATGTTACAAATCTTCACGAAGGCTAGACTGATATCAAGCTACACACATAACTAGATTAACCACAAATGGGAATGCATGTTACCGTTTTATCTCCGTCACGTAAGTTACAAGAACATATTACGTAAGTTATAGGTGTGAAAACTCATCCCCATTTGATGTTTTATCTTGTCTAAAGCAGCAGTACATTCAGTACTCACGATACAAACATGTCCCATGTCAAAGTTTTCGAACAAAATTTATGCATATCACAGCATAACGGTATTTTAAGTGCACTTTTTTCGGCGGACGGATCCTTAATGTGGTCTTACCCCAAATAGATGTTTTGCATGTTACAAATCTTCACGAAGGCTAGACTGATATCAAGCTACACACATAACTAGATTAACCACAAATGGGAATGCATGTTACCGTTTTATCTCCGTCACGTAAGTTACAAGAACATATTACGTAAGTTATAGGTGTGAAAACTCATCCCCATTTGATGTTTTATCTTGTCTAAAGCAGCAGTACATTCAGTACTCACGATACAAACATGTCCCATGTCAAAGTTTTCGAACAAAATTTATGCATATCACAGCATAACGGTATTTTAAGTGCACTTTTTTCGGCGGACGGATCCTTAATGTGGTCTTACCCCAAATAGATGTTTTGCATGTTACAAATCTTCACGAAGGCTAGACTGATATCAAGCTACACACATAACTAGATTAACCACAAATGGGAATGCATGTTACCGTTTTATCTCCGTCACGTAAGTTACAAGAACATATTACGTAAGTTATAGGTGTGAAAACTCATCCCCATTTGATGTTTTATCTTGTCTAAAGCAGCAGTACATTCAGTACTCACGATACAAACATGTCCCATGTCAAAGTTTTCGAACAAAATTTATGCATATCACAGCATAACGGTATTTTAAGTGCACTTTTTTCGGCGGACGGATCCTTAATGTGGTCTTACCCCAAATAGATGTTTTGCATGTTACAAATCTTCACGAAGGCTAGACTGATATCAAGCTACACACATAACTAGATTAACCACAAATGGGAATGCATGTTACCGTTCTATCTCCGTCACGTAAGTTACAAGAACATATTACGTAAGTTATAGGTGTGAAAACTCATCCCCATTTGATGTTTTATCTTGTCTAAAGCAGCAGTACATTCAGTACTCACGATACAAACATGTCCCATGTCAAAGTTTTCGAACAAAATTTATGCATATCACAGCATAACGGTATTTTAAGTGCACTTTTTTCGGCGGACGGATCCTTAATGTGGTCTTACCCCAAATAGATGTTTTGCATGTTACAAATCTTCACGAAGGCTAGACTGATATCAAGCTACACACATAACTAGATTAACCACAAATGGGAATGCATGTTACCGTTTTATCTCCGTCACGTAAGTTACAAGAACATATTACGTAAGTTATAGGTGTGAAAACTCATCCCCATTTGATGTTTTATCTTGTCTAAAGCAGCAGTACATTCAGTACTCACGATACAAACATGTCCCATGTCAAAGTTTTCGAACAAAATTTATGCATATCACAGCATAACGGTATTTTAAGTGCACTTTTTTCGGCGGACGGATCCTTAATGTGGTCTTACCCCAAATAGATGTTTTGCATGTTACAAATCTTCACGAAGGCTAGACTGATATCAAGCTACACACATAACTAGATTAACCACAAATGGGAATGCATGTTACCGTTTTATCTCCGTCACGTAAGTTACAAGAACATATTACGTAAGTTATAGGTGTGAAAACTCATCCCCATTTGATGTTTTATCTTGTCTAAAGCAGCAGTACATTCAGTACTCACGATACAAACATGTCCCATGTCAAAGTTTTCGAACAAAATTTATGCATATCACAGCATAACGGTATTTTAAGTGCACTTTTTTCGGCGGACGGATCCTTAATGTGGTCTTACCCCAAATAGATGTTTTGCATGTTACAAATCTTCACGAAGGCTAGACTGATATCAAGCTACACACATAACTAGATTAACCACAAATGGGAATGCATGTTACCGTTTTATCTCCGTCACGTAAGTTACAAGAACATATTACGTAAGTTATAGGTGTGAAAACTCATCCCCATTTGATGTTTTATCTTGTCTAAAGCAGCAGTACATTCAGTACTCACGATACAAACATGTCCCATGTCAAAGTTTTCGAACAAAATTTATGCATATCACAGCATAACGGTATTTTAAGTGCACTTTTTTCGGCGGACGGATCCTTAATGTGGTCTTACCCCAAATAGATGTTTTGCATGTTACAAATCTTCACGAAGGCTAGACTGATATCAAGCTACACACATAACTAGATTAACCACAAATGGGAATGCATGTTACCGTTTTATCTCCGTCACGTAAGTTACAAGAACATATTACGTAAGTTATAGGTGTGAAAACTCATCCCCATTTGATGTTTTATCTTGTCTAAAGCAGCAGTACATTCAGTACTCACGATACAAACATGTCCCATGTCAAAGTTTTCGAACAAAATTTATGCATATCACAGCATAACGGTATTTTAAGTGCACTTTTTTCGGCGGACGGATCCTTAATGTGGTCTTACCCCAAATAGATGTTTTGCATGTTACAAATCTTCACGAAGGCTAGACTGATATCAAGCTACACACATAACTAGATTAACCACAAATGGGAATGCATGTTACCGTTTTATCTCCGTCACGTAAATTACAAGAACATATTACGTAAGTTATAGGTGTGAAAACTCATCCCCATTTGATGTTTTATCTTGTCTAAAGCAGCAGTACATTCAGTACTCACGATACAAACATGTCCCATGTCAAAGTTTTCGAACAAAATTTATGCATATCACAGCATAACGGTATTTTAAGTGCACTTTTTTCGGCGGACGGATCCTTAATGTGGTCTTACCCCAAATAGATGTTTTGCATGTTACAAATCTTCACGAAGGCTAGACTGATATCAAGCTACACACATAACTAGATTAACCACAAATGGGAATGCATGTTACCGTTTTATCTCCGTCACGTAAGTTACAAGAACATATTACGTAAGTTATAGGTGTGAAAACTCATCCCCATTTGATGTTTTATCTTGTCTAAAGCAGCAGTACATTCAGTACTCACGATACAAACATGTCCCATGTCAAAGTTTTCGAACAAAATTTATGCATATCACAGCATAACGGTATTTTAAGTGCACTTTTTTCGGCGGACGGATCCTTAATGTGGTCTTACCCCAAATAGATGTTTTGCATGTTACAAATCTTCACGAAGGCTAGACTGATATCAAGCTACACACATAACTAGATTAACCACAAATGGGAATGCATGTTACCGTTTTATCTCCGTCACGTAAGTTACAAGAACATATTACGTAAGTTATAGGTGTGAAAACTCATCCCCATTTGATGTTTTATCTTGTCTAAAGCAGCAGTACATTCAGTACTCACGATACAAACATGTCCCATGTCAAAGTTTTCGAACAAAATTTATGCATATCACAGCATAACGGTATTTTAAGTGCACTTTTTTCGGCGGACGGATCCTTAATGTGGTCTTACCCCAAATAGATGTTTTGCATGTTACAAATCTTCACGAAGGCTAGACTGATATCAAGCTACACACATAACTAGATTAACCACAAATGGGAATGCATGTTACCGTTTTATCTCCGTCACGTAAGTTACAAGAACATATTACGTAAGTTATAGGTGTGAAAACTCATCCCCATTTGATGTTTTATCTTGTCTAAAGCAGCAGTACATTCAGTACTCACGATACAAACATGTCCCATGTCAAAGTTTTCGAACAAAATGTATGCATATCACAGCATAACGGTATTTTAAGTGCACTTTTTTCGGCGGACGGATCCTTAATGTGGTCTTACCCCAAATAGATGTTTTGCATGTTACAAATCTTCACGAAGGCTAGACTGATATCAAGCTACACACATAACTAGATTAACCACAAATGGGAATGCATGTTACCGTTTTATCTCCGTCACGTAAGTTACAAGAACATATTACGTAAGTTATAGGTGTGAAAACTCATCCCCATTTGATGTTTTATCTTGTCTAAAGCAGCAGTACATTCAGTACTCACGATACAAACATGTCCCATGTCAAAGTTTTCGAACAAAATTTATGCATATCACAGCATAACGGTATTTTAAGTGCACTTTTTTCGGCGGACGGATCCTTAATGTGGTCTTACCCCAAATAGATGTTTTGCATGTTACAAATCTTCACGAAGGCTAGACTGATATCAAGCTACACACATAACTAGATTAACCACAAATGGGAATGCATGTTACCGTTTTATCTCCGTCACGTAAGTTACAAGAACATATTACGTAAGTTATAGGTGTGAAAACTCATCCCCATTTGATGTTTTATCTTGTCTAAAGCAGCAGTACATTCAGTACTCACGATACAAACATGTCCCATGTCAAAGTTTTCGAACAAAATTTATGCATATCACAGCATAACGGTATTTTAAGTGCACTTTTTTCGGCGGACGGATCCTTAATGTGGTCTTACCCCAAATAGATGTTTTGCATGTTACAAATCTTCACGAAGGCTAGACTGATATCAAGCTACACACATAACTAGATTAACCACAAATGGGAATGCATGTTACCGTTTTATCTCCGTCACGTAAGTTACAAGAACATATTACGTAAGTTATAGGTGTGAAAACTCATCCCCATTTGATGTTTTATCTTGTCTAAAGCAGCAGTACATTCAGTACTCACGATACAAACATGTCCCATGTCAAAGTTTTCGAACAAAATTTATGCATATCACAGCATAACGGTATTTTAAGTGCACTTTTTTCGGCGGACGGATCCTTAATGTGGTCTTACCCCAAATAGATGTTTTGCATGTTACAAATCTTCACGAAGGCTAGACTGATATCAAGCTACACACATAACTAGATTAACCACAAATGGGAATGCATGTTACCGTTTTATCTCCGTCACGTAAGTTACAAGAACATATTACGTAAGTTATAGGTGTGAAAACTCATCCCCATTTGATGTTTTATCTTGTCTAAAGCAGCAGTACATTCAGTACTCACGATACAAACATGTCCCATGTCAAAGTTTTCGAACAAAATTTATGCATATCACAGCATAACGGTATTTTAAGTGCACTTTTTTCGGCGGACGGATCCTTAATGTGGTCTTACCCCAAATAGATGTTTTGCATGTTACAAATCTTCACGAAGGCTAGACTGATATCAAGCTACACACATAACTAGATTAACCACAAATGGGAACGCATGTTACCGTTTTATCTCCGTCACGTAAGTTACAAGAACATATTACGTAAGTTATAGGTGTGAAAACTCATCCCCATTTGATGTTTTATCTTGTCTAAAGCAGCAGTACATTCAGTACTCACGATACAAACATGTCCCATGTCAAAGTTTTCGAACAAAATTTATGCATATCACAGCATAACGGTATTTTAAGTGCACTTTTTTCGGCGGACGGATCCTTAATGTGGTCTTACCCCAAATAGATGTTTTGCATGTTACAAATCTTCACGAAGGCTAGACTGATATCAAGCTACACACATAACTAGATTAACCACAAATGGGAATGCATGTTACCGTTTTATCTCCGTCACGTAAGTTACAAGAACATATTACGTAAGTTATAGGTGTGAAAACTCATCCCCATTTGATGTTTTATCTTGTCTAAAGCAGCAGTACATTCAGTACTCACGATACAAACATGTCCCATGTCAAAGTTTTCGAACAAAATTTATGCATATCACAGCATAACGGTATTTTAAGTGCACTTTTTTCGGCGGACGGATCCTTAATGTGGTCTTACCCCAAATAGATGTTTTGCATGTTACAAATCTTCACGAAGGCTAGACTGATATCAAGCTACACACATAACTAGATTAACCACAAATGGGAATGCATGTTACCGTTTTATCTCCGTCACGTAAGTTACAAGAACATATTACGTAAGTTATAGGTGTGAAAACTCATCCCCATTTGATGTTTTATCTTGTCTAAAGCAGCAGTACATTCAGTACTCACGATACAAACATGTCCCATGTCAAAGTTTTCGAACAAAATTTATGCATATCACAGCATAACGGTATTTTAAGTGCACTTTTTTCGGCGGACGGATCCTTAATGTGGTCTTACCCCAAATAGATGTTTTGCATGTTACAAATCTTCACGAAGGCTAGACTGATATCAAGCTACACACATAACTAGATTAACCACAAATGGGAATGCATGTTACCGTTTTATCTCCGTCACGTAAGTTACAAGAACATATTACGTAAGTTATAGGTGTGAAAACTCATCCCCATTTGATGTTTTATCTTGTCTAAAGCAGCAGTACATTCAGTACTCACGATACAAACATGTCCCATGTCAAAGTTTTCGAACAAAATTTATGCATATCACAGCATAACGGTATTTTAAGTGCACTTTTTTCGGCGGACGGATCCTTAATGTGGTCTTACCCCAAATAGATGTTTTGCATGTTACAAATCTTCACGAAGGCTAGACTGATATCAAGCTACACACATAACTAGATTAACCACAAATGGGAATGCATGTTACCGTTTTATCTCCGTCACGTAAGTTACAAGAACATATTACGTAAGTTATAGGTGTGAAAACTCATCCCCATTTGATGTTTTATCTTGTCTAAAGCAGCAGTACATTCAGTACTCACGATACAAACATGTCCCATGTCAAAGTTTTCGAACAAAATTTATGCATATCACAGCATAACGGTATTTTAAGTGCACTTTTTTCGGCGGACGGATCCTTAATGTGGTCTTACCCCAAATAGATGTTTTGCATGTTACAAATCTTCACGAAGGCTAGACTGATATCAAGCTACACACATAACTAGATTAACCACAAATGGGAATGCATGTTACCGTTTTATCTCCGTCACGTAAGTTACAAGAACATATTACGTAAGTTATAGGTGTGAAAACTCATCCCCATTTGATGTTTTATCTTGTCTAAAGCAGCAGTACATTCAGTACTCACGATACAAACATGTCCCATGTCAAAGTTTTCGAACAAAATTTATGCATATCACAGCATAACGGTATTTTAAGTGCACTTTTTTCGGCGGACGGATCCTTAATGTGGTCTTACCCCAAATAGATGTTTTGCATGTTACAAATCTTCACGAAGGCTAGACTGATATCAAGCTACACACATAACTAGATTAACCACAAATGGGAATGCATGTTACCGTTTTATCTCCGTCACGTAAGTTACAAGAACATATTACGTAAGTTATAGGTGTGAAAACTCATCCCCATTTGATGTTTTATCTTGTCTAAAGCAGCAGTACATTCAGTACTCACGATACAAACATGTCCCATGTCAAAGTTTTCGAACAAAATTTATGCATATCACAGCATAACGGTATTTTAAGTGCACTTTTTTCGGCGGACGGATCCTTAATGTGGTCTTACCCCAAATAGATGTTTTGCATGTTACAAATCTTCACGAAGGCTAGACTGATATCAAGCTACACACATAACTAGATTAACCACAAATGGGAATGCATGTTACCGTTTTATCTCCGTCACGTAAGTTACAAGAACATATTACGTAAGTTATAGGTGTGAAAACTCATCCCCATTTGATGTTTTATCTTGTCTAAAGCAGCAGTACATTCAGTACTCACGATACAAACATGTCCCATGTCAAAGTTTTCGAACAAAATTTATGCATATCACAGCATAACGGTATTTTAAGTGCACTTTTTTCGGCGGACGGATCCTTAATGTGGTCTTACCCCAAATAGATGTTTTGCATGTTACAAATCTTCACGAAGGCTAGACTGATATCAAGCTACACACATAACTAGATTAACCACAAATGGGAATGCATGTTACCGTTTTATCTCCGTCACGTAAGTTACAAGAACATATTACGTAAGTTATAGGTGTGAAAACTCATCCCCATTTGATGTTTTATCTTGTCTAAAGCAGCAGTACATTCAGTACTCACGATACAAACATGTCCCATGTCAAAGTTTTCGAACAAAATTTATGCATATCACAGCATAACGGTATTTTAAGTGCACTTTTTTCGGCGGACGGATCCTTAATGTGGTCTTACCCCAAATAGATGTTTTGCATGTTACAAATCTTCACGAAGGCTAGACTGATATCAAGCTACACACATAACTAGATTAACCACAAATGGGAATGCATGTTACCGTTTTATCTCCGTCACGTAAGTTACAAGAACATATTACGTAAGTTATAGGTGTGAAAACTCATCCCCATTTGATGTTTTATCTTGTCTAAAGCAGCAGTACATTCAGTACTCACGATACAAACATGTCCCATGTCAAAGTTTTCGAACAAAATTTATGCATATCACAGCATAACGGTATTTTAAGTGCACTTTTTTCGGCGGACGGATCCTTAATGTGGTCTTACCCCAAATAGATGTTTTGCATGTTACAAATCTTCACGAAGGCTAGACTGATATCAAGCTACACACATAACTAGATTAACCACAAATGGGAATGCATGTTACCGTTTTATCTCCGTCACGTAAGTTACAAGAACATATTACGTAAGTTATAGGTGTGAAAACTCATCCCCATTTGATGTTTTATCTTGTCTAAAGCAGCATTACATTCAGTACTCACGATACAAACATGTCCCATGTCAAAGTTTTCGAACAAAATTTATGCATATCACAGCATAACGGTATTTTAAGTGCACTTTTTTCGGCGGACGGATCCTTAATGTGGTCTTACCCCAAATAGATGTTTTGCATGTTACAAATCTTCACGAAGGCTAGACTGATATCAAGCTACACACATAACTAGATTAACCACAAATGGGAATGCATGTTACCGTTTTATCTCCGTCACGTAAGTTACAAGAACATATTACGTAAGTTATAGGTGTGAAAACTCATCCCCATTTGATGTTTTATCTTGTCTAAAGCAGCAGTACATTCAGTACTCACGATACAAACATGTCCCATGTCAAAGTTTTCGAACAAAATTTATGCATATCACAGCATAACGGTATTTTAAGTGCACTTTTTTCGGCGGACGGATCCTTAATGTGGTCTTACCCCAAATAGATGTTTTGCATGTTACAAATCTTCACGAAGGCTAGACTGATATCAAGCTACACACATAACTAGATTAACCACAAATGGGAATGCATGTTACCGTTTTATCTCCGTCACGTAAGTTACAAGAACATATTACGTAAGTTATAGGTGTGAAAACTCATCCCCATTTGATGTTTTATCTTGTCTAAAGCAGCAGTACATTCAGTACTCACGATACAAACATGTCCCATGTCAAAGTTTTCGAACAAAATTTATGCATATCACAGCATAACGGTATTTTAAGTGCACTTTTTTCGGCGGACGGATCCTTAATGTGGTCTTACCCCAAATAGATGTTTTGCATGTTACAAATCTTCACGAAGGCTAGACTGATATCAAGCTACACACATAACTAGATTAACCACAAATGGGAATGCATGTTACCGTTTTATCTCCGTCACGTAAGTTACAAGAACATATTACGTAAGTTATAGGTGTGAAAACTCATCCCCATTTGATGTTTTATCTTGTCTAAAGCAGCAGTACATTCAGTACTCACGATACAAACATGTCCCATGTCAAAGTTTTCGAACAAAATTTATGCATATCACAGCATAACGGTATTTTAAGTGCACTTTTTTCGGCGGACGGATCCTTAATGTGGTCTTACCCCAAATAGATGTTTTGCATGTTACAAATCTTCACGAAGGCTAGACTGATATCAAGCTACACACATAACTAGATTAACCACAAATGGGAATGCATGTTACCGTTTTATCTCCGTCACGTAAGTTACAAGAACATATTACGTAAGTTATAGGTGTGAAAACTCATCCCCATTTGATGTTTTATCTTGTCTAAAGCAGCAGTACATTCAGTACTCACGATACAAACATGTCCCATGTCAAAGTTTTCGAACAAAATTTATGCATATCACAGCATAACGGTATTTTAAGTGCACTTTTTTCGGCGGACGGATCCTTAATGTGGTCTTACCCCAAATAGATGTTTTGCATGTTACAAATCTTCACGAAGGCTAGACTGATATCAAGCTACACACATAACTAGATTAACCACAAATGGGAATGCATGTTACCGTTTTATCTCCGTCACGTAAGTTACAAGAACATATTACGTAAGTTATAGGTGTGAAAACTCATCCCCATTTGATGTTTTATCTTGTCTAAAGCAGCATTACATTCAGTACTCACGATACAAACATGTCCCATGTCAAAGTTTTCGAACAAAATTTATGCATATCACAGCATAACGGTATTTTAAGTGCACTTTTTTCGGCGGACGGATCCTTAATGTGGTCTTACCCCAAATAGATGTTTTGCATGTTACAAATCTTCACGAAGGCTAGACTGATATCAAGCTACACACATAACTAGATTAACCACAAATGGGAATGCATGTTACCGTTTTATCTCCGTCACGTAAGTTACAAGAACATATTACGTAAGTTATAGGTGTGAAAACTCATCCCCATTTGATGTTTTATCTTGTCTAAAGCAGCAGTACATTCAGTACTCACGATACAAACATGTCCCATGTCAAAGTTTTCGAACAAAATTTATGCATATCACAGCATAACGGTATTTTAAGTGCACTTTTTTCGGCGGACGGATCCTTAATGTGGTCTTACCCCAAATAGATGTTTTGCATGTTACAAATCTTCACGAAGGCTAGACTGATATCAAGCTACACACATAACTAGATTAACCACAAATGGGAATGCATGTTACCGTTTTATCTCCGTCACGTAAGTTACAAGAACATATTACGTAAGTTATAGGTGTGAAAACTCATCCCCATTTGATGTTTTATCTTGTCTAAAGCAGCAGTACATTCAGTACTCACGATACAAACATGTCCCATGTCAAAGTTTTCGAACAAAATTTATGCATATCACAGCATAACGGTATTTTAAGTGCACTTTTTTCGGCGGACGGATCCTTAATGTGGTCTTACCCCAAATAGATGTTTTGCATGTTACAAATCTTCACGAAGGCTAGACTGATATCAAGCTACACACATAACTAGATTAACCACAAATGGGAATGCATGTTACCGTTTTATCTCCGTCACGTAAGTTACAAGAACATATTACGTAAGTTATAGGTGTGAAAACTCATCCCCATTTGATGTTTTATCTTGTCTAAAGCAGCAGTACATTCAGTACTCACGATACAAACATGTCCCATGTCAAAGTTTTCGAACAAAATTTATGCATATCACAGCATAACGGTATTTTAAGTGCACTTTTTTCGGCGGACGGATCCTTAATGTGGTCTTACCCCAAATAGATGTTTTGCATGTTACAAATCTTCACGAAGGCTAGACTGATATCAAGCTACACACATAACTAGATTAACCACAAATGGGAATGCATGTTACCGTTTTATCTCCGTCACGTAAGTTACAAGAACATATTACGTAAGTTATAGGTGTGAAAACTCATCCCCATTTGATGTTTTATCTTGTCTAAAGCAGCAGTACATTCAGTACTCACGATACAAACATGTCCCATGTCAAAGTTTTCGAACAAAATTTATGCATATCACAGCATAACGGTATTTTAAGTGCACTTTTTTCGGCGGACGGATCCTTAATGTGGTCTTACCCCAAATAGATGTTTTGCATGTTACAAATCTTCACGAAGGCTAGACTGATATCAAGCTACACACATAACTAGATTAACCACAAATGGGAATGCATGTTACCGTTTTATCTCCGTCACGTAAGTTACAAGAACATATTACGTAAGTTATAGGTGTGAAAACTCATCCCCATTTGATGTTTTATCTTGTCTAAAGCAGCAGTACATTCAGTACTCACGATACAAACATGTCCCATGTCAAAGTTTTCGAACAAAATTTATGCATATCACAGCATAACGGTATTTTAAGTGCACTTTTTTCGGCGGACGGATCCTTAATGTGGTCTTACCCCAAATAGATGTTTTGCATGTTACAAATCTTCACGAAGGCTAGACTGATATCAAGCTACACACATAACTAGATTAACCACAAATGGGAATGCATGTTACCGTTTTATCTCCGTCACGTAAGTTACAAGAACATATTACGTAAGTTATAGGTGTGAAAACTCATCCCCATTTGATGTTTTATCTTGTCTAAAGCAGCAGTACATTCAGTACTCACGATACAAACATGTCCCATGTCAAAGTTTTCGAACAAAATTTATGCATATCACAGCATAACGGTATTTTAAGTGCACTTTTTTCGGCGGACGGATCCTTAATGTGGTCTTACCCCAAATAGATGTTTTGCATGTTACAAATCTTCACGAAGGCTAGACTGATATCAAGCTACACACATAACTAGATTAACCACAAATGGGAATGCATGTTACCGTTTTATCTCCGTCACGTAAGTTACAAGAACATATTACGTAAGTTATAGGTGTGAAAACTCATCCCCATTTGATGTTTTATCTTGTCTAAAGCAGCAGTACATTCAGTACTCACGATACAAACATGTCCCATGTCAAAGTTTTCGAACAAAATTTATGCATATCACAGCATAACGGTATTTTAAGTGCACTTTTTTCGGCGGACGGATCCTTAATGTGGTCTTACCCCAAATAGATGTTTTGCATGTTACAAATCTTCACGAAGGCTAGACTGATATCAAGCTACACACATAACTAGATTAACCACAAATGGGAATGCATGTTACCGTTTTATCTCCGTCACGTAAGTTACAAGAACATATTACGTAAGTTATAGGTGTGAAAACTCATCCCCATTTGATGTTTTATCTTGTCTAAAGCAGCAGTACATTCAGTACTCACGATACAAACATGTCCCATGTCAAAGTTTTCGAACAAAATTTATGCATATCACAGCATAACGGTATTTTAAGTGCACTTTTTTCGGCGGACGGATCCTTAATGTGGTCTTACCCCAAATAGATGTTTTGCATGTTACAAATCTTCACGAAGGCTAGACTGATATCAAGCTACACACATAACTAGATTAACCACAAATGGGAATGCATGTTACCGTTTTATCTCCGTCACGTAAGTTACAAGAACATATTACGTAAGTTATAGGTGTGAAAACTCATCCCCATTTGATGTTTTATCTTGTCTAAAGCAGCAGTACATTCAGTACTCACGATACAAACATGTCCCATGTCAAAGTTTTCGAACAAAATTTATGCATATCACAGCATAACGGTATTTTAAGTGCACTTTTTTCGGCGGACGGATCCTTAATGTGGTCTTACCCCAAATAGATGTTTTGCATGTTACAAATCTTCACGAAGGCTAGACTGATATCAAGCTACACACATAACTAGATTAACCACAAATGGGAATGCATGTTACCGTTTTATCTCCGTCACGTAAGTTACAAGAACATATTACGTAAGTTATAGGTGTGAAAACTCATCCCCATTTGATGTTTTATCTTGTCTAAAGCAGCAGTACATTCAGTACTCACGATACAAACATGTCCCATGTCAAAGTTTTCGAACAAAATTTATGCATATCACAGCATAACGGTATTTTAAGTGCACTTTTTTCGGCGGACGGATCCTTAATGTGGTCTTACCCCAAATAGATGTTTTGCATGTTACAAATCTTCACGAAGGCTAGACTGATATCAAGCTACACACATAACTAGATTAACCACAAATGGGAATGCATGTTACCGTTTTATCTCCGTCACGTAAGTTACAAGAACATATTACGTAAGTTATAGGTGTGAAAACTCATCCCCATTTGATGTTTTATCTTGTCTAAAGCAGCAGTACATTCAGTACTCACGATACAAACATGTCCCATGTCAAAGTTTTCGAACAAAATTTATGCATATCACAGCATAACGGTATTTTAAGTGCACTTTTTTCGGCGGACGGATCCTTAATGTGGTCTTACCCCAAATAGATGTTTTGCATGTTACAAATCTTCACGAAGGCTAGACTGATATCAAGCTACACACATAACTAGATTAACCACAAATGGGAATGCATGTTACCGTTTTATCTCCGTCACGTAAGTTACAAGAACATATTACGTAAGTTATAGGTGTGAAAACTCATCCCCATTTGATGTTTTATCTTGTCTAAAGCAGCAGTACATTCAGTACTCACGATACAAACATGTCCCATGTCAAAGTTTTCGAACAAAATTTATGCATATCACAGCATAACGGTATTTTAAGTGCACTTTTTTCGGCGGACGGATCCTTAATGTGGTCTTACCCCAAATAGATGTTTTGCATGTTACAAATCTTCACGAAGGCTAGACTGATATCAAGCTACACACATAACTAGATTAACCACAAATGGGAATGCATGTTACCGTTTTATCTCCGTCACGTAAGTTACAAGAACATATTACGTAAGTTATAGGTGTGAAAACTCATCCCCATTTGATGTTTTATCTTGTCTAAAGCAGCAGTACATTCAGTACTCACGATACAAACATGTCCCATGTCAAAGTTTTCGAACAAAATTTATGCATATCACAGCATAACGGTATTTTAAGTGCACTTTTTTCGGCGGACGGATCCTTAATGTGGTCTTACCCCAAATAGATGTTTTGCATGTTACAAATCTTCACGAAGGCTAGACTGATATCAAGCTACACACATAACTAGATTAACCACAAATGGGAATGCATGTTACCGTTTTATCTCCGTCACGTAAGTTACAAGAACATATTACGTAAGTTATAGGTGTGAAAACTCATCCCCATTTGATGTTTTATCTTGTCTAAAGCAGCAGTACATTCAGTACTCACGATACAAACATGTCCCATGTCAAAGTTTTCGAACAAAATTTATGCATATCACAGCATAACGGTATTTTAAGTGCACTTTTTTCGGCGGACGGATCCTTAATGTGGTCTTACCCCAAATAGATGTTTTGCATGTTACAAATCTTCACGAAGGCTAGACTGATATCAAGCTACACACATAACTAGATTAACCACAAATGGGAATGCATGTTACCGTTTTATCTCCGTCACGTAAGTTACAAGAACATATTACGTAAGTTATAGGTGTGAAAACTCATCCCCATTTGATGTTTTATCTTGTCTAAAGCAGCAGTACATTCAGTACTCACGATACAAACATGTCCCATGTCAAAGTTTTCGAACAAAATTTATGCATATCACAGCATAACGGTATTTTAAGTGCACTTTTTTCGGCGGACGGATCCTTAATGTGGTCTTACCCCAAATAGATGTTTTGCATGTTACAAATCTTCACGAAGGCTAGACTGATATCAAGCTACACACATAACTAGATTAACCACAAATGGGAATGCATGTTACCGTTTTATCTCCGTCACGTAAGTTACAAGAACATATTACGTAAGTTATAGGTGTGAAAACTCATCCCCATTTGATGTTTTATCTTGTCTAAAGCAGCAGTACATTCAGTACTCACGATACAAACATGTCCCATGTCAAAGTTTTCGAACAAAATTTATGCATATCACAGCATAACGGTATTTTAAGTGCACTTTTTTCGGCGGACGGATCCTTAATGTGGTCTTACCCCAAATAGATGTTTTGCATGTTACAAATCTTCACGAAGGCTAGACTGATATCAAGCTACACACATAACTAGATTAACCACAAATGGGAATGCATGTTACCGTTTTATCTCCGTCACGTAAGTTACAAGAACATATTACGTAAGTTATAGGTGTGAAAACTCATCCCCATTTGATGTTTTATCTTGTCTAAAGCAGCAGTACATTCAGTACTCACGATACAAACATGTCCCATGTCAAAGTTTTCGAACAAAATTTATGCATATCACAGCATAACGGTATTTTAAGTGCACTTTTTTCGGCGGACGGATCCTTAATGTGGTCTTACCCCAAATAGATGTTTTGCATGTTACAAATCTTCACGAAGGCTAGACTGATATCAAGCTACACACATAACTAGATTAACCACAAATGGGAATGCATGTTACCGTTTTATCTCCGTCACGTAAGTTACAAGAACATATTACGTAAGTTATAGGTGTGAAAACTCATCCCCATTTGATGTTTTATCTTGTCTAAAGCAGCAGTACATTCAGTACTCACGATACAAACATGTCCCATGTCAAAGTTTTCGAACAAAATTTATGCATATCACAGCATAACGGTATTTTAAGTGCACTTTTTTCGGCGGACGGATCCTTAATGTGGTCTTACCCCAAATAGATGTTTTGCATGTTACAAATCTTCACGAAGGCTAGACTGATATCAAGCTACACACATAACTAGATTAACCACAAATGGGAATGCATGTTACCGTTTTATCTCCGTCACGTAAGTTACAAGAACATATTACGTAAGTTATAGGTGTGAAAACTCATCCCCATTTGATGTTTTATCTTGTCTAAAGCAGCAGTACATTCAGTACTCACGATACAAACATGTCCCATGTCAAAGTTTTCGAACAAAATTTATGCATATCACAGCATAACGGTATTTTAAGTGCACTTTTTTCGGCGGACGGATCCTTAATGTGGTCTTACCCCAAATAGATGTTTTGCATGTTACAAATCTTCACGAAGGCTAGACTGATATCAAGCTACACACATAACTAGATTAACCACAAATGGGAATGCATGTTACCGTTTTATCTCCGTCACGTAAGTTACAAGAACATATTACGTAAGTTATAGGTGTGAAAACTCATCCCCATTTGATGTTTTATCTTGTCTAAAGCAGCAGTACATTCAGTACTCACGATACAAACATGTCCCATGTCAAAGTTTTCGAACAAAATTTATGCATATCACAGCATAACGGTATTTTAAGTGCACTTTTTTCGGCGGACGGATCCTTAATGTGGTCTTACCCCAAATAGATGTTTTGCATGTTACAAATCTTCACGAAGGCTAGACTGATATCAAGCTACACACATAACTAGATTAACCACAAATGGGAATGCATGTTACCGTTTTATCTCCGTCACGTAAGTTACAAGAACATATTACGTAAGTTATAGGTGTGAAAACTCATCCCCATTTGATGTTTTATCTTGTCTAAAGCAGCAGTACATTCAGTACTCACGATACAAACATGTCCCATGTCAAAGTTTTCGAACAAAATTTATGCATATCACAGCATAACGGTATTTTAAGTGCACTTTTTTCGGCGGACGGATCCTTAATGTGGTCTTACCCCAAATAGATGTTTTGCATGTTACAAATCTTCACGAAGGCTAGACTGATATCAAGCTACACACATAACTAGATTAACCACAAATGGGAATGCATGTTACCGTTTTATCTCCGTCACGTAAGTTACAAGAACATATTACGTAAGTTATAGGTGTGAAAACTCATCCCCATTTGATGTTTTATCTTGTCTAAAGCAGCAGTACATTCAGTACTCACGATACAAACATGTCCCATGTCAAAGTTTTCGAACAAAATTTATGCATATCACAGCATAACGGTATTTTAAGTGCACTTTTTTCGGCGGACGGATCCTTAATGTGGTCTTACCCCAAATAGATGTTTTGCATGTTACAAATCTTCACGAAGGCTAGACTGATATCAAGCTACACACATAACTAGATTAACCACAAATGGGAATGCATGTTACCGTTTTATCTCCGTCACGTAAGTTACAAGAACATATTACGTAAGTTATAGGTGTGAAAACTCATCCCCATTTGATGTTTTATCTTGTCTAAAGCAGCAGTACATTCAGTACTCACGATACAAACATGTCCCATGTCAAAGTTTTCGAACAAAATTTATGCATATCACAGCATAACGGTATTTTAAGTGCACTTTTTTCGGCGGACGGATCCTTAATGTGGTCTTACCCCAAATAGATGTTTTGCATGTTACAAATCTTCACGAAGGCTAGACTGATATCAAGCTACACACATAACTAGATTAACCACAAATGGGAATGCATGTTACCGTTTTATCTCCGTCACGTAAGTTACAAGAACATATTACGTAAGTTATAGGTGTGAAAACTCATCCCCATTTGATGTTTTATCTTGTCTAAAGCAGCAGTACATTCAGTACTCACGATACAAACATGTCCCATGTCAAAGTTTTCGAACAGAATTTATGCATATCACAGCATAACGGTATTTTAAGTGCACTTTTTTCGGCGGACGGATCCTTAATGTGGTCTTACCCCAAATAGATGTTTTGCATGTTACAAATCTTCACGAAGGCTAGACTGATATCAAGCTACACACATAACTAGATTAACCACAAATGGGAATGCATGTTACCGTTTTATCTCCGTCACGTAAGTTACAAGAACATATTACGTAAGTTATAGGTGTGAAAACTCATCCCCATTTGATGTTTTATCTTGTCTAAAGCAGCAGTACATTCAGTACTCACGATACAAACATGTCCCATGTCAAAGTTTTCGAACAGAATTTATGCATATCACAGCATAACGGTATTTTAAGTGCACTTTTTTCGGCGGACGGATCCTTAATGTGGTCTTACCCCAAATAGATGTTTTGCATGTTACAAATCTTCACGAAGGCTAGACTGATATCAAGCTACACACATAACTAGATTAATCACAAATGGGAATGCATGTTACCGTTTTATCTCCGTCACGTAAGTTACAAGAACATATTACGTAAGTTATAGGTGTGAAAACTCATCGCCATTTGATGTTTTATCTTGTCTAAAGCAGCAGTACATTCAGTACTCACGATACAAACATGTCCCATGTCAAAGTTTTCGAACCAAATTTATGCATATCACAGCATAACGGTATTTTAAGTGCACTTTTTTCGGCGGACGGATCCTTAATGTGGTCTTACCCCAAATAGATGTTTTGCATGTTACAAATCTTCACGAAGGCTAGACTGATATCAAGCTACACACATAACTAGATTAACCACAAATGGGAATGCATGTTACCGTTTTATCTCCGTCACGTAAGTTACAAGAACATATTACGTAAGTTATAGGTGTGAAAACTCATCCCCATTTGATGTTTTATCTTGTCTAAAGCAGCAGTACATTCAGTACTCACGATACAAACATGTCCCATGTCAAAGTTTTCGAACAAAATTTATGCATATCACAGCATAACGGTATTTTAAGTGCACTTTTTTCGGCGGACGGATCCTTAATGTGGTCTTACCCCAAATAGATGTTTTGCATGTTACAAATCTTCACGAAGGCTAGACTGATATCAAGCTACACACATAACTAGATTAACCACAAATGGGAATGCATGTTACCGTTTTATCTCCGTCACGTAAGTTACAAGAACATATTACGTAAGTTATAGGTGTGAAAACTCATCCCCATTTGATGTTTTATCTTGTCTAAAGCAGCAGTACATTCAGTACTCACGATACAAACATGTCCCATGTCAAAGTTTTCGAACAAAATTTATGCATATCACAGCATAACGGTATTTTAAGTGCACTTTTTTCGGCGGACGGATCCTTAATGTGGTCTTACCCCAAATAGATGTTTTGCATGTTACAAATCTTCACGAAGGCTAGACTGATATCAAGCTACACACATAACTAGATTAACCACAAATGGGAATGCATGTTACCGTTTTATCTCCGTCACGTAAGTTACAAGAACATATTACGTAAGTTATAGGTGTGAAAACTCATCCCCATTTGATGTTTTATCTTGTCTAGAGCAGCAGTACATTCAGTACTCACGATACAAACATGTCCCATGTCAAAGTTTTCGAACAAAATTTATGCATATCACAGCATAACGGTATTTTAAGTGCACTTTTTTCGGCGGACGGATCCTTAATGTGGTCTTACCCCAAATAGATGTTTTGCATGTTACAAATCTTCACGAAGGCTAGACTGATATCAAGCTACACACATAACTAGATTAACCACAAATGGGAATGCATGTTACCGTTTTATCTCCGTCACGTAAGTTACAAGAACATATTACGTAAGTTATAGGTGTGAAAACTCATCCCCATTTGATGTTTTATCTTGTCTAAAGCAGCAGTACATTCAGTACTCACGATACAAACATGTCCCATGTCAAAGTTTTCGAACAAAATTTATGCATATCACAGCATAACGGTATTTTAAGTGCACTTTTTTCGGCGGACGGATCCTTAATGTGGTCTTACCCCAAATAGATGTTTTGCATGTTACAAATCTTCACGAAGGCTAGACTGATATCAAGCTACACACATAACTAGATTAACCACAAATGGGAATGCATGTTACCGTTTTATCTCCGTCACGTAAGTTACAAGAACATATTACGTAAGTTATAGGTGTGAAAACTCATCCCCATTTGATGTTTTATCTTGTCTAAAGCAGCAGTACATTCAGTACTCACGATACAAACATGTCCCATGTCAAAGTTTTCGAACAAAATTTATGCATATCACAGCATAACGGTATTTTAAGTGCACTTTTTTCGGCGGACGGATCCTTAATGTGGTCTTACCCCAAATAGATGTTTTGCATGTTACAAATCTTCACGAAGGCTAGACTGATATCAAGCTACACACATAACTAGATTAACCACAAATGGGAATGCATGTTACCGTTTTATCTCCGTCACGTAAGTTACAAGAACATATTACGTAAGTTATAGGTGTGAAAACTCATCCCCATTTGATGATTTATCTTGTCTAAAGCAGCAGTACATTCAGTACTCACGATACAAACATGTCCCATGTCAAAGTTTTCGAACAAAATTTATGCATATCACAGCATAACGGTATT